>JASJET010000202.1:1200000-1869844 GCA_034092305.1 Diaprepes abbreviatus | reverse complement strand
AAGAGCTTTGAGTACAGGAAAATAAAACCGATTCTGCCTTTTATATTAGAAATGTGTATGCTGCTGGCACTCCCTCCGTTGACAACTTGTTTTTTCTTAGCGATCGCCCCTCTCCTTCCCAAGAGCTTCGAGTACAGGAAAGTAAAACCGATTCTGCCTTTTATATTAGAAATGTGTATGCTGTTGGCACTCCCTTCCGTTGACAACTTGTTTTTCTTGCGATCGCCCCTCTCCTTCCCAAGAGCTTTGAGTACAGGAAAATAAAACCAATTCTGCCTTTTATATTAGAAATGTGTATGCTGTTGGCTCTCCCTTCCGTTGACAACTTGTTTTTCTTGCGATCGCCCCTCTCCTTCCCAAGAGCTTTGAGTACAGGAAAATAAAACCGATTCTGCCTTTTATATTAGAAATGTGTATGCTGTTGGCACTCCCTGCCGTTGACAACTTGTTTTTCTTGCGATCGCCCCTCTCCTTCCCAAGAGATTTGAGTACAGGAAAATAAAACCGATTCTTCCTTTTATATTAGAAATGTGTATGCTGTTGGCACTCCCTTCCGTTGACAACTTGTTTTTCTTGCAATCGCCCCTCTGCTTCCCAAGAGCTTGAGTACAGGAAAATAAAACCGATTCTTCCTTTTATATTAGAAATGTGTATGCTGTTGGCACTCCCTTCCGTTGACAACTTGTTTTTCTTGCAATCGCCCCTCTGCTTCCAAGAGCTTTGAGTACAGGAAAATAAAACCGATTCTGCCTTTTATATTAGAAATGTGTATGCTGTTGGTACTCCCTTCCGTTGACAACTTGTTTTTCTTGCGATCGCCCCTCTCCTTCCCAAGAGCTTTGAGTACAGGAAAATAAAACCGATTCTGCCTTTTATATTAGAAATGTGTATGCTGTTGGCACTCCTTTCCGTTGACATCTTGTTTTTCCTGCGATCGCCCATCCCTTTCCCAAGAGCTTTGAGTACAGGAAAATAAAACCGATTCTGCCTTTTATATTAGAAATGTGTATGCTGCTGGCACTCCCTCCCGTTGACAACTTGTTTTTCTTGCGATCGCCCCTCTCCTTCCCAAGAGCTTCGAGTACAGGAAAGTAAAACCGATTCTGCCTTTTATATTAGAAATGTGTATGCTGTTGGCACTCCCTTCCGTTGACAACTTGTTTTTCTTGCGATCGCCCCTCTCCTTCCCAAGAGCTTTGAGTACAGGAAAATAAAACCAATTCTGCCTTTTATATTAGAAATGTGTATGCTGTTGGCTCTCCCTTCCGTTGACAACTTGTTTTTCTTGCGATCGCCCCTCTCCTTCCCAAGAGCTTTGAGTACAGGAAAATAAAACCGATTCTGCCTTTTATATTAGAAATGTGTATGCTGTTGGCACTCCCTGCCGTTGACAACTTGTTTTTCTTGCGATCGCCCCTCTCCTTCCCAAGAGATTTGAGTACAGGAAAATAAAACCGATTCTTCCTTTTATATTAGAAATGTGTATGCTGTTGGCACTCCCTCCGTTGACAACTTGTTTTTCTTGCAATCGCCCCTCTGCTTCCAAGAGCTTGAGTACAGGAAAATAAAACCGATTCTTCCTTTTATATTAGAAATGTGTATGCTGTTGGCACTCCCTTCCGTTGACAACTTGTTTTTCTTGCAATCGCCCCTCTGCTTCCCAAGAGCTTTGAGTACAGGAAAATAAAACCGATTCTGCCTTTATATTAGAAATGTGTATGCTGTTGGTACTCCCTCCGTTGACAACTTGTTTTTCTTGCGATCGCCCCTCTCCTTCCCAAGAGCTTTGAGTACAGGAAAATAAAACCGATTCTGCCTTTTATATTAGAAATGTGTATGCTGTTGGCACTCCCTCCCGTTGAAAACTTGTTTTTCTTGCGATCGCCCCTCTCCTTCCCAAGAGCTTTGAGTAGAGGAAAATAAAACCGATTCTGCCTTTTATATTAGAAATGTGTATGCTGTTGGCACTCCCTTCCGTTGACAACTTGTTTTTCTTGCGATCGCCCCTCTCCTTCCCAAGGGCTTTGAGTATAGGAAAATAAAACCGATTCTGCCTTTTATATTAGAAATGTGTATGCTGTTGGCACTCCCTTCCGTTGACAACTTGTTTTTCTTGCGATCGCCCCTCTCCTTCCCAAGAGCTTTGAGTACATAAAAATAAAACCGATTCTGCCTTTTATATTAGAAATGTGTATGCTGTTGGCACTCCCTCTCTTTGAAAACTTGTTTTTCTTGCGATCGCCCCTCTCCTTCCAAGAGCTTTGAGTAGAGGAAAATAAAACCGATTCTGCCTTTTATATTAGAAATGTGTATGCTATTTTACACTCCCTTTCGTTGACAACTTGTTTTTTTTTGCGATCGCCCCTCTCCTTCCTAAGAGCTTTGAGTACAGGAAAATAAAACCGATTCTGCCTTTTATATTAGAAATGTGTATGCTGTTGACACTCCCTTCCGTTGACAACTTGTTTTTCTTGCTATCGCCCCTCTCTTTCCCAAGAGCTTTGAATACAGGAAAATGAAACCGATTCTGCCTTTTATATTAGAAGTGTGTATGCTGTTGGCACTCCCTTCCGTTGACAACTTGTTTTCTTGCGATCGCCCCTCTTTTTCCCAAGAGCTTTGAATACAGGAAAATACAACCGATTTTGCCTTTTATATTAGAAATGTGTATGCTGTTGGCACTCCCTTCCGTTGACAACTTGTTTTTCTTGCGATCGCCCCTCTTTTTCCCAAGAGCTTTGAGTACAGGAAAATAAAACCGATGCTGCCTTTTATATTAGAAATGTGTATGCTGTTGGCACTCCTTTCCGTTGACAACTTGTTTTTCTTGCGATCGCCCCTCTCCTTCCCAAGAGCTTTGAGTACAGGAAAATAAAACCGATTCTGCCTTGTATATTAGAAATGTGTATGCTGCTGGCACTCCCTCCCGTTGACAACTTGTTTTTCTTGCAATCGCCCCTCTCCTTCCAAGAGCTTTGAGTACAGGAAAATAAAACCGATTCTGCCTTTTATATTACAAATGTATATGCTGTTGGCACTCTCTTCCGTTGACAACTTGTTTTTCCTGCCATCGCCCCTCCCCTTCCCAAGAGCTTTGAGTACAGGAAAATAAAACCGATTCTGCCTTGTATATTAGAAATGTGTATGCTGCTGGCACTCCCTCCCGTTGACAACTTGTTTTTCTTGCGATCGCCCCTCTCCTTCCCAAGAGCTTTGAGTACAGGATAATAAAACCGATTCTGCCTTTTACATTAGAAATGTGTATGCTGTTGGCATTCCCTCCAGTTGACAACTTGTTTTTCTTGCGATCGCCTCTCTCCTTCCCAAGAGCTTTGAGTAAAGAAAAATAAAACCGATCCTGCCTTTTATATTAGAAATGTGTATGCTGTTGGCACTCCTTTCCGTTGACAACTTGTTTTTCCTGCGATCGCCCATCCCTTTCCCAAGAGCTTTGAGTACAGGAAAATAAAACCGATTCTGCCTTTATATTAGAAATGTGTATGCTGTTGGCACTCCCTGCCGTTGACAACTTGTTTTTCTTGCGATCGCCCCTCTCCTTCCCAAGAGATTTGAGTACAGGAAAATAAAACCAATTCTGCCTTTTATATTAGAAATGTGTATGCTGTTGGCACTCCCTTCCGTTGACAACTTGTTTTTCTTGCGATCGCCCCTCTCCTTCCCAAGAGCTTTGAGTACAGGAAAATAAAACCGATTCTTCCTTTTATATTAGAAATGTGTATGCTGTTGGCACTCCCTTCCGTTGACAACTTGTTTTTCTTGCGATTGCCCCTCTGCTTCCCAAGAGCTTGAGTACAGGAAAATAAAACCGATTCTTCCTTTTATATTAGAAATGTGTATGCTGTTGGCACTCCCTTCCGTTGACAACTTGTTTTCTTGAAATCGCCCCTCTGCTTCCCAAGAGCTTTGAGTATAGGAAAATAAAACCGATTCTGCCTTTTATATTAGAAATGTGTATGCTGTTGGTACTCCCTTCCGTTGACAACTTGTTTTTCTTGCGATCGCCCCTCTCCTTCCTAAGAGCTTTGAGTACAGGAAAATAAAATCGATTCTGCCTTTTATATTAGAAATGTGTATGCTGTTGGCACTCCCTTCCGTTGACAACTTGTTTTCTTGCGATCGCCCCTCTCCTTCCCAAGAGCTTTGAGTACAGGAATATAAAACCAATTCTGCCTTTTATATTAGAAATGTGTATGCTGTTGGCACTCCCTTCCGTTGACAACTTGTTTTTCTTGCGATCGCCCTCTCCTTCCCAAGAGCTTTGAGTACAGGAAAATAAAACCGATTCTGTTTTTTATATTACAAATGTGTATGCTGTTGACACTCTCTTCCGTTGACAACTTGTTTTTCTTGCGATCGCCCTCTCCTTCCCAAGAGCTTGAGTACAGGAAAATAAAACCAATTCTGCCTTTTATATTAGAAATGTGTATGCTGTTGGCACTCCCTTCCGTTGACAACTTGTTTTTCTTGCGATCGCCCCTCTCCTTCCCAAGAGCTTTGAGTACAGGAAAAATAAAACCGATTCTGCCTTTTTATATTACAAATGTGTATGCTGTTGGCACTCCCTTCCGTTGACAACTTGTTTTTCTTGCGATCGCCCCTCTCCTTCCCAAGAGCTTTGAGTACAGGAAAATAAAACCGACTCTGCCTTTTATATTACAAATGTGTATGCTGTTGGCACTCCCTTCCGTTGACAACTTGTTTTTCTTGCGATCGCCCCTCTCCTTCCCAAGAGCTTTGAGTACAGGAAAATAAAACCGATTCTGCCTTTTATATTACAATCGTGTATGCTGTTGGCACTCCTTTCCGTTGACAACTTGTTTTTCTTGCGATCGCCCCTCTCCTTCCCAAGAGCTTTGAGTTCAGGAAAATAGAACCGATTCTGCCTTTTATATTAGAAATGTGTATGCTGTTGGCACTTCCTTCCGTTGACAACTTGTTTTTCTTGCGATCGCCCCTCTCCTTCCCAAGAGCTTTGAGTATAGGAAAATAAAACCGATTCTGCCTTTTATATTAGAAATGTGTATGCTGTTGGCACTCCCTTCCGTTGAGAACTTGTTTTTCTTGCGATCGCCCCTCTCCTTCCCAAGAGCTTTGAGTACAGGAAAATAAAACCGATTCTGCCTTTTATATTACAAATGTGTATGCTGTTGGCACTCTCTTCCGTTGACAACTTGTTTTCCTGCCATCGCCCCTCCCCTTCCAAGAGCTATGAGTACAGGAAAATAAAACCGATTCTGCCTTGTATATTAGAAATGTGTATGCTGCTGGCACTCCCTCCCGTTGTCAACTTGTTTTTCTTGCGATCGCCCCTCTCCTTCCCAAGAGCTTTGAGTACAGGAAAATAAAACCGATTCTGCCTTTTATATTAGAAATGTGTATGCTGTTGGCACTCCCTTCCGTTGACAACTTGTTTTTCTTGCGATCGCCCCTCTCCTTCCCAAGAGCTTTGAGTACAGGATAATAAAACCGATTCTGCCTTTTACATTAGAAATGTGTATGCTGTTGGCTCTCCCTCCCGTTGACCACTTGTTTTTCTTGCGATCGCCCTTCTCCTTCCCAAGAGCTTTGAGTACAAAAAAATAAAACCGATTCTTCCTTTTCTATTAGAAATGTGTATGCTGTTGGCACTCCCTTCCGTTGACAACTTGTTTTTCTTGCAATCGCCCCTCTCCTTCCCAAGAGCTTTGAGTAAAGAAAAATAAAACCGATTCTGCCTTTTATATTAGAAATGTGTATGCTGTTGGCACTCCTTTCCGTTGACATCTTGTTTTTCCTGCGATCGCCCATCCCTTTCCCAAGAGCTTTGAGTACAGGAAAATAAAACCGATTCTGCCTTTTATATTAGAAATGTGTATGCTGCTGGCACTCCCTCCCGTTGACAACTTGTTTTTCTTGCGATCGCCCCTCTCCTTCCCAAGAGCTTCGAGTACAGGAAAGTAAAACCGATTCTGCCTTTTATATTAGAAATGTGTATGCTGTTGGCACTCCCTTCCGTTGACAACTTGTTTTTCTTGCGATCGCCCCTCTCCTTCCCAAGAGCTTTGAGTACAGGAAAATAAAACCAATTCTGCCTTTTATATTAGAAATGTGTATGCTGTTGGCTCTCCCTTCCGTTGACAACTTGTTTTTCTTGCGATCGCCCCTCTCCTTCCCAAGAGCTTTGAGTACAGGAAAATAAAACCGATTCTGCCTTTTATATTAGAAATGTGTATGCTGTTGGCACTCCCTGCCGTTGACAACTTGTTTTTCTTGCGATCGCCCCTCTCCTTCCCAAGAGCTTTGAGTACAGGAAAATAAAACCAATTCTGCCTTTTATATTAGAAATTTGTATGCTGTTGGCACTCCCTTCCGTTGACAACTTGTTTTTCTTGCGATCGCCCCTCTCCTTCCCAAGAGCTTTGAGTACAGGAAAATAAAACCGATTCTGCCTTTTATATTACAAATGTGTATGCTGTTGGCACTTTCTTCCGTTGACAACTTGTTTTTCTTGCGATCGCCCCTCTCCTTCCCAAGAGCTTTGAGTACAGGAAAATAAAACCGATTCTGCCTTTTATATTAGAAATGTGTATGCTGTTGGCACCCCCTCCCGTTGACAACTTGTTTTTCTTGCGATCGCCCCTCTCCTTCCCAAGAGCTTTGAGTACAGGAAAATAAAACCGATTCTGCCTTTTATATTACAAATGTGTATGCTGTTGGCACTCCCTTCCGTTGACAACTTGTTTTTCTTGCGATCGCCCCTCTCCTTCCCAAGAGCTTTGAGTACAGGAAAATAAAACCGATTCTGCCTTTTATATTACAAATGTGTATGCTGTTGGCACTCCCTTCCGTTGACAACTTGTTTTTCTTGCGATCGCCCCTCTCCTTCCCAAGAGCTTTGAGTATAGGAAAATAAAACCAATTCTGCCTTTTATATTAGAAATGTGTATGCTGTTGGCACTCCCTTCCGTTGACAACTTGTTTTTCTTGCGATCGCCCCTCTCCTTCCCAAGAGCTTTGAGTACAGGAAAATAAAACCAATTCTGCCTTTTATATTAGAAATGTGTATGCTGTTGTCACTCCCTTCCGTTGACAACTTGTTTTTCTTGCGATCGCCCCTCTCCTTCCCAAGAGCTTTAAGTACAGGAAAATAAAACCGATTCTGCCTTTTATATTACAAATGTGTATGCTGTTGGCACTCCCTTCCGTTGACAACTTGTTTTTCTTGCGATCGCCCCTCTCTTTCCCAAGAGTTTTGATTACAGGAAAATAAAACCGATTCTGCCTTTTATATTAGAAATGTGTATGCTGCTGGCACTCCCTCCCGTTGACAACTTGTTTTTCTTGCGATCGCCCCTCTCCTTCCCAAGAGCTTTGAGTACAGGAAAATAAAACCGATTCTTCCTTTTATACAGGGTGATTCAAAAATCGATCACGAAACTTAAGGGGGTGATTCTACTTGACAAAATAAGGGTAGAGCTTCATATAATTTTTTTTCAAAATGTCATTCGTTTTCGAGTTATAAGCCGTCCAAGTTCAAGTTTTTATTTTTTGTTTTTTGAATTACTCGCTTACAGGAAAACCGATTTGACTAATATTTGAAAGATAGGCTAAGTCTTCTGCGCTTCATCATTTTAGCAACAATTCACATTGATTGTTTGCCGCTAGAGGGCACTTTACCAACATTGAAAATTGTTTTTTTGTCATAATTTTTTAGTGTTGACAGCTACAGTAGTTTTTGGCATAATTTCTGAAAGACTGATGCCAGGCCTTTAAAAAAGGTGCTCTTTATTTACATCGCTAAACCCAACGGTTTAGACGTAAATCACCCTTAAAAATTAAGTGGTAAATTTACTTTTCTCATTTCATTACCACCAGCTACCAGGTAAATAGCTATCAAAGTATACTAGAGCTTTCAGTTTAACATCAAATAAATTCGCTTTTTTAAACTATTTAATTTATAATCTTAAAATAACTAATAATGGCTAATCAGTAAATATTCATATTATGGATTATTGCGATATACATTTAATTGATAAAAATAATGAAACAGTACTAAACAAACTAAAAAGATTCTCAAAATGTCCCCCATTTTCTTCCATACATTTCCTAACACTCTTCAAAAAATGTCGCCTAACTCGATGAAAAATTCCTGGTGTTTCTTTAATAATTGGCACTTTTCGATTATCCTGAAGCGAAGATGCTCGACTTTGATTACTGGAATATCGTACACCAATTGTTTCAAATGACCCAAAAGAAAAAATCCATAGGATTAAGGTCTGGTGACCTCGCTGCCCATGCCAATGGTCCACTTCGTCCTATCCATCGCTCAGGATACGTTGCATTCAAATACTGTCGGACACGTATACTAAAGTAGGGCGGAGCTCCGTCTTGGAAGATCCACATGTTGGCCCTTACTTCCAATGCACATCTTCCAGATACAATGGGAGACGATTTTGGATAAAATCTAAGTATACGTCACCAGTTAATGGGCCATCAAAGAAATGAGGACCAATAAGGTAATCTCCTATTATCCCTGCCCACACATTTAGTGAAAATCTACGCTGATGTTTCGTTTCTACCACATTGTTTGGGTTCTCGTAAGCATATTGTGTGGATGTTGTGTAGATTTGTTATGCCATCACGAGTGAAACCAGCTTCGTCAGTGAATAATATGACGCCAATTAATCGATTATCGTGTTCATACTTAGCTAGGATCTGATTGCACATTTCCAACCGTCTCGGCCGATCATCGTCATAAAGAGCCTGCACCTTTTTTGAATGAAACGGGTAGAGTTGTTCTTCTCTTAGTATCCTCCATGAACTAGCCTGAGAGAGCCGCACTTCATTCCCAATTTTTCTAGTACTAATACCTGGATTATCTTCAATAATTTCAAGCACTCTTTCTTCTTGTTGCACGTTTCTAGTAGTTCTAAGTCTTCCCCTATTTTCATTATAACTTTTAAAGAACCACATTCCGCAAGCCTCCTGTGCACACTGGAAAATGTTTGAGCATGAGGGATATTTCTTTCCGGATAACTCTCCATATAATATCTTCTTGCCAACTCTGCATTACCATTTGCTTTTCCATAACAAAAATGGATATCACAATATTCGATATTTGAATATTGGTGATTAGCCATTATTAGTTATTTTAAGATTATAAATTAAATAGTTTAAAAAGCGAATTTATTTGATGTTAAACTGACAGCTCTAGTATACTTTGATAGCTATTTACCTGGTAGCTGGTGGTAATGAAATGAGAAAAGTAAATTTACCACTTAATTTTTAAGGGTGATTTAAGTCTAAACCGTTGGGTTTAACGATGTAAATAAAAAGCACCTTTTTTAAAGGCCTGGCATCAGTCTTTCAGAAATTATGCCAAAAACTACTGAAGCTGTCAACACTAAAAAATTATGACAAAAAACAATTTTCAATGTAGGTAAAGTGCCCTCTAGCGGCAAAAAATCAATGTGAATTGTTACTAAAATGATGAAGCGCAGAAGACTTAGCCTATCTTTCAAATATTAGTCAAATCGGTTTTCCTGTAAGCGAGTAATTCAAAAAACAAAAAATAAAAACTTGAACTTGGACGGCTTGTAACTCGAAAACGAATGACATTTGAAAAAAAATTATATGAAGCTCTACCCTTATTTTGTCAAGTAGAATCACCCCCTTAAGTTTCGTGATCGATTTTTGAATCACCCTGTATATATATATATATATATATATATATATATATATATATATATATACAAACTCTTTGTTCAACTTGTTCCTTTGCACTTAAAAGTATAATTAACAAAAATAGTTGCTGTTGACTAATAGATCTCACTCAAATTTTGAGTGGTAACTCGATACAGTGATAACTTGTCTTTCAAAAGATAATTCCGGGTAATTTTTAGACAGATATTCAGTTAAAATTTACATTTATTCATACCCATGAGCATGATTTCATATCATACACATCATCAGTTAAAGATTGATACTATTTTTTGGTTTCACTTTCTGCACAATTTTGAAATGTTGGATATACAGATTATAATGCTTAAGTAAATAATAATATTTCATGAATTTTAAAAATATTGTTCCTTGTTGCTTGATTTTCACATCGTTGATACCACATATCATCAAATGAGATCAATCACAATCTTATTTTAACAATGTCTTTTGTCGTTTCACAATTTTTAGATTTATGATACAACTATTTTTTTTTCTTAAGGGAAACCTTGCAACATTTTTCTCTTACGTACGTTCTCCCAATTACGATAAAAGTAATTTATTGCTTTTATTCTACAAAAAATATTTTGTTATTTATTTCAATTCAGTTTGGTTCAATCTATACTTGAAAAATGTTTGTTTTTATTTATATTAAAATAAAATACCTCTTATTCTAAAAAAATTGTTTGTATTATAGAAAATCAGATAAAGTAATGTATTTTTTTTTTACGTAGTCGAATTTATCTAATATTTAAAATTTTTGATTTTAACAATTGTAACATTAATTTAATGCCTTTCTGCAAAAATAATTTAAAACAAACATTAATAATTACAATATAACTAATATAATTTGATCCTTCTCTTTTCTGTAAAAAGAAATGTTATCTAATAATCTCAAGACAGTATTCTTAGTGTTAATATTATGATATTATTACTTTGAGCCCTAAAATATTTACCCTTAAAGTATAAACTTTCTCGAGATCAAAAAAAAACTTTGTTATATTTACCCAAAAAAAAACTTGTTCCTAACTTTGTTACATCCTCACTCCGACTTTCATTTTGTAGCTTCAAGCCGAATAATTTGATGTGGGCCTCTGTTGTTCATATTCTAGCAGGAGATAATGTACTGCAGAAAATATTAGAGGCATTTTTCTATAACATAGACGTCCCGTAAAAAAATATATAAAGTATGAAATTTTCATAAAAGTAAAATGAAACTGTACTACTCTATTTTTATTTTATATATAGTTTGAAATAATCATTTTAAATAACCACAGGGGGTTGTTAATTTCTAGCTGTGAACTTAAATATTTGTAAAGAGATAAGTAACTGAAGTTTTAAACTGAGCTTAGCAGTTCACGTGGAAGTATCAAAGTGGTCGCGTTTATAATCATGATGAATGAAAATAACGAACAACGTGTTGCGATTAAATTTTGCTTTAAAGCTGGTAAAAGTGCGATGAAAAATTCAAAATTTTAAAATTGGCTTATGTTGAAACTGTTATGTCTCGTGCTTCTATTTTTGGATTAAAAAAATTGCGTTTTCAGAAATCAAAAATTTAGACAAGGTATCGTCCACAAAAAATTTGTACCTCAAGGTACTACTATAACTTCTCCACTCTAGCAACAACACTCAATTTTTGACCAAAAAAATGGTTCCTACGCTCAGCCATCCACTGTACTCGCCTGATTTGGGTCCTTCTGACTTCTTCCTGTTTCCTAAATTAAAGATGGACTTGAAAGGGAACCATTTTGCGACGATAGACAAGATACAAGAAGCCATGATAATAAAGTGGAACAGTATTTCAAAAGAGGAGTTTTTGAATAGCATGAAAAGCTGAAAGATCGTGACAATTTGTTTATTGTTTCTAATAGAGACTATTTTGAATAAAACATTTGTTGAAAAAATTTTTGTAATTTTTTTACGTCTTGTATAACCACAGTCTTAAAACTTATGGGAGTCACTGTGTATAGAGGTGACATAGTAATCGATCCTAAAATATGTTTAATGGAGGAAAAATCCTCTTTTTCATGACTAATAGTGATTTTACACTCTAATGTTTAACCTGTTGTTTATTATTTTATTCTCCAAGAATCTCTCAATAACTTTAAGACATTGTCTTTATAACAATGATTCACATTAATAGTATTAACCCCGATAAATGAGGGCCCGGAACGCAGAACCAACAAATCGCTCGGTTAAACTAAGCCTAGAAGGGCAGAGAAGAGATAGGGGCCGGCTAATTCATTACCGAGAAAAAAAATATTCCGAAAAAAATACTTCTTTAAGCAATACTTTATTGGCACAACTTTATTCCAGAAAATTGTCTGTGGGACTATTTCGATTTAATGAAAATTATTGCATTTTTATGTTCAACTCGTAATAACTTTTAGCTCGATCATAATTTTCCAAAAAGTAGGATAAGGCAAAATGGACACGAAAATATTGTACGCAACCAAATTGGCTTTATTCTGGTCAACAAAAAAACATCAGAATAGCATTACACGTGTACCCAGGAGCAGACATCAGCTCACATCATAACTCTCTTGTCGCGAACTTTTATTTTCGATGTAAATTACTATCAAAACGACGTAGACCCCGAAAATACGATAATCAGGAATTAAAGCAACCCGCAGTGCAGAGGAGTATGAAAACTACATTGAACAGGCTTTGCCAAGAAAATAACCCTAGTCAAGAAGTTGCAGCTGATAAAATCTGGATTACTCTAAAAACAAACATCCCATCAGCTACTGAAACTGTTCTTGGTCGACCGAAACACGAAAAGATCAAACTATGGATGACCGACGAAATATTGAACTTCATGGTTGAACGTCGGATTATTAAAAACCCGCATGATAAACATAAGGAACTGAATCGCACTGTCAAAAGAAAGATAAAGGAAGCTAAGGAGAAATGAGTTCAAGAACAATGTCATGGGGTTGAAAGACTTCATCAGCTGCACGACTCCTTTAATTTCCATAGAAAATCAAGGAAATAACTGGAACAAATAAAATAACGGCATTGCCGTCCATAAGAAATAGACAGGGAAGACCGATATTGGATGCCAATAAATTAAAGGAAACTTGGAAGAACTATGCGGAGACTTTGTTCAGTGATCAACGAACAGATGCCCCGACGAATGACACTGAAAGATGAGTGGTCCAAAAGTTCTTGAATCTGAAGTCAGGTATGTGTAATTGTAAAAGTACAGGTCACGATGGTACATATGCAGAAGTTTTAAAGCAAGTCGATATTAAACAACTTACATATCTCTTTAACGTGATATATGACTCTGGGCAAATCCCAGTGGATTGGTTACAGTCTACGTTTATTGCTATTCCAAAGAAAACAAACCCCAAGAACTGCGAAGACTACCAACTCATAAGCTTGATGAGCCACGCTCTTAAAACGTTCCACGAGTAATCCATTCAAGAATATAGAGAAAGTATGAGGCTATGAGTGGCGAGACACAGTTTAGCTTAATCAAGGTACTTGGCACTAGAGAAGCTCTCTTCTCAGTGAAATTACTTGTGCAAAAGTGCTATGACCAAAGGCAAGATATTTTCATCTGCTTTATTGACTATCAGAAAGCTTTTGACAATGTAAATCACGAGCCCCTGGTGGAAAGCTTACAGGAGGTCGGTATAGATGATAAAGATATCCAATGTCAATAAAAGAACTTTATTGGCAACAGTTAGCTGAGATCCGTATTTATGGCGATCTGTCAACACAGACCTTTAATATACTGAAGGGAGTCCGGCAGGGATGTGTACTGTCGCCTGTTCTGTTTAATATTTACGTTGAGAAAATATTTCAATTAGCATTAGAAAATGAAACGCGAAGTATCAAAGTCAATGACATCCCAATAAATAATATTCGCTACGCAGATGATACTACAGTTTTAGCTAACAACTTTGAAGATCTCTAATAAATATTAAAAAAACTCAACGAGTGCAGTGAACAGTTCCGGCTGCATATTAATATTGCCAAAACAAAAATGATGGTGATTAGTAGGCATCAGTACATCACTCCTCTTAACATCAACGGGGAAAATATTGAACGTGTCGCACGGTTCACGTATCTTGGCTCTACTTTGAATGAAAAGTGGGAATGTGACGAAGAAATGAAGGGAAGAATTGGCCGTGCAAAAACAACTTTCTTTAAACTTAAGAATCTTTTCCTTCACAGAAATATGCCACTACACATCCGAATACGCGTGGTTCAATATTATGTATGGCCTATTTTAGTATATGTTTTTAAAATTTGGTCGCTTAAGCCTGGGGCGCTGAATCGGATCGAAGCTTTTGAATTGTGGATACTCCACCGACTACTACGTATCCCCTGGACTGCGCACATAATGAATGATGAAGTTCTACAAGGTGCTGGCGTAGAAAGACAACTAATGGACCCTGTAAAATAACGAAAAGTGTCATATCTAGAGCATATACTAAGAGGACCTCGCTACTCTATACCAAGGCCAATACTACAGGGAAAAATTGAAGGCTGACAGGGGCCAGGTCGAAAACAACACTCTGAGCTCTGCAATATAAGAAACTGGTATGGTATATCAGACGCCACAACCATAGCGGCACTCTAGTTATAATGTGACCATGAGTTGGACAAATGATCGCCGACATGTGACATAGCACATGGCACCCGAAGAAGAAGAAGGATAATTCATATAAAGAATTATTTAAATACATTCATTTCTTATTGCTGCACTACTTCGGTGATTGTATAGATGTCATTTGACTGGCAATATTTTTCAGTCTGGCATCGGTTTTTAATATCCTACCGATATACTTCGGAATTTATATTTTATATAGCTGCGAATGTTGCTTTCGATTTAATACAGCTCCACTGACACGTCCATAAGGTGGTCTAAACACGTGTGGAGGACACAGGAAACAACCTGTTTATATAGGGTGGGCCTTAACTGTGTGAGTGGTTTCAATATGCAATAAAAAAAAACTATAAATCTTATTATTTTTTTATTTATATATTTAAAAAGTACAAGAAATTGAAATTTAAGTAACATCTAATTTTGAAAATAATGTTATTTAAGTGACCGCCTCCACCTTCTTGACATTCTTGAAGTCGCATTCGCAGGTTTTGAAAAGCAACTTTGACAAGTTGCTCGGGCAATAGTGTTCATTTCTCGCACAATGTTTTGCTTTAACTCTTCAACTGTTGTTGGATTATTTTCATACACTCTTGATTTTAGGTATCCCCACAAAAAATAATCATTCGGAGACAGATCTGGACTCCTTGGGGGCCACTCAATGTCACCTCTTCGTAAGATGAGTTTTCTAGGAAATATTTCTTTCAGTAGGTCTATGGAGACTGTAGCAATGTGGGAAGTGGCTCCATCCTGCTGAAACCAGGTCCTAGAATTGTAACCTTGAAATTCTCGAAGAGCTGGGACCAAGAATTCTTGCCACATCTGACAATAATTCTCAGCTCTCACTGTCACAGCCACTCCTCGTTGATTTTCAAAAAAGTATGGCCCAATTATTCCACTGGTCGATATTGCAGCCCACACAACGACCTTAGGGCTATGAAGAGGTCTTTGATGCATCTTGCGAGAATTAGTCTCAGACCAAAACCGGCAATTTTGCTTATTAACATGACCGTTGATATGAAAGTTAGCCTCATCACTATAGATTATGTTAGAAAAATTGTTAAAGCGATTAAGCATAACATTAGCGAAATTAAGTCGAAGATTAACATCATTAGGTTTTAACTCTTGTGTCAACTGAATTTTATAAGCTTTTAAATGTAAATCACGGTGCAAAATCCTGCACAAAGTGGTCCTCTTGATGTTCAAGACTTGGCTTCTTTTACGAGTCGATTGCCGAGGATTTTCTCTGATTGATACATGAACACGTTGAATAATCTCCGGCGTCCGTATTGACTTCGGGCGGCCCGCATTATTAATTCTTATTGTACACCCGGTTTCTTCAAACATTTTAACCCATTTGCGAATAGAATTTGCGCATCGTGCTTCTCTGATGTCACGTAAACCGAAGTGAGCGCGGTACATTCGCCTAGCAACAGTCACAGAATTATTGTTGGCATAATATGCGCGAACACAAAACGCACGCTGTGCTCCCGAGAACGCGTCCATGGTGACTAAAAATTCCACGAAATGGCGCGTCTAACGACACCCCCCGTGTCCCCGTACCCCTAAGGTTTTTGAATTATAGACAAAACAAAACGCTCATGCAGTTAAGGCCCACCCTGTATATATTCTTTCCTTTTCTCTACCTGAAAGGATAGTACATATAAACAACAATCTTATTTATTTATGTTCAGCATTTATAGATTTAAAAAATGTATAAAAATAAATTTCTCAATGAACTTGTCGACGTACGCCACTGCAGGCTATATTTTAGCGCAACGACACCCTCTAAACGTAATTTTCAGGCTACTTCAACTTTACCCTGCGAAAGAAAGATAAGGGCTATATAAAAAGATATTATATGAGGTCGAAAAATACCTAAATATGTCGGAAAAAATAAGGAGAATAGAAACTTTTGAAAAGAAAAAAATTGAAACGGTGATTTATGCGACCCACACATGAAATAAGGCTAAATTGGTAATTTATAGTCAGATGCGGCTTTGACAAAGTTTTTGTGCTGCAAAAAAGTAAAATTCGAGGAAATGTTTTGGATGAAAGCGAAAATGTGCAATTTAACTTATTTTTGAAGTTATTTTTAGCCGAACATTAAAAAAAAGTTTGATGGAAATCAGTTTACGAAAAGAAAATATGGAAATTTTTTATTTTTAAATGCATTTTTACCTTCAATCAAATAACAAGTCTTGTAAACTTTGAATAGAGATATATCTATTGTTTTTTTTTATTTATTTTCTAATTTAACCGAATTTAAACTCATTTTCAATTATCCAGTTAAACTGAAATTTGGTACATTGGTGTCCAAGAAAATGTGGGAAATCTCCCGGATATGAAAAAAACACGTGAAAAGGATACTACAAGTTCATATTAAGTTTTTTCGTATAGGCCTTCTTTTCGGAGATATGAGCTCACAAATAGGTGCAATAGAATCAAGCTTTTTACACATAATTATTGAACCACCAGGTATATTTCAGTTTTTTTTTAATATGATGTATATCAGGTAAGAGCCTTCAAATTACTATCCAAGAAAGTGTTGCAAATTACTCACAGCTGCAGAGACGGACTAGCTCGTAAACGAGCAGACTTCGGGAGCGGCGATAGGATGTCCGCTATCACCTGTGGGAGTTAACATCTTCATGGAAGCTTTTGAAGAAAACGCCTTGTCTTCTGCTCCTCTAAAACCTAATTTTGGTGCAGATATGTAGATGATACGTTCGTAGTTTGGTCGCATGGCGCAGTTAACCTCCATAATTTCCTGGGTCATCTAAATCAACAACATCCTAGCATAAAATTCACTATGGAAACTGGATCAAATTGTGTCCTTCTCTTTCTTGATGTACTAGTATAAAGGAAAGATAATGGCAAATTAGGACATTCTGTGTACAGAAAACTTACACATACAAAGCGATATCTCAATGCAACGTCACACCATCATCCTTTTCAAAAACAATCCGCCATAAACTCTTTGGTACCCAATATGTGACGAACAATTACCGAAATCATAAACAGAAAAACTGACTAATGCTCTGAGAGGCAACAGATATTGCGCTGAAGATATAAGATGTTCTATTAATAAATATAAAACCCAACTTCTCAACCAAATATCATATATCAACCTCCTATGGACAGTGTTGTCTTATCTTACATACACGGAACTTCCGACAAGATTGCCAGATTGCTCCGAAAATCAAACATTCTGAAAATTTTCAACACATATAAGAAAGTTGGACCATGTTTGAAGTCTCCAAAGGACTCAGTTCTATTTCAAATAGAAGGTGTTTACAAGATACCTTGCTTTTGTGGTAAAGTGTATGTAGGTGAATCAGGACAATCTATATCCACTAGGCTTAAGAAACATGATAGATGTATAAAAAAGAACAAATTGTACACTCTGCAGTAGCTGAACATCAGCATTGCTCAGGTCACACTTTTAATGTAAAAGAAACTAAGATGCTAGTATCAGTGCCTGGTTTCTTTAAACGTAAAATTAGAGAATCAATCGAAATATATAAATATCAAATAATATTAATAGAGATGAGGGTTACAGTCTCCATCACACGTGGAAATCGATTATTGTAACTCTGGAGACACCGGAAACATTCCCATTTCTAGTGTAAAAGGCAGAGTCGAGTCTATTTTTCTGAATTTGAAGCTCTTAGAGAGGGGGTGATGCCAGCAGCATACACATTCCTAGTATAAGAGGCAGAATAGGGTCTATTTTCCTGAACTCAAAGTTTTGGGGGGCGGCTATCGCAAGAAAAACAAAGGGGGGGGGGGGAGTGCCAGCAGCATACACATAATAATATACAACGCAGAATTGGTTCTATTTTCCTGAACTCAAAGCTCTTGGGAGGGAGGGGGGCGATCGCAAGCATACACATTCCAATACCCTATTCAAGAACTAGAGTGAGTAATTAAATTGTTACCGAAACCTCCAACGTACCTGCTCCGGTGCCGCAGGTAACTGAGAACTGTCATGAATCTAATTATATTTAATTATATTTAAATCTTTTATGAATTTACTTCAATAATAAAATTTCTGATAGTTCAATTTAATTTCTGTCAGTGAGCAAAGTACACCTTACAGTGTGTCCTGGTGTGATTTATCTTGTTTGCGCTTGTTTTTATATATTATTTGGGATTAGTGAGATACCCAAAAATTTATTCTTCCACCTCTATATTTATTCTACAATTGTTAAACCAAGACATTTTTTCCTCAACGAAAAACTTATTACGATGAATGTTTATGATGCCTTAAGATATCAATATCTAGATAATAATGTTAAAACCTCTGTTGAGATGTATTCCAAAATGACAGAAGTTGGAAAATCTACTACGTACCGAATACTGAAGGAGAAAAAAATGAATGGAATTGTTAGTACTTCCAAGCCACATTCGATCACAGGTAGACGAAAAACCTCGTTGGAAGAAGAGATGAAAACTGCAATAAAAGGAGTTGTACATACATTTTATTATGAGAAGCAGGTCCCAACCGTCGACAAAATTCTAACTAAAATCAATGAAGATCGGTATTTACCTGAAATTAAAAGATCTGAGCTCTGGAAATTGCTCAGAGAACTTAATTATGATGGGAAAAACCAGATAGGAAGTCTTTTCTTATAATCGGCCGGAAACTGTCCGTTGGAGAAGGAAATATCTCTATCTAGTAAAAGGTAGAGTTGATACAAATAACACAACTTACACCGAACTAAAGAACATAGGTAGTTTGCGGAGAAAAAAAGGGTAAAAAGTAATTTATTAGTCTCTCTAGTTCTTGAATAAACTAAAGTAGAAGAGGCAAAATCGGGTCTATTTTCCTGAACTGAAAGCTCTTGGGCGGGGGGGTGATAATTTGACTGTTTCCAATGAAGGCATGACTTCTCGGTTGAAGCTTTAGTAGACAATTAGTGTTGATGATTTCAATTTCATTCTCTTCACATTTTGTAACTGTCTAAACATATGATCACCCAAATTTCCATGAATATCCTTAGCGTTGTATTCTTTAGCAGCGAAGAATATTATTTAGCAGGTTATTATAACAACAAAAAACCCCATTTCGTCTCAACTGTTTATTTTTGAGGAGCGGAGACGCTTTAACTAAAAGTTCCATTTTTATTTGAAGTAAAAAAAAACGTAAGATCCATGTAAATTAAATTTTAACGCTTCTGAAGTTTTTCTTTTAATAAAAACGCAAAAAGTTAAGCCGTTGTAATTTTTTAAAGTGAAGTTTTGCGTCAACTTAACAATACAGATAAAAATTTCCGAGAAATTCAGAAAAAATGTTTCCTGGTATCAAGATGACTGATTGCTGGATTTATATGAAGTTTTGTCTGAAAAGTATCTCGTAAAAATTGATGTCGATTATACAGATTTTCGTTTTTCCATTTTGAAAAGAATACATAATTTAGTAGTTTTTTAGGCGATGGAAAAAACATTCTATCACGTAAGGTGTACTAAACTCACTATTCATAAAAATATTATTTTCAGTAGGAGAAATAGAAAATAGGAAAATTATAGTGGACTCTATTTATGTCTTGAAAAGCATAAAGAAAAATTCGCTAAATTCCTAATATGGTACCCTTGTGCCCATGTTGGCTTGAATAGCAGAGCTGCTATAATATATATATATATATATATATATATATATATATATATATATATATATATATATATATATATATATATATATATTAAATCATAGGTTTTCACGGAAGGTGGAATGAATGGTCTGGTTATTCCGGGTTTCAATCCTTTCTTTCAAAAAATCGTTTTTACGACGTTTCGCCAAAATCTCACTTGGCATTTTCAAGTGCGGTTCGTGCCGTTACTCGCTGAGAACTGATGGTGGCCTCTGATGAATTTCGAGTTTTGTTTAGCTGGCTCGCTTTCTGATTGGACAAGCGGCTTTGCAAGCTCTTCCCCTCTGCCGAGTGCGATATATTTGGGTCTTGTATGCTGGTCTCTCTTGTATTGGTTGATCTTTGTTGTTTAGTTCAGGTTAGTTCCTGTTTTCTTAATATTTTCCATGTTATTGGAATATGTATAGCATCGACTCGTTTATTCAGCTGTCCCGCTTTTTCGATTTCTAGGGCCTCTCTTATGACGCGTATCTTGTGGTTCTGTACTGGTGCTATTTCTTTTGCTTTTTCAAAGTCGATGGTGTGTTCGGTGATGTTGAAATAGAGCTGAGATTGTTTGTTTGTTTTTGAGGCTATTTTTGTGTTTTTGAAATCTTGCTGATATGCGCCTGTTTGTTTGTCCTTTATATGTTTGCTGGCAATCTGTACATGGAATTCTGTAAACGCCATGATTTTCAAGGTTGATCTTATCTTTGGAATTTCCCAGGATGTTGGCTATTATTTTTTGTGGTTTAAATATGAGCTGTATGTCGTATTTTCTTTAGATTCTTCCGATTCTGTCCGTTATTCCTTTTAGGTATGGGATTATAGCCTTGTTTCTTGTTTGATCTTGGTCTTTGGTTTTTATTGCGGTCTTCTCTTGTCTTTTTAAGGCTTTCTTTATGTCTGATTTTGAGAAACCATCCGTTCTAGAGCTGTTAATGTGTCTTATTTCGTCTTTTTTTGTGTCGAGTTCTGTTAGTGGGAGAGATCTTGATACTAATGTGTTGACTACTGCCTGCTTTTGGGAGGGATGATGATGTGACTCTGCATTGAGATATCGCTCAGTACGTGTGAGTTTCCGATATACGCTTAAACCTAGACTGTTGTTGGGTTTTCTAGTTAATAACAGGTCTAAAAAAAGGAAGTTTCTTTTCTTGCTCGATTTCTAGCATGAATTGGATTCTATGGTGGATATTGTTCAAGTAAATGAGGAAATCGTCCAGGTGTTCTTTTCCATGTGGCCATATTATTATTAAAATATTATCCACATAGCGTTTCCAAAATTTCGGTTTTAAGAATGCTTTTTGCATATATATATATATATATATATATATATATATATATATATATATAGGTTTTCGGGCATCCCGTGTATGTGCTGAGTCCCTCTCAGGACTGTAAGACATCATCTGTTATATCATAATAAGTTTTGATGTAAAATTCCTGTATCCAAGCATTCTGATAGATGAAGTAATAGACGGGATTACCAAAAGAGAAGGCTTTCCAGCTGATTTAATAGATCTCATGAGACATTGTTTTAAAACGCCATTTTCTTATTCGGCAAACATTGTATATAGATAGATGGCACTGTAATGAGCTCGTCACTACCTCCTGCGGTTGCAAAATGTTTCATGACCAATTTCGAGATCAAAAATCTTCAGAAATTCCTTCTCAAAATCAAACTTTGGTCTGGTATTTGCATTATCCACTTATAATATATATATATATATATATATATATATATATATATATATATATATATATATATATATATATATATATATATAATCGTTTACTTACTCTGTATAGAACTATAAAAGCTTATCAGGTTAAAAATTCTGTTTGCTAAATAAAATTGTACATGGAAAATTAGGAAGAAGAATCTTATTTATAGAACTGCTTATCAGGACTCGAATCTAATTTTAACAAAAACAGTATTATTGGTAACACGTGGGCCTTATCCACCAGTTGAGTTTAGTGCAAAATATCAACGACAAGAGGGGTAAATTGGATCCTATTGACCATAGCGGCGCCTTCATATATGGCAAAAAGAAATTTGCACCATCAGTTAGGGATTCTCTAAAAAAACATACATTTAGGCTAATAAATATTCGACTGATTAGGAAAATTTAAACGGTTAGAGTATTAATCTAACCTATAATTATTGAGTAACTCACCAATGTAGTTTGAATATGAGACAAGTAAATCTTTGAAAAACAGAGGGAAAAAACAAACATTAACACTTTTTAACTATATTTAGAGGGATATTTTGATAGGATTGTAAAAATCGTTGAATTTCTAGAAAACGCGAAAATCGTCGAACATCCTACTTGAGTATTCCACCATTTTGTAGTGGCACACGTCATGTATCAACCGAGAAGTGTCGTGGGTGATATAAGTACTGGGGGAAAATACTGATCTGTAAACAGTGGGGTAGTCAAGCATGAGATTTAGCAAGAATAAAATATATATTCAAAAAATTACTTGTTTGATATTATTTTACATAATATAAGAGAATTTAATTGAGGAACTATTCATCTCGAGATGGAGTGTTCAAGAAGCTCAAATATTTCTCCTTTTTCAACTTTAAAAAACATGTTCAGCCAGAGCACAAGAGGTCAAACCTCTATTAATATCACTACGACGGGAAGTGAGTCAGTTTTGAGGCTTCCGGAAGTCTGGCCTATATAAACTAATTGACAGTTGGAACAGGGAACCTTATAAATCATACAGGACTTCTCATTCAGCTACAATGGTGTTTTGGTTTTAGAATCAATTTTAAAGAGATTGTTTTCTAGCTATTTTAATATTTGTATTTTGAAAAATATTCATCAATTTGTCAGTAAGACAGTTTGTCATGGGACATTCTATATATATATATATATATATATATATATATATATATATATATATGTATATGTATATCTATATATATATATATATATATATATATGTATATCTATATATATATATATATATATATATATATATATATATATATATATATATATATGTGTATGCGGATTTCACGGATTCCTCCGTGTGAGTTGCAATAGCAGTGGATATATCCACATTATGCCGTTGTAGTGCTGAAATCACATTCAGCAAACGTACAACTATATGCAGCTCCGCGTATGAATGAAGTAAAATGCGAACAGTAAATGCAAACTTCTCTCCATCATATCCTTTCTATGTTAGAGGTTGCACAGTTAGAACAAATTGTTATGAAACGCAATTTATCCTATTCCACCACCATCGAGATGATGGCCTACCTGTACCACCATACCGAGAAGAAAGTCAAAACTTACCCTCCCCGCCACAGTGATACGGCAGAGGTACATGTTTCGTCTCTACTAGACTCATCAGGGTACCGACATGCACCTGGCTGTGCAAAGGACAGATCGGAAGGAAGCATGCAAATACTAAACGCGGCTTCTCCGACCTCCCGTCGGGTGGCATATATATGTGTATGCGAATTTCACGGATTCCTCCGTGTGAGTTGCAATAGCAGTGGAGTCTAGTAGAGACGAAACATGTACCTCTGCCGTATCACTGTGGCGGGGAGGGTAAGTTTTGACTTTCTTCTCGGTATGGTGGTACAGGTAGGCCATCATCTCGATGGTGGTGGAATAGGATAAATTGCGTTTCATAACAATTTGTTCTAACTGTGCAACCTCTAACATAGAAAGGATATGATGGAGAGAAGTTTGCATTTACTGTTCGCATTTTACTTCATTCATACGCGGAGCTGCATATAGTTGTACGTTTGCTGAATGTGATTTCAGCACTACAACGGCATAATGTGGATATATCCAGTGCTATTGCAACTCACACGGAGGAATCCGTGAAATCCGCATACACATATATATGCCACCCGACGGGAGGTCGGAGATGCCGCGTTTAGTATTTGCATGCTTCCTTCCGATCTGTCCTTTGCACAGCCAGGTGCATGTCGGTACCCTGATGAGTCTAGTAGAGACGAAACATGTACCTCTGCCGTATCACTGTGGCGGGGAGGGTAAGTTTTCACTTTCTTCTCGGTATGGTGGTACAGGTAGGCCATCATCTCGATGGTGGTGGAATAGGATAAATTGCGTTTCATAACAATTTGTTCTAACTGTGCAACCTCTAACATAGAAAGGATATGATGGAGAGAAGTTTGCATTTACTGTTCGCATTTTACTTCATATATATATATATATATATATATATATATATATATATATATATATATATATATATTTATATATTTAATTTCTTATATCCATTTTTCTGACAATTTTATTAAATTAAAAAAAAAAAACAGGTATCTCTAGGAATCCCTTCCTGAAATTTGTTTATTAATTTTTCCTAACCTAAGTTAAAATGAGAAAAAGTCGACATTAACAAGTTAATAAAATTGTTACGAAGGTGGATAAAAAAGCAACAATGTTAAAACCGTTAAATTTATATGCAGTACAATGTAATTAATTTTTATTTTACGTGACACCTTAATCAAACGAAATAAATAATAGCTTTATTCTTCCCGGCTGTGTATCCATTAATCCAGCCGTTAAGTTCCGGGACAAACGTAACATTTAACATTTTGGAAACTCCCACGCTAAATCGATCCGGCGAGGGATTTCGACTCCTACGTCACGAAAATTTAAATGGTGTGGAATGCAACAAGTCAAGTATTTCTGGGGGATTGTATTGGAAAATGTAAAGAAGTGAATTACAACGTCGTTACAAATGTTTACGAACGAAGCTGCTGGAATTATTTAGTACTATGGAGTTTTGTAAGTTTTGGCCTCGTAATTTGAATGGCTGCATAACAAAAATTTTAAAAATATAATTAAGGTTTGTTTCATAAATGTAACCATTTTTAACATAAAACAGACCTCCTAAGAAAATTATTTAAAATAACTTCACAGAATACATATATATATATATATATATATATATATATATATATATATATATATACAGATACCTAAGACACTTTTAAAGCTTCTCTTAAAATCCCTGAGTGCTGGGTGGATTTGAAAGTCCATAGTGAATTTTTAAATTAACAATAAAAAAATTTTTTAACGTCAGTGGTTGTACCCCTTTAAAATAAAATGTTAGCGTTATAATTGTTGAACTATGAATTTTTTACAGATACCTAAGATACTTTTAAAGCTTCTCTTAAAATCCCTGAGTGCTGGATGGCTTCAAAAATGCATAGTGAATTTTTAAATTAACAATAAAAAAATTTTTTAACGTCAGTGGATGTACCCCTTTAAAATAAATTATTAGCGTTATAATTGTTGTACTATGAATTTTTCACAGATACCTAAGACACTTTTAAAGCTTCTCTTAAAATCCCTGAGTGCTGGATGGCTTAAAAAATGCATAGTGAATTTTTAAATTAACAATAAAAAATTTTTTTAACGTCAGTGGACGTAATAAAGAAAATTATTTAAAATAACCTCACAGAATATATATATATATATATATATATATATATATATATATATATATATATATATATATATATTTATGTATTCTGAATGGTTAGTGTCTTATTATATGTAATTTTATTTTAAACAATCAAAAAAAAATTGTGTGTCGTTATTATTAAAAGTGATATAGTTACAGCGCAAATGAAACAATTTATTTTATTATTAACTACTTATATTCATTATAAGGTTAGTATATATCTTATTTTATCAAACTATTTCCAGGCAAGTCTAAAATTTCTATTTCTTACACGTTAGATAAATATATTTTAATCTCCAGAATTTTTTTCATCGACGTTCTAGGTGTCTTCTTTCTTTTTTAAAAAACTTAAAGATCATTTTTCCTTTGTCAACTATTGTACCCTTGCTTCATATATATATATATATATATATATATATATATATATATATATATATATATATATATATATATATATATCACTAATTTGTTAAATATTTGCCAGAGCTGCTAGCTTAGTGATATTATTTATTTATTAATTTAGTAAACTTCTTATCCTTTTTTTTTAATTGTCTTTTAATCTCCAGAAACTTTTTATCCACGCTCTATGTTTCTTCCCTTTTTAAAATTTTAATGAATGAGACTAGCGATGTTAACTCTATCGCAGATTAATCTGCACTGTCTTCTTTTATTTATTTATTTTTTTGTTATAATGTTGAATTCGCGATTCAACACTTGACTAGCTAATTGGGCATAATGCGCTGGACATCCATCGTGTTGATACCACATTTGTTGTCTTTCATCTAAGGGTACGTCTTCAAGCAAAAGTGGAGGTTGATTTTCTAAAATATCACGATATTTTGCGTCTTTTAAATTACCCTCAATGAAGTATGGACTGACAAACTTGTCATCAACTATTCTATACCAATTAAACATGCCCTTGAGTTCATGGACCTATATTATGATGAAATTATCGTGGAATTGATCTGTCTTTCCATTTCCGGGAGTCAAATTGGGAGTTTCCTTTTCAAATTTTGAAAGGTCAGTACCACTTGGCCCCAGTGCTACCCATCAAACTTTATACGAAACATTTAATGAAATACTGCGATGTTTTGACCTTTACTTTGATGCCAAGGTCATATCCGATGATAAAATTTCCCACCCTTTTAATTTCCGGGTTAAAATTGGGATATTCCATTTAAAATTCTGAAGTTGACCTTCAAATGATCTTGAAGGATAAGGTTAAGGTCATTTTTAATATCACTGCTAGTTAGGCCCCCTGCTCTCCTATAATTTTTTTATATATATTATATATTTTTCATATTCTCTGCCTGAAAGGAGAATTACATATATAACAAACTATTTAAATACGGCAGAAAGATTTCTTTATTTCTTACTGAAATTTTGATTGTTTAAAAATTTCACTTTACTCCGTTGATTCATAGATGTCGTTCGACTGGCGATTTTTTTCAGTCTGACATCGAAGTTGGTAGACGGCAGGTGTAATATCCTGCCGACATACCTTGAAATTTATGGTTCATATATCAGTTATTTCCTGCTAATGTTGCTCTCGGTCCGATACAGCTCCACTGACAAGATCATGAGGTGATCGAAACGCGTATGGAGAGAGGACCAGAGCGATATTTGCAGGAAATAAACTGTTTGTATATATATTTTTCATATTCTGTGCCTGAAAGGAGAATTACATATATAACAAACTATTTAAATACGGCAGAAAGATTTCTTTATTTCTTACTGAAATTTTGATTGTTTAGAACTGACCTTCATATATGAAGAATTTAAACCAATTTTGGGACTTCCTGTACCTTATGATTATCTTTTGCAAAACATCGAACTAAGTGATATATTTCGTGAAGTTCTTCTTTTAAAAACTTTAATTACTATTCCGATAACATCGACTGAAGCAGAACGGTGCTTTTCTGTCCTCAAAGGGATAAAAACTTTTTTACGGAATACTGTGAGCCCAGAAAGGCTTTGGAAATGCTTTTTAATGAAAGGAATCTGATATAAAGCATACCTGATTTCAATCAGAGTTTTCTAATGCCAAATATCGGCGTATAGATTTTCATTATAAATAATTCACACAGTAATTTATATATGCATTGTGTTTTGACTGGTATATTTTTAAAATTTACTACCTTGTTTATGTTTGGTTGTTTAAAATACACTGCTTTGATTCATATTAACTAGTAAAATGATAAAAAATAAAAAAGGTTATAATACGAGGATGGTTCGATAAGTTCTCGGCCTGAAACAGAGAGAGCGCTAGTAGGATTAAATAACTATAATATTTTGTATGCATTAACCTTGAGATGACGTCCTGCAAAGTTTCAGATGTTTGCGTTCAGTTGCTTGTTTGTGGCGATCGAGTGAACACATAAGGTTCGATATTTTGTGAAAGGTGGATAAAATTGAAGTTCGAGTGGTTATAAAGTACTTTGTTAAAGAGTTTAACTCCTACGGACATTAAAAATGAGTTAGATTCTACTTTGAAGGATTCTTCTCCTTCGTTTTTAACAGTAAAAAAAAAGCAGCTGAATTTAATCGTGATCGTACATCAATTTAAGATGATGAGCGCTCGGAACGCCCAAAAACCGCTGCAACTGAAGAAATTGTCACAAAAATTTCATACTGGTATAGCAAACATCTCGATAGATCATGTCCATTACATTTTACATGATGTTCTTGATATGAAAAAGCTTTCTGCGCGATGGATGCCGTGTTTGTTAACAGTCGAACCAAAAACGCCTTCGAATGAACACTTCGCAAGAGCGTTTAGACTTATTCAGACGCAATCCTGCTGAGTTTCTTTGACGTTTTATAACTGTAGGTAAACCATGCATTCACCGTTACACGCCAGAGACAAAGTAGCAGTCTGAACTGTGGGTGGGGGCAGGTGAAAGTGCGCCAAAAAAAGCAAAATCGGTTCCGTCTGCAGGAAAAGTCACGGCAACAGTTTTTTGGGATTCACATGGCGTGGTGCTTATAGACTATTTAGAACAAGGCAAAACCATCACGAGGGAGTATTACGGTTCACTACTGGACCGTTTGCAGCATATGATTAAGGCTAAACGTTCACATTTTGCCAAAAAAAGTGCTCTTTGATCAGGATAACGCATCTGCACACAAATCTATGGTTGTTGCTGCAAAATTCCATGACCTACGTTTCAAAGTGCTTCCACATGCGCCATATTCGTCGGATCTGGCTCCCAGCGATTATTTTCTATTCCTAAACTTGAAAAAATGGCTCGCTAGACGAAAATTCCCTTCAAATAACGAGGTCAGTGCAGCGACAACCGCTTATTTTGCAGAGTTGGACAAATCCCATTATACTAAGGGTATTAAAATGTTAAAACATCGTTGGTCCAAATGTATTGAAGTACAAGGGGACTATGTTGAAAAATAAATAAATTTTCAAAAACCTTTTGTTTTCTTTATCAGGCCGAGAACTTATCGAATCATCCTCGTATATCAAAAAAAAAAGAATATATTCGAAAATAAATATACTTATTAAAACACTTTTAATTTAAAAAATCGCAAAAATCCATTAAACAATATTGCCCAATAAAATTCATAACAAAATAATTAAACTTGTTTCAATAATATGAAACTTTTTAATTAAATTAAAAATTGCACTTTCTTAGTTCCCAAGTCTTAAACAGCTTTTGAATAGTATATAAAACTTTACTTTAAACGATTAGTTACGTAATACTGTTTAAAATTAATTTAATTTTGTACTTAAAACTTTTCAGTTGGTTGTTCGCTTATATTGGAATTATGATTTTATATACTACAGGGTGTTGATATTTACTTTTTATTTATAGAACTTGTTAGCGTATATCATTAAAAGCTTTGTTTTGAGCATAATTTTTGGGAAAAGCAACGCTGCCTTTACTATAATTAGCTGTGGGTGTACCTTTTAAACTTTGAACTGTCCGCGTGTTAACCATAATAGCTTGAATTTCAATAACTGTAAGTGCGGACTTCCAATGGTAGTTCTAATTTGCAATAAAAAATTAGGGTTTCTACTTAAAGAACTCAACTTGATTTTCAATTGACCTTGAAGTTCAAGCCCAAACTCAAATTTGAGGTTACCATGAGATTGCCCAGACAAATTTCGTACGACTCATTTTTTTCTCCGTTACCTAATTTTCGGAGATAGGGGGGTCCGATACCCTATATACGTACACTGTATATATATATATATATATATATATATATATATATATATATATATATATATATATATATATATATATATATACAGTGTACGACAAAACAAATGCACGAACTTCTACTCGCTAATATATGGCTAAATAACATAGTCAAATGCACTTAAATTTAAATTCTTTTTACTTATTTATGATCGCGATGGACTCTTCTGCTAAAAAAAGACACAAACAAAACTAATTTTTTTTTGTATTAGAAAAAAATTAGTTTTGTTTACAACATCACTTTTTTTATGACAAAACATATAAACGAAATAACAGGAATTTACATACTTTATTATTTATAAAAAATTATCAACAACAAGTACCGTGAAATAACTAATAACTCTCTTTTGAACATTGTAAGAATGTTTAGAGAAAACTTCCACGTGTTTAAAGTCGTTCCTGGTCTTTCAAAGTCATCGGTCATATGGTACAAGTTTTTAATGAAAAAAAAGGCAAATCATAAGTACTCAGTGCAAGTAAAGGAAAAAATAATTAAATATTATAATAGTGGTGAATCAGTGACATCAATTGCAAAGAAATTTAGAATTTAACATAGCGTAATTTCGCGAATTATAAGCCGCTTTCGTTCTTCAGGCTCGTTGATCACTATTCACAAAGGAGGTCGTCCACGGAAAACCAGTAAACGGGACGACCAGACAATAATTAGATTAATAAAGAAAGATCCGTTCATATCACATATCACAAGGTTAATTGCAAATCGATTACCACTTTATATTTCTGAAAGATCCATCCAAAGACGAGCTGTTGAAGGTGGATTGAAATCATACTGAAGTGCCAAAAAACTATTTATATCCGCCAAAAATAGACTAGCTAGAATTCAATTTGCAAAGGAACACTTAAATTGGAGTATAACCCAATGGAAGACCGTACTCTTTTCTGACGAGTCGAAGTTCAACTTGAAAAATTCGGATGGATTTCGGCTAGTACGCAGACCTACAGGGCAACGTCTTAACCCTCGCTATATGCAGGGCACAGTTAAGTACGGAGGAGGAAATGTTTTGTTATGGGGATGCTTTTCCGGACATGGAATCGGACCAATTCACAAAATTAATGGTATAATGGATCGTTTTGTATATAAGGATATCCTAAATAATGTTATGTTGCCACACGCAGAGGAGGAAATGTCACTTAAGTGAAGGTATCCACATGATAACGACCCAAAACACACTGCTAAGCAACTAAATATTAGTTAAATTTTTATTTAAATGGAATAACCTAAAAATGTGCTATTGTTTTGTTGCATAAAGAAAGTATTGTTAATTATGATATTTGATTTTGTTTTTCATAACAAATGATTGAAATTTTTGTTTTGTTTTAGTAAATTTAGTTTGTTAATTTTGTAAATAAATAAAACAATTTGAAAAGCAATGTGTTTTTGTCTTGTTATTAAGGCATATTTTAATATCACAAGTTCGTGCATATGTTTTGTCGCACACTGTATATATATATATATATATATATATATATATATATATATATATATATATATATATATATATATATATATATATATATTAGTCATGGACAAAAGTTGGAAAGATTTGTTTTCTGCTTATATCCTTAATGTTTGGTTATCAATAATTCATTTTATATCAAAAAATAAATATATACTGCTAAATTGATAAATTTTTATTCAACAAATGAAATTACAAAATAAAACAAAATATTCCTTAAATAAAAAAACACTTAGGAGAAAAATATAGAAAAAATATGGTTTTCACAAAAAATAATTAAGTCTGTACAAATTAAACAAGCAAAGTTCAATGTTTTGTTTAAAACGTCTTTGCTTTAATGACTTCCCTATGTCTTCTGGGGATTGAATCTACAAGATTTTGACATACATCAAATGAAATCTTCCGCCATTCATCTTGTAAAACTTCCCATAGATGATTTTCATTATGAATTATTCTTTCGTTCCAACTGTTCCAAAGGTGCTCAGTTGGATTTAGGTCCGGCAATTGAGAAGGCCACTCCAGTAAATCCAAGCTTTTCTCTAAAAACCAATAGTTTATTAAATGGGATGAGTATTTGGGGTTATTATCTTGTTGATATCTCTTGAAAAAGTTTCCCCAGAATGTAACACTGCCACCCCATGCTTCACAGTAGGTCTTTGATACTTAATATCAAATTTTTTTTCTACAGGTCTTCGAACAAACGACCTTCTGTCTGAACCAAATACTTTAAATTTACTTTCTTCACTTCAAAGCACGCTACCTCAGATTTGAGGTGTCCCATTTACATACCTCTGAGCAAACTTAAGTCTAGTCTCTCGATTTTTTTTTGGAGAGTAACGATTTTTTGACAGCAACTCTTCCCAACAATCCAACTTCACAAAGACGTCTTCTCACAGTTCGAGCCGTTATGCCTGTGTTAAAATGTTGGCTAACTTCTATACACTAATTTGGCCAGATGATTTATGCGGATTAGCTATCGAAATTCTTTTAATGCACTTTTCAACGTAGAGGGTAGTTTTTCTAGGACTTTGGCAGATTATTTACATTCCCCAGTAACCGAAACTTCTTTAGAATTTTCAAAACAATACCCTCCCTTAAACCTAAATTTTTGCTATAGTACATTACTCTACACCTTGTTTAACTCAACAACTCAAGTCGCAAATTTTTCCACAAATACTTATTTTTGCTCATTCTTAATACGGTGTTGGTCACAACAGTGGCACAACAATACTAATCCAATTATTGTAAATTTGAAAAATGTTCAGAAGAAATAATGTTTCCATACATATGTCCAAGACATAAACACAAAAGGCTGATAAAGAGAGAATGTGTATAGCCAAAAATTTAAACATGTAATAATATTCAATACCTTTACAAATATATAAAATGTGCAAAATAAAAATATTTCCATACTTTTATCCATGACTATATATATATATATATATATATATATATATATATATATATATATATATATTTATTTATTTTCTTGATTCTTGACGATGTAAAGTTTGAATTTTATTTAGTAACAGAGCAGCAAAATGTCAAGGTGTGTACCGGTAAAATTAAATATTTTTAAAAAATTTTAAAAATTTAAATACTGTTTTTAAGTGTCTTGTTTGTTTTTTAAAATTGTAGATATGTTTTTTATGTGGTGTATTTTAATTATATAAAAATATTTTTAGGAGGAAAAAATCTTGAAAATGCCTTGAATAAAGGGCGAAATGTCAATTGTTTTGTGTTTTTATAAAATATAGAACCTAAACCCAAGAAAAGACAAAATAAAAGAAAAATTATATATATATATATATATATATATATATATATATATATATATATATATATATATATATTTATATATATATATATATATATATATATATATATATATATATATATATATATATATATATATGGAAGCACAAAATCAGGCTATTATTAAGATACATATTAATTAAAAAATTATAAATTTGACACCCCATAAACAATCAACTTTTGAACTAACAAATTTAGAGACACCTTGTATATATAAAATATTAAAATTTGCAAAAGTCGCAAAACCTTGAAGTTGATACTAACTTAATACCTTATATTTATACTGAAATATTCACAAACTTCTTACGAAAGTTTTGAAAGCTTTCATGTTTTGCTTGTTATGTATGATTGTCTCTTCTGTGTCAACAAAAACCCACACATTTCACGTATAAAATTCATCTGACTTCATTCTGTAACCTACAGGGAACTTTATTAAAAAATAAAAAATAAAAATAGTTTTATGGTTTAAGGAAATATGAAACAAACAATAGGGATGTTTACTATTTTTGGGAACGTGTTTAAAATTTAATATTATTTTTTTAATACAACTAATATTTTAAAAATCATATATTTTAAATTTCGTTCCAAATTTCGCTACAAAAAGCCAATACTCGTCACTTGACCGCTGTGACGTCACATGTTGTCAAAAACTGGTAAACTGACAAGAATATATATAAAATTTTTTAGTCATTTTTGTAATAAATGATGAGTTTTGAGTTTTGTAAGTGTTTTGCAGTGCCTCAGTGTACAAGAATTGCAATTAAAACACCTAAAAAGTTATTTATTCACGTTCCGCGTTCGGAAAATAATAGGAAAATGTGGTTTCAGCTAGTCCGCAGGGATCCGGCACTGTGTCTACACAATCTAAAATGTATTTTTGTGATGATCATTTTGATGTAAATTTTGATAATATTTGTTTATTTTTCTTGTTTTAAGAGTTATTATTTTTCAAGTGGAGTTTTAAGGTTAGAAATAAAGTAATCAAAGTTGGGTAACAATATTTTGTACTTGTTTTATTTTAGTTTTGAGCTTATAAATACCTATAATTGCTATTACATATTCATTATTGGTTGAGGAAATAACAATTCTTGGTATATTACTTACATGGACGTCTTCATATTTCTAAATTCAGCAGAGTAGAAGTTACTGTTTGTTGCGAAGAAATTGGCCACCATAAAACAATCAATTCTATGCAAATTCGAACCATTTGCCTTAATAAATGCACTTTCCATCATGGGAAAACTTCTTAGAATCGTTCTCAAAATAACCAGTAAACAAATTTCGAAGAAATTGCACGAAAATCACTATAAAATAATGTTAACCTAACGACGTAGCCTTTGACAGCGATGTGTGTGTGTTGAGAGTGATTTAATTACATTTTGATTGTTAAAAAAACTAAATTCCATAGAAATAAAGAAAAATATTGTGTTTTTTAAGATTGCTATTATGGAAACTACCATTTCCCGGCAAAATTATATTTTTATTTGAATACAGTCAATCTTCGTATTGGGGGATATATTTTTAACATTGTTAGGTGGGTACAAAACAAAACGATTTCCATTTATTTCATCTTATTATTTCAGTAATATCAAAAAACGTTCCTACGAGCTATATTTTTTTATTTGAAACTTTACAAATAACTAAAGAGGACTTTTTGATGGATCTAATGAAGGAAAGCCGATGGAGAGAAAACAAGTTTTATTCTTTCTCTCGATAGGAGTATTTATCTTTTATTATTGTGATTTTTTTCGGAAACAACGATTTTTTAAAGCGGAGTACTTTTAAGGGTAGATATTATAGCTTTTTAATAGTCTGCTAAATGGTCTTGTTGCCGATGCATGATTATTTAAAATTCTCTCTCTCAAAGTAAGATCGTGGTGCCATCCCTACTTTTACTGCGAAAAAACTCTCAACTAATTTGGATATCGGTGCCGAATAGTGCGATCTCTATTCTTTGGGGTAGCATGCTTCGTGTATCGACGTTGTCAGATTTCTAATTTAATTCTCACTTAGCAATTTGTAAGTGTTGTTCTTGCGTTATTGAGTAATCCGTCAAGATGTCGCTGTCATGTTCTTCTTTGCTGTTTTCTCGGTTTAAAAGTAGTATAAAAGGCGAAATGATGGATTGTACCTGATCGAATGGCCTGATGAGTCTTAACGTGGATGAAACAAGGGCGTGTTCATTTTCCAAACCCGAAGCTTCTTTATTGTCTAGGAGGTCTGAGCATTTTTTAATACCAGAGGAATACTCACTAACAATCCGTGTCCATACAGCCGAAAGTTTTCTGTTTTAACTTATTAATATATATATATATATATATATATATATATATATATATATATATATATATATATATATATATGGCAGTGGCCAAAATTCAGGATTATTCACAGCCAGGGGATTAAAATATAAAAAATTAAGGGAAAAGTAGGATAAAAATATTTTATTATTTGTTAAGCTTACTAGTGGTGGGTAAATTTTGTTATTTTTTAATATAATTATATACTAATTCTGAGTAGCCATGGTAATAAAATTAACTAGTTAATACATATATTAATAACAATAAAAGTGATTTCTCGACAAAATGGCGAATTATGACAGAATTTGTACCAATAAACAGACCTACCAGAAGTTCTGCTGTAATTAAATACATGTATCAGTAAAACAATAAGAGAATTAAATCCGTGAAAGCGTATATAACAATTTTATTAAATGTCCAAATTTGGTCTCTACACACATTTTTTTCATTCAATTTATGACAATTTTGGAAAAAATTACACTTAATAGTAACACAAATAATGCCTTGACTAAAAAGGGCTTTAACACCTTCATAATGGGCACTTACCTCTAAAATATTACACAGATAGTCACCTTGCATCTTTAGTGGGATGTAAGCCTCCCCTAGCTTTTTTCCCAGGCCAGATGCATTCAATTATTTATTTATTTATCATCAAATCTATTGCAGTAATGTATTGTACAGAGAAAAATGTAATTAATTAATATTAAAAGTTTATATACTTAACGTGTGATAAAAATATTATTTTCTGGATAAGATTTACCCAGAGAAGAAGTGGGGTTAGGAATCTGCATAGGATTATAAATCTGTATGGGGTTAGGAAAAATTAATTTATATTTTTTAGTCGGTTTTAAAAAAGTAGTGTATTTATTTATTTTTTATTTAAATAATTATTTATTTTTTGTAAATACACATATTATTAGAAACATAAGAATACGAGGCGAAAGAGTTCATTCCATAATTGGTGCGATGATATAGAATGTCAAAAGTTTGGCGCTTACTAGTTGGCCTGACAGGAGCTCGCAAGCCCTGACTGACAACCAAAGCATGACGATCAACAATGAAGTTGATCACCTTGTGAAAAGAGCATAGGTCACGATGGGCTCTTTTGACACAAAGCTGTGGCAAATTGAGATGAATATGTCTCAAAACTGTCTTCTATTTATTCATAGATTAATGACCCATGTATTTTCTCTCACTAAACCAACTGTATATATTTTAACATTATTTCTGATTGTTGTTATATTCAGTAACCTTATTTGTTAACTTTATTGTACATATCTGTTTGCGATTTTTGAAAACAGATACTTATCTGATTACTATGGATCACCTTTTAAATGGAAAACACCATTTCACAAACTTTCAAGCATGATTTCCTTTCAAATTTCACTGTTCAAAAAGCATTAGTGCTTATGGGACAAAATACAGCAATTTCATTCGTTTGTTTTAACTTTAAAGGCGTGGCCTAAAAGTTTTAACAAAACTCGTCGATCACAAGCATCGTTCTTCTTTTTTTGGATCACCATCTTAGGAAGCATGAAAGCAACGGCCGTGGCGCTTACCAGTTCCAGTACCTCCATACAACAACCACGACGATCTTTCTGAAGGCATCGAAGTCTTCAAAGAACGTCCAGTCTTCGCTTCGTTAAACTTAAAATCATATCACGGGATCTTTGGGCGTTTAGTAGCTATCACTTGCACAAAGATAGTGAAAAACCAAAGATTCAAGAAGATTTTAAAGCGAAACGCAAACTAATCGGATTAAATACGGTGTCTGAGAATTTCCCTTGTATAAAAATACAGTGTTGGACTTTAGGTAGTATCTGCATACGAACGCCTGGGTAAGTTTTCTCAACTACAGGGCTCTCAGACACTATAGTTCGAAAGTCGGGTGCTATTCGAGACTACATACGCGAACTGGCGTTGTAGTAGCGGATCACCGACATAAACTTCGCGATTCAATTCGAAATAAACATGAGTTTCCCTATACTCAACCATAACATAACCTTAAACCCAAAATATGATATGATTTCCCATATCATATTTTTTCCAGAAAAATTCATAAAAAATTTTTCCAAAACAAAATCATATTCATTCGTTTTAACACTCCAATAATATTATTTTATAATAATATTTTCAATTTTCACTTAGATAAAATTTTCATAATTTTTCTAAGTCCACAGTTACTAGTACTGTTTTTAGCAACCTGGTTAACCATACCTTTTTTCATAGCGTTTATTACCCATACTTGTTTTCGAACTTCTACACAATTCAGTTACCCACACTTGTTTTGCGGACATGAACACAAACTTCTTATGATCTGTTCCTTGTTACCCCTACATTTTTTAATCACTTTTGCGAAAAGCAACTTCAGTTTCTACGATATATTTCAGAACATGAAAACGCCTTTCTTTCGGGATTCTTAGGAGAGAATACCTGGAAAAAGGTCGGTTCTTGAAATATTATTTTGGATTTTATTTTATCCTTCTTTAGCGAATTTAACTGCGGGAATTAAAGGCAGCTTATGATATAGGATTAATTATAAGATGTATCCCCTGCGAGAGTTAAATGAACTGCTATATTTTACGACGTTTAGGAATGGATTATACGAAAAGATATGTACAGATAGTTATAGTTACCCGCATTACACGTTAATTAAACACATGGGTATAAACAACGCTAAACATTTCAATTGCGGAATAATTTTCATTCTCAATTTTCGAAATGCGCATTACCTTACATCCCTGTAGCGGATTTTATATTCAGATTTATGCATAATTTTCATGCGGAAAGTTGTACAACGAATCTCTTTGCGGAAATGTTTATTATAAACAATTCTCTTTGCGGAAATTTTTATTACAAAAAATTTTCTAAATTTCTTTTGCGGAAATTTTTAAATAAAATTTTTTCCAAATTTTCTTTGCGGAAAAAACAAACAAAAACAAAAGGCCTATAAACTCATACACTTGCAAGTATCCCCTGACTAAGTGTTATTCACCGTAATGCTTAGTTTACCCAATTCTTGATTTTCTCTCAGAATCTCAACCTTGGAGCATTTCACGCTCAAACACACATCATGCTTTATGCATAGCCGACAAATGCTTATTTTTGGAAGCAAACTTTACTTCATTTTCCTGAAGTAACAAGAAGAAACGAAAGCCCCTTTTATCATTCACTCCCCTTTGCCCCGGTGAGCGAAAAGAAAGGTGAGGCGACCAGATTTCCTATCTGGTCGGGTGGTTTAGGAGGGACTCTCACCGCACCCCCCTGCGTTGCGGTTCAATAAGGTAGAAAAAACTTAGAAACGACTTTTCACTTTCTAAATCTACCTTATAACAACGGTAAATAGCGACCTGGTGGAGATGAACCACGATAGCGCTCGTTACAGGACCAAACACGCATCACGTTACGGTCTAGCGATATAAATTTATACTTGGAAACGCTTCGCCTAAGATTGTTATAGTCCCTGCTTTATGAAGATATCGCACACTATAGCCGTTTTAGGAACACCATCAGACAAGTCTGGCGCTTTTGACGACTGACTGAAATCCGGAAAGCTCGATTCAATACGCGTTCAGCGACAAAACCACACCTAAATATAAAAAAGGAGGCGTTCCTTAGTGCGATAACTTCTGATGGATCAGACCAGTATCAAGTCATATCTTGTAGAGAAAACAATACGAGCACCTTTTTGGTTTTAATTTCTGTTCTATTTATATTTAAATACTCCTTTATTAGGGTCAAAATTTACAACTGTACTACGTAGAAAATTCAGATTACAGCAATATCATTCCAGTTTTGCACCCGAAACTTGCACTGCTGCTGGCACCCGGATTTTCGTATAAACTCGACAACAGTGACGAAGTGTGGGTGAATGAGTGGGTGACGTCAAGCACCTGCCACGTGCAAATCAGCGTCGCAACGCTGTTCATCGAGCGTCGGGACGCGCGGGCCTGCCAACACGTCAACAATACACGCCGATCGCAGAACGAGTCGCAAGCATTTGAACGACAGACCGCGCGAAGTCAGCTCTCGATCGGGATACATCGTTTTTTTTTTGAATGTATACGGTTTTCGAAAGTTTTTAAGATTGTAAACATACAGATAACAGACATTTTATCAAAATAAGAAAGTTTTAAGTGAAAATATTTCATTATTGGTAGGTGTTATCTTGTTTTTATTAAAATTTAATTGTTTTGTGTTTTTTGTTGTCAGCATCTTAGTAGAAACGGTATATTACAAACTTATTATCCCCTGACTTACCCCTAACTGAAAGGACATAAAACACAAAAAGGCTTAAAAATGTAATGCACTAGTATTTTGAGATAAATAAAATATTATGATAACAAAATATGCCACGTTTATTAAAATTTTATTTTTTGGATTCTGATTTCAATTTATTACTTCTTATTTAGTCAAATCTTGCCACAAAAGCTTAATTTAATGATAAATTAGAACTAATTAAGCATACCGAGAACTTTTATTTAAAATATTTTTACAGTGGTAATCAACTAACTAGAAACTATGAAAAAATAAATAAAACTAAAAATATTTGGAAGTAATTAAAATATATTTTTTCTTTTTTTGATAAATAACCTTTTAAATAAAACAGAAAATACTCTTTTTGCCATCACACAAATTAGGCGATCGCCCCCCCCCCCCCCTCCTCCAAGAACTTTGAGTTCAGGAGAATAGACCCGACTCTGCCTTTTATACTAGAAATATGTATGTTGCTGGCATCTTGCCCCCCCCCCCCCCGACAACTTGTTTTCACTCCCCGCACCTCTGTTTCAAACTACGACTATTTTTTTTAAAGAATACCCTTTCTTATCAAAGAAGAAATTAGAAACACCATTGTTGAGAAAAATTTTATAAATTAAACAATTTAGCTAATATGTAATACAAAATCGAATATTTCGTTCGATATTCCTTCTCCTTAATAACACTCTACTCATTTACTCAAATATTGACATCGCTCTAAAAGTATAGGGTTTCATTAGTAATAGGCTACTTCACATAATTGATTTAAATTGGTAATGTCTTTCATCCCTCTTTGAGATTGTCTCAAAGATTATCGAAAGAATTTAGGTAGGGGATACATGCTGGCCAGTCTACTAATACACAATTAGTTCCATAAACACTTGTTAACAAAACATAATCTAAAAAGTTAAAGTGAAAAAGACCTTGTTTTTGGAAATCCGAAATTTGCTCTAAAACGCGATTACCTCAGTGTACAGTATGGCAAGAAAAACAAGTTGTCAACGGGGAGGGGGGGAGTGAGAGCGGCATACACATTTCTAACATAAAAGGAAGAATTGGTTCTATTTTCCTGAACACAAAGCTCTTGGGAGGGGGAGGGGTCGCAAGCATATACATTCCTATTCTCTATTCAAGAACTAAAGAGAGTAATAAAACTGTTACCGAAACCTTCAACGTACCTGCTCCAGTGCCGCAGGTAATTGAGGACTGCAGTAAATCTAATTATATTTCATTATATTTAAATTTTATGAGCTTTTATAACTTTACTGCAACAATAAAAGTTCAATTTAATTTCTGCCAGAGAGCAAAGTACACCTTACAGTGTGTTTTTAGTGATTTAGCTTGTTTGCGCTTGTTTTTATATATTATCTGAGATTAGTGAGATATATACACACACAAACCTCTATATTTATTTCAAAATCGTTAAACCTGGGCATTTTTTCCTCAACGAAAAACTTATTACGATGAATGTTTATGATGCCTTAAGATATCAATATCTACATAATAACGTTAAAAGCTCTGTTGAGATGTGTTCCAACATGACAGGAGCTGGAAAATCTACTATGTGCCGAATACTGAAGGAGCAAAAACGACTGGAATTGTTAGTACTCCCAAGCCACTTTCGATCACAAGCAGACGAAAAGCCTCGTTAGAAGAAGAGATGAAAACTGCAATAAAAGGAGTTGTACACACATTTTATTATGAGAAGCAAATCCCAACCGTCGACAAAATTCTAAGTAAAATCAATGAAAATCGGGATTTACCTGAAATTAAAAGAATTGAGCTCTGGAAATTGCTCAGAGAACTTAATTTTTGCTGGAAAAAAAAAAAGATAGGAAATCTGTTCTTATAGATCGTCCGGAAACTGTCCGTTGGAGAAGGAAATATCTCTCTCAAGTAAAAGGTAGAGTTGCTAGAAATAACACAACTTATAAAATTAGTAATTTAACTAAGCTTTTGAAAGATTTTTTTCATTAAAATTACTGCGGAAAATTGGAAAAAATCCATATAATAAATAAAAGATTCAAACAAAATGTGAAAACTCGATCTCATGATCGGTGAGATAGAGGAACCAGTTATAATTAATTTAAGCGAAGATAGCTTCATTGACTTTGATTACGAATTAGATACGTCATGGTTACCAGTGTAAACACAATTTATTATTTAAATTTTTGTTTTTGTTGTATTTAATTGTTTAATGTTGTTTACATATTTTTTTATTTTTTTTATATTTTTATTTTAGTTTGTCCCACTTTTGAATTTTATATATTTAATTCCATTTAGCCGTGATTTTTTTATTATTATATTTACGTCTTCTTCTTAAGCGTGTAGAATTAACACGTTTATTTTATTTTTTTGGGGCTATCGGATTTCTATATAATAAAGTAAATTAAATTAAGATGTCAGTGCAATAGAAATAAAATAAGTAGGTCTAATTTTAACTGTAACATATAAAAATTAATTACATTTGAATCCCTTTTTAGTGTTTAATTGTAATTCTGTAGATGGTTTAAGAAATAAATAAACTGAAACATCAATTGCCCTAAAATGTTTTTAATCACTACATAGTATAAAACAAAGTCGCTTTCTCTGTCCCTATGTCCCTTTGTATGCTTAAATCTTTAAAACTACGCACCGGATTTTGATGCGGTTTTTTTCAATAGATAGAGTGATTCAAGAGGAAGGTTTATATGTATAATAACATCCATTAAATAGTGGAGAAATGCTGTTATTTTTGAGGTTTCTAATGTGATGTCGTTAATTATCATATTTTTTTCCGCTTACATTGCAAACGCAGGCTGAACCCTACGAGATTTATCAAAATAATATACTAATTATTTGTACACATTGAAAAGGTCTACAGAAAACTCCGCGATGGTATATGTCTATCTCTCATGGATATCCCACAATAACATTTTTTTGTCATTTACTTTTTACGAGAAATAATGGCAAATTTTGAAGCGATTTTAACCAATACAGCATTAATCCTTATCCAATTAAATAGCTTAAATACATTGTTGATTTAATATAGATCTATATGGTCCTTTACAGCACAAGATTTAAATGAATATTTTCGAAAATATTACAGATTTAAAATTGCGGGAAGTAGCGCTTGCGGCGGTACTGGCCGACCGGGGCGGCGGCAGCGTGCCTATAAATAGCGCGTCGGAGGCCGATGTAATAATTGTTGTAAAAATAAAATAAATAGTCACAGTTTTTCTGTAGTGTATTTAGTATCAGCATTGCACCCGTGCGAAGCCGGGGCGGGTCGCTAGTTAGTAATAAAATGACCGATAGCCCCAAAAATTTTAATATTATTTGAACGATTTTATTTTTTAATATACGTTTAACTTCTTGTATTTTTGACAATGCGTATTTTGTAAGTATTTAAATTATAACTTAGAATTTTTTGAGAGAATAAGGCTTCGTTTGAGTCTGAATGTACTTAAAACGGTTTCTTTGCCAAAATTAAAAATAATAAAAATACAGTTGCGCTTTGTGTTAAATATATCAAAATTATCTACATTTTGCAATGTATGTGAATTATTAAGAAATCCTAAGAAATAAAATAATATTATAAAAACTTTTTATTTTAAGTTTATTACCGAAATAATATTCTATGCCATAAACACTTGGTGATAAAATAAACCTCCTTCCGACGCCTATGACAAGGATTAAAATCCTTTTAACACTTCACACTTCCAAATATCTATTTTTATCCAACCCAAATAATCCATTATTACAGACCGGTATTTTTGATCATAAAATTTCTAATCCATTCTTATGAAAAATATATGTGTCTAACAGATTTTGCCAAAGATACCGGACTAAAGAACACAAGTAGTTTGCGAAGAAAAAAAAAAGTAAGAAATGATTTATTACTCTCTCTAGTTCTTGAATAAACTATAGAATAAGAGTAAGAGGCAAAATCGGGTATATTTTTCTGAACTCAAAGCTCTTGGGGGGGGGGCGATTTAATCTAGAAAATATGTCTAGATATGGCTACCTTCATACAGAATATCTATAACGCAAGAGAGAAGCTTTTCAGTATATCATTGCAGCTCTGAAAGATTTTTGACAGCAATAAATATGTACTATTTTTATCATTTAAAATATAATAAAGAAGTTTCGTAAGATATCTTATTCGATTAGATAAAACACATTACCGTGTTGTACTTCTCATAATTTTCAAAATTCTCATAATTTTATGCGGTCATTAATTATCAAAACTTTAAAAAATACTCAGCTGCTAAAAAAATCTCTTCACCATACTATTTAAAATCTAATTTTTTAAATACTTTGGCCATTCCTCTTCAAATAGGTAATCTTAATTTATTTCGATAAAACGGGCGGTTTTCGAGATAAATCGGTTTATGTGCGAGAAACTGCGTTACGAGCTTTCTTATGCTGTTTGAAAGGTTGTCGGCAATATCTTGCAAAATTTGTTCCTCTACTTGAGGGTTTCGTGCTCTCCTGGAAGGGCCTCACCGCCACACCTTAAATAAAACATGTAAAAAATTAATTCGTTAACTCCAATAATTATTTTCTAATCATCTTTTACCTCTTTTCCTTAGAGTTCGATCAACTCTTTGAAAGGTTTTTAGACTTGGCAATGTTCGAGCTGGAAATCTTTCAGCATAAAGACTTCTCGCCTTCGAAGAATTTGACAGCACTTCACCATAAATTAAATGCATATCAGCATACTCTGTATAAGAATAATCTTTCATTTTTTAAAATTATTTTCACTTGAAGGCGGAAATTCCGTCAATACTAATTCATTATATAGGTATTAACAATTACAATCTGATTTTTACCTGTTTGTGCTTAGCATTAAGGACTTTTCAGTGTTTCGCATAAAAACCGATTTATCTCGCAAACCGCCAGTTTTATCAAAATAAATTAAGAGTACTTTTTTTGAAGAGGAATGACCAAAGTATAAAATCAGCTTTCAGCTCTGTAAAATGACACCTGTCAAAAATTAGGCTCAACGAGTGTGCCTGCAAGTCCGTATCTCCGTTAAAGGACACTTTAGGATTTTTTTTTCTGTGACAAAATAGGGTTATTTTGACCTCCTCTGTATGCTCCCGAGAAATTAGGAAGTACATATCGGATACCTTGTATATTTAGAGGATCTCAGAAACTTTGAATGTAAAGTTCTTAATGATATTCAAGATGTTATTCCAAAAGTATTGTTATATATTCAATATAAATAGCCTGCTGCCAATTTTCTTTATTTTCAAAAAAATTTATTAGAGAACACAATTAGAGGATGTTAGTTATTGATTTAATTTAAATTTATTTCTTTCAGGTGTCTTATCATGATCATCACGTCCAACTCCAACTTATCCTAAATCACAGCAGGAGAAGTGGAGAAAAATAAAAGTAAGTGATTTTATTCACGTAAAATTTGTAAAATACAAACAGATTAAACGAAACCTTTTCAAATTTACAGAAAGATAGATCGCGTAATTTAATTCTTTTCCTTCATGTACTCCTTCCTCTGTTTTTTCTTACCCCTTTTCTTATTATTCAGTTCAAGGTTTATGCTGAAAGGCTATTTGACTTTTATTCATAAAATTAATTAAAAATTTTAACTAGCAAATAATTCCTTTTTAAAATTGGAAATACTGAATAACTTGTTGATGCTGCCACTGTTAGTATGCTTGTACATGCTAAGCCTATTTCAATCATACTATTGCTTACAGCCAAGTTACTATGAATACGTGAAGAAAAAACTGTACAGTTTTGTGCGTCACAACAAAGTGTGACTCCACTATACACTCCTTTTTTAAAGAGATTCCACATACTTATCTGTTTATCTATTATTGCAAATAACACAGTATTTTATAATTGTTCAAAATTCAGTACGCTTTATTTCACGAAGACAAACCAATATAATTAAAATAACATTAAAAATTGATTAAAATCAAAATGATATCATGAGTGATAGGAAAAGAGGAAGTGGCAATTATGACTAATGATAAGCAATATTGCCAGGTGGTGCAGGTAATGTGGAGAAGTTATAATCTTAAGAATTGAAATGTTGACTGTAGTTTATACAATAGAAATCTAAAAGTCACAATATTTTTCTTTATTTTGAAGGAATTTTATTTTTATTTAATAATAAAAATGTAATTAAACCTCTTTCGAGTCACGTAACAACGGACACCAATGAGAGTGAGTGATGTCACTCCATACTAACGTCATCGCTGGCACTCCGTCTTGATACGGTTATTCTTTTGAGTCATTATTATTTTCTATCACTTCGACCTTCTTCTTTTTCAAGTGCCATATCAGGTCCCCCTGACGTTGGCAATTACATTGGCAAGTCTTTTACTGTCCTGCGCTAGCTGGAACAGTTCCCCCGCGCTACGTATACCTGTCCATTCACGAATATTCCTCAACCAGGAAGCCTGTCTCCTTCCTACCCCTCTGCGTCCCTCTACTTTACCCATCATGATTAGCTGAAGAATTCCATATCGCTCCCCTCTGAATATATGTCCAAGATATGAGATTTTTCTACACTTCACAGTGTTTAATAGTAGACGAGTTGTGTTTGCCCTATTGAGTACCATTTCGTTGGTCTGCCTAGCTGTCCAAGGTATTCTCAGCATTCGCCGGTGTAACCACATTTCGAGAACCTCCAACCGATTAATCGTGGCAGCCTTAATTGTTCAGATCTCTGCCCCATATAGTAACACTGGCCAGTATGATCTTATCATTCTCTGTCGTAGTTTTAGGTTGAGGGTATCATTGCAGAATAGTGGTTTCATTTTTTGAAAAGTTGCTCTAGCAGTCTCTATTCTACACCTTATCTCTTTATATGGGTTTAGATTTTCGGTGATATAACATCCAAGATATTTAATATGAGTCTATACCTTTTCTATACTTTTTCCTATTATTTGTATTGAAGTGTTAAGATGAGATTGTCTACTAAAGACCATAAATTTTGTCTGTTCGATATTTATGTTGAGCCCCATTTCTTGACCCTCAGTGTTAACACAGTTTAATGGATGTTGCAGGTCTTGTAGTTTGTCGCTTAGGATAACAGTTTCGTCAGCATATCGTATTGTATTTATATATTCTCCATTGATTTGTACTCCCATTCGTTGTCTTTGAGTAGCCCGTTTAAAGATTTTATCTGAATATATATTAAAAAGCAGTGGAGATAGTATGCAGCCCTGTCTGACGCCTCGCAGAATTTTACTTTCTTCTGTGAGTTTTCCATTTAGCCTTACTGTTGCTTTCTGCCGCTAATATAGATTTTTAATAATTCTTACGTCTCTGGTGTCTACCCCTACGTTATTTAAAATGTCTGAGTTTTCTGTGCTGTACTCTGTCGTAATCAACAAAACATACGAATACATCCTTGTGTTGGTTCCGGCATTTTTGCAGAAGTATATTTAGAGCGAATAAAGCCTCTTTAGTACCTAGGGCGTTTCTAAATCCGAATTTGGTTTCATCTAAATCTGCTTCGCATTTAGATCTTATCCTGCTGTGAATGATTCTGAGAAAGACCTTCAAAGTGTAGCTCATTAGACTTATTAGTCTGTAATCACTGCATCGCTTTGCTCGCTGTTTTTTTGGGATTGGGACGAGTACAGACTTCAGCCAATCTTCCGGTATATCTCCAGTCGCGTAAACGGTATTAAACAGTTTCACCAAGATTTCTATATTTTCCTCATGTATCATCTGTAACAGCTCGGTTGGGACATTATCAGGCCCGGTGGCTTTCCCGGTTTTTGCAGATCTTATGGCAAATAGAACTTCACTGTTTAGAATTTCCGGTCCCAGATTAGCGTCTATATTAGCGAGATCATCGGAGTTATGTTCATTCGGTCTGTCATCATCAAATAATTCTTTCACATATTTAACCCATGTTCTTCGACCTAGTGACAGGTAAACGTATATTTAAAAACAAATGGTTATCAGTTTCACTTTTTTTAATTAGATCATTTGATAATTACTCTAAAGAATTTGGCCAACGTCATCGCTGTCACGAACTTGACATATAAATTTTTTTGTTTTATATCACATTCGTGATCGCTGTCAAGGGCTACGATACCTAGTTCATATTTTATAGTCATTTTCATGTAATTTCTTCGAAGTTTGCTTACTTTTTTTCCTTTGAAAACGATTCTAAGAAATTTTCTCATGAAGAAAATGGATTTATTAAGGCAAATAGTTCGAATTTGCGATTCTACCCATTGGATATTTGAGCGAGGAACTTTATGACACTAGTAAAAAATACATAAGAATGTTCCGACAACGCTTTGCGCGAAAGTGTTCCCGAAAAATAAATATGGAATATATTTTTTTCCTAGCTTTATGTTGTGCGGAAACAAAAACCGGTGGGCCGTACCACAAACGTAGTATTCCTTAAAATTACATTTAAGAATCCTTGTAGGTGTTTATAAACGATATTTATCGTATATAAAAAATTTTGACTTGGTTCCTGCAAGCAAATTAACTTTGTCGAACCTAATTATAAGATAAAACGAAGCTGTATATAATTAAAATGATTGACCTTTTTAGTCTTCCCCCCTGTTTTGCTTTATCCCACGTTTGAACCTAATCTCCTTTTGAAAAATTGATTTTTAAAGGATCTAAAAAGATAAATTATTCCCGAAGGATGGCATGTAAATTTCTACCTTGGGAGTATTTCCATAAATTTGATCTTGATTTTTTTTTAACAAAGTAAAAGGGAAGGAAGAAAACAATAACAAATCGCAAAAATGTGGTGGTTGTAAAGATGAGTAAATGGAATTGATAAAAAATAAAATTTTTATAAAAAAAATTAAACCAATTTCTAAAAGTGCGCTGAAAAGTGAAATATAACTATAAATTTTTATATGGAATTGAAATTTTTGAAGTCGGCGCCAAACTAATAATTGACAAAATGTGATTCGCATAAACAGATTAACTAAACTTTATTTGTAATTGCTTTCTTACCATAATTTGGCGCCGACTGCTAAAATTTCAATTTCATATAAAAATGAACCAATAAAAATCCTTGATTCTTAGAATTCTCCAAATACCAGTGAAATTGCGTCAAACAAATATTTAGTCTGACATAGTAAATCCACTATCTTAAATTTCAACTTAATTTTAGATTGGTAATATAGGACCCAAAACGTTCCAATATCGACATTTAAAAAACTTGAGACGTAAATTTCTTAGCCCGATATATTTTATACTGCATATTGAGTTTGTATACGCTCCAAGAACGCCGCAATATAAATTTTAGACAAAATCGGAAAATTTTCAGTCCCTCATATTGTATCTTATCGACCTAATAGTTGCAAAAAAATAACTTCATTATCGTATTACACGATCCCGAAAATCCCCTAATATCAAATCTGAAAAAATGCAAATAAGGCAAAATTTTCAAATCACCATATTGAATCCGCCATATTGAACTAAAAAAATAATTTTAACATCTTAATCTAATCTAAATTAATACCCTTCAAAGCCCCCTAGTACCAATTTTGGATGAAATGCGGAAATTTAAAATTTCCAGACCGTTATATTGTATCTGACATATTAGATTTTCTTAAAATAATTTTATATTCGCTATTTACATCCTCAAAAACGATTCAGTCCCACCTTTCAACAAAATCGAAAAATGTAAAATTTTTAGTCCGCTGTATTGGATTCGCCATATTGAATTCTGATAATATACTTTTAAATTCATAATTTGCACCCTCCAGAACCCCCCTATATCAGTTTAGGAGAAAATCTATAAATATAAAATTTTTAGGACGCCATATTGTATTTGGCAAATTGAGTTTTTCAAAAAAATATTTTAAATTCGTAATTATCACTAACAAAAATCTCCCAATACTGATTTTAGACAAAATCGAGAGATGTAGAATCTTTAATTCGCCATCTTGGATCCGCCTTCTTTAATTTTTTTTTTTTTTAATTTCAGATTCGTAATGTGCTATCCCAAAAAATTGGACAAAATTAATTTTTTATCCACCATATTGTACAAGCCATATTGAATTATTTAAAAATAACTTCAGATTCGTTATATGCGACCCCGAAAACTCCCCCATGTCCATGTTGGATAAAATCAGACAAAATTGCCTTTTTGTTCGCCATATTGGATCTGCCATATTGATTTTTTTTAAAAATATTTTGGATTCGTTTTGTGCAACCCCGAGATCTCTCCCACATCAATTTTGGAGAATATCGGACAAAATTAATTTTTTTGGCCGCCATATTGTCAGCACCATCATGGATTTTACTATACCAATTTCGTCCAAAATATATGGAACCACCGCACCAACTAACTGAATGTAACGTAAAAAATTTCATTCAAATCGGTGCCGCCGTTCCGGAGTAATCGGTGTACATAAAAAAAAATACATAGTCGACGAATTGAGAACCTCCTTCTTTTAGAAGTCGGTTAAAAATCAGAAAAATAAACTCTAAAATGAAGTAAAATTTATACCCTAAAAAGAGTGTGTGGAATGTGGTTTTTATTTTATTTCTCAATATTTTCAAAACGTTTACTACCATAATGCATGGCATTACCATAATTTAACAGCATTTTATCCCTTAGTATATCCAAGACCGTCACAATAAACCTCGTATAAAATAAAATTTAAAAAAAAGTTGAACCGATTTCTAGAAAACGCGAAAAATAATAATATAATTTTTTTATGAAACTGAAATTTTTGAAGTCGGCGCCAAATTAATACCTGACAAAGTGTAATTTGCATAAAGATTGAGCACTACTTTATTTTTAACTGCTTTCTCGCCCTATCTCAGGCAATCACGATGGAATGATCCAATTTTCATGATTCAACATGCAATATTTTTTTCAATTTATGCTCTTTGAAATATTCACACTGTAATGGATTACTTTAATTTTATTGCATTAATGATAAATTGCATGAGGTAATTAACTATATCTAATCTATTTTGCACTGAGGCTATAAAAGTAAGAGTATTTAACGGGAAAGTATGCACGTAAGAGTGGATATCAAAAAAATTATGCTTAAAATCCTCGGATACTTGAGTGCGGGCGAAGACGCGACAGGTAATTGTTATTAGTTAATATAATCCATTTCACATGTCTCACAAGTTTTTATGCCATTTCTTGCCATAAATTTAGTGATAAAATGTTAATACTCACTAACCAAATTAATCGTGAAGTAAAAGTTATGTTGACGTAAAAAATGATCGTCATAATTGAAGGATTTATTTTCGTTCCATAATTTCTTATCCCTTTCCAATCAAATTTTGCGAATTTACATAGTTTGCTGATTTGCAATTATAGTGAAAAAGGCAATTACTTTGTCTTCTCTGGTTACATCATTGTCTCAAGTTATTTCTGTTTTATCTTCACAATTATTAGAAAAAATTCAATAAGAAATATGTCACTTGCATGTCTTGGAGGTATTCTGTTCATTTATAAACACTAAATCAGTTTTTTTATTGAAAATTCTAAAAAGAAAATTGGTTCTAAAAAAAGTAATAATCCCAAAGTTATTTTTCAATTGAAAGGAAATTTGCAAAAAATGTAAAAAAAAAACAGAGAGGAGAAGTGGAACAAGAAATTCAACGAATGTGTGGCAATATAATTTAAAAATATTTAATAGATTTTGCCCGACACTAAAGTGTTTAGATAATTCCCAATCCAAATATACTAGTAATAAACACCTGCAAAATACTTAAGTAAGTTCAATTAGATCCAATTTAGATCTTACAGATGAACAAAGAAGATGGCTTTGGGTTACACAGAAAAAACTCATTTCAAAATGACTTAATTCTGTTTAAGTTTCCTAAATAATTTCTAAAATAAATAATTCCTTAAATTAAATACAACAGGAAATAAAGAAATTCACATTCAAAGGGATTAAGTAAAAACAACTTTATAATCTAACAAAAAATTAAAGATATCATTAATAAATTTATGGGAAAATTAAAACAATTTTCAAAGAATCTGTGTATAGCAGATATATATTTTTAAATCTATTATTATTTACTAAAAATGGGTTTTATCAATCAAATCTATTGGAATAGAATGGGCAGTATAATCCGTTATTATCACCATTTTTATTGTGGCGATATATTTTCTTTAAAAATTTTATATTTGCATAGTTTTTTCAAAATCAGTGGACAAAATATTTATAGAAAAACGCTCTTCATTTATTAAAACTGCGTAGTAATGTTTTATTAAAAGACTTAATTTATTAAATTGATGCGAAATTCAAATATCTTTGTTTTCTACATTATTGGACATGAAGTCTGAAAAATCATCAGAATCTAATTAAGAGGTATCAGTAAGAACAACTGATTTCTCTCTTTCTTCTTTTCTTCATTTTCTTTTTTTATTTTAATGTTGTTATTTATATTTTTGTAATCTTTTGAGTATTTAGTTTAAGTTTATTTTTTTCTTTATTACCAATTTTTTCTTTCCTTTTTCCTTCTCTTTGGCCAGTTCTGACAACAGCTGTTATACTTTTTTCAAGCCGAAAAAATGTCTCTTGTCTGTCTTTTTGATTTTTTAAGTCTACACCAGTCATTGACACTTATCAATTACTCGATACATTGAAACTGTTTTTTGTTTTAATATGAGACATGATTCTGACTAAATAGATCAGATTGGTATTAAAAAGTGATTGTAAAAGAGTTTACAAAAAATAACTAGTATTTAACACCCTCACATAAATTTTCTAGCAGGAAAAATTTACTCTACCAATATATAGAAAATTAAAATAGCAGTTCTGGTTATTGACTGTAAAAATAACAAATATTTTACATTGAATTTTACATAAATTAATTTAAAAAATTGTTTTTTCTTACTTTATATTCAGAAGCAAAATGTTCACACAAATTAAAGACAATTATAAATTGTTTTTTAATTTTACATATTCGGTGGCGAACTCCACTATCAGGTTATTAACGTAAAAGTAGTAACTAATACCAGTAAGAACATAAAAATAACGCCGTTATATTGATTTTTTAAATAATATTCTCAATTTAGGGCGCAAAATTAGCAAGTGTCAACTAATGGTACAATGTACATTACTGTCTGGTAATTAAAAAAGTTATACTCAAATGTGGATTTTCTCTAACTTTTTGTTAGAAGAGTTAAACAAGAAGTTCAACGTAGGTGTGATTCTACATCTTGCAATTTTTATTTTGCACAACACTGATATATCAAAGGTTATATAACATACTGAGATTAGCCTTTCTCGATAATGTTAAAATAAGATTATACCATACGTCTACCATTTTGTCAAGAAAATTGAAAGCAATGCTGTTCAAGTTTTATTCCTTTGAAAATATTTAATAGGAATTAAAATAATTATTATAATATTGTGTTCTTTTCAATATTAATCTAAACGCTGATGATCAATTAAAAATGACTAAATTCAAAGAAAATCTTTTCGAAACAATATAGTTTTTAACGGTGTTAATACGCTATAAAAGATTTGGAAGATTACAACACATTATATAGCTATCTTATTAGCTGGGTCCAAATTGGTTATGAATGTATTGCGATGTTAGATCTATAAGGTATAGAAAAACGTTTATATTGGAAAAGTTTTAGACTAGTTTAATAGTAGTTGTGGAGAGGTTTTAGTTATTTGAGTTTTTAAGATATTTTTAAGAGAACTTAGCATCTAATTAGATCTCAATGCTTCTGCTGCATACGAATGGTTTTAGTATAATTTCAATTTACATCCCAAATTTTTCGTTATATCCTCCTGTCAGAATGTCTTACAGACAGCAGATATAAATCAGAGTTTGATTAATTTTAAATGTTTTCACTATCATATTTTAGCATTTCCGTAAAAAAAAACAAAATAGTTTAAAGCCCTTTATAACGTTAGGTAAAAAATCTTCAAGAACATAAAAACTATTGTTTCATAAAAATAAATTACAACTAAATCTGAATATGATAAAAATTATTATAATAACTACAAATAAATTTCAAAAATGTAATTAAGAAAGCGAAGGAATTTTATAACAATCGTTTTTTTTTTCCCAGCCAGATAATGAAGGGTGTTTTTTATAGAGGTATAAAACTTTTAGTTGGCAACACTTTTTTAACTGGCGGCCATTTTGTCAGCTGTCAAGTGATTTATGTTTAGTTTGGTTTGGCATTTCAACATGAATAGAGTGACGCCTGAACAACGCTTCCAAATTGTGCAAATTTATTTTGAAAATCATGGTTCTGTTCGAAATACGTATCGTGCACTACGTCCATTTTACGGTCAACATAATTGTCCATCAGAGCACTTAATTCGATTAACTATGGAACGTTTTCGCACCACGTTTACTCTAAATGATAATACGCATCCACAGAGACGTCGTACAGTGCGTACAGAAGAAGTCATTGCTGCTGTAGAGCGTAGCGTAGAGGGAGACCCGAATCAGTCTATCCACCATCGTGCACAGGAATTGGATATGGGTCCATTCACTTTATGGAAAATTTTGTGGAAAAATCTTGATTTGCGTGCTTACAAAATCCAACTCGTGCAAGTATTGAAGCCACACGATCACCTAGCATGGCGTAGATTCGGTGAATGGGCCCAAAACAAGATTGCCGTTGATCCCGATTTTCATAAGCGAATTTTGTTTAGCGATGAAGCTCACTTTTGTTTGAATGGAGTGATGATAATCCTCAAGTGTATGTTGAGACACCGTTACATCCAGAAAAACTGACTGTTTGGTATGCTTTATGGGCTGGTGGAATCATTGGTCCGTACTTCTTTAAAAACGATGCTGGTCAGAACGTTACAGTCAATGGTGACCGGTATAGAGCCATGATTACTGACTTTTTCGTTAATCAATTGAACAACCATGATGTGCAGGAGCTGTGGTTTCAACAAGACGGCGCAAAATGTCATACAGCTCGTGCCACAATTGATTTATTGAAGGAAACGTTTGGTAACCGCATAGTTTCACGTTTCGGACCCGTAAATTGGTCTCTAAGATCGTGCGACTTAACGCTGCTAGACTACTTTCTGTGGGGATATGTGAAGTCGCTAGTCTACGCCGATAAGCCCGAAACGATTGATCACTTGGAGGACAACATTCGCCGCGTTATTGCCGATATACGGCCACAAATGTTGGAAAAAGTCATCGAAAATTGGACCTCCAGATTATACTACGTCCGAGCCAGCCGTGGCGGTCATATGCCAGAAGTCATGTTTAAATTATAATGCCAGAAGGTTATCTTTCGAATAAAGTAAATTTCATGTCAATTAAAAAATTCATCTTTGCTTTATTCCATTTAAAAGTTCTATATCTCTATAAAAACACACCCTTTACATCAAAGGCAACATGGAGAATTCTCAATGACAGTATTGATACGATATAAACGAAAAAGATCCAATTTTTAGTATAAGAAGTGAAAAAGGATTTATATTGAGTGATAATAATGTCAAAAAATGCCTCAATCTCACAGCATGCTACATGATATCTTGCAATATCAATTCACGCATGGTATCGATGTTTTTTTGCACTACAAGCGATTTTGCACGACCACCACGCAACTCGTCCATAACTTCAAAGGCACTGCCAAATCTGTCGCCTCTATAAGATGATAAAATCTCTTGCCATGTTAGAAATGTTATTACACGTTAAAATTAATTATCTCCGCAACTACTGAAGCTATTTTAATATATATATATATATATATTTTTCATTTCCACTTTCCAACATTTCTGTTACAGCCTGAATAATAAACTTAAAATTTTTCCAGTCTTTGACGAAACAAACGATTCGCTTAACTTGACTTGATTGTCAGTCTCAATCTTAAATGACTATTTTTTTTTTAAATCCTAAAAGGTCTTATCATCGTTTTTTATACGATTCGTCCCTGCTTATAATAAAAAAGCATGTTTACTTAAATTACTTTATTTATATTCCATTTCTTGAAGCTTGTTGATTACGAAATTGTCACCGTCGGCGCCGCGACGAGCAGCGTCCTTTCTTAAAGACGTCAGATTTAACAAGTGTCTCTTTTTACTCGACCGTTCGGCCCACTCCCTATCTTTTCCCTATAATTTTAATTACCAGCCCTTGTTGTTTGAAAACAACCTTTTGACTTAATTGAACAATTATTTAACTTGAGATTTTCCTTAATAATTATTGTGGAAAAATGACATGAGCTTTTAGATGGTTAACGGTGGGTATTATGTAGAAAATCAGTTTTGCCGGCATTAATTTTAGGCAATAAATGAAGGAGGTGTTTTAAATGAAATTAGGGTAAAAGCGGGAGAGACGCCATACTTTTTGTAGAAATTAAGTAAAAAATAAAAAATTCAATTTAAATCAACCCTTTATTTTTTACTAGCGACCCGCCCCAGCTTCGCACGGGTGCAATGCTGATACTAAATACACTACAGAAAAACTGTGACTATTTATTTTATTTTTACAACAATTATTACATCGGCCTCCGACGCGCTATTTATAGGCACGCTGCCGCCGCCCCGGTCGGCCAGTACCGCCGCAAGCGCTACTTCCCGCAATTTTAAATCTGTAATATCTTCGAAAATATTCATTTAAATCTTGTGCTGTAAAGGACCATATAGATCTATATTAAATCAACAATGTATTTAAGCTATTTAATTGGATAAGGATTAATGCTGTATTGGTTAAAATCGCTTCAAAATTTGCCATTATTTGTCGTAAAAAGTAAATGACAAAAAAATGTTATTGTGGGATATCCATGAGAGATAGACATATACCATCGCGGAGTTTTCTGTAGACCTTTTCAATGTGTACAAATAATTAGTACATTATTTTGATAAATCTCGTAGGGTTCAGCCTGCGTTTGCAATGTAAGCGGAAAAAAATATGATAATTAACGACATCACATTAGAAACCTCAAAAATAACAGTATTTTTCCACTATTTAATTGATGTTATTATACATATAAACCTTCCTCTTGAATCACTCTATCTATTGAAAAAAACTGCATCAAAATCCGGTGCGTAGTTTTAAAGATTTAAGCATACAAAGGGACATAGGGACAGAGAAAGCGACTTTGTTTTATACTATGTAGTGATTTTAAAGGTACACTAATATTAAGTATTAAAATTACAATTAACAAGTTTTAGACTTAAATCAACAAGAAATAAAAAATAAAAATTATAAGTTGACATCAGGCCATCTCTCCCATAACGTGTGGGAGAGACGCCATATAGTGTGGGAGAGATGCTATATATGTTATTATTCCTTTTTTTGGTTCTTTTTGCGGATCATTTCCCTACCACAATTATTGCAATGCGGAGCGTACATTGTACATGATGCATGCAGCCATTTTTGGCATAAGGAACATTTAGTCCAGGCAGTCTTTTTTTTGTTAAATAATAATTTTCCCAACATTCCGCGCACACAGTGTTATCATCTTCGATTGGGGTGGATGCTAAGACAGAAGATGAAGACTTTAATTCTGCACCAGCTAATTTGCGTTTTTAGCTGCTCCTTTAATTAAATTGACATTGGAAGTCTTCTTACAAACGTTCTCAGGGGAAGTCAAACACAAGCAACTTGTTTTCGATTTACTGTCGAGCTAGGTAGTTTTGGGATTGGATTAGACTTCCAAGAATCATTGTAGGGGTTTCTTTACTAGTGGATGTTTGTCTGGAAGTTGATGGTTTTTGTGGAGACAGAGCTGCAGTGGCAGCACTTTCAAGAGGAATGGCAGGAGTAGCTACTTCAATTAAATCAGATATGGCAAATAAATGATCTGGAATAGCATTAGGATTGAGTGGGAATATTCCACAAGCTTTAAAACTTGATGTGGCATTTCCCACGGTTGCAGCTTTTCCCCATGCTTGCCCTATTAATGACCCAAACTGTAATCGTATTATAGTTCTATTCTTATATCTCAACATCCATGCATTTGATTCTTGATTATAATAGGTTTTCAGTGGTTTGAAAAAACTGCGATCAAGAGGTTGAAGGGCATGTGTAGTGTGACTCGGCAAGCATATAATTATGACATCATTTTCATTAGCTAGGTATAACAGATTTATTGAATTGGAATGTGAGGTGTGGCCATCTAAAATCAAAATTGTTTTACCTGTCTTTGGTTTCTTGGGTAGAAAATGTTCCTTAAACCAACACAAAAATAATTCAGAATTAATATTAGATGACTTTTTATTCATATAGACATCAGACCCATTCCTTATTAACACTGGAGGTAGAAAACGGCCTTCAGCACTGCAACATGCAACTTGAGAAATTGTTTCTCCTTTTTCACGAGGTGTGATCACATGAACGTCCTTTGATCTTTTGGCTGTTAATCCTTTTCCAGGTTTATTTATTAGTTGAATTCCACTCTCGTCAACATTAAAAATATTTTTAGGTCTATTAGTTAGATTGTGCTTTACCATTTCTTCCTCAAGCAGTTTAAAAAATGCACCTACTTCTTCTCGGTTCATTCCCTGGGCTCTTGCAACAGATAAACCTTCTGCTTGATGTACTGAGGCATCTTTGTTTCTTTCTAGAAAAGAAGAGAGCCAATGTTGACCTGCCTTCTCTTTTTCTTTAGAAAATGAATGCTTAATTCCAAGCTTTTCGGAAAATTGATAGGCAAAAGACCGATTAGTAGACCTATCAGGTGCAAAACCAGCGTTAGCTAGGCGCTTAATATAAGAAGCCAATCGTTTTTCGTTCTCTGTCTGAAGCTTGAACAGTAGTTAAAATAATTACTTGCTATATCATTACATATAAAAACAATAAGTTCTTACATTAATAACAAGAGTTTGATAAATACCTGAAGGACCTAGTCCAGACTTTTTAGTATCACCAGTCATGAGACGCCTACTCAAGGTACGAATCGGTATTCCATAAAGTTTTTGAGCTTCATTTTTCGATATTTCTCCTTTTTTACTTTTCAATAACCAGAATTAAGTTTTCTTCACTCCACTCCCACTGACTACCGTATACTTCCTCACGTATTTTCTCGGCATTCTAAAAACAATAAAAATAATAAAGAAAATACCCCTTCATTTACACTTTTGCAAAGGTTCCCATCTCTCCTCATTTTGTGGGGGAAATGCCATATAGGTATAAAGTACGTAAGTATTAACATACATTGCAAAATGTAGTTGAAATAAGTTAATATCAAACTAAATAAAACATTGAAACCAGTTCTTACCTTACGGTGTTTTTGTTTTACATTTAACACTCGCAGCGACTCAAAATTTTTGTCGAAAAATTCTCTCGCTAAAATAATCTTTTCGTCATACACACGTCACACTAGAGCGTAGTCGAACAAGAACTGACACGTTGAGAAAGAAGCTTCTATGAGTAGTTAAAAACGGTGAGAAATATAGCCATCTCTTTCTTACCCACTGAATTTCCGGAGGTATGGCGTCTCACCTCATCCTCTCCCACTTTTACCCTATCGGGAAATAAATTTAATTAAAAAAAAAATATTTTGATATTCCCACGAAATCTGATCATTTATTATTTTTTAAATGCACACTCCCCTGGAATTGATTCCCCTGATGGCGCCCAACTTAGGGCACTCTATATGCGAGCGATGAGTCATTGACAGAAATTATGGACTTTGGGTATAGTTTATGCAAGCATATGAACTATAGATCCTAAAACATGGTGTCTTATGAATAAGTGATTGTTTAAAATATTGTGATAATTGGTTTATTAGAATATTTGCTCTCTCTCTCTCTCTCTCTCTCTCTCTGTCTTTTTCTTCGGTAAGCTAAATCGATAAAATGTCTGTTTGCTACATCACTGATTATAAACCTAAACGGCATCATCTAAACGCGTTTTAACGGGAGATACTTTCGACCCAAATCTCCGGTATAAATTAATTAATATCATCCGTAATTAAATTACACCCAGTCGCAGCTTGGCTTCGTTTAAATTTAAACTAATTTTACGATTCCACATTGATGCAGAATATACAAATAGTATTTTATTTACGCCCTGTTAATTATATACATGAAGTCACTTTCTAGGTAACGTGTATATTTGCGGTTTCTCATTTTTGGCTAATAAAAGGTAGTTTACGTTGTACTTAATTGAATTTAATTATAATGGCTAGATCTTTTTCTTTCAGTTGTTGATAAAATTATGGGAATCGTTTTGACACTGTTTATTGCTCATTGTCTTCGAATTTGCACCTCCAGATCTTCTTGTTGTATTTTGGCCTTAAGTTATTGTTAGTGTAGTTCGCCTAGAAATTTTATCTATTTTTAACTTCTCAGCTTACTCTTGGTGAAGTATCTTAGCGGCTGAGTCGTGTCTTTCCTTATACTCGGTTGCGGCAAACACTTGGCGTCCTCCAGTTATATGCCGGATTGTCGCTGATGTTCGACAGCCATATTTACAATGGTCATTTTCTATTGAGGGATCTTTGATGATGAACTTTCGATAGTTCTTCGTCGGACTAGCCTGGTCTTGGATAGCTAACAAGAAGCCCACCGTTTCCGGAAACATATGTTCTGTAATCAACCAATAGTTCGACGCTGAGTTGTCGACATTGTCCTGATTGACCTTATTCGGATGCCGTCCATGAAGTGGTTTCTGTAGCCAGGTTTTTAACCTCTCTTGGTTTATTTGGTAGTGAAAAGCAATATCCTGTTACCTCAGCTGTAGCGACGTTGAATCGTCTACCTCGAATATTGCTCGATGTAGCGTGGAAGAGTCCGCAATCCTGTGGAAATATGAACGTAAGTTTTTTATTTGTTGGTCAAGCTGCTTACCAATATCTACCAATCCTCTTCCTCCTTGATGTCTTGGAAGTATTGTACCTTCAATAGCACTCCGACGGTGGAGTTTGTGTGCTTTCGTTAAGAGGGTTGTTATTTTACTTTGCAGGTTTAATATGTCCGTCCTGCTCCATTTGATAATTCCAGAACTTTAGCTTGTTGAGCGCTTTAAACAAATTTCTATTATTTAGGTTAGTTCGTAATACCCGCCTTACCCTCCTGACAAATTGGGTTGTCAATTCAGCTTTCATAGTGCAATGGTCAATTCTTTTAGCCTGTTTCATACCTAGGTATCCATATGTTTGTTCTGCTATCATTGCAGTCATAGTTTTACCGTTATGCATTTCAAATGCTCCTAGTTGTATCTTACCTTTAACGATGTTGAAAATACGGCACTTGTCAAGTACAAATTGCATTCCGATATCCCCGAAGAACTCCTCTATAATTTTAAGCGTTTGTTCCAGCTCGTAGCAGACATCAATTTAAATTCATCTATGTATAGGAGATTGTTGTTATTTCTAATACGAAAGCCATATCTGGTAGAGTCCAAACAGCGTGATAGTGGGTTCGTTGCAAGGCTAAGTGAATCGCCCTGAAATATTCCCTTTCGAATCGGAATTCTGATAGTTTCAATGGTGTCGCTGGATGGCACTTGCAATTGGATTCTAGTTTTCCAGGTATACATGATACATTCTAAAAAGGAAACCAAATGATTATCGACCCTATACAATATCAATATAGTTGTGAGCCACTCATGTGGCACTGAGTCGAAGCACTTCTTATAATCCACGTAGGCAGCAAAGCGATTTCTTCTGTTGGTACAGGCTTGGTTACATATGATGGAGTCAACAATCAGTTGTTTCTTGCATCACATTGCTCCCCTCGTGCATCCTTTCTGTTGAGTTGGAATGATGTTATTTTGCTTACAATGTGTATAGATGTGTTGGGTCAAGCAGGAGGTGATCACCTTATACAGTGGGGGAAGGCAAATGATTGGCCTATATTTAGCTGGGTCATATGTGTTGTGTTGGTCCTTTGGCAAGAAGTACGTAATGCCTTCGGTCAAGAACAAAGGCATTTTTGTTGGGTTAAGAAAAACATTATTAATAAGATTAGCCAGTTGATCGTGCATACACCTGAACTTCTTGAGCCAGTAGTTCTGGATCCTGTCGAGAACTGAGGCTTTCCAGTTATGGGATTCCTTGATTATTCCTAAAATTTCCTCGGTGATAAATGGCTCAAACTGTATGTGGCTGTAGTCTTGGCAGATTTGGTGTTCTTTGTTGATCCAGCCGGCTACGATGTTACAATTGGAGGGTGTGGAAACTTGGTTTCCCCAGAACTCTTCTACTTGCTCACTGCTGGGATATCTATTACCTGCCATGTTAGGTGGAGAGTTTAACTTGCGGTAGAAATTCTTTTCTGATCGTTGGAACAGGGGATTGTCTCGTTTTCGGTTATTGCTGGTCTTGTAACTTTTTAGCCGCCCTGCAACAGCAGAGAGCTTCTGTTTCAGTGTGTCGAGGCATTGTTGTGCGGTACAATTCACTGGATCGTGTTGCGGATATTACCGGGCTCGGTTCATTATTTCTTCAACTCGTCTTTGAAGTTTACTTGTTCTCATGCCCCTATATCTTTTCGAAGATCTTCGATTTTGTTATTTAGACGTCTCTCCCATGGTGGAATGTTAGGTTCCGTTCTTGCTGATCGGAGCTCTGTTGTTATTTTAATTTCTAAAGCTCTAGCTATCGCAGTCGCAGCACAATAGATTATCGTATGTAAGGACTCTAGAGTATAGGTCTCTGAAACATAACCTGGTAAGACCCGATTGTTCATGATGTCAAATATGATACCCAATTTTTTAAATGAGTTAATTTTTAGCAGTGCCGGTCTGCATAACGGGTTGGTTCCATTATACTCCAACATCGCAGCACTCATTTCTGTTGATAGTTTCTGATAAAGGAATTCAGCATTGTCCTCTTGGGTAGCGTCATTCACCTGTTCTTGGACCTCGGGTTCCGGCTTTGGCTCAGGTGCAGCAATCGGGCCGTTGTTATTGTCAGTGCCCCTGATCTCACGTTCAACTTCCGCTTTGATTGAGCCGTGTTACAGGAATTAGGCTGTTTCGGAGAATAACTCTATATTGATCAGCTATTCTCTGTTGTGACACTTGTATGTGTGGATACTTCCTACAGAATTCGGCGTGAAGTTGTTGCCTGTAGCCGATCATCTCTTGTCCTAGATGAGTTATCCTGTAGAAAATGCGTATTATTGACTCATTCATGGGCACAGTGCATTTCATGCGTTGTTTTGGTCCTCCTGCTTGAGTGAGCTCTGGTTGAAGTTCCCGCGCAGCATCATCGGCGGGTGGAGCTCTTGGAGTTATTTAGCCCTCATGCTGATGTAGTTGTTGTTGCTGTTGCAGTTGATCTTCAGCGATGTCCTCTCTCATGTCGCTGTTTGGTTGTTCTTCAAACTCGGGGTCTGGCTGTGGCGCAGGTTCTGTCATTCGGTCATTGATATCGTCGGTACTTCTTATCTCTCGTTCGATTTCCGCTGTGATGATGTTAAGTCGCGCTTCTGAGATTAGTTTATTTCGGAGAATATTTCTGTATTGGTCTGCTATTCTCTGTTATGACACTTGTAGGTGTGGATATTTCCTATAAAATTAGGCATGAAGCTATTGTCTATAGCCGATCGTTTCTCGTCCTAGTTCAGCCAACCTATAAAAAATGCTCATTATTGTTTCATTGATGGAGGTTGTCCATTTCGTACGCTGTCTTGGAAGTCCCTCCTGAGTGAGCGCCGGCTGAGGTTCCCGCGCAGCAGGAAGGTGGAGTTCTCGCTGTTATTTGGCTCTTATGTTGTTGTTGGGTTGTAGCTTCTTATGCGACAGGCGTCTGCTTCTTCAACACCCTGTCACTTAAAGATGTCGAGATGTGGAGATGTCGAAATGTTGCCCCCCTCCCCCCATTATTATTATATTATTTTCTAAAAAAAATTGGAACATTCTCAAAATCCATTTAGAAACCCTGGAAATATCACGGAATTTTTAGTAACGAAGTGCTGGACACCCCAAAAAGTGTATTGATGATCTTGGAGATAATTTTTAAAAACTATGCAACCATTTCAATGATAAATATTTGTTTTTGTTTTTTTATTCCCTAAACATAGATGGTTATCCGCCTATTATCTAATGATTCTTTTATTCTGCCAGGATTCGCATAAATTTTTAGACTTCAACCATTCACACGTGTCGCTGACATAGATCATTTTGCAAAAAAATTGCTAAATACATTTTATCTTTTTAATTCTTAGATAAAATGTCAAATTTTACATGCTTCACATTTGTCAATTTTGCATAATTTTGCGTTTTATTGCCGATAAAGTTGAAATATTTTCGCAATTTCAGTTAAAATATGTTTTATGCAAATATTTCTGGCATAGCGAATTGGGTATATTATTTATAATGTGTTTTGTTGTTATTTTAATAAGTCATTATTTAACAAAATGTCTTTGTTAAGGTAAATTATTTAAAATGGAAAATAATATACAGAGTACAGAGTTAACAGGTAACAAAATTTTTAAAAAAGTAGTTCCTCAGTTCGACCGCAGGCGCGGATCCAAAGGGGGGGTGGGCGGTGGGGGCGATCGCCCCCCCCCCCCCCCCCCCAAGAGCTTTGAGTTCAGGAAAATATACCCGATTTTACCTCTTATACTATAGTTAATTCAAAGACTAGAAAGAGTAATAAATCATTTTTTTACCCTTTTTTCTTAGCAAACTAGGTGTGTTCTTTAGTTCGATGTCTTTGGCAAAATCTGTTAGATATATATATTTTTCCTATATATAATCATAAATACCGGTCTATAATAATGGACTATTTGGGTTGGATAATAATAGACATTTGGAAGTGTTAAAAAGGATTTTAATTCTTGTCATAGGCGTCGGAAAGAGGTTTATTTTATCACTAAGTATTTATGGCATAGAATATTATTTCGGTAATAAATTTAAAATAAAAAGTTTTTATATTATTATTTTATTTCTTATGATTTCTTAATAATTCACATACAGTACAAAATACAGATAATTTTGACATATTTAACATAAATCACAACTATATTTTTATTATTTTTCATTTTGGCATAAAAACCATTTTAGTTAGGCACATTCAGACTAAAACGTAGCCTTATTCTTTCAAAAAATTCGAAGTTACAATTTAAATACTTACAAAATATTCATTATCAAAAAGAAACATATATAAAAAAATAAATTCGTCCATATAACATTAAAATTTTTTTTAGGGGCTATCGGTCATTTTAGTATTAATTATAAACATATTTAGGAAATTTGACGTTTCAGTTTATTTATTTCTTAAATTAAACACTAATAAAATTTTTATAAAAAAATTGAACCGACTTCTAAAAGTGCGCTAAAAAGTGAAAAATAATCATAAATTTTTATATGAAATTGAACTTTTTGAAGTCGGCGCCAAACTAATACTTGACAAAATGTGATTTGCATAAACAGATTTAAAATACTTTTTTTGTAATTGCTTTCTTACCATAATTTGTATATATTAGTAGTTATTTATTTCATTTACAAATAATTTGGCGCCGACTTCAAAAAGTTCAATTCCATATAAAAATTTATGATTATTTTTCACTTTTTAGCGCACTTTTAGAAGTCGGTTCAATTTTTTTATAAAAATTTTATTTTTCTATTTTTAGTTTTAGAATTTATTATGATAGTCATAAATTATTTGAACTAAGAACTAATCGAAATTAGTGTACTTCGCAATGACTCCAAAGTGGCAAAAAAGTACAAATTTTATCCAAAGTTGTAAATCACCCTAACATGAACCACTAAAAATTCTTTAGTTCTTAGAGTTTTCCAAATATCAATCAAATTGGGTCAAACAAATATTTAGTCTGTCATAGAAAATCCACTATCTTAAATTTCAAATTAATTTTAGATTGGTAATATAGGCCCCAACACCTTCCAATATCGATATTTAAAGAAAATAAATTAATTTTTTATCCACCATATTAGATACGCCATATTAAATTTTTTAAAAATAATTTTAGATTCGTCATGTGTGACCCCGAAAACTCTGCCGTACCAATTTTGGTGAAAATCGGACAAAATTGATTTTTTTTTCGCCATTTTGAATTCGCCATATTGAATTTTTTAAAAATAATTTCTGATTCTTTGTGAGGCCCCGAAAATTTCCCCATACCAATTTTGGAGAAAATCGGACAAAATTGATTTTTTCGTCCGCCATATTGGATCCGCCATATTGAATTTTTTAAAAATTATTTTAGATTCGTCATATGCGACTCCGAAAACTCCCCCGTACCAATTTTGGAGAAAATCGGCCAAAAAAGATTTTTTTATGTCTGCCATATTGGATCCGCCAAATTGAATTTTTTTAAAATTATTTTAGATTCGTCATATGCGACCACGAAAACTCCCCCGTACCAATTTTGGAGAAAATCGGACAAAATTATTTTTTTTGTCGGCCATATTGGATCCGCCATATTGATTTTTTTAAAATTATGTTAGATTCGTCATATGCGACCCCGAAAACTCCCCTGTACCAATTTTGGAGAAAATCGGACAAAATTGATTTTTTGGTCCGCCATACTGGATCCGCCATATTGAATTTCTTAAAAAGTATTTTAGATTCGTCATATGCGACTCCGAAAACTCCCCCGTACCAATTTTGGAGAAAATCGGCCAAAAAAGATTTTTTTATGTCTGCCATATTGGATCCGCCAAATTGAATTTTTTTAAAATTATTTTAGATTCGTCATATGCGACCACGAAAACTCCCCCGTACCAATTTTGGAGAAAATCGGACAAAATTATTTTTTTTGTCGGCCATATTGGATACGCCATATTGATTTTTTTAAAATTATGTTAGATTCGTCAAATGCGACCCCGAAAACTCCCCTGTACCAATTTTGGAGAAAATCGGACAAAATTGATTTTTTGGTCCGCCATATTGGATCCGCCATATTGAATTTCTTAAAAATTATTTTAGATTCGTTATATGCGACCCCGAAAATTTCGCCGTACCAATTTTGGTGAAAATCGGACAAAATTGATTTTTTCGTTCGCCATATTGGATCCGCCATATTGAATTTTTTAAAAATAATATTAGATTCGTTATGTGGCACCTCGAAAACTTCCCCATACCAATTTTGGAGAACATGGGACTAAATTAATTTTTTTTGTCCGCCATATTGGATCCGCCATTTTGAATTTTTGAAAAATAATTTCAGATTCGTTGGGCACAACCTCGAAAATTCCTCCATACCAATTTTGGAGAAAATCGGACAAAATTAATTTTTTTGGTCGCCATATTGTAAGCGCCATCTTGGATTTTACTGCACCAATTTCATCTAAAAAAATATGGGACCACCGCAGCAACTTCCTTTACATAACGTAAAAAATTTCATTCAAATCGGTGCAGCCGTTCCGGAGTAATCGGTGTACATACATAAAAAAAAAAAATACATAGTCGACGAATTGAGAACCTCCTTCTTTTAGAAGTCGGTTAAAAATGAAGTGTTAACGTAAAATCCACGGGTGTACGTATATACATAAAAAAATACGTAGGGGTTGAATTTATAACCTCCTTCTTTTAGAAGTCGGTTAAAAATGTTACAGAGAGTCTAAAAGTGTACAAAAGATTGGGATCACTATTAGAAAATGATTATAGTACAGCTTTTTTCGAGTCACCTTATAAAATTTAATATATATTCAGAGAAATTCGCACCAGAAAATTAAAATCAACGTATCCGAACAACTTTTCAAAAAAACCAGTGTTTTTCACATAATGAATTCATTCCATCTTTTACGTCCTCATCTATGTGTTATTTACGCTTGCAAAAGATTTGCTAGTTTACTTAATTTATTTAAATAATTTATTAGTAATTTAAATATGGCATTTATGGAAAAGGAATTGATGGCGAAATAAAAACAAATCAAGCTGAAGCACCAAAATTCCCTTTTGGCTTTAGGATGTACAAATCCTAAAAATTTCAAGTTGTACGTGCTAAAAACAATTATAAATAAATATAATATTTTCTTTTTAAATTAACGAGCAATGTTATCAAAATATTGTGTTATTTTTGAAAAGTTTAAGTACGGTTAGTTAACACCAATTTAACTTGTCTTAACTAAACAACTTCGTTCTACTTAAATAATTTTAGAAAGGGTGTTGAATGGGTATTATTAATACTTATCGATCAATATTAATTGTTATCTAAACGTACAATGATATATTAGTCAGAATTTTGCCCTGTTATTATTTTAGCGCATGCAAATATTACTTTTATTATCAGCGACTTATAAGATAAAATTAATGCTTGATTCTCATGTTAGTTTTTTTCTATTGCCATGCCAATAGTGACGTTAATAAAAGACTTGAATATGAATTATTTAAGGAATTCGATACAATTTGCGTTAAAGTATTTGTACAATACCAGTGGTGGCTGGTGCATAAAAAAGTAGGGGTTGCAATAAAAACATAGATATGTATAAAACCTGCCATAGGTACCAATGGATGAAAAAATGAAAGTCTTTAAAAATTAAATTAGTATGAAATAAAGCAGTTTTTAAAGTCTAAGAACTTCACGAAAGGTCTCACTTAGCCCAATGTTTCGCGAAAGATAGTCATAAAGTGCAAGAAGTCCCGAAATTGATCTAAATTCCTCAGTTTCATATATGACTGTCAGTTCTTTACGGAGTTTTTGTTCGATAAAAAAAAAACGGTAAATTTTAACCGTATCCTAAAATTTTTGTTCTGGAAAACATGTACTACATTCGACATAGTGTTCCGAAAAAAAAAGATTGGCTGCTAACAAGTGACGTGTAAAGCTAAACCGTTCTTTTGTTTGACAAATAATTATATCACAAACTTCTTTTACTTCTCGAGAAAACTCCGCGGAATCATCGCGCTTATGTCGTTTTTGGAGATGGCTCAACGTCATGTGAAGTCATATTGTTTCTAATTTCTGTTAATTTTAATTCAAATAATAATATATTTTTATTTGCGATAACAGCGTCAATTTGTCCTATTTGAAACTGGCCAAATAACAAATTCACTTAAGGCATTATTTTGTAATATAAGTTTATCTCAGGCGCGTATCCCCCCCTCCCCCAAGAGCTTTGGGTTCAGGAAAATAGACCCGATTTTACCTCTTATACTATAGTTTGTTCAAGAACTAGAGAGCGCAATAAATAATTTTTTACCCCTTTTTTTTTCTTCGCAAACTATATGTGTTCTTTAGTCCGGTGTCTCATATATTATTATATTTTTATATATTACCGAAAATTTAAATAATAAATTGTTTTTACGCTGGTAACCATTACGTATGTAATTCGTAATCAAAATCAGTGAAGCTTTCTTCCCTCAAATTAATTATAATCAGTTCCTCTATCTCACCGATATGAGATTGAGTTTCCACATTTTCTTTTATTCATTTAGTATATGGATTTTTCCCAATTTTTTGCAGTAACTTTATTCAAAAAAATCTTTCAAAAGTTCAGTTCAATTACTAATTTTGTAAGTTGTGTTATTTCTATCAACTCTACCTTTTACTTAAGTGAGATATTTCCTTCTCCAACGGACATTTTCGGGACGATCTCTATGAACAAATTTCCTATCTAGTTTTTCCCAGTAAAAATTAAGTTCTTTGAGCAATTTCCAAATTTCAGTTCTTTTAATTTCAGATAAATCCCGATCTTCATTGATTTTAGTTCGAATTTTGTCGACGGTTGGTTCTCCTTTTATTGCAGTTTACATCTCTTCTTCCAACTAGATTTTTCGTCTGCCTGTGATCGAATGTGGCTTGGGAGCAGTAACAATTCCAGTCATTTTTTCTCCTTCAGTATTCGGTACATAATAGATTTTCCAACTCTTGTCATGTTGAAACACATCTCAACAGAGCTTTTAACATTATTATCTAGATATTTATATCTTAAAGCATCATAAACATTCATCATAACAAATTTCTCGTTGACGAAAAAATGCCCTGGTTTAACGATTTTGGAATAAATATAGAAGTGGAAGCCATATCTTTTGGGTATCTCACTAATCTCAAATAATATATAAAATCCAGCACAGACAAGATAAATCACCAAGGACACACTGTACGGTGTACTTTGCTCACTGACAGAAATTAAATTGAGCTATCATAAATTTCATTGCTGCAGTAAATTTATAAAAGCTTATAATATTTTAAATTTAATTAAATATAATTAAGTTTACGGCAGTCCTCAGTTACCTGCGGCACTGACGCAGGTACGTTGGTGGTTTCGGTAACAGATTTATTACTCTCTCTAGTTCTTGAATAGAGTATAGGAATGTGTATGCTTGCGGTCGCCCTTCCCCTTCTCAAGAGCAACTGAGTTCAGGAAAGTAGACCCGATTCTGCCTCTTATACTAGAAATGTGTATGCTGCTCGCATCCTCCCCCCTGTCGGCAACTTGTTTTTTCTTGTGATCGGCCCCCCTCTTCAAGAGCTTCAAATTCAGAAAAATAGACCCGACCCTGCCTTTTACACTAGAAATGGGAATGTTGCTGGTGTTCCCCCCTCCCCGTCGACAACTTGCTTTCGCTTGCCATACTGTATTTTTGTGATATCACCCCCCTCCGAAGAGAGAGGCTGGATCCACCCCTGGTTTAACCATGAAAGGAAACTCTTGCTTTTGAGAATTTTGACATATCTTGATGATTGGCTCGTGGTACTCACGTTTCTACTGTTATATTTTTTCCATTGTCATTAGAATGCTGTGTTTGTATTCGAATATGGTACAAACAATTCTAGAATTAAAATTGCATCTTGTTTTTTGTTAACATTGTGATCTAGTATTGCGGTTCTTTGAAGACTATTTGAAAAAAAAAGAGCAAATCTTTTGTAAATTGGGAAAAAATATGCGGACATTTTTATTGGTGAATGCAGCTTTTAACATTATCAAATTTAATTGATGTGTATAACAATGCACGTAAGCAGCACGTTCATAGGTTTTGTTTTATAATTGCTTGCACCCCATTCGACGAGCCGCTCATGTCTTATAGAAAATAAAAAAGCTTTCACTTGGTTTTACTTACACATACAGAAAGATAGAGAACAGGAACTGCATTATATTTAACTGCTTTTCTAGAATCTCTTACAAGAGATTCTTAAAAATGTCTGATGGTTCTTATAAATTCCTTCGTAACTCGGAATCCTTTGAATTTGGAAATCGAAATCGGCTACTGTATTTGTCTGCACAGTTTGGGACAGAGCACTTAATTTTGGATGTTTTTTTTTCTCGCCAAACATTTTTAATCTCCTTAAAACGTAACAAAATATCTTGATCAAAGTAAAAACATAGTTTTACAAAAATTAAAATATCAGTACAGTGGACATTATGCATAGAAATACCGGCACAGTAGACACCACGATTATATTCTAACCTGAACTAAAGGAACAATTTAACCGCTGCTTGAAGAAACCTTCACTTGATACTGGTAGCGCCACACGCGACTGGAAGCAAAACTTGAAATTGTACAGTAAATCGACTTCATAAATAAGTTGCTACTTACAAATATTTACTCATATTATTCTACTTTTTTGATAATTGTGCCGCCATTTTGTTAATTTTGAAAACTTTTCGGGTTTCAAATTTTTTTCTGAAGGTTCATGACCCATGTGATCTAAATCAAAAGAGAAAACTCAATTACGTCGACTAGTCATAAAGATATATAATTTTGAATAAAAAAAAACTTTCAGTTCTCTTCCTGCAAAACTCTAAGCTTAACTTTAAAATCTCGATAACTCCCTTGAAAATGATTTTTCTCAAAACGACAATATACTTGTAAACTCTTTAGCTTCTAGAATAATATATTCGACGGAGAATGCATTTTATTTTTTGACTATTTTCACTACATAATTTTGAATGAAATCGGTCTTATAAAATTATGAAGGCAAGCAAGGTAAATCTTCAGTTATTACGAGAATATTTCAAAACCTGACATGTGTGACATAAACGCTCAAAGTAAAGGCAAGACAAACAACCCTCTGTACCCGCTTTTAATTATCGCCACTCTCTTGTTGTGTAATTAAGACTATTGGTCTTACAATTAACTTCAAATAAAGGGAGGCCGATTCATGTACTTGTATGATTTCTAAACATAACTACTTTATACAGTGTGTCAACTGAGATTCTGTTTTTGTTTTTGTTTTTCAGTATTAAAAATAAATCAAATTGCGAAAGTCCTGGAAAATGATATTTATCTTTCTCTTGTCTACGATTAGTATGATATATATATATATATATATATATATATATATATATATATATATATATATATATATATATATATATATATATATACACCGGGTGTCAACGAATCTATTAGACAAGTCATAATTTCTAGAGTATTATGTGTATCAAAATGAGAATTGGTACAGGTAAATGTTATGTGAAGAGGAGAGTTTTCGCATCTTTTCCACTTTCCAGTCACTTCCGGTTTCACCGGAAATGGCCCTGGTTTTGAATTCTTAAATAGAACACCCTGTATATTTTAACATCTTTGGATTTCTGAGACAATTCTAGGTCAGAATGTGACATTTTAAAAACTTTTTACGTCTACTTCATTTTTTTAGAGCCACTTTTAAAATTGCATCTAGGTGGCCATGATCGAACGCAAATTAATCTAACGGCCTTAGGTGATGTCAAAAAAATACAATCGCAAAGTTTTAGTGACTAGTATGAAAGACAGGAATTGGATTAAAAATTTAACAAAATTAACAAAAAACTAACAAAATAAACTAATAACTTAGACGACGCACTTAAAATATTTGAAAGTACAGTAGCTGCATTTGTTAAAAAGTTTAGTGTAGTAAATGTTCAAAGTGCATTCCTTCTTTTTCACGACACATTTCAGCTCGTTCAATTGTTTCTCTCAACACGTTTTGTAGCATTTGGGGCGTTATACTTCTAAATGCCCGTAAAATTCTTTCTTCTAATATTTCAAGAGTAGCTGGGGCTGCTCCATAGTAAACCCTTTCTTTAACATATCCCCAGACAAAGAAATCGAGCACAGTAAGATCCGGTGAGCGGGCTGGCCACCGTACCGGACCATTGGTTGCAATAATTCGATTATTAAAATGCTCTATTAAATAATTAAGAACTTCTCTAGTATTGTGAGGCGGTGCTCCATCTTGTTGAAAGTAAATTTCCCGTAAAACTGCTAAAGGTATATCATTGAGATGATTTTCGATTTCATTTTGAAGAAGATCTAAGTATCTAACCCCTGTTAACTGACCTTGAAACAATATTGGCCCAATTATTCTGTTTCCAACGATACCAGCCCAGACATTGATGCCAAATCTTTCTTAAAAATTGCCCTCTCTCATTTCATGTTGATTTTGTTGGGCCCAGTACCGAGTATTTTGCTTATTGAACATACCATTATTTGTAAATCGAGATTCGTCGGAAAATAGAATAAAATCGATAAAATTTGGGTTAACTCTATGATTTTGAAGCAGCCAATCACAAAACACTACCCGTCTATCGCCATCCTCAGTATACAAATGTTGATGTAACTGATATTTAAATGCTCGATATCCATGCTTTTTCAGTATTTCTCTTGCTGATTCATAACTTATCTGCAGTTCTTGACTAATTTTTCTTAACGAAACTGTTTTATCAACCTCAACCATAGCAAGTACGTTAATCTCAGTCTCTTCATTTATGATAAACCTCTGTTCCGCCTCTTGATTTCCTATTTGCCTAAAACGATTCTCGACATACGGAAAATACTGATGGGCTGGATGTTGCTGATTCGGATATCTATGAGCATACAACTCGGCAGCATTCCTTGAATTTCTATGACACTCTCCAAATATTAATAACATATCCACTTTTTCACTTTGAGTATACATTATTTTAACGAAAATTTAAACTAAACTTAATGAAAATTAAGAAACTTTTACGTCTGTTCTTAGAGCGTATGTCACTGTCATTATCTACTTAAGTGAGTGCTTTGTTTTCCAAAGAAGACTTGATAAAAACAGTAGCAAATTATTATGCATCATGGCTGTCCATGGCGCACTTGTCATAAGTAAATAAATTATCCAGTATTTTGCTTAATAATATTTAATTTCTGTTCTTATGTCTAATTCAATCGCAAATAAATTAGTACCGTTAGATTCGTCAAAGAATGCTTTTTTCGAAAAGTAGTTGTCAAAAAGGGGTCGCCTTTTGAAAATTAATAATTAGAAATGAAAACGTAATTTTGTCAACTTGTCTTATTCCTGTCTTTCATACTAGTAACTAAAACTTTGCGATTGTATTTTTTTCACATCACCTAAGGCCCTTAGATTAGTTTGCGTCCGATCATGGCCACCTAGATGCAATTTTAAAAGTGGCTCTAAAAAAATGAAGTAGACGTAAAAAGTTTTTAAAATGTCATATTTTGATCTAGAATTGTCTCAGAAATCCAAAAATGTTAAAATATACAGAGTGTTCCATTGAAAAATTCAAAATCGGGGCCATTTCCGGTGAAACCGGTCTAATAGATTCGTTGACACCAGGTATATATATATATATATATATATATATATATATATATATATATATATATATATATATATATATATATATATATGGATTAGGGACGCATCTACTACTAGGTGTTTTAGCGTCCATTGTTTGGTTTCCTTGATACGTATATTATTTGTTCTACATTAGATTGTATAGTCCAATGTCCTTGATAAATTTGATAACATTGTTAGAATTTTGGTAGAAGAAGAGAACATCAGTCTTGTTTTCCTGTAATTGACGGAATGGGTGATGCTCATATTTTTTGCAATCAGTGATGATATGTTTGATTGATAGAGAGGTATGACAGGTTTCGCAATAAGGAGCAGGGGATTTGTTTAGGAGGTATTCATGGGTTAGCTTCGTATGGCCAATTCGGAGCCTCGTCATTATGGTTAATTCTTGTCTTGGTAGATTAGGGAGGGGGATGCCAGTAAAAGAAAGTTTTTTTAACTAATTGAAGTTTGTTGATTGAATCATGAAGGTCCCATTCTAGTTGAATGAGGTTTCGAGACATATGATGTAAAGAGTTTTTAAGGTCTTGAGGGTGGAATATTTTGTTTACTTTATTAGGAGAGTTTTGATGATTGGATGCGAGGGTGTCGACTTTAGTATTTCCTGGAATTCCAGGACTTGGTACCCAGAGGAAGGTGAAGGATTTGTTCCTGATATGGGAGTATTTTATTAGGGTTTTGATCTCGTGAACTATTAGATAACTAGGATTGTATGATTTGGTTAGTTTGAGGGAATTTAGAAAATCTGAAATTACCAGCCAGTTTGATTCAGAGGTATTTATGCAATATTGTAAGGCTTTAACAATCGCGAATAGCTCAGCAGTATGGATTGAAGAGGATTCATGAAGGGAAAACATTTTTTTTGCATTCTTTGTATAGTATGATGCTACGACTGTGTTAGCTTTTTTGGAGCCATCAGTAAATATGAGTATATATTTTAATTGAATTATTTGATGGTACCGTGATTGGATTATTCTCGAGTTAACTGCTTTTTTATCTAGTAGTGTAAGTTCGAAGTTACAACTGATGGGCAAATGACTCCAGGGTGGGAATAGGTAGGTGTTTATTTCATCTGCTGAGGGCATAGTTATTGATAGACGTTTCCTGGTTTCGGCGAAGCTAGTATGAATAAAAGGAGGATACTTATTCCAAGAAGTGCAGTTGTTGGGGGGGGGGGGGGTTGAAAAAGGATTTAAAATGCGGAATGTAGGGACGGAAGTGTAGAAAGCTCACATAATTAAAAGTAAGTTGCATCCTTCTATGTTCTAATGATGGGATTTCTGATTCATAATATAGGCTATTGATTGGACTGGTGTGAAAAGCACCTATGGAAAGGCGTATGCCTTTATTATGGATAGGATTTAATTTCCTGATCTCCTACATCAGGGGCTGAAGAGTAGACTATACATCCATAATCCATCTTGGATTGGATTAAAGATTTGTAAATCTTCAATAACGATGTCCGATCTGATCCCCATTTAGTATTTGATAGCATTCTAATGATGTTTACTTTAGAACATTTCGTCTTAATGTATGTGGGCATTCCAATTGAGACGCTTATCAAATACTAGCCCAAGAAATGTATGCTGGGGGTTTAGAGGTATGTCTTGAGAATTCATAATAAGCCTAGGGTTGATGTTGCATTTTCTTTCCTGCAAAAATGGACGAGTGACGATTTAGTTGGTGTGAAGGTTAATACAATAGCGTAAGACCATGTCAGAATTAAATTGAGGGATGTTTTTAATATGATAGACCTTCCTACCTGTTCTAAGCTAGCTCTTTAGTAGTCCTGTAGGTACTCTTGCCTCTATCCTTCCCTATTTATTGCAGATAATTTAGTCATGGTCTACTTCTTCCGTTCTTGCCTTCTGCTATTAATCCACTGTTAATTGTATTAGATTTCCTGGTCTACACATATATTCAGTTATCTGCGTCCTTCTTTTTTTATTTATTAAATATTTTTTTTCTTTAATTCAACCCAATATTTTTTATTTATTAAATCTCTTTTTCCTTTAATTCAATTCAATATTTCTTTATCTGAGATCTCTTTTCTTTGACTTAATTCAATACTTTTTATTTTGAGATCTCTTTTCCTTGGCTCAACTCTGTATTTCTTAATTTGAAACCCTGTCTTCTTAATTAATTTTAACCATTCTTCTATACAAATATAAATACAGATACAAATTTCTTTATTATGCAGAACGATAGCAATACACACAATTGTTGTAGTTGATGGTAATGGTGTAATATATATCATAAATATTCCGTTCCAAATTTAAAAATATTTTTAGTCCTTATCACTAATTAAGACACTTCTTACAAGCAATTAAAAACTTGTGGTTAAAACATGATTAGACATTTCAACAATTTAAAAGTTGTATTTTAAAAATTTTGTTAACGAATATGATTCTAGAGAGATTAATATTTTAACAATTCTCTCTTTAAACTAATCAGTGTTCTTCTCTATTTAGAGAGTTTAGTAATATATTGTATAATTTTATGGCAGAATGGAGAGGACTTCTCTCTGTAAACATAAATTTATGTTTGGATACATTATAGGCACCAGTTCTACTATGTTGCATTTCTAACTGGAAACGGTGGTATTTGTTCTTGAAGGAAAACACCTAGCATTCACACATATACAGACCAGAAAGAGCCAGAATTTGCAGCTCTCTGTTCCTGCAGGTTAGATTCAATAGTATACGAATTTTTTGAGATATGGGTGATACCCCCATGGAGGCAGCAAGGTTGCATCAATTTTACAATATCTTGCCTTTTAATTTAGTTTTTTCAATTTTGAAAAAAGTTGCTCCTTTGTTATTAAATTTGAAATAAAATGGCATGGGTTTGAGGTCGACACCATAAATATTAACAATTTTACGGCGTCATAAACATTTAAATTGTTAATTTAGTGGGATGCTGGCTTTTACTTGATGGAAGCTGATAAAAGGGAGAATATAATAAACGATCAAACAGATATCAACACCTCACTCTTGTTAAATATCGTTTAACAAAACCAGTGTGAATTTCCCAGTAATTTAAATAATATGTAATAAAATGTTGATTAAGGGATTTGCACTTGTTCATTATTATAAAGCTAGGTATATATATATATATATATATATATATATATATATATATATATATATATATATATGTATAAAACCGGCATGTTATGGCGCGACGGTAAATTAGTAAAGAATATATCAAAAGACGACATACAAAACGTGCTACTCCAAGGATAGAGGTCGCATTATTCGGCATCGGCAACAAAACCGACCACGAATTCTGCAGTTTAAGCACAGTATCACACTAACAAAATTCCCAAGAGAGCTGTTGCGTGTTTTTTTTAAGCCAACAAATATAAAAAAGAGAGAAGTTATCGTCCGTGTAATTTTAAAATAGAATAGGAAATTTTCGGGTATGCGAACAAAAAACCCGCTGATAAATGTTATCAATATATGTAAAAACGAACTGAACAACACTTAAAAAACACCATCATTTAGTATTAATATTTAACTAATATTGTTTATTTTAGATCTGTTCCAGCCAGGGGCGGATCCAGCCTTTCCCTTTGGGGGGGGGGGGCGGTGATATCACAAAAGTACAGTATAGCAAGAAAAACTAGTTGTCAGCGGGGAGGGGGGGGGGGTGCCTGTAGCATATACATTCCTAATATAGAAGGCAATCGGTTCTATTTTCCTTACCTCTGAGCTCTTGGGGGGGGGGGGGCTGATCACAAGCATACACATTCAAGAAGTAAAGAGAGTAATAAAACTGTTACCGAAACCTCCAACGTACCTGCTCCAGTGCTGCTGGTAACTGAGAACTGCCGTAAATCTAATTATATTTCATTATATTTCAATATATTTTATAAATTTACTGCAACATAAAAATTCTGATAGTTTAATTGAATTTCTGTCAGTGAGGAAAAAGTACACCTTACAGTTTGTTCTTAGTGATTTATCTTGTTTACGCTTGTTTTTATATATTATTTGAAACTAGTGAGATACCCAAACGATATGGCTTTCACCTCTATATTTATTCCAAAATTTGTAAACCAGGGCTTTTTTCCTCAACGAAAAACGATGAATATTTTTGATGCCTTAAGATATCAATATCTAGATAATAATGTTAAAAGCTCTGTTGAGATGTGTTCCAACATAACAGGAGTTGGAAAAGCTACTATGTACCGAATACTGAAGGAGAAAAAACGACTGGAATTGTTAGTACTCCCAAGCCACATTCGATTACAGGCAGATGAAAAACCTCGTTGGAAGAAGAGATGTAAACTGCAATCAAAGGAGTTGTACATACATCTTATTATGAGAAGCAGATCCCAATCGTCTAGAAAATTCTAACTAAATTCAATGAAGATCGCGATTTAAATGAAATTAAAAGAATTGATCTCTGGAAATTGCTCAGAGAACTTAATTTTTGCTGGGAAAAACCAGATAGAAAATCTGTTCCTATAGATCGTCCAGAAACGTCCGTTGTAGAAGTAAATACCTCTCTCAAGTAAAAGGTAGAGTTGCTAGAAATAACACAATTAACAGAATTAGTAATTTAACTAAACTTTTGAGAGATTTTTTTGAATAACGTTACTGCGGAAAATTGGGAAAAATCCATATAATAAAAGACTAAAACAAAATGTGAGAACTCGATCTCATGATTGCTGAGTTAGACGAACCAATTATAATTAATTTGAGCGAAGATAGTTTCACTGACTTTGAATAGGCATTAGATACGTAATATTTATTAGTGTAAACACAATTTATTATTTAAATTTTTGTTTTTGTTGTATTTTATTGTTTAATGTTGTATTTATATCTTTTTCTTAAGCGTGTAGAATTAACATGTTTATCTTATTTTTTGGGGCTATCATATTTCCATATAATAAAGTAAATTAAATTAAGATATCAGTACAATAGAAATAAAAATAAATAGGTCTAATTTTAACTGTAACATATAAAAAGTAATTACATTTGAATCCCTTTTTAGTGTTTAATTGTAATTCTGCAAATGGTTAAGAAATAAATAAACTGAAACGTCAAATACCCTAAAAATGTTTTTAATTAATAATAAAATGACTGATAGCCCCAAAAATATTTTAATATTATATGGACGAATTTATTTTTTTATATATGTTTACCTTTTTGTATTTTTGACAATGGATATTTTGTAAGTATTTAAATTATAACTTCAAATTTTTTGAGAGAATAAGGCTGCATTTTATTCCATTATTATAGACCGGTATTTTTGATTATAAAATTTCTAACCCATTCCTATGAAAAATATATGTGTCTAACAGATTTTGCTAAAGATACCGGTCTAAAGAACACAGGTAGTTTGTGAAGAGAAAAAGGGTAAAAAATGATTTATTACTCTCTCTAGTTGTTAAATAAACTGCAGTATAAGAGGAAAAATCGGGTTCATTTTCCTAAACTCAAAGCTCTTGGGGGGGGGGGGGGGGGCGATCGCCCCCACCGCCCCCCCCCCTTGGATCCGCGCCTGGTTCCAGCATACCTAAACTAAATAGTTTTTGAGATATTGTCATCTTAAACCTGATATTTATACGTTGTGACAACGGAAAAGTGTATTTTCAGAATAAAATGATTTGCATATTTCTATTTTAGTTTTTCGTCTCTCTCCAAGAAGATTGAACATTCGATTCGACTAAAAATATATCAAAGTGCTTATAAGCATTGGAAGTTACTAGAATTGTGCATTTGGTAATTTGTAGATAAGTCAGAATAATAGTACTTGAAGGTATCAAATAATAACTTTATGATAGGTAATATTTAATTTTTTTTGCTTAACGTAAAAAATGATTAAGTAAAGATTTTAATGATGTGTTACAGCAAAAATATGAATGAATTTCCGGCAATTTATAACGTGAAAATATATATTTGGTTAAATACGTTTACATCCTGTTTTTTATAAATAATGATAACTTTTAAGTGGTTCATTTTTGTATCTCATTTTTTTAGAAATATTATTTGGTTTTGGCTCTTGTTAAGTAGTTAATTATCTTATATTTAGTATAAAAAATATGTAGAGGATAAAAAAATGGAGCCGAAAACGGTGGTTATATCTTTTTAAAAGCATTATTTCTAAGATGGAATGCAGTAGGTGGTGATATATGCCACATTTTGGTAGCTCTTATAATAATAAGGCTCTTATTAACAAACTTTCCTGAAAATTATGTCTGCAAGATGACAAAAGCAACATAAATAAATTTAATTTATTTCATAAACGTGAAAATTGGTACAGGATGTCTCAATAAGAACTGAAATTTCAAATTGTTTTCAATTGTTGAGTCGCCATATTTGATACCTTTTTATTTAAAACATGATTACGACTGTACCTTCTTTAGAAGCTCTATTGTAAGTGATCTAATATCAGTTACATACTTCCTTCCGATCTGTCCTTTGTACAAACAGGTGCATGTCGGTACCCTGATAAGTCTAGCAGAGACGAAACATGTACCTCTGCGGTATCACTGTAGCGGGGAGGGTAAGTTTTGACTTTCTTCTCGGTATGGTGGTACCGGTAGGCCATCATCTCGATGGTTGTGTAATAGGATAAATTGTGTTTTGTAGCAATTCATTCAAACTGTGCAACCTCTCACACGGAAAGGATATGATGGAACGAAGTTTGCAATTACTGTTCGCATTTTACTTCATCTATTCACGGAGTTGCATATAGTTGTATGTTTGCGGAATGTGATTTCAGCCCTACAACGGCATAATGTGGATATATCCACAACTATTGCATCTCACACGGAGAAATCCGTGAAAGTCTCATAAACATATAAATATATATATATATATATATATATATATATATATATATATATATATATATATATATATATATAACATTAGTAAATAAAAATAATCTTTCTTGCCGTCTGTAACAGAATCCTGACTCAAGCAGTAACAACAAATCAGGGCTCCAATTTTACAAAATTCCTTATAATTTAAAATGATAAAATGAAATTAATTTTTTAAATATCGATTAACTAAATCCCTAATTCCCAAATATAGTATCTAATTAGAAGCTACAAAATGTCTGAGATAATACACGTCGAAATCAAAACCTTCTTTTTTTTAGAGGTAGTAAATAAGCGGAAATTTTTTTTATTACTGTTACAGAATCTTTGTGCGAACTTCAAGTGCGACAAAATCAAACGGTCCATTTCTTTACAATTTTTTTTATATTTAAAATTCAATTAATTTTAATAAATATTGATTAACTAAATCCTTAATTACCTAATATTATTTCTAATTAAAAGCTACAAGCTTCATAAGATAACTGATATTAATAAAAACATGATCGATACTTTCAAAATCGTTTAAATCTACAAAATTAATACTAGACTATTACGGCAAGTTACAATCTATTATTTTTACAGACGGAAAATAATGGTCTAAAACACAAACATTAGTAGCAGTTTTAGCAATTTAAAAATTAATAATATAAGAGAAAGGCAATGTTAGATATAGCTGCATAATTTCTTGAGCGGTTTTTTTTGCTAATGGTACTTGCATAATACTCGCAAAGAAGTTTTGTATTAAGAGTCCTTATACTACGTTTACCATGTTGTAGAATAAGGTTATATATATATATATATATATATATATATATATATATATATATATATATATATATATTTCTGACAAAATGAATAATCTTCTGTCAGATAATCAAATAACAACGCTGTGATCCAACTAAGAATTATCAAATTAAAAATAATAACTTAATAAAACGAATTATGTCTAAAAATCTTATAACGGACCTATAAGCAAAGAAACAAAGTATTCACAATTCTGTAGCATCCATAGTATATTAGCTTCCCAAGTTACATAAACCCAATACCCCTCTAAGACTCATTGTCTCTTGAATTCAATCACCGTTTTATAGATGATCAAAGTATCTAAGTAACTACTAGTCTAAAATTACATGTAAAAATAACTATTAAATAAAAGATTCGTTTTGTTTTGTAGAATTTATTAAGGCAATAAAAATATCTAGTAACTTTAAGCTTGTTTCTTTGGATTTAATATCTCTATATACAAATATCCCTAATGAATTTTTAACTTATATAATCAAAGAAAAATGGAATCTATTAAGAGAACATACTACCTTGAGCGCGGATATGTTTATAGAATGCACCAATTTATGTTTAACTAACAACTATTTTCAATCCAGAGATACTTTTTATCAGCAGTTAGACGGTTGTGCAATGGGCTCTCCTATATCTTCAACTGTTGCACAACTAGTCATGGAATACTTAGAAAAGGAAGTCGTAAAAAAAACTAACATACCTGTTATTTTTTTTTCAAAAGATACGTTGATGATTGTCTTATAGCTATACTTGAGGATCAAATAGGTAATATTCAAAAAACCTTTAATAACTTTCACCCCAAAACACAACTTACGCGATAAATTGAATTTAATAACGAAATTAATTTCCTCGATTTGACATTAATCAGAAACGTAAATAGCGAGAAACTTAAAACTAAATGGTACACAAAACACCTGATTATCTTAATGATAATTCACATTACTCTACATCTCAAAAAAAAAAAGGATTAACAGATAGGGCACTAAGCTTAACCTCATATCGGCTAGAAATATTGAAAAAAGTGAGGAAAATACATAAAGAAAATATTTCTTTTGGAGACCAGATAAATAAAATAATTAAACAACGTACTTATACATTTTACAACAAAAAAATTGTCCCCCACAACCTTCCCGACAACTATTAATGTTACAAAATATGTCACAATGCCTTACGTTCCAGAATTGTTCGAGTAAATGCAATATATTTTGAAAAAATACGATATTGTTGTATGTTATAAAGCCGAAAATTGCCTATCTTCACTCTTTACATCTTTAATAAGTAAAATCCCTTCTAAAAAAAGGTCAAATGCAATTTATTCCATACCATGTATGAATTGACCAAAAAAATACATAGTAATGACGAGCCAATACCTGGACAATAGATTAAATGGATTCAAATATACAAAGAATGCATCTACGGCTCTACGTAACCATGAAACTAATCTTAACCATGAGTGATTTTCTATATACTAAAATTTTAACGCAAGATGGAAATTATCATAGACTTCTAGTAAAGGAAATGACTCATATAAAAAGAGAAAAAAAATTGTTAAATGACAAACAAAACATAAGCATTTTAAGCCAAATTTACCGCAATTTAAACCACTAAAAATAGTTTTTAGCAATTGTTCAAAACTTATAGCTTATCTCTGTATAACCCCAAAAATTATTCCATACCTCTTACATATTATTACAAACTTCTTAGATGTTTTTTTATACACAAAAAAATCCATGCAATGGCAGTAAGTGATTGAACATGGAGTCTGGAGGTACGTAGATTTAAGTTTTATAAATATGTTGTTTTGTGATTTTAATTATTTACAGAAACGTATTTTATCGTTAGTGATGTTAATTAATTTGATATTTTCAATAATTTATTTTATCTGTAACAATAGGCCATCGCCAATTTATAAGAAACAAAAGGCCAAAACTTCACAATTTTGTCAGATTGTTATTATTTATGAAATATTTTTGTTACGTAGGCTACTTTTTATTTTACTTTTTATTCATTTTGCATTTATACGTCCGTTTATGATAATTATGAAAGGTATGATATGTTAGTATGTTTTATACAAAGCAATGAAAGTTCACAAGAAGCTTCTGAATTATATTTCAATAGGTAATGTATTTAAAGTGTTGTTTTTAGGATAACTTCTCACATCTGGTGATCGTTTTTGTTCATGTTAGGTATCCAGAAAGAAGGCAGTCCTTTTCAGACAACCGCGTTCCAAAACCTACGTCAAAGAAGACAGGGAGAGAAAAGAAACAAATGTGTTATTTTATGCAGCAGCAACAACTTCATCATCCTGTCGAAAAATAGAGGAAGAAGTTGGTGTAGCAAAATTAAAGAATTTTGAAAAAATATAAATACCATCCATATAAATTTAAAATAGTACAACATGTACACCTTGGCGATGATGAGTGCCGAGTAACGTTTTAGAACAAATCCACACCAACGAATCTTTTGGCAAATTTGTCGTCTGGTTTGACGAATGTTATGTTTCAAGTACGGGAATTGTAAATCCTCACAACATTAGGCATTGGTCTGCAGAAAATTACCATTTGATTTTCGAACGGGCACAACAAGAGCGCTTCGGGGTTGGTATCTCGTGTTACAGGATGAAGAGGGTCTCACAGCACGTAGATACCAATAAATCCTTGAAGAAATTATTCCAGAATTACTTGAAAATGTTGGTCCATTTCAATTCCATTTATCTTCCACAAGACGGTGCCCCACAGAATGCTGGGCTGTTAATGCCATTTGTGGACAATAATTTTCCTCAAAGATGGATAGGTACCAAGTGTATAAGATACAACATAAATCTATAGCGGAACTTCGTGGTTGGGCCTTCCAAATTCTTCATAATAGACCTCTGGTTCTTTTAATTTAATAATTATAACAAAACTATGCCAATATTGCATTCGAGAGAAAGGCCGTCATTTTGAAACCATCTTTAAAATTCTCTTGGTTGTTTTTATTTTTGTTACTTTAGTTTATGAAATAATGTTGTTCTTGTTTCTTTGTAATTAAATTTCAGTAATCTGGTTTTTTGATAACAGTGTTGTTTAAAATAAAAAATGTATTAATAATTAAGTGTTTACAATTGAAAATACAGAAAAACATTAAAAATTAACTTTCCAAGTGTTTAATCTTTGGTATAATTGTTATTGTCAAAATTTTGCATTTGTTTCTTATAAATTGGCCATGGCCTACTCGAACAAATAAAGTAAATTATTGAAAATAACAAATTCTGACCTTTTTTTTCAAAATAAAATAAACATATTACATATTTTTGGAAAGCTACTCAATCAATGTCTAAAATAATATACAGTGTGTCCTATTTAAAATATAAGTACGGTTAACATCTCAAAAACTAAACTTTTTGAAAAAGTAAAAACGGCAATAGTATATCTTTGGTAATAACTCCAAAATCCCCCTAAAAGTGTTGTAAATGGGACACCCTGTACTTGTTAATGAATATCGACATTTAAAGAAAATAATCCATTTTTTTTTCTCTTTTCTTATTTACTTTTTTTATTTTTAATAAAGAAGGTCACCCCAGAATGCAATGAGAAGCAAGTGCTGAGAAAGATGTACTTTTCCTTTAAAATTTAAATTGAATTATTTGACATATTTTAATATGACTTTGTTTTAATTTTAAATTACGTCGCGTTTTCCGACACGTGCTTGAAAAATAAAGAAATTCGATATGGTATAAAAGAACATTTCATTGTTCTCAGAAAGTCCATGCAAGAGTTTGGTATGTATTTTTAGTGCTTCCTCTTGTGCAATTGTGAGAATTTGTCTCTATCACTTTAGAGTTGTAATTCTGATGAGGGTCACTTTGGCTGGAATTGTATACAGGGTGTCCCACAATGATTTATCAGAAAATACTCTTTGGAAAATTTTTAAAATTTGGCAGTTTACTAAAGTCGATTCGGTTCAAATATTTTCAAGATGGGGGGGAATTCCGGGTTACCCTATATGTCATTTATAGACATATTTCATATGTAATGTCCTATACCTAGATCTAACAGTTTTCTAATGTAATGTCCTATACCTAGGTCTAACAGTTTTTGACATACGTTAAATAGTATGTCAAAAATGGCATTTGCAGGCCTAAGCGTAACTAAAAATTTCTTCTATATGAAAGCCCTTATTAGAAAGGCTGTTGTTTTTCTAGAAGCGGATCTACTTTAGTGAAATGTGTTGATAGTTCGATAATAAATAATTTCTGGCTAATCAAACTAATATTAAGTATTTTCTTGAGAAAAACGTTAAAAGTATATTTTTTAAAAAGTAAACGCTCCATTGTTATAATGTTATCTTATTTAGCATTAAAAATAAGGTTATCTATTCCAAAAATTAGCAGTTTTTGAAATAACATTTTTGTATTGTAAAAATGCTAAACGGCTTACCTACACAGGGAAACAAGTTATTTTAATAAATATTTAAATTTCCGCCTTGAACTTCTAAACATTTTTCGCATCTCCTAGTTAGTTTGTCATGGGTGGCCACTAATTGAATCTGGAGACAAACTTGCGAACGCATCCGTTACCCTTACCATACACTGTTTCATCGTTATCACTGGATTACAATAGACAATGTTTTTTATCGTTCCCCATATAAAATAATTTAAGACAACGCTCGTGACGAGTACGCTGCGAACTTACAGCGAGACTCCTTTTGAATTTTGTTGATTTCTGTGGATGTCGAGGGCCTTTGGCAACAGGTCCCAAAGGAGGTAATAAATGCATTTGGGTTACAAGAAGCCAATTTTTTTATAGTTCTATTGTTTGCTAGTAGCTCGACCGAAACTCGCATTTGATCCATTTTCTGTCGGTTTTTGGTGCGAACGAAAAGATTTTTTTATCTAATGGGACGGGTTTATGACACGCTCTATCGAAAAAATTTACTTTGCAGCGACACTGACGATACCAGATTTTTAAATTTATTTAGCACTTGGCTTTCATTAAAAGTGGATGTGTGAAATGAAATTGAGTCCGAAATTTTGCAGAGATCAGCGAAAAGAAAATTTCGAGTGTCTGTCAAATGAAAATGGGCTGCTGAAAATATACTTCTCTTTTAGAAATGGGTAGTTCAATTTCGTTCAAAAATATTTAAAAACTAACGGGGAAATTTTGGTAAAAATTCTGTATAGCCCGCTAATATGTTGGAACTATAAATTTGCTAGAATTTCCAATATTGACCTTTTTTTTTATTCAAGATAATAAACTTTTAAACAATAAAATCCCACTGCTTAAAACTAACACAGCAGCATTTTATTCTTCATCGTCAGACATGGCAGACACGTTTATCTTCTTCGCTTACTTTGTATTAACTAGAATGTTCGTGAGAAATTTACATGGTGTGCTCCACTTCAATCCAAACAAGGCTCTCTTTATTCTTCATTACCAATAAGTCCGATTTAAAAAAAAAGAAATAACTTTAAACCTGGTGATATTCCTTGCCAAAATTATTTGTAAAAATCTACTACGGTACTCATTGAGTATCACTTATACAAAACCCATTTGGTGCGAAAAAGCCACCTTTTTCAAATTATCAAAATTTACAAATCCTGATAAATATATATTTTCGTTGAAATCAGCCGCCAAAATACAAGGGATCAATGGAACCGGTAATCATCAAAGAAGGTTCGTTGCAAGTTCGTGGCAAGCTTGTCACGGGCGCGTCACGTGCTCTACTCTCCATATTTATACGCACCTTAAGAAGTTGATAACTGGTTCTGTATCGTGAGGCCCATTGTGATGGTAAAAAATATGCCTGTTTTCCGCCAGAGGTAAATTGTTTAAATATTGAGAGTTTTACTCCTCTAGGATATTTATATTTTTTTCTACAGAGTTATTATATAATTTAAAATGAGCACATAATTTGCTTTATATTATTCGTGAGTTACCATTTTTAACCGACTTCTAAAAGAAGGAGGTTCTCAATTCGTCGACTATGTATTTTTTTTATGTATGTACACCGATTGCTCCAGAACGGTGGTATCTATTTGAATGAAATTTTTTACGCTATGTTCAGGAAGTTGTTGCGGTGGTCCCATATTTTTTTGGATGAAATTGGTGCAGTAAAAAACAAGATGTCGCTGGGAATATGGCGGCCAAAAAAATTAATTTTGTCCGATTTTCTCCAAAGTTGGTACATGGAGGGGGGGGGGGGTTTGAAGTCGCACATAATGAATCTAACATTATTTTAAAAAATTAATATGGCGGATCAAATATGGCGAACGAAAAAATCAATTTTGTCCGATTTTTTTCAAAATTGATATGGGAGAGTTTTTGGGATCGCACATTACGAATCTGAAATTATTTTAAAAAAATTAAATATGGCGGATCAATATCGAAATCAGTATTGGGGGTTTTTGTTAATGTTAATTATGAATTTAAAATATTTTTTGAAAAACTCAATCTGGCGGATTTAATATGGCTTCCTAAAAATTTTACATTTTTGATTTTCTCCATAACTGATATAAGGGATTCTTGAGGGTGTAAATTATAAATTTAAAAGTATTTTTTCAGGATTTAATATGGCGAATCCAATATAGCGGACAAAAAATTTTATATTTTTCGATTTTGTTCAAAGGTGGAATTGAATCGTTTTTGAGGATGTAAGTAGCAAATATATCAGATGCAATATGATGGTATAAAAATTTTAAATTTTCGGATTTCATCCAAAATTGGTATTAGGGGACTGTAAATGCTTTATATATATAGATTAGATTAAGACGTTAACATTTTTTTTTTCAAATTCAATATGGCGGATCCAATATCCAATTCCTTATTCGCATTTTTTCAGATTTGGTATTAGGGGATTTTCGGGGTCGTGTATTACGAATATGAAGTTAATTTTTTACAACTATTTAGTCGATAAGATACAAATATGAGGGATTGAAAATTTGACATTTTTCGATTTTGTCTAAAATTGATATTGCGGGGTTCTTGGGACGTATATAAACTCAATATGCGTATAAAATATATCGGGCTGAGAAATTTACGTGTCAAGTTTTTTAAATATCGATACCGAAAGGTTTTGGGGCCTATATTATCAATCGAAAATTAATTGGAAATTTAAAATAGTGGATTTATCGTGACACAATTTCACTGGTATTTGCAAAATTATTTCTAAATGAAATAAATACCTACTAATTAATATATACAAATTATAGTAATAAAGCAATTACAAATAAAGTATTTTTGATCTGTTTATGCGAATCACATCTTGTAAGGTATTAGTTTGGCGCCAACTTCAAAAATTTCAGTTTCATATAAAAATTTATAGTTATTTTTCACTTTTTAGCTCACTTTTAAAAGTCGGTTCAATTTTTTTTATAAAAATTTTATCTTAATAAAAATGTAGTTTTCTATTCTATCATTTGTTATAGAATAAAATATGTTAAATTGCCAGGTTCCTTGAAAACTCCGCAATCTTACTGATTGAGGATTTGAAACACTCCAAAAATGGGAATTGTGTCAGTTAAAAAAGCAAGTTTTCTTAAATTTTGCTTCATCAGTCATCAGCAAATTTACGACATGTTTTTGATAAAATTTTGTTACATTCCTCACAGATAATAAACAAATTTAAGTAATCTTCGTGCGTATAATTTTATCTCTTCGGCATGATTTTTATTAATAATTTTCAAATGGCAAAAAATAATGACATTTCTGTAGTGCTCTATTGTTTTCTTTCGTCGCGTCTCGCCGTCATGGCCAACTAATAACAGAACTTAACAGCCGTATGGCGTTTTTACAATACATAAATGTTAAATAGCCAATATTTCAAAAACTACAAATTTTTCGAATAGGCAACCTTCCAAAGTCCCCTTTTTTTTTGATACTTAATAAAATAATATTCTAAAAATAGAAGGTTTAAAAAAATTGACTTTTAACGATGACCAGCAACGTCTAAAAGACTGACAATACAGCATAATAAGCTATTTTCACTACAATTTTTCACATTTATTCACTTAGTATGCAGGAAACCTATATACCAGCAAACGCTGCAAAATATCTTTAGGTTGGTGAAATTCTATGGATGAAAAAGTTCATGATTTATTTGGCGTGATTAATGCAAGTGTGAAAATGTCCAATAACTGTTTAAAAGAATTGACGTTAAAAAACTGCTACCGTATTCAGCTAGCGTGAATGGCGTGACCATATTTAAAATTAAGCGCTTACTGTGTGCATGCTCAATAGCTCCCTAAGATGTTATGTTTTTGAATAAGGAACTGACGCAGTGCGTAATATTATAGGTTACACAGTGCCGTAATCAGTGGTAATTTGTTATACAATAAAAAATTAGTTTACTCACGTTACCCGGGCTAGTGTATAACATTGAAGTTAGATGAAGGTACCATATATTCGCAATGTAATCAGAAAATTAGTAATCTCCTGAGTGATGCAGCATTTTATTGTATCCATGTTTTGAGATAGAGTTTTATGGCTTGTTAAAAATTAAGTTTAAAAATAAGCATTCAGAGGGCGCTAATATTGTGTACAGGCGCGGATCCAAGGGGGGGGGGCGGTGGGGGCGATCGCCCCCCCCCCCCCCCAAGAGTTTTGAGTTCAGAAAAATAGACCCGATTTTGCCGCTTATACTATAGTTTATTCAAGAACTAGAGAGAGTAATAAATCATTTTTTACCCTTTTTTTTCTTCGCAAACTACCTGTGTTCTTTATTTCGATATCTTTGGCAAAATCTGTTAGACACATATATTTTTCAGAGGAATGGGTTAGAAATTTTATAATCAAAAATACCGGTCTATAATAATGGACCATATGGATAGGATAACAATAGATATTTGGATGTGAAGTTTAATCCTTGTCATAGGCCTTGGAATGAGGATTATTTTATCATTTATCGCATAGAATATTATTTCGGTTAAAAACTTAAAATAAAAAGTTTTTATATTATTTTCTTTCTTATGATTTCTTAATAATTCACATATATTAGAAAATATAGATAATTTTCACTTATTTAACACAAATCACAACAGTATTTTTATTATTTTTCAGACTAAATGTAGCCTTTTTCTCTCAAGAAATTCTAAGTTATAATTTAAATACTCACAAAATACCTATTGTCAAAAATACAAGAAGTTAAACATATATAAAAAAATAAATTCGTCCATAAAATATTAATTTTTTTTTGGGGCTATCGGTCATTTTATTATTAATTAAAAACATTTTTAAGATATTTGACTTTTCAGTTTATTTATTTCTTAAACCATCTGCAGAATTACAATTAAACACTAAAAAGGGCTTCAAATGAAAAATGAAAATTGAAATAATAAATTTTGTTTACGCTGGTAAACATTACGTATCTAATTCGTAGTCAAAGTCAGTAAAGCTATCTTCGCTCAAATTAATTATAATTGGTTCCTCTATCTCACCGATCATGAGATCGAGTTTCTCCATTTCTTTTATTCTTTTATTATCTGGATTCTTCCCAATTTTCTGCACTAACTTTATTCAAGAAAATCTTTCAAAAGTTCAGTTAAATTACTAATTTTGTAAGTTGTGTTATTTCTAGCAACTCTGCTTTTTACTTGAGAGAGATTTTCCTTCTCCAACGGACATTTTACGACGATCTATAAGAACAGATTTCCTATCTGATTTTTCCCAGCAAAAATCAAGTTCTCTGAGCAATTTCTAGAGCTCGGTTCTTTTAGTTTCAGGTAAATCCCGATCTTCATTGATTTTAGTTAGAATTTTGTTGACGGTTGGGATCTGCTTCTCAAAATAAAATGTATGTACAACTCCTTTGATTACAGCTTGTGTGATCGAATGTAGCTTGGGAGTACTAACAATTCCAGTCATTTTTTTCTCCTTCAGTATTCGGTACATAGTAAATTTTCCAACTCCTGTTATGTTGGAATACATCTCAATAGAGCTTTTAACATTATTATCGAGATATTGATAACTTAAGACATCATAAACGTTCGTCGTAATAAGTTTTTCGATGAGGAAAAAATGCCCTAGTTTAAGGATTTTGGAATAAATATAGATGTGGAACCCATATCTTTTGGGCATCTCACTAATCTCAAATAATATATGAAAAAAACCACAAAATAAATCACACAGATAAATCACTAAGGACACACTGTAAGGTGTTCTTTGCTCACTGACAGAAATTAAATTGAACTATCAGAAATTTTATTGCTGCAGTAAATTTATAAAAGCTTATAATTTAAATATAATTAGATTTACGACAGTCCTCAGTTACCTGCGCATTGAAGCAGGTACGTTCGAGGTTTCGGTAACAGTTTTATTACTCTCTCTAATTCTTGAATAGAGTATAGGAATGTGTATGCTTGCGATAGCCTCTCCCCTTCCCAAGAGCTTTGAGTTCAGGAAAATAGAACCGATTCTGAATTTTATATTAGGAATATGTCTGCTGCTGACAATCCCCCCCCCCACCATTGACAACCTTGTTTTTCTGGCGATAGCCCCCCACCAAGTGCTTTGAATTCAGGAAAATAGATCCAATTCTGCCTCTTATAATAGGAATGTGTATGCTGCTCGCATCCTCCCTCCGGTTAGCAACATGTTTTTTCTTTTGATCGCCCCCCCCCTACTCTTTAAGAGCTTGAAATTCAGAAAAATAGACCCAACCCACCCTGCCTTTTACATTAGAAATGGGAATGTTGTTGTTGTCTCCCCCCCCCTGTCGACAACCTGCTTTCGCTTTCGTACTTTTGTGATATCACCGCCCCCCCCCCCCCCAAAGAGAGAGGCTGGATCCGCCCCTGATTGTGTAGAGTTTTTGATAAAAAAGACCCGAACTTTTTAATTGATCTTTTATTTAGATCTTTTTCATCTACACCCTACAGGTTGTAGGTTCTATGCAAAATTATAGACATATTTCTTATATAATGTGCTATACATAGGTCTAGCTGTTTTTGACATATTTTAAATTTTATGTCAAAAATGGCATTTGTATTGTAAAAACGCTGTAGGGCTTTTAAGTTTTGTTATTATTTAGCTACGACGGCGGAATGTGACGAAAAAAACAATAGAGCACTACAAAAATGTCACTATTTCTCGCTATTTCACAACTATTAATAAAAATCATGCCGGGGCGATGAAATTTTTAACACAAAGATTATTTAAATTTTATGTTTATTCTCTAATTTTGTCAAAAACATGCCAGGCATTTCCTGATGGATATTCAAATCAACAGAAACCGTCAAGGAATAGTATTAAACGAATATTGTGAAATTTTGGCATAGATAAGACAAAAAATGCTTAAAAGGAAACATATTCTCAATGATGAAAATTATTCCATGGAAATTAGATCAAAAAAGAGCTATTTTGTTAACAAAAATCTGACATTGGTTTTTTTTGCTGGAATGTGTTGATTTCAGCATCCTATAAAACATATCTCGATGATAACTCTGTGCACAAAAAAATGGCTGCGATTTTCGGTTTTTTGAGTTTATCTCAAAAGTAAAAGTTGTATCGAAAAATGTTTCAAACAAAAGTTGTAGAGAATTAAAAAACCTATCGATTCATATATATATATATATATATATATATATATATATATATATATATAATATATGTTATATGTGGCGCCACTAGTTATCGAGATATATTTTTTTTCAACAAAATTTATGGTTATGGTTTTTTTTAAAGAAAAGGCATTTATTAACAAACTGCCGATTTAAAATTTAACACAAACAATATAATATGTAATGTATAATTGAATATTTGTATGATTTTCTCTATAATTTTTTGTAAAAATTTTGTTTATAAACAAATTAGTAATTAATATAACTAAACAAATTGTTACTATCATATAAATTAATAAAACACCATCAATATTATAAATATTACTTGTGATGCATAAGTTTCCTTGAAGCGCTAATGAATAATGCGTCTGAACTATGGCAACCCGCCCACAGAGGCCTGCAGCAGCTATTTTCGATTAGATTCGACCCAATTTTCGAAAATTCCCAGATCGTATGAAAGTGTATTTCTTGGATCCAAAAAATTCACAGGTAAAGCACAAGCATTAAAAAGCATCTTCTGCAAATTTGAGCCGTTAATATTCATTTGTCACGCCATTATGAATTTTTGAGAAAAGACAACGTTTTTTTCATCCAAAATTAAATTTTTTTTTGAGATCGGAAATGATACATCTAAATCCAATGCACGCATTAAAAAAATTTTATCTCCAATCGGTGTAAAGTTATCGCAATTTTTTTGGTGCAAAAATGGGTTTTTGGAAAATTTCTCGGCCCACAATTGAAAAAAAATATTTGTTTTTAATAGATCTTCAAAATATAAAACAATACAAACAATTGCCATTAAAATTGAGCATTGGATCTTAATTAGGAACCCGGAAAGTTGAGGTTGAATTTTCAACTTTGACATCGAATTTCTGGGAAAATAAAAAACTCAGAGATTCTGGGTTTGACATACTTTTTTAGAATGATAATGTCTATATTTATGTTAAATTTTATATCGGTAGTTTGTTAATAAATGCCTTTTCTTTAAAAAAAAAAACCAAAACCATAAATTTTGTCGAAAAAAAAATATATCTCGATACTTAGTGGCGCCACCTATAACTTATAGTATATGAATCGATAGGTTTTTTAATTCTATACAACTTTTGTTTGAAATATTTTTCGATACAGCTTTTACTTTTCGAGATAAACTCAAAAAACCGAAAATCGTGGCCATTTTTGGTCCGCCATTTTTTTTGCACAGTCTTTCAGAGTTACCATCGAGATATGTTTTATAGGATGTCGAAATGAACACATTCCATCAAAAAAAACAATGTTACATTTTTGTTACTGACCAAAATCTATTTTCCATGGAGTAAATGTCGAAATTGCAATTATGGAATAGTTTGCGAAATATCCTATAACATTGTTAAGACAGGTAGCATTGATAAAACAAGTAGCTCTACAAACAGGAATTCGGTTGAAACACAACTTCCACCCTTATTTTAATATCTTTGGTTCAACACCTAGGAGATAAGAATTTGCCAAAAAGAGTGCAATTTTGAGAATTAATATTAACGATGATGCAAGATGACCCTCAATCTTTGGACAACATAATTTGGACTGACGAAGCTAAATTTACGAAAGATGGCCTTTTTAACTGATACAGTTCGCATTTTTGAAGTGTTTCAAATCCTCAAGCTGTAAGATTGCGGAATTTTTAAGAAACCTGACAAGTTGATGAATTAATAAGAACTTTTTTATTAGTAATTCAACAACACTTATTGCATTTTATAACTGTGAGAAAAAATGTTCTAAACTAAATATTTTTATTTAAGACAACTCTATTAAATAGAGTGGAGAGGAGAGAGTTTTGAGCAGCTTTTTGAAAAATATCTAAATTTTTAAAATTGCTGTGAATATGCTTCAGTTAAACTAAATACTTTGGTTTTAATAACTAAAAATGGACGCTTGTATTAAATAAAATACAGCTTCTTACTGTTTATTATGTCCAGGTTGATTCGAGTTTACGATAAGAAGTTATCTCTGGGGTTTGCCTGTAAAGTACCTTTGTTACTAATGTAACTAGTACTTTTTCATGTACAATTCCTTTCAGGAGATTTAAAGGTTTATTTAATGTAAAATTATATTTATCCACATAAAATATTACTGGATATTATTCTACGGAAATTATTGTTTTAACAGTACACATTTATATGGTTTTGAACTAATTCGATAAGCATTTTTGCTAGTGTGGAGATGATATATGGTTTTTAGACGCATCAACCACTTTTTTTTGTTTGCCAGATCAAAATCGTACAGCGGATGACTCACCAGTTCCACGTTTTGAGTGCTCAGAAAGTCACTTGTTTAAGCCGAAGTGTGAAAGCTTTTATTGCCATGGTGAACAATGACCCGTCATCTCTAGTTTGTTTTCTTCAATTCATCGAAGACTATACAAGCACAGTATCGATATTTTCTTGCACTACTGCCGATTTTAGACGACCTTCATGCGATTCGTCCATCAGCGAACGACACTACTGAATTCAGCAAATCAACAGTATACAGTGGTTTTTATAGGTGCTTCATTGCTATATAATTAAATTCATCATTGCACTCATGGTTAGATAAACTATGTTGAATTGGTGAAAAATGTTTACAAGTTAATTCAATTTTTTTGACCGTCATGAAATTATTGACTGTAAATTATACAAATAGCGTTCATATGTCAAAAGGTTCTCAGTATCTATACCGCCTAAAATGTCAAACTTTACAATGGGTATACCAAATGGAACACCAGCGTTGCCAATTCCCAAAATATAAACCACTACCCTTATATCATATGTAAAAATTAATAAAGAGTGTTTTTTATAGAGGTATAGAACTTTTAAATGGAATAAAACAAAGATGAATTTTTTAAATTGACATAAAATTTACTTTATTCGAAAGATAACCTTCTGGCATTATAATTTAAATATGACTTCTAGCATATGACCGCCACGGCTGGCTCGGACGTAGTCTAATCTGAAGGTCCAATTTTCGATGATTTTTTCCAACATTTGTGGCCGTATATCGGCAATAACGCGGCGAATGTTGTCCTCCAATAGATCAATCGTGTCGGGCTTATCGGCGTAGACTAGCGACTTCACATATCCCCACAGAAAATAGTCTAGCGACGTTAAGTCGCACGATCTTGGAGGCCAATTCAAGGATCCGAAACGTGAAACTATGCGGTTACCAAACATTTCCTTCAATAAATCAATTGTGGCACGAGCTGTGTGACATGTTGCGCCGTCTTATTGAAACCACAGCTCCTGCACATCATGGTTGTTCAATTTTTGAACGAAAAAGTCAGTAATCATGGCTCTATAGCGACTGTAACGTTCTGACCAGCATCGTTTTTAAAGAAGTACGGACCAATGATTCCACCAGCCCATAAAGCACACCAAACAGTCAGTTTTTCTGGATGTAACGGTGTCTCAACATACACTTGAGAATTATCATCACTCCAAATACGGCAGTTTTGTTTATTGACGTATCCATTCAAACAAAAGTGAGCTTCATCGCTAAACAAAATTCGCTTATGAAAATCGGGATCAACGGCAATCTTGTTTTGGGCCCATTCACCGAATCTAGACCTTGCTAGGTGATCGTGTGGCTTCAATTCTTGCACGAGTTGGATTTTGTAAGCACGCAAACCAAGATCTTTCGGCAAAATCTTCCATAAAGTGAATGGACACATATCCAATTCCTGTGCACGATGGCGGATAGACTGATTCGGGTCTTCCTCTACGCTACGCCCTACAGCAGCAATGATTTCTTCTGTACGCACTGTACGACGTCTCTGTGGATGCGCATTATCATTTAGAGTAAACGTGGTGCGAAAACGTTCCATAGTTAATCGAATTAATTGCTCTGATGGACGATTATGTTGACCGTAAAATGGACGTAGTGCGCGATACGTATTTCGAACAGAACCGTGATTTTCAAAATAAATTTGCACAATTTGGAAGCGTTATTCAGGCGTCAGTCTATTCATGTTGAAATGCCAAACCAAACTAAACATAAATCACTTGACAGCTGACAAAATGGCCGCCAGTTAAAAAAGTGTTGCCAACTTAAAGTTCTATACCTCTATAAAAAACACCCTTTATAACTGTGTTATAAATTTAGTCTAGACAGAGATGTAGGTGGTAGACGAATCTTAAAGATTAAGAAGATATAAAATTTTCTATATAGTCGCCCTTGAAAGATTTGCATTAAAAGAATGGTAATTTTGAAATGTCCTCCTTAACACACCAATTAATTTTATCGGGGTTATTATCCGTAATATTTGTTCTTGCATTTTACTAATAATGGTAGTTCACAAGCAATTGGCCTCTAGACATTAAATCATTACTAGACTTAAAACTAAACTGTTTTAAACAATTATTTATGGGAAAATACAAATTATCAAGGACGTTAAGGACGTTGTGTTATTTAAAGCGATAAAAATTTCACATTATATTTCATAACTACTTATTTAATAAAATACCGGGTTATAATAAAAATGAGGTAAAAGCTGCCAGGTGTTCGTTTTTAAAATACAAATTTGAAATGTCGATATATGATAAATAATTGTGAATGAAGTATATCTAAACTAAAGTAGTGTTGTATTATCGGAGAAATTTAAGACTCTTAAGTACTAATTGAAACGCCTCTATATCCTACTAATATACAAATACCCTTAAAACTACTTTTAAACAAGGAAATGTTCCTGTTTTGTCCCCGATATACAAACTTTTATTCTCATAGACCACTCTAAAAATTTTACAGGTGTGTTTCGTCCACGGTTGGACTCATCAGTGGGTCCACTGGCACCTTTCCCACACACCCTGTGTTGACATACTATACTGTAGTTGGAACTTATATTTGTAGTAATTTTGAGGCGGAACGTGTCGGTAAGATATTAATTATTTTAAAATGTCCAACGTGATTATTATTTAAAAATGTTTCCTTCATTATTTCATTTATGTCAGTCCGTCGTCAGTTAGGAGAGTAGTAAACACTAGTTTCCAAAAAAAAAAACATTGGTTTCTTGTGGCAGCTAGAAGACGTTTCCACAAAATCTTAATCGATATCAACAGTCAATGTTGAACAACCGTAGGGGAAACTTCCGACGTACACGTCCTACAACACAGTAGGCGATTAAAGTAAAAGTGAGGTCAAAATTTACTATTATGATAAAAGAAGAAAAGCAAATATTTATATAGCTTCTCAAGTACTAGAAAGATGTAAAAAGGAAGAGATGAAAGAGAGAACATCAGGAAAGGATCGAAAAATAAAAATGAAAAATATAGATGGATGTTGATCAGACTAAAGAGAATAATGTTCTCTGTGAGTTAATACAAAAAAACAATTAAAGACCATGGTTCAGAAGAAGGACGAGGAATCAATCACCCTGTCCAGCAAATTAGGGGAAAACTTAAAGACAATTCAGGAGTCAAAATAATCGAATTACATGCCAGGATTGGAACGTTAGAATAATCTGTTGAGGAAACAAGAAATGTTACAGTTTAAGACATGAATTCTGTAAACTCAGAAGCGCAACAAAGCGACAGAGAGTTTTAAGTTACAAACGAAAATGCAAGCAAAATAAAGTAAAAAACAATAAACAGGTTAGTAATAATTTTCATTTACTAAGTGATCAAAAAGGTAGAGAGGTTAGAGAGAATCCTACCCTCCTGCTTCAAGATCATTTGATCTTCCAATTGTTTTTAGAGATAAGAATAAATATAGTGAGGTTTTGCCAAAATGCAGAGATAAAGAGACTAATTTGAAATATACGAAAACATTTCTGTATACGGATACGACTACAAATCCCTTCCATGCTTTTCTTCAAGAAGAAAAAAGACATATGGGTATTGTTTTAAGCAGTGCAATTGAGATCTTCAAGAAAGTGAAATTTTAAGTAATTTATAAGTTAAAGGCTTTCTCCCGGATAAACTCGCCATTAAAAAACAAACTCCTGATGCCCATGGTCCTAATTGTTTTAACAAGAAGTGAAAGCAACATTATGAACACTGAAGAAATAATGAACAGTAAAATCAAAGTAATTAATGTTTCAGTTGTGAATTATTTAGTCATTGCAGTGCCCAATCAAATGGTGTCAGGCGTGGTAATGGACACTACTGGTCAAATTGTCAAAAAACAAAAGAAGTTTCATCGAAATGTGCAAATTGTGGAGGTGCACATCCAGCATCTTTCTGAAAATACCTTCAATGCCTATACCAATACAAAACGGAATCCCATAACTCAAAAACAAGGCTCCAAACTAAAAGAGATGTCGGAAAACTGAAGAGACAACACCTAGTGAAACAAACATACCGTTAAACGACACAGTCCAGAAGCACCTCGAAATAATGATAGAACAGATTCAAGATACATTGCAAACATTGCTTTCTCAAGCAGTAAATGGAAAAATTTTGAACCAACCACACACAGGACAGGACGAAATGATTTAAATACAGCCCAAGAGTCCAACAGGAATGAAAACATACATTATACGAATTAAGAATACTAGATAACTTTGTGTTAAATTAAATTTGCTTTTGTTTAGCTCGAGTTAGTATTAAGAATTAGTACTCTATACATGTTATTTCAAAGGAGCAGAGCTCCAGCACAATTAGACAATAAAAGATATATAAACTGATATCTTCTATACCTGCTGCTGAAAATCAACTCAGGGAGTTTTGTGTGCTGCGTGTGTTCATATGCGATTGTGGTGTGTGTCTATTGGTTGGTGTTTTCTCGGTCCTCCTTTCAAGAGCTTCTGGTAAATACTTAATTAGGGTTTAGGCGTTGTGTCGATACGCTGGACCCGCTTGAGACAATTTTTACAAGTGGAAGGAAGGTTAAGTATATCATCTCTCTTATTTAGATTGCAGTTTTTTCCACTACACTGTACTCACAAAACAATCTTGCCTTATTGGTGATTTGCTGGCGGTTCTCGAAATTAATTTTGTGTGATCTATCTAAAGGTTGTTTTTTATAGAGGTATGGAACTTTTAAATGGAATAAAACAAAGATGAATTTTTTAAATTGACATGAAATTTACTTTATTCGAAAGATAACCTTTTGGCATTATAATTTAAATATGACTTCTGGCATATGACCGCCACGGCTGGCTCGGACGTAGTCTAATCTGGAGGTCCAATTTTCGATAACTTTTTCCAACATTTGTGGCCGTATATCGGCAATAACGCGGCGAATGTTGTCCTCCAAGTGATCAATCGTTTCGGGCTTATCGGCGTAGACTAGCGACGTCACATATCACCACAGAAAATAATCTAGCGGCGTTAAGTCGCACGATCTTGGAGGCCAATTCACGAGTCCGAAACGTGAAACTGTGCGGTTACCAAACGTTTCTTTCAATAAATCAATTGTGGCACGAGCTGTGTGACATGTTGCGCCGTCTTGTTGAAACCACAGCTCCTGCACATTATGGTTGTTCAATTGATGAACGAAAAAGTCAGTAATCATGGCTCTATAGCGGTCACCATTGACTGTAACGTTCTGACTAGCATCGTTTTTAAAGAAGTACGGATCAATGATTCCACCAGCCCATAAAGCACACCAAACAGTCAGTTTTTCTGGATGTAACGGTGTCTCAACATACACTTGAGGATTATCATCACTCCAAATACGGCAGTTTTGTTTATTTACGTATCCATTCAAACAAAAGTGAGCTTCATCGCTAAACAAAATTCGCTTATGAAAATCGGAATCAACGGCAATCTTGTTTTGGGCCCATTCACCGCCTTGCTAGGTGATCGTGTGGCTTCAATTCTTGCACGAGTTGGATTTTGTAAGCACGCAAACCAAGATCTTTCCGTAAAATCTTCCATAAAGTGAATGGACACATATCAAATTCCTGTGCACGATGGCGGATAGACTGATTCGAGTCTTCCTCTACGCTACGCTCTACAGCAGCAATGACTTCTTCTGCACGCACTGTACGACGCTTCTGTGGATGCGTATTATCATTTAGAGTAAACGCGGTGCGAAAACGTTCCATAGTTAATCGAATTAATTGCTCTGATGTACGATTATGTTGACCGTAAAATGGACGTAGTGCGCGATACGTATTTCGAACAGAACCATGATTTTCAAAATAAATTTGCACAATTTAGAAGCGTTGTTCAGGCGTCAATCTATTCATACTGAAATGCCAAACCAAACTAAACATAAATCACTTGACAGCTGACAAAATGGCCGCCAGTTAAAAAAGTGTTGCCAACTTAAAATTTTATACCTCTATAAAAAAACACCCTTTAGTTGATGTTCGAAAGAAACTGTTTACGTGTGTTTTGCTGCAATTTACACTTCTGATTTTCTTTATCCACTTTATCCTTTGAATTTTTTATAGATGAATGAATCTATTCTTTTATGTGGTTTGTAGGTTATAAATATGTTGTGTTTCTCGAGTAATCTATTGATTCTATCTGTTGAACTTTTAATATATGGAAGTCTGGTGATCTGCATCTTATCAGGAAATAGTTTTATGTCCTTCTTGAGTTTTTTTTTTGCAGTTTGCAGTTTTTGCAGTTTTTTGTATGTTTTTGCTCTTCTTTGATTATCGGTTAAGCAAAGGTATTTAAGATAAATGTGTTGACTACGCCATGTATTTGTAAAGGGTGGAGGTGTAAATTGACTTTGAAGTATCTGTCTGTGTGGGTTGCTATAACGAAAATCAACCCATGTAGTTATCATCATTTCGTACAAGCGACAAGTGGGCGATTTTTTTGTAATTTACCGGGTTAAGTAGGTATATCATATGTCAAGTGAGAGAAAATAAGTCAAAGACATTTGTATAAATATTTGAATACAGAAAGTTGTTTTTTATTTTTTAATATAAAATAAAAGATTATAATATAATAGGATCTTTAAACATGCCTCGTGCAGCCGAAAATAACCCGGAACAATTTATTAATACTTTTTTAAGCTAAATTGTAAATATATTATTGCTCTTGCAGAAACCATTGGCGTAGAAATTAAAACAATTTTAAGTTGTTTTTTGTGTACTTTCTTTTTTTTTCTTCCTCTTTCCGAACCCATGTTTTTTTCCACGTCTCCCTGCCTTGTGCCACATTTCTACTGCCTGCTGCTTGTCTGATATTGGTCACCTATCGTTTTTGTGGTTATCCTACAATTCTTCTCGTCTGCCTAGGTCTCCATTTTGTTATTTTATATGTTCCTCTGTCTGTGGGTAGTCTGGTAACATTCTCCTCCATTTCCACGTCAACTTCTTTGCTTATTTTTTTGTCTTATCTGTAATTTGTCATTGCACGAAACAGTTTTCGTTCCATATATATATATATATATATATATATATATATATATATATATATATATATATATATATATATATATATATATATATATATATATATATACAGTAACCAAAACAGCTTAGGAGAAATAGGGGTTCCCGTTTTTATGCTATTTTACCGGTAGTAGTTGTTTAATCTATTTTTCTTCTTCAGGTGCTATCTTCATTTCGAAACTGCTGATCTAAATAAATTGGTGTTGGTACACTTATACCAACAAACAGTCTCGTCGTGTCATTAGCCAAAAATTCTCACTGATCTTCCCTCAATCTTTCCCTGAACAATGAATTGTAGTAATCGATATCTTTCTCCTCTAGTAACGTGTCAGGAGTACAGTAATTTTCAGTTTTTATTGTCAAAATCACTTCCTCCTCCTCATACGTCTCAGCACCTCGAGATTTGGTATTCTGTCTACCCATGAGATTCGTAACATTCTACGACATATCCATAAATCCAGAGTTTCGATCTCCCTTATGTCATTCTTCAATATTCACGCTTTCACACCATGGTACAATACGGACAACACACAGCACCTTATCAATTGAATTTTTAGTTCCAAAATTAGGTCTTAACTGCAGAAAACTTGCTTCATTTTGATGAATGTGATCCTCTCTTTTTCGAGAAGTGTTGTAATTTCTTTAGAATTATTATTATTCTCATTAAAAATGGTGTATTGTACTGGTTGGTTGAAAAGTTTTGAAAGCGACACCTATTAATCAGTACAGGAATCAAAATTTATACGCCATTTTAATATATCATCTTCTATATGAACACACACAAAAGTTTATTTCTATTTGTTAATTTATTCTTTATTTACAAGCTATTTGAAGATGACGTGTTGGTGAATTATACAATGGATATAACCGAATATCGTGCAGTGATAAAATTCTTTGTTTTGGAAGGTTTATCAGCAACAGAAATTCATATAAAAATGATGAAAGTGTTGAAGGAATCTGCTCCTTCATTTCGGACTGTGCATCGATGGGTTTTAGAGTTTAAACTTGGTCGTACAAGCGTTGAAGATGATCCACGTAACGTCCAAAAAGTACAATAACACCAGAAATCATTGAGCAAGTCTATGATATTGTTTGTAAAAATCTAATTGCGACTAAGCGTGAAAATGCTGATATCATAGGCATCTCGGACGAATGAGTACTCTATTTTTACACGAAGAATTACGTATGAAAAAGCTATTCGGAAAGATAATGCCGCATTCGTTAATTCTTCAACAAAAACTGAATCGAAAACAAATTTGTAAGCGTAATTTGGAGTGTTTTAAGCAGAATAAACTCCAATTTGTGCGTCGTCTTGTAACTGTCGATGAGACTTGGATTTACCATCATGATCCTAAACTGAAACAAAAACATTTACACTGGACTGAAGCTGGTTGTTCAGCTTCAAAACAGGTCAAGTCAGAACGATTGGCAAAAAAGGTTATGGCATCATTTTTTTGGGATTCAAAAGGGAATTTGTTGATTGATTATCTTGAAGAAGGTAAAACAATTAACTCTGAGGATTATTGCAACCTTTTGGACCAGTTGGATAAAAAAGTTCGTGAAAAAAGGCCCGGCTTACAGAAGAAAAAAATCATTTTTCATCACGACAATGCACGTCCTCACACAAGTGGTTTGATGATGGCTAAATTGAAAGAATTAAAATACGAATTGCTTGAATACCCACCGTATTCACCAGATTTGGCTCCTTCCGACTGCTACCTCTTCATGAATTTGAAACAATTTCTTCGTGGAAAGCGTTTTTCGTCTAATGAAAAAGCTATTGCTGCCGTAAAACATTATTTTGCAAAGCTTCCGGAAAATCTTTACAATGGTATAAAATTATTGGAGGATCGTTGGAATAAGTGTGTTGAAGTTGAGGGAGATTATATTGAATGAAAAAACTAATTTAATTAAAAAATACATATTCTTTCATTTCCGCTTCCAAAACTTTTCAACCAACCTGTATTTTCATAGTTTTTCGACCGGTTGATTATGTATGTATAAAATAAATTTCCCTCGTCCTGTGTTATTTTTGTTATCAGCACAAACTTTTATTGTTAAAGATAGTCAATACTCTTCTGTCGGCCGGTGATATTTCTGCTATAAAGATGGTATCCTCGGTATATCTTAAGTGATTTATTCGAGTGAAGTTTATTTTAATACTGTAATCTTGATTAGTCACTGCTTTGTCCATGATATCTTCCGAACAAAGATTGAACAGTATTGGCGAGAGCCAATACACATTAAATCTCCGCTTGGGTTTGCCAAGAACCTCAAAACTGACTAAATTTCAATCAAATTTAAAACTTTTTGAAAGTCAAGAAAGGCTATATGCATCGGCAAGTTATTTTGCTTTCCTTTTTCTATCAGTAGTCTTATCATAGTAGACAATTGATCGATCATAATAAATTTATTTCTAAAACCCGCCTCTTTAACAGGTAAAAAGTCTAATTTTCCATATTGTATAAATCCAATTCCAAATAAAAAGACCCATTGTAATTGGTGATCACTTGTAGCTTTTAAACCCTTTACACTAGAAAAACAAAGCTCTTAACGATTTCTTTTATTATTATCAGGAATATTATTCGCTGATAAAGATTGGCCACTTTAAGTCACATCCTGTACTTGTAATTACGTAAGTTTCAACTAAAAATTTTTACTTTCAATTTGACCTGATATAACGACACTCGAGGAACGAAATCGTCTATAAAAATAGATCTAACTAATTTAATATCAGGATCTCTCAACACTTTTTTATTATCAAACATGTAGCTCCTTGAGATACATGTGGTAATTAAATTAAGGTTGTTTGCCTCTCACCTGAAAATTGGCTTTTTTCCCATTTACTTCACATATTTTTGCATTTGCAATGCAAATTTGCATTTTTTGAAAATCGGTATAGCATAGATCAAAACAAAATTTCCTGATAAACAAATTATATTCTATAATATTTTGCAAGAAGTACAGATAAGTTCCAAAAGCATATTAGCACTATCCTGGTGAGCAAACAGACGTCAATTAAAGGCATAAACTCTACAAATTATGTCAGTGTCGAGGCTATTGGCGAAAGTCAAAAGGTAAATTGTACAAAAAAACCAAAAGATGAAAAAATTAGTCTTCTTACTACGGTACTAATGGAAGAAAGGAGAAGCAACACAGACAGCAAAAACTGAGCTAAACAAACGCACATCAGAACAAATTAATATAACATGCTATCTAAGAAAATAAAAGTCTTAAAGTGCTTAGAAAAAAAATAGTCAGCGGTAAAGAGAAATAAATCAACTAAAAAATAATCACGGAATTGTCTCATCAAATAGGGAAAAAATACTTAGGATACTGGAAAAATAGACAGGAGTAGACAAAATCAAAATGTATAAAGAATAAAAGAAATGAATGAATCAGAAAAAAAGAGTTATTAACCAGTGATCGGAAGAAATGCCTGATGATGCAGAAAATAAACAAAATAATAAGGGAAATGAAAGGAAATAAAGCTCTGGGTGAAGATAATATAGTTATTGAAGCAATAAAAATTGGAGGCTAAGCACTAAAGAAAGTAAAAATGCCATTCAACTTGTGGCTACACCATAGATAGAATATTGCAACGATCATTCTCCTGAACAAAAAAGGGGACCCAACAGACCCGGAAAACTACAGATATATTAGTCTGCTAGCAAGCAAAACTAGATTTTTACCAGTCTAGATCACCGACAGTGCAGAAAAGCGCTTGTAGACTGGAGATCTTGGGCTGACAAATGAAATAGAGGCCACCTACAAGAAGGACATGCGATATCAAGAGAATCTCTGGTAATTGGTTGCAAGCTGCTCAGGATAGATTAGGCAGGAGAGTACAATGAGAAGCCTATATCCAATTTTGGATGCAAAGGGCGAATAATAATGAATATTTTGCTCTAGGATTGATATTTATGGAGATATAATGAAATAAAGATAAGAAAATCTTTTAATTTTGACATCTTATAAGAATGGTACATAGGTCAATTATCGCCTTCGAGTGATTGATTTTGAAAATAAAACTCCCTCTGGCTACATCAGCTTTCTACAACTCTACTCCTTCAGGAAAAAATAATCCCCGTTGATCTTCAACATAGGCATCAAAATCTTTTTGCAACTATGTGAATTTTTTTAAATTTCAAAGATGGAGCCAAATCTCAAATATATAGAAGGTTGTCCAACCGAAAGAAAATTACACTAGCGCATGATGGGTTGAACTATGATTGCTTATAAACTCGCACATTGTACTGAAAGAAAAGGACATCCTAATAACACAAACTAGGACATTCTTGTTCAATAGCAGTACGTAATTTTATTAATATATTACAGTACTAATTATCTGCTCAGTAGTCACAACTGTTTTGATAGGTCTATATTATCTCTTAAATCGAAACAGTGAGCTCAGTTTAAAGCTCAAACTAATGATCTACAAGCTCTTCAGAGGATCAATCCTGTTCTCTAGTGCTCCTACGTGGATCATCACGGGAAAATCAAGACTCAGCAGTTTGGAGAGCTTTCAGAGTCCTCCGCCTCATCTGTGGAGCTTCATATTATGTCAGAATCACTACAATCTACAAGGAAATTGGATCTGAAACTTTCATCAACTTTATTGATCATACTATAGCCAGATACTTAGACAGAACCGAGCAATCTAACAGCGATCTTATAATAACATCCTACTGCCACACCGCCACACCGCCACACCCCAACCGCACTACCGGTTTGTTAGAAATTAACTTGCTTAAATGTCAAGCCAAATCACTCTCAAACCATATTTGGAACGTCTAACTCAAAAAAAATTTATATAAGTAACTGTTGATATAATAGTACACTTTAATAAGAACAATATTTGCTTGATCCTAAGAGTTGATGATCATGAGCTTCACAGCTGTCATTGCCTAGATATGTTTTGTATAATTCCTCGTACATAGCGATAATATTCCTTATTTTATTAATTAAGGTACAGGTAATTCAATCTTCCAAGATCTTCTTCGTTTTCATGTGTTTATCCTCGATATTAAATAATTACCCAAATTATCTATCAAAGCTGACCTGAACAGTCTCAAACACTCAGTCTTCAGCCATAATTTGGCGATAATTGGTAGATTAATATGCAGGATCGGCTCGAGCTTGTTTACATTAATCTTTGTATATATCTAGAAATGTTTTCGGGAAACAGTTTCAGCTAACTGGTCTTATACGAAATATTTTTATGTTTCTTTGACGCAGTAGTTTCGAATTAATGAGTGTTATTGTCACCCCGATCCTCATCTTTTGATTAAGTGCATGTTATAGCATGCTAGGATTGAGAAGTTTTGACACTGCTGCTTAGTGACTTATTGCGTTGCCTGATATATATGAACACATAGTTTGCTCCATCATATCAGGTTTTTTAAATATCCTAAAAATGCAAAAAACGCGATTTTGGCCTTTATTTGAGGTTATGTATCATCGCGACATTTTTTTTCTCAAAAACTATACATACATCTTAAAGTATAAGTATTATCCTTACAAATGCTACTCAAATATCTTTCTTTTCCTTCGAGATATTCAATTTTGAAAATTTCAAATTACATAAATTTTTCAAGTTTATCATGACTTATCGGTCACGAAAGATGGAGGTTTCCAAAACTTGAAAAATTCATGCAATTTAACATTTTCAAAATTGGATGTCTGTGCTGGTTCAGGTTTAATAAATGCTCTTGTGTCTTGGTAACCACGCAAAAGCAACCTCGTTACATTTTGCCATGATTAAAAGGTTTTGACGACAGTCCCAAACCTGTCTAAGTGTTACCTGGTGATATGCAAGCACTTTCAGTACTGCTTCACTGTCATAGATAACGGATCTGGTACTTTGGCAAGTTATATATTATGTTGCAATCAGAAAAACAGCAATACGCATGCGCCAAATGAATATTAAGAAGGTAATCCTCAAACCATTCTGAAAATTTTAAAGTATGTTTGAATGGAACAAAAAACTCATCGTTTATCGATCGTTTGTAACTTCGGTTGGAACACATTTAACTTACTGCGCAGAATCCTGACAATAAGAAACTTTTTCTTATGCGGGCTGGAACGAATCTACAGAAAGTTAGTGGTATTGTTTTGCTTTCTACAAAAATATCTTCTAGTTTCTCTCTCTTATGTCTATTTTTCTAAAATCGCTGTCAACGAAAATTACTGTCACCTATAACATTAATAACAAATGACAGTGGCAAATAAATGTCAGTCCGTATCGTCGTAATAATTATTGTTGTTTTCCTGCATAAGCCATATTTATTAATAAGTGCTCATTAATTCTCTTAAATCCTTTAAGTATTAAGTAGATAAATTATATTTTGGTAATTTTAGCAATAAATAAGCGTTTTTGTCACAAGTTATAAATAAATTTCTTATTGTTTATAGTTAAGCCGGTTCTGACGATTTGCAAATTTTAAATTCCTTAAAATAACTGTTTCAAGAGGTCCACCTCAAAACGGCCTTCAAGAATATTTGCTTTCACCGCTAGATTCATGGCGATGTACCTGAGCGCCAATAGTATAACTGATGGGTTAATAATTTTCACCAGTGGGCTTGTTTAATCTTTTCCATTTAATATCCTATAAGATAATGTATATAATAAAAATTCCATAATTTTAGGACATGTTTTATTGGAATATCTGTAAAATAAAATAATTTATTTTTGAGTCATTTTATTAATAAAGAATATATATATATATATATATATATATATATATATATATATATATATATATATATATATATATATATACAGGGTGATTCAAAAATCGATCACGAAACTTAAGGGGGTGATTCTACTTGACAAAATAAGGGTAGAGCTTCATATAATTTTTTTTCAAAATGTCATTCGTTTTCGAGTTACAAGCCGTCCAAGTTCAAGTTTTTATTTCCATTTAATATCCTATAAGATAATGTATATAATAAAAATTCCATAATTTTAGGACATGTTTTATTGGAATATCTGTAAAATAAAATAATTTATTTTTGAGTCATTTTATTAATAAAGAATATATATATATATATATATATATATATATATATATATATATATATATATATATATATATATATATATATATATATATATATATATATATATATATATATATATATATACAGGGTGATTCAAAAATCGATCACGAAACTTAAGGGGGTGATTCTACTTGACAAAATAAGGGTAGAGCTTCATATAATTTTTTTTCAAAATGTCATTCGTTTTCGAGTTACAAGCCGTCCAAGTTCAAGTTTTTATTTTTTGTTTTTTGAATTACTCGCTTACAGGAAAACCGATTTGACTAATATTTGAAAGATAGGCTAAGTCTTCTGCGCTTCATCATTTTAGTAACAATTCACATTGATTGTTTGCCGCTAGAGGGCACTTTACCTACATTGAAAATTGTTTTTTTGTCATAATTTTTTAGTGTTGACAGCTACAGTAGTTTTTGGCATAATTTCTGAAAGACTGATGCCAGGCCTTTAAAAAAGGTGCTCTTTATTTACATAGCTAAACCCAACGGTTTAGACGTAAATCACCCTTAAAAATTAAGTGGTAAATTTACTTTTCTCATTTCATTACCACCAGCTACCAGGTAAATAGCTATCAAAGTATACTAGAGCTGTCAGTTTAACATCAAATAAATTCGCTTTTTAAACTATTTAATTTATAATCTTAAAATAACTAATAATGGCTAATCAGTAAATATTCATATTATGGATTATTGCGATATACATTTAATTGATAAAAATTAATGAAACAGTACTAAACAAACTAAAAAAGATTCTCAAAATGTCCCCCATTTTCTTCAATACATTTCCTAACACTCTTCAAAAAATGTCGCCTAACTCGATGAAAAATTTCTGGTGTTTCTTTAATAATTTGGCACTTTTCGATTATCCTGAAGCGAAGATCCTCGACGTTGATTACTGGAATATCGTACACCAATTGTTTCAAATGACCCCAAAAGAAAAAATCCATAGGATTAAGGTCTGGTGACCTCGCTGCCCATGCCAATGGTCCACTTCGTCCTATCCATCGCTCAGGATACGTTGCATTCAAATACTGTCGGACACGTATACTAAAGTGGGGCGGAGCTCCGTCTTGGAGGATCCACATGTTGGCCCTTACTTCCAATGGCACATCTTCCAGATACAATAGGAGACGATTTTGGATAAAATCTAAGTATACGTCACCAGTTAATGGGCCATCAAAGAAATGAGGACCAATAAGGTAATCTCCTATTATCCCTGCCCACACATTTAGTGAAAATCTACGCTGATGTTTCGTTTCTACCACATTGTTTGGGTTCTCGTAAGCATATGTGTGGATGTTGTGTAGATTTGTTATGCCATCACGAGTGAAACCAGCTTCGTCAGTGAATAATATGACGCCAATTAATCGATTATCATGTTCATACTTAGGTAGGATCTGATTGCACATTTCCAACCGTCTCGGTCGATCATCGTCATAAAGAGCCTGCACCTTTTTTGAATGAAACGGGTAGAGTTGTTCTTCTCTTAGTATCCTCCATGAACTAGCCTGACAGAGCCGCACTTCATTCCCAATTTTTCTAGTACTAATACCTGGATTATCTTCAATAATTTCAAGCACTCTTTCTTCTTGTTGCACGTTTCTAGCAGTTCTAGGTCTTCCCCTATTTCCATTATAACTTTTAAAGGAACCACATTCCGCAAGCCTCCTGTGCACACTGGAAAATATTTGAGCATGAGGGATATTTCTTTCCGGATAACTCTCCATATAATATCTTCTTGCCAACTCTGCATTACCATTTGCTTTTCCATAACAAAAACGGATATCACAATATTCGATATTTGAATATTGGTGATTAGCCATTATTAGTTATTTTAAGATTATAAATTAAATAGTTTAAAAAGCGAATTTATTTGATTTTAAACTGACAGCTCTAGTATACTTTGATAGCTATTTACCTGGTAGCTGGTGGTAATGAAATGAGAAAAGTAAATTTACCACTTAATTTTTAAGGGTGATTTACGTCTAAACCGTTGGGTTTAGCGATGTAAATAAAGAGCACCTTTTTTAAAGGCCTGGGGCATCAGTCTTTCAGAAATTATGCCAAAAACTACTGTAGCTGTCAACACTAAAAAATTATGACAAAAAAACAATTTTCAATGTAGGTAAGGTGCCCTCTAGCGGCAAACAATCAATGTGAATTGTTACTAAAATGATGAAGCGCAGAAGACTTAGCCTATCTTTCAAATATTAGTCAAATCGGTTTTCCTGTAAGCGAGTAATTCAAAAAACAAAAAATAAAAACTTGAACTTGGACGGCTTGTAACTCGAAAACGAATGACATTTTAAAAAAAAATTATATGAAGCTCTACCCTTATTTTGTCAAGTAGAATCACCCCCTTAAGTTTCGTGATCGATTTTTGAATCACCCTGTATATCCGGCGGGAGGTCGGAGAAGCCGCGTTCAGTATTTGCATGCTTCCTTCCGATCTGTCCTTTGCACAGCCAGGTGCAGTTCGGTACCCTGATGAGTCTAGTAGAGACGAAACATGTACCTCTGCCGTATCACTGTGGCGGGGAGAGTAAGTTTTGACTTTCTTCTCGGTATAGTGGTACAGGTAAGCCATCATCTTGATGGTGGTGGAATAGGATAAATTGGGTTTTATAACAATTTATTCTAACTGTGCAACCTCTAACACAGAAAGGATATGATGGAGAGAAGTTTGCATTTACTGTTCGGAAGGAATAACAGACAGAATCGGAAGAATCTTAAGAAAACACAACATACAGCCCATATTTAAACCACAAAAAACAATAGCCAACATCCTGGGAAATCCCAAAGACAAGACCAACCTTGAAAATCATGGCGTTTACAGCATTCCATGTGCAGATTGCCATCAACCTTATACAGGACAAACAAAGAGGCGCATATCAGCAAGAATCCAAGAACATAAAAATAGCGTCAAAAACAAACAGACAACCTCAGCCCTATTTCAACATCACCAAACAACCGGACATACCATCGACTTCGAAAAAACAAAAGAAATAGCACCAGTACAGAACTACAAGGTACGCGTCATAAGAGAGGCACTAGCAATCGAAAAAGCGGGACAGCTAAATAAACGAGACGATGCTATAAATGTTCCAACTACATGGAAAACATTAATAAAGGATCAAGAAAGAAAACAACAAAAATCAACTAGTACACGAGAGACCAGCATACAAGAACAAAATATATCGCACCCGGCAGAGGGGAGGAGCGTGCGAAGCCGCTCATCCAATCAGGAAGCGAGCCAGCTAAACAAAACTCGAAATTCATCAGAGGCTACCATCAGTTCTCAGCGAGTAACGAGACGAATCGCACTTGAAAATACCAAATGAGATTTTGGCGAAACGTCGTGAAAACGATTTTTTGAATGAACGGATATATATATATATATATATATATATATATATATATATATATATATATATATATATATATGCAAGAATTTACCGAATACGTTTTAAATCTCATGGAGATTTAATAGAAATAAAAGAGAACCAGAAATTTTATTAACGAGAATTTAATAAATTAGATTGAGAAAGTGAAACAGTGAAAATAAAAAATGCGAAATTCAGGGGAAATATGAAAAATGTGGAAGTGGCAATTGGCATACTAGAAAAAGAATACACAGAATAATATTATAATATCGGGACTAAGAATCGAAAAGGAGGTCAGATTTGATTTGAAAGTAGAATGGACGTAAAAATAGAGATTGAAGATGTGATAAAAATAGGTAAGGCAGTATTCAAGATCGCACTGGAAAACACAGGTGATTAAGAAGCTGTGATGAAAAATAAAATTAAACTGACAAAATTGCAAAATAGAATTTATATAAACAAAGAATTGACAAACGAAGAAAACCAAATCGAAAATAAATTGAAGCAGATGGCAGAGACCGAGAGGAAGAACGGAAGATACGTTAACATAAGGTATCAAAAAATTACAATAGAAGGAAAGGAATATAAATGGAATAGGGAGAGAGAAAAATATAAAGAATATGGAAGAGAAGAAAAGTTAAAAAAACTGAGAAAAACAAGAAAATATGGAAAATGGATGAAGACTCTGATAAGGAGAAAGGTTATAATGAATAAGGATATGATGAGAGATATTAGTAAAAAATAACAAGAAAAAAATGATATTTGGGCATGAAACACATGCACTTTATGTGAATTATGAAATGAAGCAGGACGGACATATAAAGTTTGCAGAGGAAAGTCCGAACACTCTTAATAAAGGCATACAAACATAATACTCGTAGTGCTAGTGAACGGACAATGCTACCAAGATACCACGAAGGAAGAAGATTGGTGGATATTGGTAAGCAGCTCGATCAATAAATAATAAACTTACGCTGATATTTTTACAGGCTAGCAGAGTCTTTTGTGCTTCACCGAGTAATATGCGAGTCAGACGACTTTGAGGAACCATAAACTGATTTCTTATCTCCAATTAGAGCAAGAGGAGGTTCAAGCCTAGCTACAGAAGCTCCTTCATGGAGGACACCTAAATGAGGTCAGCCAGGATAATGTCAATAAACTAGCGGCGAACTAATGGTTGGCTTCCTGAATCTCAACGAGAAACTATTTGAAGTATATAACACTCTCGATCCAGAAAGATTAATGTCAATATGGATATAGAATATCAGAGACGATCCAGCATATAACAGGAACATGGCAAGCATTTACTGCATCGGAGTATATGGAAAAAGACCATTGAAACCATTACAGGTAGAAAAGGTGTCATACTATGAATACAGCCCGGAACCTATACTGGAAAACAACAAGTTCAACTGTGTCTACGGATTATACAGTTGCACGTGGCAGGTTAAACAATACAATTAAATGGACGCCAAATACAGAGACCTGGAGATACAAATACGCAAACAGTAGGGAATGAGTAGTGTTCAGATAATCCCTAGAATTCTATGAACAAGCTGCTTAGTAGTAGTTTTATACGTGATATCAAGGGACTAGGCCTTAGCGAATACCTCTATAAGGCTATAGAAAATGCAATGCGCTTGAATTGTCCGAAAGTTTATGGAAAACGCACAGGACCAAAACATCACCTAAGGCCCTTCAAGATGATAATTACCCCCACAGAGTTCCACCAAAAGAACGGCTCCAGTCAACTTTTGTCACCATACCAAAAAAGGCAAACACAAAACAGTCCACTGGGACACACATTAAAAGTATTCCTTAAAGTGATTCACACAAGAATTCACAGAAAAGTAGATGTGGATATTGGTGATACTCAATTCGGATTTCGGAACGGGCTTGGAACAAGAGAAGCACTATTTGCACTTAACGTCATGTGCCAAAGATGTCTAGATATGAACCAAGATATGTATATGTGCTTCATTGACTACAATAAAGCGTTCGATAAAGTACGTTACGATCATCTAATGAGACTGCTGATAGAAAAAAAACTTGGATAAAAGAGACATCAGGATTATTTCCAAGATTTACTGTAACCAGAAAGCGAATATTCGAATAGAGCAAGAGACAACGGAGGAACTCGAGATTAAGAAAGGCGTAAGACAGGGATGTATACTTTCACCAATCTTATTCAACCTATACTCAGAGGACATCGTAAACAGAGCACTTTCAGAACAAAATATAGGTATTAAAATAAATGGCATCCCAATAAACAACTTGAGATATGCCGATGACACGGTTGTAATTGCAGAAACTCGGAGGATCTTCAGATACTACTTAACAGAATAGTAGAATGCAGTAAAGAATATGGATTATCACTTAACATCAGTAAAACAATAATAATGGTGGTATCTAAATCACCACAAAACTTCCCTGACATAACCGTGCATGATCAAATAATTGAACGTATGAGAAAATATAATTACCTGGGAATTGTTATCAATGAAAATAATGATAGCTCTGAAGAAATCAGAATCAGAGTGGAAAAAATTAGAGCTACGTTTATTAAAATGAAGAAGGTGTTCTGCGGACGAGATTTAAGCCACAAACTTAAAATTCGCCTTGTAAGATGTTACGTGCTGTCAGTTCTTTAGTACGGAATGGAAGCGTGGACATTGAAAAAGATTGATACCAAGAGGATGGAAGTATTTGAGATGTGGATGTACCGTGGAATATTAAGAATATCGTGGACAGAGAGAGTAACAAATGTGGAGGTTTTGCGAAGAATGCGGAAAGAGAAAGAATTAGTATTTATTAATAAAAAACGCAAACGGCAATACTTGGGACATGTTATGAGGGGAGATAAATACCAGTTGCTGCAATTAATTATCCAGGGAAAAATAATAGGCAAAAGATCCATAGGAAGAAGAAGGCATTCATGGTTAAAGAACTTAAGAGAATGGTACAATTGCAACAACTGCCAACTGTTTAGATCTGCAGTGTCAAAGATACGCATAGCTTTGATGATAGCCAAACTTCGGAACGAGGACGGCACCTAAAGAAGAAGAAGAGTTTCATCCTTATGATATCTAAGTATATTTGGCATTGGTGAATATTTCTTGCAGCAGGAGTCGTTCGGGAAAAAAATACAATTAAAGAGAAATAACGAAAAACAAAGTGAGTAAGTGAGTGAGTAGATACCAATCCATTGGATTTTTTAGTGACGGGACCTGTAGTTTAACGTGTGTTCCGAATCACGGTCCTCGACACTCAACAAACCCCGAGTTTTCTCTCTTTGTCAGTTTCATGTCTACCGACTATTGAGACTAGCCTCTAATGGTCTGAAAACTTTTTTAAACAAGTTGCTGTACACGAGGATCGAACTCGTGTTGGTTGTGGTCGTTCCTAATAGTCCTAGCGCCTAAAACAGTTAGGCTAATCACATGCCAAGAAATTTTGAGAATCGGTACGTATGATATACGAAATATAAAAGAAAAAGAGGGAAAGTCGTGAAGAAAATAGTAAAACATAAAGTACAGTTATTAGAAAACTTAACTTCTCGGGCACAACGGGCCTTGCGATGAAAGGAAGAAAGATACAGGATTAAGTAAGCTGGTACATCCGAAAAGATTTATAACTCGCGGTTCTAGAAACTGTTAAGCTTTTCCGCGACTTCTATAATGCTTGCAGAGTCGCGAGTTTCAGCAGAACTTCCCTCAATTTCAGACTTTTATTCCTTTTCAAATGTTCCCTGTTTTATATCTGTGGCTATTTTTTTTTCCAGAGAGATTTGATTTTGTTCGAAAATCCAATTATTATTAGGTTTATTGTAAATTTGTATTATATAATTTTCTTCATTTCACTCTTACAATTGGCAAACGTGTCTTCAAACTGTGGTGCAGCATTCTCATAAATGCACAGGTTTAAATAGAAGAAGTACCTAATATGACGGACATGTTACCCGATTTGAATTTAAAATTTTTATTGAGACATTCTTTATAATATATTTCCTTTGATAACACCTTAGTGGCCTGTTTACTTAGTTTTATATTCAAATATATATAAATAGGTAATCAGAAAATTAAAACAATTTAGATTACCAAACAAATTTCGTAAGATAAAAAAGTTTATTTTTACCTCCACTTTAAAACAAGTGTTATAATAATGCACATGACAATTAATAGATTAAAGTGGCATTTTAAATGATGTAAATGATATATGTTTATAATTTTTTATGATTTTTTGCTGGAATTAAATATGGACATGGTAAATAAATAACTTCGTACGTTCTATTATATGCAGAGCAAGAAAAAGGAAATTTAACCTAAAAGCTATCGAAACCGATGACAGTACGATAGAGTGGAAGTCAGAGCTAAAATATCTGAGACTTACTCTAGATAACAAACATCTTTTTAATATAGGCTGGTACACTATCGATTCGGAAGTCTGAAAAAAAATTATTTACAGGTCAGGACTAGGTGGAAAATTGAGTTAAGGTTGTAACCAAGAGAGAAAATAAAACTTAAACTACAGATCATATCAAATGACAAATTGGGGGTACTATTTCGGGGTTCGAAAGTGGTTCTTTGCAATTTTCGGAGGACGGAAAATTTATTTACAAAAGAGGTAGATAATAAAAAAACCTAAAACTTTTGTAAAAGTCATTTTTCAACATAACGCCAAATTTTACGAGAAAATGGCGAAAAATTGATTTTTTTGTTTTTTTTTAATCTCGCGGAAAAATTACTCAATTAACATGAAATTTTCTGAAAGTATTCATTTTTTAGCACTGAATAGGTCTGATTTTACTAGAATCTGAGAAGTAGGTAGTTCCTGGGATATTCACATTTTTCGAAAAAAAAAACACCCTTGTTTTCCACGCAAAATTTTAGTGATGTTCGACATTTTGCATAGCCACATTTTAACCGTTGAAAAGTCTACATTCAAATAGTATATATATATATATATATATATATATATATATATATATATATATATATATATATATATATATATATATACATATATAGATTGGTTGAAAAGTTTTGAAAGCGAAAATGAAATAATGTGTATTTTTTAATGAAATTAGTTTTTTTATTCAATATAATCTCCCTCAACTTCAATACACTTATTTCAACGATCATCCAATAATTTTATACCATCTTTGTAATGATTTTCCGGAAGCTTTGCAAAATAATGTTTTATGGCTGCAATAGCTTCTTCATCCGACGAAAAACGCTTTCCACGAAGAAATTGTTTCAAATTCATGAAGAGGTAGTAGTCGGAGGGAGCCAAATCTGGTGAATACATACTTTAATTCTTTCAATTTAGCCATCGTCAAACCGCTTGTGTGAGGATGTGCATTGTCTTGATGAAAAATGATTTTTTTCTTCTATAAGCCGGGTCTTTTTCACGAACTTTTTTATCCAACTGGTCCAGAAGGTTGCAAGAATACTCAGAGTTAATTGTTTTACCTTTTTTAAGAAAATCAATCATCAAAATCTCTTTTGAATTCCAAAAAACTGACGCCATAAACTTTTTGCCGATTGTTCTGACTTGACCTGTTTTGAAGCTGAACAACCAGCTTCAGTCCACTGTAAACATTCTTGTTTTAGTTTAGGATCATGATGCTAAATTCAAGTCTCATCCTCAGTTACAAAACGACGCACAAAATCTGTTTTATTCTGCTTAAAACGCTCCAAATTACGCTTACAAATTTGTTTTCGATTCAGTTTTTGTTAAATTGTTAACGAATACGGCACTATCTTTCCTAATAGCTTTTTCATACGTAATTCTTCGTGTAAAATATAGAGTACTCGGTCGTCCGAGATGCCTATGGTATCAGCAATTTCACACTTAGTCGCACTTGGATCTTTACAAACAATATCATAGACTTGCTCAATGATCTCTGGTGTTGTTGCACTTTTTGGACGTCCACTACGTGGTTCATCTTCAACGCTTTTACGACCACGTTTAAACTCTAAAACCCATCGATGCACAGTTGGAAATGAAAGAGCAGATTCCTTTAACACTTTCATAATTTTTATATGAATTTCTGTTGCTCACAAACCTTCCAAAACAAAGAATTTTATCACTGCACGTTATTCGGTTTTATCCAATGTATAAAAATTCTCTGACACGTCGACTTCAAATAGTTTGTAAACAACGAATGAATTGACAGATAGAAATAAACTTTTGTGTGTGTTCATATAGAAGATGAAATATTAAAATGGCGTATAAATTTTGATTCCTGTACTGGTTAATAGGTGTCGCTTTCAAAACTTTTCAACCAACCTGTATATATATATATATATATATATATATATATATATATATATATATATATATATATATATATAGGGAGGTACTCTCGTGACGGGACTAGTGAAGAAAAAACCAACTAAACCGAGGGCTTTTGTGGGGCTGCAGTCCGAAGGATGGTTGGTCAGAAAAGAAAAGGCAACTAGATACTTTGGAACGTCTATACAAAAAACATAAAATGGCGCAGAAAACGGTTATTTGGCGTATTCTGTGAAAATGCGAAGACTTAGCTATAGAACCCTCTTAACCATTCGATAGGTATTTAAAAGGTACATTTTCTGGTAAGTTAAAAAGTATAGCGTTCTATTTAAATTATTGAAGTTATAGCCACTTAATATTCTTATTTAATTAGTTTTAATTTTTGGACACCCTGTATAATATAGCAAGTTTATTATAATTGAGATATAAAATATGACTTATTGTTACACTTCACTGTAAATTTCGAGTACATAAGTGAAACACTTCTTAAGTATTTGAAACATGAAAATTAGGTTAGATTTTGTCAAAATTCAAATTATTTAAAAACCCTTAAGGTTTAGGTACTATAAACCTTACTAAAATAGGCACTTATTTTGATCGGAAAATCCAAAAATGCAATAATATACAGGCAGTTTCGTTTAAAAAAACACAACTTTGATACTTTCAGAGCTTTTGGGACACCCTGTACAATATGAAAGTAATTCGAAAGAGTAACTTAACTATGTTAGATCCCCATATATTCCAAAAGTAAAACTTTTTGAAAATCACGTAACCATGTGTGTGACAAATAATAATCTTATTTATAAATTATATTTTGAACCCACTATCACTCCGTTTGAACTCCACCAGATACGGCTGCAGTATTAGAAATAACAACGAGGAGGTAGTAAGAGTGAATCATCTTCTATACATGGATGATCTTAAACTGATGGCTGCTACCAGCAACCAGCTGGAACAAACACTTAAAATTATAGAGGAGTTCTCCGGGGATATCGGAATGCAATTTGGACTTGACAAGTGCCGTATTTTGAACACTGCGCTAAGCTTCTCTTTTGGAATTGCAAAATGGAGCAGGACGGACATCCAAAATCTGCAAAGAAAAATAAGGACGCTCCTAACAAATGCACAAAAACATCTCCCTCGGAGTGCTATTGAACGTACAATTCTTCCAAGACACCAAGGAGGAAGAGGATTGGTAGATATTGGTAAGCAGCTCGACCAACAAATAATAAACTTACGTCCATATTTCCACAGGTTAGCGGACTCTTCCACAGTACATCGAGCAATATGCGAGGCAGACGATTCAACGCCGTTACAGTTGAGGGAACAAGATATTACTTCTCACCACCAAACATACCAAGAGAAGTTACAAACCTGGCTACAGAAGCCACTTCATGGATGGCATCCAAATGAGATCAATCAGGACAATGTCGTCAACTCAGCGTCGAACTACTGCTCCTTGTTAGCTATCCAAGACCAGGTTATTCCGACGAAGAACTATCGGAAGTTCATCATTCTTCTTCTTTAGGTGCCGTCTTCGTTCCGAAGGTTGGCGATCATCAGAGCTATACGTATTTTCGAGACTGCTGACCTAAACAGCTGGTTATTGCTGCAATTATACCATTCTCTTAGATTTTTTAACCAAGAGTTTCGTCTTCTTCCTACAGATCTCTTTCCCATAATTTTTCCCTGCATAATAGTTCTCAGTAGTTGATATCTTTCTCCTCTCGTAACGTGTCCCAGGTATTGCAATTTTCGTTTTTTAATTGTAAGTATGACCTCCTTTTCTTTATTCATTCTCCTCAGTACTTCAGCGTTCGTGATTTTCTCCATCTATGATATTCTTAACATTCTGCGGTACATCCACAATTCAAAGGCTTCCAACTTGTTAATATCGATCTTTTTAAGCGTCCATGCCTCCATTCCATAAAACAAAACTGACAGTACGTAACATCTTGCCAGACGAATCTTTAATTCAAGACTCAGGTCTCTGCCACAGAACACTCTCTTCATTTTCGTGAATACGGCTCTTGCTTTCTCTATCCGGATTTTGATTTCTTCAGAGCTATCGTTGTTTTCATTGATGACGGTGCCTAAATGGTTGTATTTTCTGACGTGTTCTATATTTTGGCCCTGTATGCGTATATCTGGGACATTTTGGGTTGATTTGGATATTAACATGCATTTTGTTTTTCTTATGTTTAGTGACAGTCCATATTCTTCACTGACTGTTGCTACTCTATTGACTAAGGTCTGGAGATCCTCGAGTGTTTCTGCGATAAGTACTGTGTCATCGGCGTATCTGAGGTTGTTTATTAAAATTTCATTTATTTTAATACCAACGAATTGGTCAATAAGTGCTCTATTCATTATGTCCTCAGAGTAAAGATTAAACAAGGTCGGTGAAAGTATACACCCTTGTCTCACTCCTCTTTTTATTTCGACTTCTTCAGTCGTCTCATGCTCCACTCGCACTACTGCTTTCTGATTGTAATAAATATTCGATATAATTCTGATGTCTCTTTTATCGAGGTTCTTTTCCGTCAATCGACTGATAAGGTGATCATGGCTCACTTTGTCAAAGGTCTTATTGTAGTCTATGAAGCACATATATACATCCTGATTTATATCAAGTAATCTTTAGAGACCCTCAATAGAAAATGACCAATGCAGATATGGCTGTCGAACATCCGAGACAATTCAGCACATAACTGAAGGATGCCAAGCATTTGCCGCAACCGAGTATAAGGAGAGACACGACTCAGTCGCTAAGATACTCCACCAAGAGTTAGCAGAAAAGTTAAACCTATTACAGGTAGTAAAAGTGCCTTATTACAAGTACAATCCGGAGCCTATTCTTGAGAACAACCGGTTCAAGTTATATTGGGATCAAACGGTTCTGACGGATCAGACAGTAGCTCATAATAGACCAGACATACTAATAGATAAAAATTTCTAGGTAAACTACACAACAACAACAACAACCTAAGGCCAAAATACAACGAGAAGATCGCCAAATACAGAGATCTAGAGTTCCAAATCCGAAGATAATGGGCAATGAACAGCGTCCAAACGATTCCCATAATACTGTCAACAACTGGAGTGATACCAAAGAACCTCTTGCAGAACATCAAGGGACTGGGCCTTAGTGAGCATCTGTATAAACTTATGCAAAAAGCAGTTCTCCTTGCAACCGCGAGAACCGTTCGAGGGTTCCCACAGAGCTTCATACACTTGGTTTCTTTGTATGCCTGGTATGAGTGAATAATCCCTGGAGGGAGTGCGAAGCCGTTTGGCTTTTAAATCACAATTACATTTTAAAATGCAATATTGTCACAAATTAACGGATAAATCAATTACTTTTTTAAAACAAGATGTTTTATTCAAACACATTTTTTAAAAATGTATAAAAATGTATTACCTCTAAAAATAGTAATTTTAAATTAATTCAAATAACGTATAACAGTGCAATACATGTGTGAATATGTATAAATACATTTATTATCTTTTTTACATATAAATTATTTTAATAATAATTTATATTTGTGTTATATCAATTCAAATTCAAGTTCTGTTATTTAGAATTAAAAAATTAATATTTTTTAAAGGTCAAGATTACCCACAAAATTGCATATCATATCAATTTTGTTGTGCTTATATAGAAGGAGTATTGCTGCAAGTCGTAGGATTTATCTTTCATCGCGACATTTAATACGAAATTGAAAATAATGTTTGATTATACAGTATGTTACATGTATATTCTACTTCGCACGAGTTGCAAAGGAGTGGTTTATATCAAAAATGTTTTGGTGTACATGAAAATATGCGATGTAGTGTGGGAATATGTAACACAAACGTGTCCGATTGAGCTGGTGAGTAGATTTTTCGAAAAAGTTTGTTTATAAGTCACTTTATGCGTTTTTCCTTCAGGAGTCGCCAACGGCAGATTTGACAGGGGGTTTAGTGAAGGTAAGCCAAGAAAGCTCCCAAACCTCAGGTTCATTCCCCATTTAATTCAACACCATCGTCGATGTCATTTACGAAAACTGGTGAGCATATATATATATATATATATATATATATATATATATATATATATATATATATATATATATATATATATATATATATGTGATGTGTAATGGAAGGTTTTCGGACATCCCGTGTATGTGCTGAGTCTCTCTCAGGACTGTAAGGCAGCTGACGTTTCGGTGAAATCTCATTCACCATTTTCAAAGCTCACTATGTGGCGTCTACGAGCGCTCGTCAGGCCACCGCATTCGGTACAAACCATCATTTCGCCTTTGCATCCTATAAAGCTGAATTTAAAATTAAAAACAGCAAACAGGACGATAAAGGCGACATCTCGATGGTTTACTTGATAACACAAGAACCACACAAATTAACAAAATTTGTAAAAACCGCCATGTGGTGGCGCGACGGTGAATTAAAACAGAATTCTATAAAATCGATTACACGAAACGCGCTGCCCAAAGGATAGGGGTCGCATTTTTCGGTACTAGGCAACCAGGCTTGCTGCTAATTTTGGCAACGAAAGCTACGTGTCGTACCAAACGATTCCCCTATGAGAGCACCGTTTAGTGTGTTTCAAAGCCAAACAAGTAAATAAATAAATAAATAAGTTATTGTCCGTGTAATATAAAAAGAAGAAATAAAACAAAATCTTGGCTTAGCAGACGTGAAATTTGTCAATCTGCATTATTCTCGTGTTAATTTTTTTTTTACTTGTTTGGCTTTGAAACACACTAAACGGTGCTTCCATAGGGAGATCGTTTGGTGCGACACGTGGCTTTCATTGCCAAAATTAGCAGCATGCCTGGTTACCTAGTACCGAATAATGCGACCCCTATCCTTTGGGCAGCGCGTTTCGTGTACTCGATTTTATAGATTTCTATTTTAATTCACCGTCGCGCCACCACATGGCGGTTTTTACAAATTTTTTTATATTAGAGAATTGTAACATTTCTAGATAAGTTTTCTGTAATATCAGATAAACAAGTTGGTTGTCGAAAGGGAAAATCCACAGTAAGAACTTTGTGCCAAGCACTTACGCAAATTCTATAATCACTAAATAAAAAAAGCAAACATTGGCTATGTGCTTGGATCTATCTAAAGCCTTTGATGCTGTGGATCATAAAATATTATTGTTAAAACTTAAAATGTATGGTATAAGGGGCAATGCTCCATGGTAGGGCTATAGTGTCTCAGAGGGTTAAAATGAAGAGGGGCGTCCCTCAGGGTTTAATACTTGGACTTTTTTGGTATATTCTTTATACAAATGATTTACCCGAAATCTCTAGAGAGCAGACTGTGCTATATGCTGATGATACATCGCTTATATTCAGTGAAAGCACGGCGGAGTTACTATCGATGAAGGTTCAATCTGTGATGGACATTCTCGATGGGTACTTTCGTTCCGGCAGCCTGTCGCTAAGTGTTTCCAAGACACGGTACATTATGTATGGCAACAGATTAAATAATCAATTTACATTAACATTTGAGGATTCAACAATAACATCACTTGAGAGTGCTGTTGTTTTTGGACCTAAACATCGATAAAAGGTTGAACTGGGTGGCGCACATCGAGAGAGTTGCCACTAAAATATCTTAGTATTGTTTTGCATTAAGAATTTTTTCGGAGAGAGTTGAAATCGATGCAGCTCTGTCAGCTTACCATGCATCTGTACAGTTCAGGCTCAGATATGGTTTGATATTTTGGGGTAATTCCTGGGATTCATTATTAGTAACAATATTTTGATGGTTATAGGTATGTACATTTTGGTTTCGGTGATATTTATTATTGATAACTGGTCTCTTTTTGAGGGTGCATCTATTAAACATAACTAAATTACTAGAAATAAAACAAATCTGCTTTCTGATAAATATAACTTTAATTATTTGCAGAAAAATGTCGAGCTTTCTATAATAAAAGTTTTTAATTCTTTACCTGAAAATGTACGTTTACTACCGAGAAATAGATTAAAGTGTGCCCTAAAAATATTTTTGTTTAAAAAAGCCTTCTATACATTGGAAAAGTTTTATGAGTGTGATAAAGACAGCATTGTCTCGAAGTAGAATTTTTGTTACTGGCTGAATCATTAAATTTTAAATGTGTGTAAGTTTCCTTGTTATTTATTTATTTTTTTATTTATAATACTGCCCTTTATCTTAAGTTTTAATTCTTTTATTTTTACTACATTAATTTGATACAATTATTCAAGAAGGGTATTTAACTGTATAAATAATGTTGAGGTGTTTTTCCTTTTCATTTTTTTTCTTTTTTTATCTACAGCTGAGAATGAACTATAATTTTTATTATGATGTTTCTCACAGTAATGATATTTTTTTTCACATTGTTCCATGCTTTCATGGGTTTTTTGTAAGTGGTACTTATTGGAATAAATAAAGATTTATCTATATATATATATATATATATATATATATATATATATATATATATATGCTTTATTGTTTATCCGGGAGTTCATCCGTTCGTCATTGTTTTCTGTTGAAGGATCTTGCAGACGTTTCGCCAAGGTCGCACTTGGCATTTTCAACGCTTACTGATCGAAGTTTGGAAAGTGAAATGAGGTTCCTTAGATTGCGCAGGCTTTTTATACTTTTCGTGATTGTTCGTGATCGCTCGTGATCGTAGATTGTACCGAAAATTGTTCGGTGGTGACTCCTCCTTCGTGCCGCGTGTGCTTGCCGACGTTGCCGGTTGTACTTGTTTTACCGATGTTGATGTGGTGTTTTCTGTTCGTTTGATGACGGATTTCCATGTGACTGGCAAATTTAGTGCGTCTTCTCTTTTGTTTAGTTCGCCACTTTTTTCGATTTCTATTGCTTCGCGAACAAGTCTTGTTCTGAGGTTACTAACATTGGCTATTTCTTTGCATGACTCAAAATCAACTTTATGTCCTGTTTGGATGTGGTGTTGAAATAGTGCCGACGTGGTTTGTTTGTTCTTAGTAGATAGCTTGTGTTCTTCGAGTCTAGCTGATATTCTTCTGTTTGTCTGTCATATATATGATTTGTGGCAGGACCCGCAGGATATACTGTAGACCCCTGGATTCTCTAACTTAAATTTTGTCCTTGGGGTTTTTAAGTGTTGATCTTATGGTTTGATGAGGTTTGTAAGCTGTTTGGATATTGTTTCTTCTTAGAATCCGTTCTATTATATCTGTGACCCCTTTTAAGTATGGCAGTGTGGTTTTTGCGGTGTTGTCGATGGGCTCCTGTATTTCGCGTATATATATATATATATATATATATATATATATATATATATATATATATATATATATATATATATATATATACGCCCTCGGCAAGTTTTTTATACAGCACAACAAAAAAATAAATAAATACATCAAGAAAATAAAAGATAGAGAATTTAACATATTTTTTTGTCTTTCAAGTATAAGCGAACCTCCTTTGCCTCGTAAAATACAGAAATTGTATCCGTGATAAAAATGCTTAGCGTTACTTGTTGATGTTCTTCTCAAATTCAAGATGAAGTGCTTTTTTTAAATATTGTAATCTTATAGAATTTCCTTTTATTCAATTCATTGTAACACAAAAGTTCTGAATATCATACATCTGAAATATCAAAATAAGATTATCTTTTGAGGTTTTTTTAAACAGTCTTTCTGCGCTTTATATTCTCCGAGAAGAAAATCTGTCATACATTTATTTTTACTCTAAACACCTACTTACATTTATTTTATTTTATGGGGAAATCTTTTTCTGCTTGGCGCAACATGGATGTCCTTTTTGACGGAAAAGAAAATAACGACACAAAAGAAAAAGCAATTTTCGTGCCTAACTTATAAATTTTACTCTTTATTTAAGGGTTTTGGGACGAAAATAATAGTTGTTTTCGGAAGAAAAATTGTATTTTTTCTTAGCAGTGTTTTTGTTAAATATAAATAAATATATATATATATATATATATATATATATATATATATATATATATATATATATATATATATGAGATATTTCAAACAAGACTAAACAAAACAAAAATAACTATTACGTAAAAGATTCTGTGGACTTCAAGAACAAAATAAGAAATATACCCATCCCAGATGATCATGAACTTATATCCCTAGACGTCGTTTCCTTATATACAAACATACCAATCAATCTAGCAACAGAAATAGTAACAAAAAAGTGGAACCAAATTAAATCATTCACCGATATACCCTTAAATGAATTCTTAAATACATTTGAATTAACTATAAACTCTACATACTTCATACATAACCGAAAATTTTATACACAAATAGAGGGATGTGCAATGGGAGCTTCCATTTCTAGTGTTATAGCACAACTTGTATTAGAGGACCTTGAAGAAACTGTAATAAAAAAGCTTGAATTCAAATTGCCCTTCTTCTATAGATACGTTGACGACTGCATCATGGCAGTACCCCAAAACCTATGTACCTCTGTATTAGAAAAATTTAACTCCTACCACCCTAAACTACAGTTTACAATAAAAACAGAAAAACAAAATAAAATAAATTTCCTCGAGCTAACCTTACTTAATTAGACTGTGTTAAACACTATACGACACTACAATTAAATAAATATTATGATTATAATTTATCGGGACATATAAATATGAACCCTACAGACCAACGAATGAGGTCCTTCAGCATAAAAACCTTATTTATGGTACATTTGATCTTCAAGTCCCTACAAATCTTTATAAAATAAAAAAAAAAATATATCTAAAATTGAATTTGAGCTCTGCAAGTATCTTTAATGGACGTCTTCTGTCTGGTCTTTGGTTTCGGTCCCTGGTCATAAACAGTTTCACTATCATTGTTCAAGTTTCAGGTTTTCTTTCAAATTTAGTTGTCAGGACAGAACATCTTGCAGTAAGAGGCTGGACATTTTGTGAATTCATACAATAAATAACTGATTGGATAGTTTTCGTAGTGGATTGGGATGATGGCTTTTAGTCATACTACGTAGAGTTGTAATTTTCACCATTTCAAGGTTTATCAGTGCTGCCTTTCTGCAATTACTGTCAGTATATTACTTTGTATATATGATTGCTACTTTTCTTGATATCCCTTTTTCTTTGTATATTAGAATCTTCAAGTACTTGGCTCTTTGTATGCATTTCTGTTTAACAGTTCTAGAGTGTCGATTTAAGATAAATTTAATCCAGGCAAAGTACAAATATTGTAATGGCAATCAATAACTTCACAAAAATAACGGCAGCACTGTTTTATCTTACTTTTGACGATTAATTTAAAGTACCAAAACTACTTTTTGCCTAAAATGGCAACAAAATATACTACGGACATTTTCGATCTGACAGCTCAATTCAATCTGTCATCCATTTTATCACATCACCTTTCACATCACAATTTCGAGGATAGGGGCCCAGTAAGCGATTTCATGTAACACCCAAAATCTATTTCGTTGGTATTTCATTATAAACACTTTTTATACCCACATCTATTTGGCGGCAATATAATATAGTAAATTTACGTATCACAATCCTTCCATTATATCCTGTCAACTTTCCTCCTACCTGATAATGGAATTGTTAAAAAAAAGATGCCACTACGTATATCCATTGAAAAGTCTTGACAAGAGGAAGTCTAAAAAGATTTGTATGAAAAAACGTATAAAATTATAAGTTATAAGGAATTTATGAGTTGGAATTTTTATTTATAAGTTTCATTCAACTTTTTCTTTCTGTACTTTACCAAACTTTTCACTTTTAAAAGTATCAGCATCAAAAACATGATGCCCTTAAACTATTGTTTCGTTTTTATATTGTGTTACATAAAAACACTAACATTCAAGAACAATAATGTCCTGAATGGTAATTTAATTTTTAATTATCCATCGCTACACATCGATGATATTCGTGCAAAAAGAAAGTCGGTTACTTATTATAAAAGATAAAATAACCTTTTAGAAACAAATGAAAAAATCTTATTATAAGTAAAAGTAAAAGTGACTTTATTTCATTTCATAAACCCTGCCTTTCTCTTTAAAGTTCAGTCAACGAAATATTCGATATAGAGTTTACCATAAATCATATTTAAATGAGCTGTTATTAAACTCGATTCTGTGAGCATTTTTTGTATTTACCTTTGTTGTCTTTTACAAAGGAATAACATACTTTTGAGGATATACAAATGTAAACATTATAATTTGCGATAAAAGAATTTTTTCTTAAAAATTTAAAATTCTTAAAATCTAGAAAACAAAATATAATTGTAAATATGCGTTTTTTATTCCTATATTATTCAATTATTAAAAGCAATATTATTACTTTAAAAAATGCATTGTTTATTTATAATAATAAAAAATATTAAGTACACCGATAAAAATTCATTTAAAATCATACCCAGAAACGAGGTTTTTGACGCGCTGAATCTGATAATCTGATTTTTTTTTTATGATTTGACCCATCAGCTCTAGTTTTCAAGATATCCTAACCTAACAGTGCAAAAAACGCTATTTTGTTATATTGGAGGTTATGTTTCAGTGTAGCATGAAATTTTTCACCATGACACGAAGCATCTGAAAGTACCACTCACCGCCAACAAAACCCATTGAAAATGTTTTCACCGACATTTGCTGTCCACCACCACACTCGTTACCTCACTGATCCTGTCTTCGTCTAGTTTTAATTCTGTTACCACTGTTATAAGGTAACAAAGAATTGATTGATCAAACAACGATAAGCTTTTATAGAATAATTAAAAATTCGTAGAAATGTTCTAATTTGGCCTTTACAATTAAAACACAAAAAAGTCCTTGCACTCACCCAAAGTTACTGTATGGACGGCTTTATCAGCGAGAGGAATTATTGGTTCATAGTTTTATGAAGATCAGAGAAGCAGTCCCGTGACTGTTAACACAGAGCGATACGTTGCAATGCTACAGAATTTTTTTGCTCCAGCATTACAGGACAGTCTCAGGCTTTAACCAAAGATCATGGTTTCAACAAGATGAGACAACATGTCATACCTCCATTAGCTTTTTAGCATCAGTTCGTGAAATTTTTGGCCTAAAAGTCATATACAAAAGAGGTGGCTTTCCTTGGCCACCTTGTAGCCCGGATTTGACCCCAATTGATTTTTTCCTTTGGGATATCTTAAAAGTAAACTTTTCACCTGCAATCCAGCATCTATCGAGGAATTATTAGAAAACATATACAATAAAATGCAAAATATTTCACCTCGCACTTGTTAAAGTTCAACTTAAAGATTGATTATAAAAAAATATAATGAATGAGCTTCTTATTTAGAAAAAACATACAGATTTACGCTCATGTACATATATACATAAATGTACATACAAAAACACATCCATACATACAAAAAAATACAGGTATTTTACCAATTAGTTAAATAAAAGGAATTAGAGATTACATACAGATGAAACACTTTTAAATTTATATATTTTTACAGCGAAAAAAAAATAGTCTACTGAGTAAAAGCACTTATCAATATAAAAGAATGTCACTTTGTTTTTAAATATAGTTAGGTTGTTAGTTTCATTGAAGCAATTATGGAAGCACAAAGCATGATGGTAAGCTTTTATCCCCATGTATCTCGGACTTTTCTGGCCAATTGTTGACCTGAAAAACGGCACATCAAATGCGTTATCACGTTGTGTATAATGAATAGACGTATAGGAATGGAAAAGTCATAATATTCAGTTTTTTTGAATAAATTAATGCAGGACTCCTTGGGCATTGCCCGCAGCATATATCGGACCACTTGTTTTTGTGTTATAAAAACATGATTGTTGTCTGCAGCTGAACCTCAGTGTATAATGCCGTATGAGATTACCGACTGAAAAAGATCGAAATAAATAAACTTTAGAAGATCCAGCGACACCGTATCCCATATACTTTGCAGCGAAAATTAGCAAGAGCTCAATCTTGGGAGGATCTCAATTATGTGATGACTCCAGGTCAGTTTCGAGGCCATATACAATCATGGAAGTCTGGTTGATTCCAAATTTTCTATCGATTTTTCTTCAATCATTAGAAGCAAACTAGAATTAAGAGTGATATTTTTTGTAACAACCTGCATTGCGACAGACTTATTTTTATTTAATTTAATGTCATTGTTTTTACACCAAGTATACACATGCTCTAAATTCGCATTCGATCTCTCAGGTAGGTCTACCCTGGGGTCACTATCAACCAAAATATTCGTGTCGTCTGCATATAATACAAACAATGTATCAGGAATCTCAACATTAAGCAAATCGTTAATATAGCAGTTAAAAAGTGTAGGTGAAATACAAGAACCTTGTGGTGTTTCTCTATTCACGATTGATAAGAATTGATCAACGAATTGGTCGGACCCCTGACACCTATACAAGTAAGTTATTTTAAGAAGTAAATCATGGTCGACGGTGTCAAATGTATGACTCTGGCTGTTATAAATTGTTGGGTGGTAATGGACAAATTCGAGTCCAGATTACAAGGGTACAAAAATAAACAAGGCTCACACTTGAATGATGCTATCCTGTATATATATATATATATATATATATATATATATATATATATATATATATATATATATATATAGTTTGACATTTTGACACAGTTATATCTAACCATCGTATCTCTTTGACGTTGGGTAACCGATATAATACTATAAATTCGTTCATGCTCGAATGGTTGCAAATTTATTTACTTATGATGCAATTTTATATTGCAAAGCTTTAGTTTATTTTAGTAAAAAATGTATTTTCACAAACATCTCGGGTACACAGTGCGAGCATTTACGAAAAGCAAGATCCTATCAGGGTTCTACATGGTTCACTACAGTAAAACACAATTTTAGTGGGAAAGATGGGTTTATTTATTTTTCAAAAAAATGTCAAATCGTGGTGCTATTTTTGAAATGTTAATAATCAAATCATTTTCTAGTTGAAGCATATTTCTTTTTTTAGTTTTAATGTCCACCATTGAAGAGAACGCCAATTCACATAAGTATGAAGTGGCGAATGGCACTAATAATTTAAGAGCTTCCCTTGCCAGCTCAGGATATTCTTGTTTCCTTTTCATCCAAAACACGTCAACAGTTTGTGAGTAAAATTCCATTTTAAGCATGCCGTCAGCAGCTAAATCTATAAGATTTTCTTTAATATTTGTAGTAAGATCAGCTAGTTCTATTGACTTATCCAAGAAAGGGTTAAGAATCCATCTGCGCCCATTGTCAGCTTCAGAGTGCAAGTCTGGAAAGTATGTTAATAGTTTCTCTTGCAGATTATGCAAGCTCTGTATCATGCAGGGAATGTGAGCTCCGACCACAAACAATTGATCTGTTGCATTATCTTCAACAGTCTTCTGAAGACATGGAAATGATTCAAATATATTGTTTTGCAGAGAGGTTGACCATAAATGAAGTTTTGCATGGAATGCTTTCACTTTATCTTTCGCTGTTAAAATATTTTCATCTCTACCCTTTGAAATTCTTGTTCAAATTATTGAGATGACTAAAAAAATCTGCTAGAAATGATAATTTCAAGAGCCAAGCAGGGTCAGAAAAGTGATTAGAATATTCAGATTTAGTATCTTGTAAGAACATTAGCAATTCAGATTTAAGTTCTAGAACTCTTGTCAATACTTTTCGATAGCCATCTGACCTCTGTGTGATAAAGGAGATTGTGATGAAGCGCAGCCATATTTTCACAAACGATTCGGAATAGTCGGGTTTGCAAGGCTTTACCTTTGATAGAATTCACAATTTTGATTACCTCTTTAAGCAAGTCATTTAAATCTGACGTTAAAACCTTTGCGGCTAGAGCTTGTGGATGAAGAAAACAGTGTGTCCGTGATACGTTTGGCATTATCGATGTTAACTTCGCAACAAGTCCACTATTTTTGCCAGACATACTTTTAGCACCATCGCTATAAATAGCGATACATTTTGTCCAATCAATGTCGTAGTCACAAGTGCTTTTTGAAAATATATCGTACAAACACTGGCCAGAAATGTTTGCTGGAAGCGCTTTGCAAGATAACATTTCTTCCGTGATACTGTTATCTGCTTTAAATAGCACAAATACTACAAACTGAACACAATGTGAAACATTTGTAGATTCGTCAAACTGCAAAGCAAAATGTGGGTTCTTCTTTAATTTTTCGACTACTTGATCTCGAATATCATCGGACATATCGTCTGTTCTGCATGAAATAGTGTTATCAGAAAGCGGTATGCTTTTTAACTTGTTTGCCTCCTGCTTGCTGACCATAATTTGAACCATATCTAGAGCTGCTGGCAAAATAAGGTTTTCGGCAATTGTGTGCGGCTTTCCTGCTTTAGCGACTCGATATGCGACTTTGTAGGTAGCCAATAATAATGACTCGTTAACACTAGATATCTAAAAACAAACAAAACAATATAAAAATAAATAAATGATTGACAAATAAAAAAAATAAAATGCACACCAAAATTAATTTTAATTAAGTTGTATGCAAACGTAAACACTAAAACCAACAACAATTTAAATAAACTCTGCTTGAGTTCGAGCGCTTAAACACTGACCTGACGATTTTTACAACACTATGTGAAGACTAGGATAACACTATTACCTGAATCATAGTATTTTGCTGCTTGTTAAGAGCTTTCAATCCAACGGCATATCAGCTTCTTTTTAATGCTTGGTTGTGAGATGTCGCATAAGCTTTGACGGTTTCATACTCTCACGTGACAAAACATCGCCGCAAATTATACATTGAGGGTTATTATTTAGGACTGTAAACCCGTAGTGTCTATTTTTTTCGGGTGTGATTCACCTCCGCTACTGGCATCCGTACCAGATGTTGAAGGTTGCGATCTTTTGAGAAACTTATCCATTTTTCAATCGCGCGGAGCAAGTGAAAAAGGAAAACAATCACTTCTGTATTGATCGGATCATTGAGATTGGTTGAGTTGTCTCGAAGATTAGCCCGTGCAATTAGAGGAAAAAAGGCAGCCTATACCACTGCTAACAACCTCCTTTTTGTGTCTGTAAAGTTTCATCAAAATGGGTTCTGTCGTTTCGAAAATTAGTTCGGATAGACAAAGAGACAACACTTTAGATTTATCTGTGTATATAGATATCTTACCATTTTTATTAATGCATACAAAACGATTAAATTTTATTTTCTTTTGTCGTTTCAGTTGTCGTTTTATTTCGATTATATTTACAACGTCTACAAATTAACATTTTATTCAATTTGTTAATTTAAATTGCCGTAGGGTCGTTTTGTCCAAATTCGGTAAGTCCGAGAATCATTTACAAATTTAATAAATTAGGACGGTCGTCCTTTTTGTTCATTTGGTACGTAGAAGCAACATTTTTGAAGGTAATTGAATAAATTCGTCATCAAATGAAACCCTTAACTGCAATTAGGGAGAATGGGTATCGAAACATTAGAGGATTTGAAAATAGATTTTATTCTCCAATTACTTGTTTGTCATCAGAAATTACCCAAGTAAAAACATATTTTTAAATTTGTATTCCATACAAATTATTAATAATGAAGCTCAGGAAGATTTCAATCTAAATTTAGAAAATGTGGAGCCAGGAAGAAACAGTGTGTGTACAAAATAAAAGTCGGAAAGAACAATAAACAATTTGTTAACATTAAGTGTGGAACTTTTGAATTTTTGTTGGAAAAAAATTAAAATTTGACAGATAATGTTAATCACGTGACTACTATTTTTTGGGTTAATTTTCATCTCGATCAAAGCAGAAATTGATTCCAATATATATATATATATATATATATATATATATATATATATATATATATATATATAAATATATATATATATATATATATATATATATATATATATATATATATATATATATATATATATTGTCGTAGTAATGCCCCTAATGTTAAGGGCGTATAACTAACGAACTATTTGCGACCACCTAAAATGTACGGATGTTTCGTCCCGATACCGGTGGTGGACTCATCAGTGGGATCCACCGGTATCTCTCCCAGACATCCATGTACTTTCCACAAACTTGGACCTCTATTTAAGTCCAGTTTTGCCGGAAAGGGGTGGTAAGATGTTGGTTCCACAACATGCCCCCCCTAAGGCATTTGCTTTCCGGGTTTAGCTCTCGGACAGTCCAAGCCGTTAGAAAGCACAGGCCTGAAAAGGAAGTGGAACGGACATCCTAGGTGGTCTTTCCAAAGTAGGGTACCAACTTTAGCACAAAGCCACGACTCGACTGCCTTCCATCTCGTCGTCCCTGCTCGGGAGCCATGTCGTAGTAATGCCCTTGATGTTAAGGGCATATAACTAACGAACTATTTGCGACCACCTAAAATGTACGGATGTTTCGTCCCGATACTGGTGGTGGACTTACCAGTAGGATCCACCGGTATATTTCCCAGACATCCCTGTACTTTTCACAAACTTTGGCCTCTATTTAAGTCCATTTTTGCCGGAAAGCGGTGGTAAGATGTTGGTTCCACAACAAAATATATATATTTGATTGTGTTTCTCATGAACTTTTGATTAGAACGCTTCATAGATACGGTGTAAGAGGCGTTCCCCTCGATTTGCTTTCATCTTTCCTGTCAAATAGAAGGCAGGCAGTCGCATATGGTGGAGATCTTTCTGAGCCTACGGCGGTACGATGTGGAGGGTTGCAAGGTTCGGTATTAGGACCTCTTCTTTTCATTATATATGTCAATGATCTCTTTAGGTATTTGTCACCAGGTCTGTGTATCTGTTACGCTGACGACACGGCGCTAATTCGTAAAAATAGAGACCCAGAATGTTTAATGAATGAAATGTCTGTTATGGGAGAACGTGCGAGATGTTGGTTTGGTAATAATTCCCTTAAATTAAATGAAGAAAAAACACTGAATTTGTTTTTCATGAATGGACGTGGAGTGGTTCTTCGGTGACATTGTTGGGTATCAGTTTGGACGATGATTTGAACTGGACTTCTCACATTGCATTATTGAGGAATAACTTGGCATCCTCTATTTTTGTTCTCAGGCAACTTCGTGGGTTTCTACACTGTGACACCCTTCTCTCTGTTTGTTATTCCTTGTTGCATTCTCATATTCCGTACGGTGTTCACCTTTGGGGTTGCTGTGTTGGCGCGATTCAAATCTTTAGAATGCAGAAGAACGCTATTCGACTTGTCTCTGGTATCGGCAATAGGGACCACTGTAGGCCACACTTTATAAAATTGCGGGTACTAACGTTGCCTAGTTTATTTATCTTATACCAACTACTGGAGATTCATAAAAACCGTGGAAAATTCCACCAAAATTCCCACTTTCACTCTTATAGCACTAGATCAGCTAATTTAATTAGGCCTTCGAGGTATAGATTGGAGAGATCTAAGATATACACTGAATGTGTCATTGTATAACACGTTGCCTGAAACATTTAAAGATTTAAACTTTATGAGATTTAAAATTAAATTAAAGGAATTTTTGTTAGAGCATGCATTCTATTCGGTGGATGAGTACATGGAGACTTCTTCTAGAGCTTATTGTTAGGACTCTTTTAATGTAATTTACAGACAGTTTTAACCTTATTTTTTTTTGTGACATATTGCAATTGTATTTTTCTGTACAAAATTGTAATGAAATAAATGTATCTATCTATCTATATATATATATATATATATATATATATATATATATATATATATATATATATATATATACAGGGTGTCCAAGATAAGGATCCTAAGCATGGGGATCTCGGAAACAGTTGGAGATACGAGGTCGGTTAAATTAGAGAAAAGTTGCGCAATTTAGTGCTAAATTAAACGCAGTTGAAAAAATTAAAAAATTTCAAACACTTCCGGAGATTTCCGGAAAAAAAAACGAAATTTGGCAAAATCGTTTTTAATTTTTGCAGGCTTTATTTAAAGAGATATCAGAAAATAAAAGGTAGATTCTCATTGCCACTTTTTATTTTTTATAATTTGGTTTAAACAAAATTTAAATCCGACGTTTCGTTTCTGAGATACCATCATGAACTTTCATTTTTTATATGGAACAAAAAAAAGTATCCCATGTATTTGATGGCATTTTTTATTACAAATTCAACGGTGTATCACACTTGCATATCAAGTGTGTAGTTCATTGGCTTTTATAAAACTGATATACCTGTCTCTCTCGCTCTCATGGAGCTCTTATGGAAAGTACTTGAACTCCGTATTCGATATGCAAGGGTGATACACCGTTGAATTTGTAATAAAAAATGCTATCAAATACATGGGATACTTTTTTTTGTTCCATATAAAAAATGAAAGTTCATGATGGTATCTCAGAAACGAAACGTCAGATTTAAATTTTGTTTAGACCAAATTATAAAAAATAAAAAGTGGCAATGAGAAACCACCTTTTATTTTCTGATATCTCTTTAAATAAAGCCTGCAAAAATTAAAAACGATTTTGCCAAATTTCGTTTTTTTCCGGAAATCTCCGGAAGTGTTTAAAATTTTTAAATTTTTTTAACTGCGTTTAATTTAGCACTAAATTGTGCAACTTTTCTCTAATTTAACCGACCTCGTATCTCGAACTGTTTCCGAGATCCCCATGCTTAGGATCCTTATCTTGGACACCCTGTATATATATATATATATATATATATATATATATATATATATATATATATATATATATATATATATATATATATATATATATCTTTAAACGTTTTATTATGACTTGCAACTATCGTTCAATTAATTGTATGACATGTAGTCAATAAACTATATATATATATATATATATATATATATATATATATATATATATATATATATATATATATATATATATATGTTCCACCAACCCCCAATATCAATTTTGGACAAAATCGGAAAAATGACAATTTTTTGTCTCCCGTATTATAACTGCCCTAATAAAACTGTGAAACATTACCTTCAGATTCGTAACTTAAAACCCCGAAAACCGCCCATACTAATTTTGAAGAAATGTGTTTCAACCTACCATATTGGATCCGACATATTAAATTTCAAAATAATTATGTTCAACTCCTAATCTAATTTTAATCTATAACCTCGAAAACCTCACAGGACTAGTTTTGGACTCGATCCGCTAATGTAAAATTTAGACCGCAATATTGCATCTGCCATTTTGAATTTTTTAAAAATAATTTTAAATTTTTTTTAAACCCTCAGAAACTCTTTAGTACCAATTTTGAACAAAAAAAGAGATGTAAAATTTTTTATCCGCCATATCGAATTTTTTTAAAATAATTTTAATTTAATTTAAATCAGTGCCGTCGTTCCGGAATAATCGAAGTACGGGTGTTTTTTTATAGAGGTATAGAACTTTAAGTTGGCAACACTTTTTTAACTGGCGGCCATTTTGTCAGCTGTCAAGTGATTTATGTATAGTTTGGTTTGGCATTTCAACATGAATAGACTGACGCCTGAACAATGCTTCCAAATTGTGCAAATTTATTTTGAAAATCATGGTTCTGTTCGAATTACGTATCGTGCACTACGTCCATTTTACGGTCAACATAATCGTCCATCAGAGCAATTAATTCGATTAACTATGGAACGTTTTCGCACCATGTTTACTCTAAATGATAATACGCATCCACAGAGACGTCGTACAGTGCGTGCAGAAGAAGTCATTGCTGCTGTAGAGCGTAGCGTAGAAGAAGACCCGAATCAGTCTATCCGCCATCGTGCACAGGAATTGGATATGTGTCCATTCACTTTATGGAAGATTTTTCGGAAAGATCTTGGTATGCGTGCTTACAAAATCCAACTCGTGCAAGAATTGAAACCACACGATCACCTAGCAAGGCGTAGATTCTGTGAATGGGCCCAAAACAAGATTGCCGTTAATCCCGATTTTCATAAGCGAATTTTGTTTAGCGATAAAGCTCACTTTTGTTTGAATGGATACGTCAATAAACAAAACTGCCATATTTGGAGTGATGATAATCCTCAAGTGTATGTTGAGACACCGTTACATCCAGAAAAACTGACTGATGCTGGTCAGAACGTTACAGTCAATGGTGACCGCTACAGAGCCATGATTACTGACTTTTTCGTTCATCAATTGAACAACCATGATGTGCAGGAGCTGTGGTTTCAACAAGACGGCGCAACATATCACACATCTCGTGCCACAATTGATTTATTGAAGGAAACGTTTGGTAACCGCATAGTTTTACGTTTCGGACCCATAAATTGGCCTCCAAGATCGTGCGACTTAACGCTGCTAGACTATTTTCTGTGGGGATATGTGAAGTCGCTAGTCTACGCCTATAAGCCCGAAACGATTGATCACTTGGAGGACAACATTCGCCGCGTTATTGCCGATATACGGCCACAAATGTTGGAAAAAGTCATCGAAAATTGGACCTCCAGATTAGACTACGTCCGAGCCAGCCGTAGCGGTCATATGCCAGAAGTCATATTTAAATTATAATGCCAGAAGGTTATCTTTCGAATAAAGTAAATTTCATGTCAATTTAAAAAAATTCATCTTTGTTTTATTCCATTTGTAAGTTCTATACCTCTATAAAAAACACCCTTTATAAAAAAAAGTACATAGCGGTGAAATTTAGAACTAATTACAAGTTGATTAAAAACATAGTTTGTGAGATATCAGTTTTTAAAAATTACCTGCTCTAGATGTTAGATTGCCAATGCTTTATTTACTCTTTTTCTCTTCATTGTTTTTAAACTGATTTATTTTTTCATACATCATAAAAATCACATATCTTTTAATTTGGAAATATTTGGCGAGCTTGAGACTGAACGAATCTACTGATTCTTCTAGTTCTACTGTGATATAAGTCTACATTGACCTGAATACAACACAATTAAGTGCTATTCTATTAGTTCAAGCTATAGGAAAAAAATAGTGCTGTTTTTGACGTAAATTCCGAGATGGATGAAACTTATCTGGAGGTTTTGGAGGCAATGTAAGAACAAACTCTATAAAATGTAGTAGCAAAAAAAGCTTGAGGTCAAGAGAGAGGGGATCAAAATGAGCTAAAACAGGTTTTTTGAATCTGTAAGCCAAGGGACGCATTTTGGAAAAAAAGTTTCCAATAGAAGTTGTACTACCATTTGAGTTTTTGTGCGATAATTTGCGTCAATTTTTTATTGCAAAAATGCCAAAAATAGCCCTTAAAATCGGCCATTTTTTGCATATAAATTATTTATTGTGAAATTAAATTTGTTTGCACTTTTGATTTTGGAAGGAGACCCTCGTTATTTTGAACAAAATGATATTTTGTAATAGTAAATCGGATAATTTGTTGCTGAAATAAATTGCTATTTGTTTATCCCAAAACGCAAAATGTTGATTGCCATAACTTTTTTTTGGGTGAACATTTTGACCTCCACAAAGGCTCAGTTTCTCCGTGAAGGCCTAAATTTTCATATCTTGTTACGGGCAAGTGAAAAGTTAATTTTCAACCCCATAGATATTGCTCTAAAAAATGTGCCATATTTATAATTTTTTGAGCTACCCCTGATAAAAAAAAAACACCGAAATTGCTCCATTCGTTGCTAATTTTTCCAAGCGCTGATGATTTGAAGCTGCGAGGTCAGTTTTCTCGCTCGCGAGAGGTCTATTTCTTTATAAAAAAAATGGTTAGGATTTGGAATAATGCAGCCATTAATTAACAGTATAATATGACTCAGAAAGTGGAAGGTCTTCTTTTAACAGGAACAGATTATTTTTTTTTAAAAGTAAATTTAAGTCTCAATACTAATAATAAATATAGAGTGTTATATATTTTTAAAAAGCTTGTAACAAAATAAATAATATTATTCAAAAATATGTAGGGTGTTCCATTTAAAAAGAGGCAAGTTTGATTTATTTCTCCGAAACAGTTGAACCTATAAAAAAAACCAGACCACGCCACTGAACTCTACATGAAAATCTCCAATAGTTGTATTTTTTAACTTCGCGATAAGTTGTAAAATAACTGACTGACTGACTGACTCCGTAGCACTACAATCCAGGGTGGGTCTTGGCTGCCTCGACTATCTGCCTCCACCTAGAACGGTCTTGTGCCAGCTCCCTCCATTCTTGCTGGTCAACTTCAAGGATAGCTAGATCCTTGTGGATGTTATCTTTCCATCTAAGCCTAGGTCTTCCCAGTGGTCTTTTTCCTTGTGGTGCTTCCTCCCATACCCGTTTTATTAGTCGATCGTTTTGACTCCTTTGTACATGACCTGCCCATCGTAGTCTTCTGGACTTTATTTCTTGAAGGATGTCAGGGCTTTGATATATTTGCGCAAGCTCTATGTTGCTTCTCATTCTGTGACGGCCTGTTTCACGGTCTCGGTATGGGCCATATATTATGCGCAGGGTTTTTCTCTCAAACCTTCTTAGCAGCTCCGTATCGTGGACTGTCAGGGTCCATGTTTCACTGGCGTAGATTGCTACTGGTCGTATTATTGTTCGATAAATTTCGGTTTTTGCGTTTCTAGTGATAAATTTTGACTTCAGCAAGGTTTGTATCGCAAATGTACATTTATTTGCTTGTGTAATGCGCTGTTTAACCTCTTCCTGCATATTATTGTATGCCGTTATCACTGCGCCCAGATACTTGAAAACTCGCACATGCTCAAAATTATAGTCATCCATAGTGACGTTCTGCCTGATTCTGTCTCGGGCGGGGTTGCGGGAGACATGCATGTATTTGGTCTTTCCTTTATTTATTCGAAGCCCTATTCTCTGAGCTTCTTTTTCTATCTTTTTGAAGTTTCCTTTCACACTGACTGTGCTTTCTCCTATCACGCCCATATCATCCGCGTAGGCCAAAATAAGTTTACGGCCGCTTAGCCCAAAAACCTCCGCGTCAACTGATACTGTTCTTACGGCTTTCTCCAGTGCAAGGTTAAACAGTACTGGCGAGCGACAAAGCATCTCTCTGTTTTAATCCTCTGTTGATAGAAAATGTTTGGCTACACTATCCTTGAATTCTGACACAGCTTTTTGCTCCCTCCAGGCACGCTCTACACAGTCTAATCAGCTTAAGATAACTGAGATACGAAAGGTGTCCCAAAAAGTATAATTTTCAAAATCGCTTTATATCTCCAAAACAAAGAGGTTTATGAAAATTATGTTAGTGGCATCGTTCGTTTCTTTAAAAGTATCACAGTGGGACGAAATCCTTATCCTTCTATTTTTACTAATAAAAGAGATAACATCTAAAAAATTGGACATCTTGTACATATTAGGGATATATTCTAGTTCAATCTGACACTGCCGAAAGAATTTCCATTTATTTTTGATTTTCCTTTACCTGCAAAACATACATTAAATCTGCAAACATAAATACACATAACAGTCTCTTTTACGGTTATAGATATTTTCCATTACGCTCCTGCTCAAAGCTCAAAAGATAAAAGTGAAGGGTAAATCAAATTATAACGAAACGAGAGAATTTATTGACATTGCTAAAGAGGTTATGATTGTTAAGCTTATTTGTTTTCTTTCAGGGTTTTATTTTCCTTTGGCAATATTTCCGTATAAGCATTTTTGAGATGGAGAAATTGATTAGAGCAAATAAAAATATTAATTTAACTAGAAATTACAGATACTGCCAGGAAACGAAAAATATATGTTGTCTTTTGAATTTACTTCTTAAATTTATTAAAAAAAAAGTAATTTGATAGACTCAGACTGATTTCTATAATAATAATAATAACAATAATTAAATTTGTAGATGTCGACAACTTAGCGTCGAACTACTGGTTGATTTCGGGTCAGATGTTTTCGGAAACGGAGGGCTTCTTGTTAGCTACCCAAGACCAGGTTATTCCGACGAGGAACTATCGGAAATTCATCATTAGAGATCCCTCAATTGAAAATGACCAATGTAGATATGGTTGTCGAACATCGGAGACGATCCAGCACATAACTGGAGATGCCAAGCGTTTGCCGCAACCGAGTATAAGGAAAGACACGATTCAGCCGCTAAGATACTCCACCAAGAGTTAGCAGATAAGTTAAAACTATTGCAGACAGGAAAGGTGCCTTACTACAAATATCATCCAGAGCCTATTCTTGAAAACAACGAGTTCAAGTTATATTTGCCCAGCGTTTGCTGCAACCGAGTATAAGGAAAGACACGATTTAGCCGCTAAGATACTCCACCAAGAGTTAGCAGATAAGTTAAAACTATTGCAGGTAGGAAAGGTGCCTTACTACAAATGTAATCTAGAGCCTATTCTCGAAAACAACGAGTTCAAGTTATACTGGGATCGAACGGTCCTAACAGATCAAACCGTTGCTCATAACAGGCTAGACATTATACTAACAGATAAAATTTCCAGGCAAACTACACTAATCGACATCGCTGTACCGAACAACAACAACCTAAGGTCAAAGTACAACGAGAAGATCGCCAAATACAGATATCTGAAGGTGCAAATCTGCAGACAGTGGGCAATGAACAGCGTCCACATGATTCCTATAATACTGTCAACAACTGGAGTGATACCAAAGAACCTCCTGCAGAACATCAAGGGACTGGACCCTAGTGAACATCTGTATAAACCGATTCAGAAAGCGGTTCTCCTTGCAACCGCGCGAACCGTCCGAAAGTTTGTAGGAAGTGCAGAAGACCACGCCACCTAGGACCCGATAACATGGAAAGGGTTTTCCACAGAGCTTCATACTTTTGGTGTCTTTGCATTCCTGGTATGAGTGAATAATCCCTGGAGGGAGTGCGAAGCCGTTTGGCTTGTAAGTCTAAATAATAATTAAATTTGTCGCTCTAATAATAACATCATAATGACGTTGAATGTTATCAACAACCAGATCTTTTTAATTACACTGTGCTGCATGAAAATCCTCCCCGCCAAACTAATGTGTTCTCTCGATAATTTCTTCTTATGTAACCCTTACACTGACCCGTAAATTATCGTATAAGATAGCAAACCAAATCACATCAACAACATATTTGGATTGATTGCAATGCAGGTATAAGGATGTACCTATGCGATATATTTGTTGTTATAACATACCGGGGTGCGACGTTGCCAACTCTACTTTTGCCCTAAGTTTAAGGAAATTGTGCATAATCTAGCAACACCACAAGGAAGACGTCTAGGGGCTAACTCCACATTTACGAAGTCTCAACCCCCTAGAGCATAAAGTAACGGAGATATTAAGCCCCATGTAATTCCAAATTTTCCCATACCTTGTAGTCGTCAAAGGATCACCTACTTATCGAAGGGAATTATGTCGTCGCTTCTGGTATTCTCGATACCCGATGTTTCTAGAAAACACCAGATATACGAAAAGGCCATATATGGCACGGAATATTGCGGCCAAAATATGTGACTTTCAAAAAGTTTTACTTTTGAGATACGAGGTTTGTCCCAAAAGCATCGAGCCTACCTTTATATCCCGCATTGGTGTTATTCTTTATCATCCGGTGAGTGATATCCTTCAAAGTAGTCCCCATTTAATTGAATAGCACGTTCCCAGCGGTGTTTCTACTTCCTGAAGCAGTCCTGGAGGTCAGTTTTCGGAATTGCCTTCAGTGCATTCGTTGCCTTAGTTTCAACCATCTCTTTGTCATCGAGTCGGTGTCCTTTGAGCGGCATTTTTAATCTGGGAAAGAGCCAAAAGTCGCAGGGAGCTACGTCGGAACTGTACGGAGGCTAGCGAAGCTGTACGACTTGGTGCTTTGTTAAAATGCGCTTGCGCATTGTCGTGGTGAAGCAGCTAATCATCGCTTGTCCAAAGCTGTGGCAGTTTTCTTCTGTTTCAAGGATTCTTAACAAATACTGATTTTATCCTTATAAAATCCAGCTTTGTTAAGAGCTTGACGGAAATGATTTTGATAACCGAACTGAATTCTGTTTGTGGATGTTAGATAAAGTGGCAGAAAATGAACACTTTTTTGATAATGTGTTGTTGAGTGAAGAATATATTTTTTATAGCAATGGTTTCGTGAATAGACATACCTTCCATTACTATTCTGATTCAAATCCTCCTCAATACAGAATTATGAGAAACCACAATTGGTGGTCGGTTAATATGTGGAGAGGAATGCTGGGTCCATACTTAATTGGACCCTACTTTTTTGGAGGATTTTTAAATGGTTTGATGTTTCGCGATTTTATTTTACACCAACTTCCAGTGTTATTAGAAGATTTTAGAACGACTATATGGCTTCAACTGGATGGAGCTCCGCCTCATTATCATCGCGAGGTTAGGCAATTTTTAAATGTTAACTTTCGAAATAGGTGTGGATTGGGAGAGACGGATATTAAAATTGACCCCCGAGATCTCCGGATTTAACTCCACTAGATTCCTTTTATGGGAATACATAAAAGGAATTGTCTATAATGCGCCCCCGACAACACCACAAGGTATGAAAATACGCATAAGAGACGCTGTTCAAACTGTAACCCCGGAAATGTTGTCCACAGTTAGCAGTGGTTTCGAAACAAGAATATGTAAGTGTTTGGAAATGGATGATCGAAATTTCGAACATCTACTATAAATATTTTTGCTTCTGTTTCGTGCTATCGTCAATATTTTATTACCATTATTGTTGTTATAGCTTGTTGGACGACTATAAATCACGTTCCGAGTTTCAGAACATATGTAAAGATATTCCTGATTATTATTCTTATAGTTGTAAATTACCTGTCTTTTCCAAATGCCATAGGCAACTAGATACATTAGAACATCTATTAAAAACACACAATGGTGCAGAAAATTATTATTTGGCGTATTCTGTGAAAACGCGAAGACCTAGCTATAGAACACCCTTGTACCATGCACCAGTGGAACGTCTTACAAAAATTTTCACTTTTCGGAAAAAGCAGTCTAAAGACAGTATTTTCTGATGACAAATGACTTAGTTTACTGTCATGATATTCCAGATTTAATCAACGAACTGGGCCTTTCCTATAAACCTGCCAGTGGCGATTATTTATTGACTCTTCGAAGACAAGTCTCAAAGCAATTTTATTGCTTAATGAAATGAAGAACCATCTCTTCTCGTGGGTCATGCTGTAAATATGAAAGAAACGTACGAGAACATGCGTATAGTACTTTAAAACATAAAACGCGAAGTTCATAAACGGAATATCCGTAGTGATGTAAAAATTATTACACTACTTACAGGACTGCAGAATGGCTACACCATATATGCTTGTTTGGGACAGCAGAGCCAGAAACCAACATTATGTCGTGAAAGAATGAAACGTGAAAACATTATGCCCGATCTGAAAAACCCCGTTAATGAGCAGCAGAAAATTTATTTACCCTCTTCTGTACAGAAAACTAGAGCTTATAATAAATTTTGTTAAAGCTTTAAATAAAGAAAGAAATGCTCTTCTTTATTGAGCCGGAAATACAAGAACTTTTTAAAGACGAAAATTTTGAAACTACACTTTCGAGCAGAGAAAACGTTTCCAAAAAATACGTCACAGTATAGTTTTACTTCCTTCTAAAACATGAACCAGACAGAAAGTATATTAACCTTTAATCTCTCTACAAATTTTTAAATTTATTTTCAACAAAAAACATCTTTTAAAACAAAACTATATATTACTGCGGGCGTGCCAAAAGTGATTTTGTTGTTCCAGTCCTTTCTCTTACAAATCTTAAGAAAAAGACGTGCGAAAAATGTATTTATGTTATTCGACTTGGTTTTGCCTCGTTGAACAAATTTCACCGTTAACTTTTTTCACTAGCATATAAATAATTATTACAATAGCGTGTATATAGTAATAAACATTTTGTTATCGCTCGTATATAAATATGTAACAATTTTAAATGTCTAAATCTATTACGTCACATTTCGTGTATTTTAAAACATAAATCGTAGCAATGACATTGTTCAGTGCAACTATTAAAACTCTACTAATAAAAAAATAAGTATATATTATGTTATCAAACAATTAAACTAAATAAATGTATTTACGTAGAGAAATGTCAAGTAGCGATTATATTTTATTTATCTTAAAAATCATAAAAAATTTATTTCTTCATAAAAAAGTGTTAAGAAATCATTGTTTTACGTCAATATAGTTATCGTCTTTTTTATTTCTCGGATATGTCTTGTAATCGAAGTTAGATATTTGCTATATAGTGGATTATATTTATGTCATCTTATAAAAGAAAGGGAAAGATAATTCTTTGAGATTATTATCAACGAAGTTTGACATACCTGTCAGAATCACACACGTGGATAACACTTTACTTTACGTGCAACCATCTGAAGTGAATAAGACCCTATTGTAGTATGATGGAACCATTCTATTATACAGGGTGTTCCACCGGAAAACAATTCGATCTATACAGGTGTAGAAAATCCAAAACAGAACCTCTAAAAAAAGGGAATGTGACAGAAAGAGACAACCCGTTTAGCCATGTTGAAGAAGTGAAATAGAGCATACTGTTGTACCGCAGCTTGCTTTCTAGTTTCCAGCAAAGATAGTTGGGGGGGGGGTCGTCAAAACACAGTGGGTTGAAAGCACGGATTTAATATTAAAAATAGAAATCGGGTCCAACAGCACACTGAATCTTTAAAATCATGAAAATAAATTCGAAAAACGTCTAATGTGGTTCAATAGCTGTTAAATATGCAATTTAAAAACAAAATAAAAAGAATAATTGTATTTCCATGAATCAAATATTGCGCTTGAGTCAAGGTGCATTTTAAAAATAATACTATAATAATAAATACGTGGATATCGATAATGGTTAAAAAGGCAAAAGTACTTTTTCCTCTATGCTTAGGACTTCTTAACAAATAGCAATGCAAATAATTTGTAAGTAATTTAATATTTATTGATTTACACAAATGAATAAATAATACGACTGTAATAAAAATAATAAAAAGAACTTTTTAATCATTGCTTTCTTTGTTAACAGCTCTTTTCTCATTCTCCAATATGTACCAATTGTTGTCCGAATGCTTACGATGTCAAACAACAGTGTAAGGATCCATCGACGCCACAAGTTTTGGAACACATCCTCCATATTTTTCTCGAGAAGATTTTCGGGAAAAGTCTAGGCGATAGCTTCTTATTAACTTGTCCGTTGATTTTTATGCATCTTTCGATAGTTTATCTATCGGTAATATTGCAAATGCCATGATGTCTGGTCAATGGAGTAAGTAATTTGAGGATTCCTATTGGCACGTTGTACCAAGAATATTCTTTGAAGAATAATCTTGCTGTTTGAAGTTTGAATTCCCAAATCTTCTCTATTGCAGTTTAATGTTAGCTTCCAATAGTTTGCAAAATGACTGAAAACCGAAGGATCAGTTTTCGCTTTACTCTTGTTATAATGGCTGTAGCTTGAAATACTCTGTATTTACTGGGACAGATTATCAATGTTGTTGAACTGAGGTGTTGTTTGGCAGACGTAATAACGTTGGACCAATTTCGCTCCAGCCAAACCGTTCACCTAGCCGTATATCATCGTCATAGATAAGTTGTACTGTACTGAAGCTCGGATGGCAAAGAGAACTCTTTTATATGGTGCAAGTTGTCTGGTTCGAGTTCATAATTTTCTATTTTCGTTAAAGACTTTGGTTCGGTTTTCTTAATAAATTTAAATTTCAGAGGCCCGCAATTCATAATGGACAAGGATTTGGAATTGTACAACGCAATCTGTTTTTGGTGAGTTTGCGTGTTAATACCTGCTAATTGAAATGGAATAAGAGAGGTTAGGAATAAGTTTGTATCAGAAATATTCGGATCATTGAATTTCATTTTATACTGGCTCTGACCTGACGTTCCATCGAAACCCCATTTGCAAATGAAACTCATATCTACAAATCTAATTTAGCGATTTGTTTAATATTTTAAATAATTCGATCCACTGTATGATCCAGTAAGCCTTGGAATTTAACCTCGGCTTTTGATTTAGTAAAAGTTACATACTCGTCATGTGGATAACATGCTTTTTTTTTTGTATTTTACACACCAGAGAACGGCGAAAATATATTACTGCCTTTCTGTTTAGCTCAATTTTGTAATCGTTGATATTTGTTTCTCGACAATCCAATGTCAAAGAGAAGAGCGGCGCACAAATGTAACTGTGCGCAACGCAACCACAACACTGTTGCTTTTGACCTGAGACAAAACTTTAGAAAGAAAAGGCTGGCCGTTCATATTACCGAGGTTTAATAGAAACGTTACTATAGCCAACCTTCCATTTTAAATTTCTTAAATAGAAATTATTTTGTCTGTTTCTCAAATTCTAACCCACTAAGCCCATCTAACTTCTTTCAGATTAGTTTGGGACAGAAGATCGTAGGAAATGCATACGCGCAATATTACCCCCGCTAACTTCCGTGCGACACGAAGACGAGCAGTACCTTGAAAGAAATGAACGTAATCGACGGAATTTGCAATATTTAATGACTATTTGATACATTGATTGTTTTAAATACATCAAATAGTCGAAAAACAAAAAAAAAATAGTTTTTGTTGGCCGTTGAGCGTAAAGAAAATTTATATTTATGTTACGAAATAAACATTTATTCTAATAAAAATACTAGTGAAACGCAACGGTAATTTCTAAGTAAATAAGCTAATAGACCACTTTAAAATTAAAAATCATTCTCAAAAATAAACTTTTATTCTGGTAAAAAATAAAAGTAACACGTTCAGTAATTGTAAATAAATAAACAAATAATTAAATTCAATTTAAATCAACAAAAACACCTAAAAGTCTACAAGAGGTGTTTAAACAAGCCTCCACTTTGAGCGAGACAATAACCCAGTCTATTGTAAAATACGGTTCGCGTATTTGCCAAAACTTCAGGGGTTATATCTCTATTAGCCCTTTCTATCATGTCTTCCTGATCTTTCTGAAAAATTCCTTGAGTTATTCGCAATTTGTTTCGTTTAAAAATATTCCGAACTGTTCGAGCGTTCATATCAAGTTCTTCAGCAATTACGGTACTATTGCAAGGAAAATTAATTTCTGCTAAACTACAAACGTCAGTCTCCCGATTTGCTTGTTCTTCAGTAATTTGAGGAACCGGTTGCTCCTCATTATTATCAGTGCATTTTTTACAAATTTTTAGACAACCGATTGTCTCAAATTTTTTAATAATTTCCGAAATTCTAAATGTTCAAGAAACAGGATGATTTTCGCACGTAAATGCAAATCTGCCGATTATTTACCAGAATAGTAGCTCTTTTTGTTCTGTGGAGTAAACTACCATTGTAACAAAAAAAATTGGCGCGAAACACGGTACTTACGCTTCGATGGCCTGAATGAAAGCAAATAACTTGGAATCCTCTTGTTGTGCTAGGGCGTGGCGTATGTTGCCGCCCGCTCTCACCGCGCCAGCATTGTATTACCCCTCACCCTAGAGTCAAATTGGTAATTTACACTATGTCGATGCTTACGACTGTCTCATTCTGATTTGATGCATTATAATATTTTCTTTATTTACTTAAGAAACATCCAGGTTCCGGTCTGTATTTTCCACACCCGCATATTATTAGAATAATATGTATATTCTAGCTTATAAAATTCATTTGCAGTAATAAACTAATAGGATTGGGAAGGCGCCTGCGGCGCCTAATGTGATTCAGCGCCGAATGGTACTGCCATCTCTGCTACCCCGGTAGCTACGCCACTAACTACCAGCCTTCAACGGTACTCTGTGATTTTTTTGCTTACCTCTTTTCTCACTTAATCGTAAAGTATTGCACCCCATAAATACCCATGTGGTGAAAAGTGGCAAAAAATGTAGTTTTTCAAATGTGAATTTTGAAATAAAAAACTTTGGTGAAGCCATGTCTTTTCATCGGCTACTAAAACCCATTACGCTCTCGGACTAATCCCAAATACCAATTTCCAAAAATATAAAAAGAAACCGTGAACTTTTAGCAAAGTCCAATTACCACCCTGTACTATTAAACTACAATAAAATAGCTACGTTATACTTGATACAGATAAAATCCTAAATTTATCTGGAAATCGATATTCGATTGCCCCAATCTTGATGAACCAGTTCGAGCGAGTCGTGCAAATTAAGACCGGCATTTAACGTAAAAAAGAAATAAAAATATGTTTTGAAAAAGGTCAGTAAAATTTTAATTTTAAAAGACTAAATTTGCTTAAAAATCGTGGTTTTATATGCTTAATAAAAGGAATTTTATGGTATAATTATACAGAATATTTAACATTTAATTAATTGTTATTGTTTCTTTTTTCAGAACTCGTTAATAAGGAGTTAAAAGTGTTAAACGAAGTGGTTACACGCCACGCCCTGAAAATCTTCGGTAAGTAGTTATATTTACCTTTTATTAAATTTCGGGTAAAGTGGGGTAATTAACGCCAGAATGTAAGATAACAACATTTTTAATATTTTGATATAATTACTGAATTTCAAACGTGTGATAAACTTTGAACTACTTAACCATTTTCTTTTGTAACTGTAACTTTTACATGAACTTGTATAAATTCTGTCCAGTTTTTTTTTAAACATAAGATTTACGTATCCAAAGTAGTTTTAAAATCAGAATTTCCGGTAAATCTTGGAAAATAGGTTGAAACCCACAATTTCCGTATCTTTCGATGATTTTTTATATACCTCCTATTTTTGGGTTGTAGATTTTGCCGATCTCGGTGGTTTTTCTGAAAAAAAAATCATTTTCACTCATATAACTGGTATTTCCCGATCATCACCTTTAAATTTAGGGCAATTATAGGAAAATACACACACACTACACAATATTTAATCATATTTTTAATAAGTTTACATAAATAATCGCGGAATAATACGAATGTTCCATAAAACGTAAGAAAACGGTTGTCTTGTCGTTTTATATTGTTTCTAGGCATGCATGGTTGGTTGCATACGATTTAAATCTTAACACGTGATGCGATGTTGCCACGTTGACGTGGATTTTAAATTCCATTAGGATGGAAAACATGATAGTTCAAATGCAAATAATTTTGGTCATTCCAGAATTGTTGCGTAAAATGTGGTTAAAAGTGCAAAATAGAGATGCCAAACATAAACAAATCGTTCCGCAAGCTACGTTGATCTAAAAACGAAAATCGTAACTAAACTAACCTGAACTGACCCGAACTAACCTGAAGAAATTTTCTATGATTTTTTAAACACTTTTTTCAGGCCGTAAAACACGAATAAATTGTTTTTCTTTGTGGTTTTTCCCATAAAATCTAGATAAGTTAAGTTCATACGAAAATTCGTGCATATTGAAGACATTCGATTTTTTTAGCTGTCATATTGAATCCGCCATTTTGAATTTTGCAATTCTGACTTCAGATTCATAACTGGCGACCCATAAAACCTTTAGGATAAAAGATCTATGGAAATTGAACGTTTCACAAAAACCGAATCTCTTAAAGGTTCTTTTAAGGAAAGGTGACTCTTTCTTCGTTGAAGGGAGTATAGGAGGGAGGGGGAATGAGCGGAAGGGTCCGTTTAAGGTGAAATCGATTCATTATTGTTAGTAGATAATAAAAATTTCAAGCCGAAAAATAAATTAGGTTAAAATAGATCTTAGAGATCCTTCTCCTTTCCAAACATTCATCCAATACGTCAAATCTAATTTTTCTCTTATACTAACAGTCCCTAACAAAACAAATTCCATTTCATTGTGCAAATGATTTTTAGATAACTCATGCCTTTTTATTTTTTCGATTAAATGCACTAGGTCGATTACATCATTTGTGTCCAAGACTTATCTCCTCCAAACAGTACACTGGAAAACAAAATAATGCGTTTTTTCTATTACAGATAGATATCCAGTCATTTCTAGAATATAAATCTTTATTAAATTGTCTTTTGGAAGATTTTCCTCGGCTCGGCCCTTCTTTTTCAATCAAAATATCCAGTAAAGGAGGTCCTTCCTTCAATTTTATTTTTTCTTCATAAGTAAATTGAAAAAAAATTTAAGGCTTATTAAACCATAAATAATATCCATACTGAATATATTAAACCCTCTGAATTACCCGATTTTGGTAAGTTTTAACAGTTTTTTCTTTACCAGAATACAGCAAACTTAACTGCAGAAACTGCGGAAACGATTCATACTTAATGAAGCAATGTGACAATGACAATTAGATATAATCAGACGTACCAACCTTATTCTTTCTCTTTTTATTGCATTATTTAATCGAACCACTCTTTCATGCTTTTTCTGCTGTGTTATTTTAACGAATTCTTGACTCAACTTTATTGAATTCCAGAATTCGTAGCGGCTGGTTTATAAAATATTTTATAGGATATTTACAACAATGCTTTTAGCCTAAAAATGTTGGTGGTTCTGCAGCTCTGCAGTACTTATACACTAGCCGCCACTGTCCCCATGGCAGAGAGACCACTGAAATCATTCTATCAAAGATTTCATTTTGGAACAAATAAACTATTTATATACATTTTTAATGGGTACTTCATAGCTTTAATAACTCATTATAGATTTTATGTGTATAATTTTAATGAAAGAAGTAGTGAAATTCTCATTAATAATTAAATATTATGCAGTACAGAAAAAGTTTGGGCAATCGCGTAAAGAATTTATAATTATTTAGAGGTAAGAGACCTGCTATCACAAATATATCCATATATACGACTTTAAAATTATTATTTTCACCTGTATACCATCAGATGTCAATGACTTTATATAAAATATGGTAATTTTAAACATGTTGATTTTGTAATGTTACCTGCATTATCGGCGGTGGGTACGTATTTACTAAAATGTGATTTGTTTAAATGAATTTTAAGTTTGAAACGGTGATATAACGTTATCTCTGCTAATCACTGTAAATAAAAACACTTCTAGAATAAATGAAGGCAAAATATTAATAGAAAAATACATGTTAAACAGTTATTTATAAATTATTGGCGGTAGATTTTCAGAATCTTCATTTGATGAATTAAAAGGAGCGTAACATTTAGGAAGGTTCGCAAGTCAGGCGACTATATATATATATATATATATATATATATATATATATATATATATATATATATATATATATATATATATATATATATATATATACAGTGGTTTAGGGTGAACGAAGAAAAAATCACCCCATCTTTCTTACGTTTATCCAAAGGTTAATTAAAAGCCTAAATCTGCAAAATTTCATTGTAAAAGAAGAAAAAGTGACGAAGTTACAAGACTCTGACATGTTTACTGACAGACAGGCAAACGGTGGTGAGATGCAATCCTAAATAGTACATTTTGGTTTTACCTAAATTGGACACTTTTTTGGTTCGAGTAATCTAGGTCGTTTTATACAGAATGAAGTACTGAACCCAAACGATAGGGGAAAGATGGGTAAAACCTACTAAATTTTTATAACTTTTATTTTATTATTTATAAAGTTAACTATTTTTGGTAATTAATCTAGAATAATATCATTAATTGGGTAATTTAATTAGAAAATAAAGACTAGTAAAATCTCATCTTTGCATAAAGGTGATGCATAGATCGAGAAAATTGACGTAAAGTGCGTTTTATCATCTGCTCTATCATAAGCCAAACAAAACTGGCCGACCAGAAGATTTAACTTCCATCACAACTAGATCGGGTTTAAGTTTTAAACCTTCTTAGTGGATCTGTATATGTTTACTGAATTTTGTATTCAGACCCCCAATTTTTCGGTGTTTACAGGTCCACAGTATACCATCTGTTCAACGGGTTCGCGCCTTTGAAAAATCCAATATGGCGGCTTCAATATGACGGCTTCAATATGACGGCCTGAAGCCGGAGAAAAATGGAGTGTCTAGCAAAAAAAGCTCATAAAAATAAAGAATTGGCAACCAATCAGGTCGTTTTTTGCTCAAATTATAGCTGATGGTTGTCTCTAAAAGGCTGGTGTAGTAGGTTGACAAAATCCAACATGGCGGATCCAATATGGCGGCCTAAATTCCAATGTAGTGGTAGAATTTTTGAAAATCAACCGATTTGCATCAAGTTTGGAATACGGGAATTTTTTGGGTCCTTGATTACGAATCCGAGGTTGGATTTGAAAAATTCAAAATGGCGGATCTTACTTTGTGGACGTATTTTTTTAAAAAATCAACCGATTTGCACCAAATTTGGTATACGAGGGTTTTTGGGTCACCGATTACGAATCTGTATTTCCGAAATTTTAAAATTCAATATGGCGGATCTAAGATAGCGGACATTATTTTGAAAATAAACCGATTTGCACGAAATTTGGTATACAGTGGTTTCGGAGGTTGCTTATCACGAATCCGAAGTCAAGTTTGCTAAATTCAAGATGTTGGCGACAACTTTTAAACTCAACCGATTTGGACCAAATTCTTTATTTGGGGTCGTTGGGCACGAATCCGAATTTCGAAAATCCTCGGATTCGTAATCAGCGTCCCCAGAAACCCCTGTATACCAAATATGGTAAAAATCGCTTGATTTTCAAAAAATACATCCGCTATATTGGATCCGCCATTTTGAATTTTACAAATCAGACCTTAAATTCCTGATCAACGACCTCAAAAACCCTCTTATACCATGGCTTTCTTTATATCTGATTGTGAGAAACCATTCCGTTCATCATCCCTCTCAAAAACAGGTAGTAGTCAACACACTAGTTTCAAGATCTCTCCGCCTAACAGAACTTGACACAAAACAAGACGAAATAAGACACATTTCAACAGCTCTAAAACGGAATGGTTTCTCACAATCAGATATAAAAAAGCCATAAAAAGACAAGAGAAGACTGCAACAAAGACCAATGACCAAGATCAAACAAGGAACAAAGCCATAATACCATACATAAAAGGAATAACAGACAGAATCGGAAGAATCTTAAGAAAACACACCATACAGCCCATATTTAAACCACAAAAAACAATAGCCAACATCCTACGAAATCCCAAAGACAAGACCAACCTTGAAAATCATGGCGTTTACAGCATTCCATGTGCAGATTGCCATCAAACTTATATAGGACAAACAAACAGGCGCATATCAGCAAGAACCCGAGAACATAAAAATAACCTCAAAAACAAACAGACTACCTCAGCCCTATTTCAACATCACCAAACAATCGGACATACCATCGACTTCGAAAAAACAACAGAAATAGCACCAATACAGAACTACAAGGTACGCGTCATAAGAGAGGTCCTAGAAATCGAAAAAGCGGGACAGCTAAATAAACGAGACGATGCTATAAATGTTCCAACTACATGGAAAACATTAATAAAGAATCAAGAAAGAAAACAACAAAAGTCAGCATACAAGAACAAAATATATCGCACTCGGCAGAGGGGAGGAGCCTGCGAAGCCGCTCATCCAATCAGGAAGCGAGCCAGCTAAACAAAACTCAAAATTCATCAGAGGCCACCATCAGTTCTCAGCGAGTAACGAGACGAACCGCACTTGAAAATGCCAAATGAGATTTTGGCGAAACTTCGTGAAAACGATTTTTTGAACGAACGGATTGAAACCCGGAATAACCAAACTATGTTTTAATTGAAGTCAAAAGAAAATCTGTATTCATAAAATGAAATGATTCGTCTCTCAGTTGTCTCTTTCTATCTTGCTCTATTCATGTCAGATTTTCTGCAAAGTATGGCTTGGATTAGAAGAATAATGTTTTAATTCCCATCCCTTTATTTCTGTACAAGTGTCAAAACTGTCTCTGCTATGTCAGTAAATTGATGAGGCATGAATATAATATCACTGGACCAATTGTATTTAACTTTTCTAGTGCCTCTTGTACTTTCATATCTAAATAGTGTATATGGGCATATTGTAGATTTAATTACAAACACGAAATAAATTAGCAAAGATAAAATAAAGACGCGCCCAGCTTCTTACAGTAATCAAACTCTACACATAGTTAATGACACCCAATAGGAGCGAAAGCACCACTTTATTACTTAATTACTTAGTTATTGCAGACAATGGAATGCAAATAAATCGCAAAAGTGTTCCACTAAATAGAAATGGGCTTATAAAGACGCACCTTAAACGCATTAAATCGTTTACTAAAAGGTGAGGTTACGAAAAACTATTATAATTATTTACTTTTACTTTCATCTTAATGTCAAGTATATCTGCAACAATGTGTAGAATTTGGGACAGTGAATGAGAATAAAAATGAAAAACTAGTTCCAAGTCGGCACAACGGTAAAACAAAAATTGTGAGTGTGAGATAGGACAAAGGAGATAATAAATTAATATGCTTAAGGCAAATACAAAATACTGAAATTAGGAAATTCTCAAATTACCCGTTTTTTCTAGTAACTTAGAATGTGATATCTGATAAAGAGTACTAGTAATTAAATCTTTATATTCAGTATGTACTGATTTCAGAAAACTCAACATGAAAGGAAAGGTAATCGCATCAAAAAAAAACTGCTATTAAAATATTTCTAGAAGTTTAAAGGCGACCGAGTTCTTAAAGAACTTCACTAGGAAGGTAAAATAGAAGAGTTTTATTAATTTATTTATTAACATCGAAGCCCTACAACAATAATTAAAAGGGCCGTAATAAAATAAAACATAAAAAACATATACCTATTAAAAAATACCAGAAATAATATCATAATATCACGTAATAAAATATAACATAAAAAAAAACATACAGAAATAATATCACAATAGCAGTCCCAGACCTACAATAATACTGAATAGGAACGTAAAAATTAGGTATAAGTCATACTCAGATCACACGATTGCGACACCCTATTAAACACAAAACATTCGATATATTGGCGACATACAATATGCATTAGTCCTAGGTATCCTTAAATGAAAATATACACCATGCCTGCTCGTTAATCGTGGCACACTAAAATTTAGCTCGCCCAAAAGCTGAGGTCAAACAATCTGACCGTTGACCAGCTTGTATAAAAATAAAACTGAATGTAAGTTACTCTCTCGCTACAGCAGGGACCAAATCTGTTGATCAACAGACTTTGTTGCATATTAAGAGCTACTCTAGCCCTAGGATATGTACCAAAGGTTTGGAGGTTAACCAGGGTACTGTTCATTCAAAACCTGGAAAACCCAACTATTCCACAGCAAAGGCATTCAGATCAATCAGTCTAATGTCGTTTATCCCTAAAACTCTCGAGAAGCTGTTGGACAGGCATGTTAGGGATGAATTAATGGTAAACAGTCCGTTTCATCAGAACCAGCATGCATACAGAACCGGGAGATCTACAAAGACAGCGCTCCACGACTTGATTAGCAAAGTGGAAAACACTCTGGAAAATGGAGAAGTGCTTCTAGGAGCATTTCTAGACATAGAAAGGGCGTTGGACAACACGTCTTTTCAATCAATTATCACTGCAATAAGGAACATCAACCTGAAAAAGACCTGTTGCAGGTGGATCGAGAATATGTTAAAAGACAGGGTGATCTATACCGAACTGATTGGAGAGACGCCGATGGCACGGGTGACTGGGGGTGTCCGCAGGAGAGTCCTCTCCCCACTGCTTTGGAACTTAGTAATAGATGGGCTTTTGCGAACCCTGAGCAGGGAAGGTCACTCTGTACTGGAATATGCAGATGACTTGGTAATCCTAACCCAAGGCAAATTTAATACAAGAGTAAGAGAGAGAATGCAGCGGGCTCTTAAGGTTGTAGAAAGATGGGTAAGGCAGAAGAGTCTCAATATAAGTCCCCAAAAGACTGTCCTAATCCCCTTCACAAAACGGAGGAGGATAGAGGATCTCGGTCCCATCATCCTGCAAGGAAACATTATGCCACTTTCCAAGGAAGTAAGATATCTGGAGGTGATTTTAGACTCCAGGCTGACTTGGAACAAGCAAGTGGAATACATAACCAGAAAATCGGAAGCAACTCTTATGACTGTTAGAAGATTATGTGGGAAAACATGGGGTGTTTCACCGAAAATGGTACATTGGTTATACACCAGTGTTGTGAGACCAGTTATCACTTACGCAGCCTTGGTCTGGGGGCCCAAGGTAATGCTGAGAACAACCATGACAAAGCTGAGCGGAATACAAAGGGTCGCCTGTTTGTGTATTACTGGGGCCAAGAAATCAATCAACACTTCGGCAATGGAGTGCATTCTGGATCTACCTCTGCTACACATAGTGATTCAGGCAGAGGCGAGAATGGGACTCCATCGACTAAATCACTCAACAGTAAAATCACAAAGGACGTTGTCGTAAGGTTGTAAGGTCACTATTTTGAAAATCCTTTCTTTTATCGTCTAATAAATCAAAGTTTCTTAGTCTTGAGCAAACGAGTTTTATACCCATTTTTAAAAATAGGTCTCGCAGCACATGTCTTGTTATATATGCTCTATTTAACAGTCGTCTACTTATATACTTTTTCAAACTCAAACTTTTCGTATTTCATAACTTATTTGTAGACTGCGTCATCCAGCATTTTAGTTTATTTGAAAACATTTTAAACGACGTAGACGAAAACTCAAATACAGGGTAATAAAGAGGGTCTTTTAATTATGCTAAACTACAATATATTATGAAAGGAGAAATTTTGCGTGGTTGGGAATGGAAATAATGTTATTTTAATGGCTTAAAATGAAACAAAAGTTAAAGGAAAATATTATTTTATTAATTTTCATTCTTGCAACAAATAAAAAAAAAATAGTTGTCTTGAGCAAATATGCCTATACGATAATATACAAAGTATTTTTGTAACCCAGCTTGAAAATATTTTATATTTATATATCCTCGGTCGGGGACTTTCATATTTTAATCTGTGAAAGGGCTTAGTAACCTCCGGTGGTAGGGTAGCTACTGGTATGATCACCCATGCTAGTAAGATCTCTAAATGACGAGAGTGAAGCTAAGAAGCAGTGGATATAGGCAATCTAAATCACTGCCAGAACTAGCCAGATGGACCGACGGTCCTAAGAATCTGCTGAATCTAAACCACTACCCAAATAGAACAGCAACTATATATATATATATATATATATATATATATATATATATATATATATATATATATATATATATATATATATTTCCTTTTTTTTTTATTTTGACTTTCCTTGGGTTTAGTATATTTCTTTGACAAACAATCCAAACAACTGACGTTTCGCCTTTTATTTAAGGCATTTTCAAAAATTTTTTTTGTATCTATTTACTTTCCCAAAAATATTTTTTATATAACTAAATACATTCATACGAGAACATATCTACAATTTTAAGAAACAAACAAACACTTTAAAATACTATTTAAATTTTAAAAAAGTATTTAATTTTACCAGTACACACCTTGACATTTTGTTTATTTATTAATGATGATATGTAACTTCTACATTTTCTATTTAGGTACTGAGGATGCATGGAATGCGAGTGTGTCTTATTTTTAATATTTTATAATGCACAAAAAAAAAACGGAAAAACGTATACATTTAATTTTATGTTTAAGTGGATATTCAGTTTTTGATGTTTATTAACAAGATCGAATACTTAATAATTTTGTTTAAATTAGGCTGGTGTAAATGTGGCTCAAATTTTCTATATGTGTTCTGTCGTTAACAGTGTTTTTATTTATTTTTTTTAATTTCTATCATTTCCTTTTTTGGTAATTCATTTCCTTGTTTTTAATTATGGTACTGTTATAATCAAAGGTATGTTTTTCGTCCCGTGTGTGTTTGTTTAACGTTTTTCGTATATTTATGGCCATTCAATCTGGTCTTTAATATTTGGCCCTTCATACCTATATATTTTTTGGGACCATTTGTACAAAGAATCCAATATACTACATTTGATTTATTCATGAGAGGAGTTTTACTTTTTAAATTAGTGAATAGTGTATTTAATTTATTATGAGACCTGCGGCATACGACAATAACATGCTTTTTTAAAATGTGTTTTATTTTTTGTGACAGCTCACTAGTGTAAGATAATGCCACATATTTTTGCTGTTTATGTTCTATGTTTCTTGTTATTAGGTTATTATAAAATTTATATACTCGTCACATCTAACGATTTAGTTACAGGTTTCGTTATAATTGGAGTGGCAGTGCTTACTACGGGAGCATTATTAATTATGTGCTCGGACTTGATTGTCGTGACGTTTTCGTTGGAATCTATCTTGTTGATATCACTCTTTTCTTGGGAATTTATTACAAGTGGAGGCTCAACAGCTGGGGTGACTGTCGGCGTTACCGTACTTGGAACAGGATTAGCATTGACAGCATCGTTTGAGACTTTACTAGTCTCCGCAGATTTCGGTGATAGTCTTTTCATTAAAATTATTATTTATTAGAGTCTTTTTCACTTTTTGCAGTATTCTTGGTCTGAATTCTGCAAGCGTTAGAGAGACAGCACGATCAGATAGACCGATTATAACACTATTTTTTTAAGTTTTTGAGTGATTACATAAACTGTTTAGATATCTACCAGACCAAGTTGGTTTAGTGTACCATTCAGTTAAAATTTTATTTTTTCTGCGTATAAGTGTCACATCTAGAAAATTTATTTTATTATTTTTTTCTGTTTCGGACGTGAATTGTAATTTTTCGTTCAAATTATTAAACCGTTTGGATTTTTTGTCAAATAAAGAGTCTAAACCCAAGAACTAAAAAAAGGATATAATCTATGGTTTAAGAATCTGGAAAATATAATATATATATATATATATATATATATATATATATATATATATATATATATATATATATAGAGAGAGAGAGAGAGAGAGAGAGAGAGAGAGAGAGAGAGAGAGACCTATAATTGCAGGTCGTTATCAAAACCAGACAAAACTCATTGAGTTAGGAAATGAAGGAATTAACATAAAATGAGATATTATTGGAATCAGCAAAATAAGACGGAAAAAAAGAGAGTCAGTAGAACTTAAATCAGGCAATATCCTTTATCACAAAGAAACAACAAATAGACGAAGAGGTGGCGTGGGATTCTTAATTAAAAAAAGATGGAAAGACAAGTTAATCGATATAATAAGCACCTCAAACAGAGTAGCTAGCTTAACTCTACGACTATCAAAAAGATACGCCATTCAAATCGTACAAGTATATGCTCCAACTCACTCAGGAAAAAATACAGAGGAATCCTACAATGAAATAACAGAGATGTTAAACAATTACAGAAGTCAGTCTAATTGAGGACTTCATTGCCAAAGTAGGGAAAAGATCCAATCAGGAAAAGTATGTGGGACACTTCGGAATTGGGGAAAGAAATAAAAGGAAAGAAAGGCTGGTGTAATATGCATCTTACCAGAACTTATCAGTCGCCAACACCTCTTTCAAGAAAAAACCTTAATAGAAAATGGACATGGGAAGCTTCCGATCCAACTATCAAAAATGAAATAGGTTTCATCTTAACAAATGAAATAAAAACTGCTAAAGATGTAAGCGTCCTCAACAAATTTCGAACATGTAGTGATCATAGATTAATTACAGCTCGAATAGTGCTGAATACAAAACTATAATCAATAAAATCACTTTATAAACCAACAAGTGGAATAAACATCACTAACTTAAATAACAACTCGGGACTCTATCAAGATTTTCTCGATGAAAGTCGCGAAAGAAATTGGAGGACCACAATAACGCAACCATAACACAATGACAGACAAATGAAAATTAACTCCAATAGATACCGAGTAGAATACACCAAACTATGCAAAACAATAAGGAAAAATATTGCAGATTGCAGTGGTATATATTAAATATTGATTTGTGAGTTTTACGGTGATTAACTGCACGTATATGGAATTGATAACGCGATGTATATTACTTAAATTCAAAACCAAAATATCTAAAGCGGAGACAGTAACCAATTACACAAATTTTTAATCAATTTTATTAAAAAATTATAGCTAAGCAATTATTTTTTAAAATCAAGTACAGAGGCGTAATTTTAATAATTTTTAATAGTATACACATACTCTTACTGCCGCTGTTGGATTATTAAGAATTTTTTTGAATAAAAGTCATATGCCCCTGAAGCTACACAGGATATCTTCGAGGTTGTGAAATTTGGAACCAATTTCTATTTTTTTTGGGTCATTCTTAATATTAGAAAGAAATTACAGTTGCAAAAATTCATTTTATATATTGCACAAGTAATTACATATTACTTATCAATCAATTTACAAGCTGAACAGCTTCGCACTTCCTCCAGGGATTATTAACACAAACCAGGTATACAAAGATACCAAAAGTATGGTCCTAGGTGGCGTTAACTTCTTTATTTTATACAAACTTTCAGACGGTCCGCGCGGTTGCAAGAAATACTGCTTACTAAGGCCCAGTCGCTTGATATTCTGCAGGAGGTTCTTGGGTATCACTCCAGTTGTTGAAAGTATTATGGGAATCGAGTACACGCTATTCATTGTCCACCGTCTGCGGATTTGCACCTCCAGATCTCTGTATTTGGCGATCTTCTCATTGTATTTTGATCTTAAGTTGTTGTTATTAGGTATAGCAATGTTAATTAATGTAGTTCACCTAGAAATTGTATCTATTGGTATAATGTCTGGCCCATTATGAGCAACTGTTTGATCTGTTAGAATCGTTCGGTCCCAATATAACTTGATGTCGTGGTTTTCAAGAATAAGTTCCAGATTGCACTTGAAGTAAGGCATTTTTCCTACCTGCAGTAGTTTTAACTTATCTGTTAACTCTTGGTGGAGTATCTTAGCAGCTGCGTCGTGTCTTTCTTTATACTCAGTTGCGGCAAACACTTGGTATCCTCCAGTTATGTGCTGGATTGTCTCTGATGTTCGACAGCCATATCTATATTGATCGTTTCCTATTGAGGGGACTCTGATGATGAACTGCCGATAGTTCTTCGTCGGAATAACCTTGTCTTAGATAGCTAACAAGAAGTTTTCGGGAACATCTATCCTGGATGACTTCATTTGGATGCCTTCCATGAACTGTAACATCTCTTGGTCTGTTCGGTGGTTAGAAGCAATATCCTGTTCTCTCAGCTGTAGCGGCCTTGAATTGTCTGCCTCGCATATTGCTCGATGTACTGTGGAAGAGTCCGCTAACCTGTGGAAATAAGAACATACGTTTATTACTTGTTGATCGAACTGCTTACCAATATCGACCAATCCTCTTCCTCCTTGATGTCTTGGGAACATTGTACGTTCAATAACACTCCGAGGGTGGTGTTTGTGTGTTTTTTTGAAAGTGTTCATAGTGCAATGATCAATTCGTTTAGCTTGTTTCATACCTAGGTTTCTTTTGTTTCTTTTGCTTCCACTGCAGCTATAGTTTTACCCTTCTGCATCTCAAATGCTCCCAGTTATATCTTTCCTTTAAAGATCTTCAGAATATGGCACTTGTCAAGTCCAAACTGCATTCCGATATCCCCGGAGATGGAAGCAGTAATAAGTTTAAGATCATCCATGTATAGAAGATGATTCAATCTTACTAAATCTTCGTTGTTATTTCTAATACTAAAGCCGTATCTGATGGAGTTCAAACGGCGTGACATTGGGTTCATTGCAAGGCAGAATCACAATGAGCTTAGTGAATCGCTTTGAAATAATCCCCTTTGTATCGGGGTTGTATTAGTTTCGATGGTATCGCTGGATGGCACTTGCAATTGGATCCTAGTTCCCCAGGTTGACATGATCCGTTCTAAAAAGGAAACAAAATGATTATCGACCTTATACATTCTTGATATAGTTTTGAGCCACTCACTGAGCACTGAGTCGAAGGCCTTCTTATAATCTACGTAGACAGCAAAGAGGTTTCTTCGGGTGGTTCAAGTATCAATCAGTAGGGTAACGCATTTTTGTATACATTTAATAAAAATGAATATACCTGAAAAATTAGCGCAGAAAGGTATAGAAACACTTTAAGAAAAGTGATAGAGAAACAATAACTGTACATGATAAAGTAGTTATATACCGGGTGTTTCGTTTAAAAAATTAAATAAAAATTAATTTACATTTCATCAAATAAGCACAATTTCTGCAAACACCCTGTATAAGATAGTCGCTTAGACGCTATGTTAGACCATTAATAGTATATTTATCTTTTTCAGTGTCAATTTTGTGTACTATAGTTGCTGTGGATTAAAAGATATAGTAGATTATAAAGGATCATGGGGAAATTCAAGTATGGAGGGTATCCCACTAAAAAAAATTATTTTTTTAGCGCCACACTGTCATGAAACACTATTTATAATTGATAATATTTTAACATTATAGAACATTTTTTCAAATTCTTGAAAAATAAGTGAGAAAGGGTACTTTGTCACACTATAGCGCTAACCTGATGTAAAAATACAGAAAAACACTAAGTCAAGTGGGCAAATATTCGGGATTAGCGTAGCAAAGTAAAGGGTGTTTTTTATAGAGGTATAGAACTTTAAGTTGGCAACACTTTTTTAACTGGCGGTCATTTTGTCAGCTGTCAAGTGATTTATGTTTAGTTTGGTTTGGCATTTCAACATTAATAGACTGACGCCTGAACAACGCTTCCAAATTGTGCAAATTTATTTTGAAAATCATGGTTCTGTTCGAAATACGTATCGCGCACTACATCCATTTTACGGGCAACAAAATCGTCCATCAGAGCAATTAATTCGATTAACTATGGAATGTTTTCGAACCACGTTTACTCTAAATGATAATACGCATCCACAGAGATGTCGTACAGTGCGTACAGAAGAAGTCATTGCTGCTGTAGAGCGTAGCGTAGAGGAAGACCCGAATCAGTCTATCCGCCATCGTGCACAGGAATTGGATATGTGTCCATTCACTTTATGGAAGATTTTGCGGAAAGATCTTGGTTTGCGTGCTTACAAAATCCAACTCGTGCAAGAATTGAAGCCACACGATGACCTAGCAAGGCGTAGATTCGGTGAATGGGCCCAAAACAAGATTGCCGTTGATCCCAATTTTCATAAGCGAATTTTGTTTAGCGATGAAGCTCACTTTTGTTTGAATGGATATGTCAATAAACAAAACTGCCGTATTTGGAGTGATGATAATCCTCAAGTGTATGTTGAGACACAGTTACATCCAGAAAAACTGACTGTTTGGTGTGCTTTATGGGCTGGTGGAATCATTGATCCGTACTTCTTTAAAAACGATGCTGGTCAGAACGTTACAGTCAATGGTGACCGCTATAGAGCCATGATTACTGACTTTTTCGTTCATCAATTGAACAACCATGATGTGCAGGAGCTGTGGTTTCAACAAGACGGCGCAACATGTCACACAGCTCGTGCCACAATTGATTTATTGAAGGAAACGTTTGGTAACCGCATAGTTTCACGTTTCGGACCCGTGAATTGGCCTCCAAGATCGTGCGACTTAATGCCGCTAGACTATTTTCTGTGGGGATATTTGAAGTCGTTAGTCTATGCCGATAAGCCCGAACCGATGGATCACTTGGAGGACAACATTCGCCGCGTTATTGCCGATATAGGGCCACAAATGTTGGAAAAAGTCATCGAAAATTGGACCTCCAGATTAGACTACGTCCGAGCCAGCCGTGGCGGTCATATGCCAGAAGTCATATTTAAATTATAATGCCAGAAGGTTATCTTTCGAATAAAGTAAATTTCATGTCAATTTAAAAAATTCATCTTTGTTTTATTCCATTTAAAAGTTCTATACCTCTATAAAAAACACCCTTTACATAAAAAAAAAAAACAGCTTAACAAAATTACTGTTGACCAGTATAATCTTCTTTTGTCTAAGAATAACCCACCTTTAAAAATATTCTATGGTATGCTAATGCACAGTTATTTAATAATGTGTATCGAAGCGTGAGATTTGCACTTTTTATACAAGCCCAGGTGAGATGTGAATATTGTATCTTGAAAATAATAATGGGTTTTTTATCCTAAATAATTCAATAGAAGAGCATTTTCATTTTTAAATCATAATATACCAGACATTCTTCTTAATTATTATTTTGGATTTAATTTTTTTTTTTTCATTTTGATGCCACATTGCGAATCAGAGATCTCAAAAACTTATAAAATTAACTTCATTTTAATTACATCGAGTGAATTGTTTGACTGATAGGGTTAAAATAAAATAATCTGTGGTAGTATTCCTTCTAATTACTCCCAATGTAATACAGCGGGTTACGAGAAAAGCAAGGTTACAAAATTTGTTTTTTCGGTAGAGCATTTTCTCGCATCTGTAAAATGAAACTGTGTCTATGCTACAGTCGAGTACTAAGAATATTTTATATTGCCATAATTTGGATCTAAATTGAAATCTGATCATGCCCCAGGTGAAGATGGCATATCTAAAGAAATGTTGTAACTCGGAGGGTCTGTAACGCTACATTCAATGAGTATTCTTTTGAATAAATGTCTTTAAAACGGTAAAATCTCTGATAACTGGCAAAACGCCTGAGACATTCTTCTGTACAAAAGAGGCGGCAAATTAGACATCAGAAATTATCGCCCCATCAGTCTTCTGCCACATCCGTACAAATTGCTTACAAAAAGTATTACTAATAGACTTACAAACAGATTTGACTCCTTTCAATTTCCATAACAGACCGAGTTTCGAAAGGGTATTAGTACAACAGAGCAGATACAGAACATCAAATTAATAATTGAAGAGTGCATCGAATATAATATTTAAATCCATCTAGCATTTGTTGATTACAGCAAGGCTTTTGACTCTGTCGGGCTATGGGCCATATTTCAAGTAATGGACAATGCAATGATTAACTCCAGATACAAAAATTTTCTGAAACATATTTACGATAAGGCCACACTGCAAATTAAAAGAAGAAAACAAAAGAAAAATGAATCTACGATAGTTTTTATTGCTCATTTAGAAGCTCTTTTTTCTCGATTATCTAGACCTCCAGCAGAAGTTTCAAAAGTTAAAAATATTAAAAGAAATCTTTTACCAGATTTCATTAGTAGGTTGGCTTTAATAGATGTTAATAATGTTTCGGAACTTTCAGAACTTTGTCGTAAGTTAGAAGAGGCTGGTTACCTTAAAGATAAATCTAGGCCTAAGGACGAAATTGCTAGCATCAATAGTATGGCTAACAGAGAACCTAGAAACACAGAAGATAAATATTTGTCGAGGGGTACTTCAAGGAGATACGATTTCCTCTAAACTCTTTACTTTAACATTGGAAGATCCCTTTAGGCAACTAAGCTGGGAACATAAGGGCATTAGCATCGATGATAGATATCTCAACCATTTATGTTTCTCGGATGACGTGGTATTAATAAGTAAAGATTTAGACAAAGTTGGATTAAGCATGAAAAAATCAAAATAATGTCTCCAGAAGATACGTCACTTTATGTAGGAAACAACGAAATACAAAGGGTCGAGGAATATGTGTATTTAGGCCATCTAATTAGATTTGGGAAAGAAAACCAGGAAGTGAAAATAAATAGAAGAATTAAAATATCATGGGTACCCGTTGAAAGATTGGGATACGTTCTTAAAAACCGATATTCCCATTAATTTGAAAAGAAGAGTAGTTCACTCGTGCGTTCTCCCAGCCCTGCGGTCTTGTGTGACTTCTCAAAGGCGTTCGATTGTGTGAATCACGAAGTACTTTTGAGTAAGCTCGAATTGTATGGTATTAGAGGGGTGGCATTAAATTGGTTTGCTTCCTATGTTTCGAATAGGCAGCAAATGGTTAAGTACGATGGAGAATTTTCCAGTGTCTCTTCTCTGAGTTGTGGCGTCCCACAAGGTTCTGTTCTTGGGCCGCTGCTCTTTCTTTTATATATAAATGATCTGACCATAATTGATATCCGAGGAACATTTACATTATTTGCAGATGACGCAACAATTTTATGGTGTGGAAAGAATGGCTGTGATTTGAAACATATTATCGAGTGTGACTTGATTAGAGTGAATGAATGGTGTGCTCCAAATTGTTTAAGTTTTAATTTTACTAAAACCAACGTGTTAAGTTTCAAATTTACCTGTGATAGTTTAAGTTTGAATAATCATTTTATAGGGAATATGCTAGTGACTAGATTTTTAGGTATACTTATTGACGATAAGTTGAAATTTACTGACCACATAATGGCATTAAATAAGAAGTTGGCTGCCGGATGTTATGCGGTACGAACAGTGTCAAGGGAATTAGATTAAAATGTGGCTAGAACAGTGCATTTTTCGTTGATTGAATCTCATTTGAGATACGGAATTGCATTTTGGGGATTCTGTAGTCGGCAGTTATTAAATTCGATTCTTGTTTTACAAAAGCGCGCAGTGCGTTATTTATTTAATGTAAAAATGAAGGAGCATTGTAAGCCTTTATTTATTCAGGGCAAAATATTAACAGTGATAGGCATTTTCATTTTAGAAATAGTGGAACTGATTCATAAAAAATATAAAAATTATTCAACTCCAAACCCATATAATACACGTAATAATGGCCTGCCATTGCCCATTCCCAGGACTACTCTCACTAAACAGTCTCTTATTTTTGAGGGAATTAAAATATATAACAAAATTCCTCTAAAGTATAGAAATATTATGGACGATAAATTGCTTAGGAAAAAACTTAAGGGCTTTCTTGTGACACGACCGTATTATTCACTGGAAGAATATTTTGCTGATCATTTTTAACAAGGCGTGTTTGTGCTTTCAAAATGGGAGTAATGGTGTAATTTTATGGCTATTTTTGTCTTGTTTTATTTTATTTTATTTGACTGTAAACTTTTAAATTAATTTAGTAGACATTTATTTTATTTTATTTTAGGTACCTGTTTTGTTAATTATGGACTTTTGTTTATTTACACTGTTTATTTTGATTACTGACTTTAATCACGTGTTTATTGTTATCATTGATCTAAGTTTTTTTTTTGGTTTTTTGTTGTCACAATTTCTTGTGTTGCATATGTTTTTGTTTATATTTATTTTTAACTTTTTGTTCTACATAATGCTTTGTTAACAAGATTCATTTCTTTACAACAATAAAGCTTATTATTATTATTATTATTATTATAATGACCTATGGAATGGAGACAACCACATTAACAGTTAAAGCAGCAAATAAACCACGTACTATATAGCGAGCAATAGAAAAAATCATGCTAGGAATGTCACTACGTGATCGAATAAGGAACGAAGGAGTATGAAGACGCACAAAAGTGAAGTATGTAATAAAACACATTGCTACTTTGAAGTGGACCTGGGTGGGACACGTCGCTAGGCAAGACTGTACAAGGTGGACAAAACATATATTGCAATGGAGATCTAGGTCGTCAAAAAGAAGTATCGGAAGACCCCCAAAAAGATGGATAGATGACATAAAAAGAAAAGCAGGTAGAAACTGGCACCGGATTGCAGAAAATAGGTTAAAATTGAAGAGACTAGAGGAGCCCTATGTCCAGGTGTGGACCAAATTGGGCTACTAGAGCGGGAGACGATAATTTAAATCTAAAAATTATTTTCTTTATATTTAACCAGATAAATACAAATAATAAAATAATGCGTAAATTTTGTACCCAATCGCTAATAAATATTGACGTAATCGAACATTTGGTGGGTTCAACAGAAGTAGTAAAGTTGGTTGAAAATATAATTAAACTTTAAATTTACAGTCAGCATGAAAAACTGAAAGAATCAAAAGAGTTATGGAAAATTGCCGAAAAATTCTTATGAGTATTACGTTATAACTAACTGGAGTATGATATTTGGAATCTTCAAGGTCATCAAATTTCCAATTTCAAACTTCATGTAATATTTCTTTGATATTAAAAGTCAGATTTCACATGGATATAAATAAAAAATAACATGACGTTGGATTCTACAGATTAGTTCCAAAAACATTTAATTAACCTTGATCTAATTGTAATTATTTAGAATGAAACCAAACCATGCAGTCAATATCTAAACAATAAGAATGCTGCATAAACAAAATTTTAAGATAAAAATGAACGGTACTTATTACTCATTGAAATGTTACGTTATTTTATTTTTGAACACCCAATTACCAATGCATAACGTTGTTTTCAGTAGACCGTGACTAACGTCCCTATACAGGACCAATATTGAATCTTAAACAACATCACTGAGAATCAAAAAAATACATGACTTTATGAAAGTGAATTAAAAATAGAATAATGCAGTTTGGTAACTAAATGAAAAGTAGCATTAAAAGACATAACAATTGTATGCTGAATAGGCTTTTGTATCTTGAATTACAATTCAATCTATGCTCTTAATAAATATCATGCAATACCACTCGTCCAACTTCTCACAAAAAATTTAAGTCTGGTCTGAATGTTCAAATACATAATTACTTTGTGGATCAGAACCTGGTTGTCGATGCAAGAAGTTTATTGCTCTTGCAATGGTACCGCGTAGGGACCCTAGACTTTTTTACACACCCAATACACCTTAATGATACTAATCAAAATATTTTTTATCTTTAATAAGTAACCTTCACTATTACATTATTTTATTTTACGTATTCAAATTACGGAAAATGCCAAAGTAAGATTTTAACAAATTAGTTTTTTATAATATAATTCAAAATGGCAAATGGCTTTTTCAATTAATAAAATTACTATCTACATTTATTGGTAATAAATTTTACTGCCTATAATTGAATTTAAATGATTTTAATGACATCTTTGTTTCAATCTCAGCAAAGTCACAATATATTCGGTATTACAGCGGGTAAAATTGAATTCGATTCCTTCCCGTCGTTGCTTACTATCACTCCACTTACAATAAGATGACTCTAAAGCGTCCCATACACTGCGAGTAAAATTGTCCTGGTAAAATTTTTGCAAAACTGAGGTCTATGGGCAAAGAATATTAGGCTGGGTGGGGGGGGGGGGGGAGAGAGAGAGAAACACAAGATAGTTGGCTTATCGGTTCTGGACTAAGACGGTTTTTGTCAGCAACGCTGAGCATAAAGATACCTAAATTCTATTTTCGTTTGTTAAATGGGGATTTTGTTCATATAATAACTGCTTGTCTTGCATATGGCAGGAAAAATCTGCTGAATGCAGAGATCGAATAAAAAGAAGTGGTGCCAATGAACAGGGCTGTTTCATCCTGATTTGGGGCTCATCAGGCCACTGCATCTGGAACAACCCATCATCTTGTGATTATGCCCTATAAACTGTTTTTAAACTTAAAAAAAAAAGCAAACAAAATGTGAATAGCGACATCTCGACGGATCACCCAATTTTACGGGAGTATGGGGTTGCAGCATGAGCGTAGTTAGGGGGGAGCAAAGGTGGTCCCCACTCATTCTACAAAACTCATTACCCACCCTACAAAAATCGACAATATTGAAGAAATGTGCTGTTTTAATTGTTTTTATCTTGAGAAAAGATTCAATCCTATTCCTCTTAATCCCGCTTACCATGAAAGTGTGATGTGAATTGGGATATGCCTCAGAAGCAAAGCTTTTTAAACATCGTATGTATTAAAGCTATAAAAAATAGAAGTGCCCGAAAAGAAAATTTAGTAATAAACAAATACTTATGCGTTTTTACAAATACAAAAATGATAATTATATATTTATATTTTTAAAATTAAAAAAGTATTTACATTTCATTTACAATAGTGTTTAGTGGCTCTAGTTCTAGCTTCCTTCTTTGTTTTTTAAATATCAATTATTCTGTAGCCAACGACCATTTCTTATTTTAAATTTTGCTGCATCGCCAGACTTTCAGCTGTCTTCGAATTAGCACCTTCAGATCTCTGTATTTGGTGGTCTGCTGTATTTCCTATGAACTTTCAGACGGTTCGCGCGGTTGCTAGGAGAATTGCTTTCAGCATCGGCTTATATAGATGCTCACTAAAGCCCAGTCCCTTGATGTTCTGCAGGAGGTTCTTTGGTATCACTCCAGTTGTGGACAGTACTATGGGAATCGTTTGGACGCTGTTCATTGCCCATTGTCTTCGGATTTGCACCTCCAGATCTCTGTATTTGGCGATCTTCTCGCTCTATTTTGGTCTTAGGTTGTTGTTGTTAGGTACAACAATGTCGATTAGTGTAGTTCGCCTAGAAATTTTATCTATTAGTATAATATCTGGTCTATTATGAGTAACTGTCTGATCCGTCAGAACCGTTCGGTCCCAGTATAACTTGAAGTGGTTGTTCTTAAGAATAGGCTCCAGATTGTATTGCACTTTTCCTACCTGTTATAGGTTTAGCTTTTCTGCTAACTCTTGGTGGAGTATCTTAGTGGCTGAATCGTGTCTTTCCTTATACTTGGTTGCGACAAACGCTTGGCATCCTCCAGTTATGTGCTGGATTGTCTCTGATGTTCGACACCCATATCTGCATTGGTCATTTTCTATTAAGGGATCTCTGATGATGAACTTCCGATAGTTCTTCGTCCGAATAACCTGATCTTAAGTAGCTAACAAGAAGCCCTCCGTTTCTGGAAACATCTGTCCTGAAATCAACCAGTAGTTCGACGCTGAGTTGTCGACATTGTCCTGATTGACCTTATTTGGATGCCTATGAACAGGGCTGTTTCATCCTCATTTGGGGCTCATCAGGCTACTGCATCCGGTATAGTCAATCATCTTGTGATCATGCCCTATAAACTGTTTTTAAACTTAAGAAAAAACAGCAAACAAAATATGAATAGCGACATCTCGACGGATCACTCAATTTTACGGGAGTATGGGGTTGCAGCGTGGGCCTAGTTAGGGGGGAGCGAAGGTGGTCCCCGCCCACCCTACAAAAATGGACAATATTGAAGAAATGTACTGATTTAATTGTTTTTATCTTGAGAAAAGATTCAATCCCATTCCTCTTAATCCCACTTACCACAAAAGTGTGATGTGAATTGGGATATGCGTTAGAAGCAAAGTTTTTAAACATCGTATGTATTAAAGCTCTAAAAAATAGAAGTGCCCGAAAAGAAAATTTAGTAATAAACAAATAATTATGCATTTTTACAAATACAAAAATGATAATTATATATTTATATTTTTAAAATTATAAAAGTATTTACATTTCATGTACAATAGTGTTTAATGGCTCGGTAAAATTAGGTTATTTCACTGTATTTACTAGATACGGATGGAACAAATTTCTAGCTTCTTTATTTATTTTTTAAATGCCAATTATTCTGTGGCCAACGGCCATTTCTTATTTTAAATTTAGCTGCATCGCCAGACTTTCAGCTGTATTGCTGAGTTACGGAAGGCGCAATTTTAAATGAGGATTGTCAATGAACTCCATTATTACAATGTATATCTCATTAAATTACTTCGTTACTTCCAAAATTTGTCAATTCTACTAAAAAGTTTGTTGATCTCTAACCGGGGCGGATATTTGTGGAGGGTTTCAATATCATAAGGGCAAGAAAAGATCGACAGACAGTACGGTATCACAATTGAAAGCGAGTTGTCGGAGGGGGGGAGACAGCGATATTCACGTTCCTAATGTTCGAAGCTCTTGGTGAGGGACGTCATTCCCACCGCCTCGCTTCTGGATCCGCGCCTGTCTCTAATCGGATTATCGACATTGTAACATTGCGATGGCTGATCAACTAATCAGCTAACCGGCCGCCCCCCCCCCTTAGAGAGACGCCCTAGCTACGCCAATGGGTTGCAGTCCATCGTACATCGTTCCACAATTGTACTCGATGAGTAAAATCATTAAAAATGAACAAAACGTATGGATCCTCTAAAGCTTTTAATACGGGGTAAGAGAAAAAAGTAAACTAGTGCAACTGCAGAGTGAGTTCAGGATACCTTTTAGATAGACATCTCGTTGATGCTGATAAAATTCAAGCTAAAAATTGTTAATTAAAAATTTAAATTATAAACGTTTGGAAGTTTTGGGATTTTAAGGTTTTTGGGATCCTAGAATTTAGAGTATAAGCTTTTCAGTTTCAAAGTTTTTCAAGAATTGGATAAAAATATTAGAAGTTTCTTGATAGCTTGTGATGTGACGTAGAGGCTGAATCTTTTTTACGAAGTGCCATGATATAAATGATATAATTTCGCGAGACCACGAAACGAGTTTGGCGTTTTCATAAGATCAATAGACTTAGTGGGATAAAAAAATTAATTTGTCTATTGACCTGACCTAGTTCACCGAAATTATTGTGAAAAGTTTCAATCGTATAAAAATCGAATGAAGTTTAAATTGGTTGTGTTACTTTTGGTCTATTTTTAAAACATCTAATGTATCTCTTGTAATTTCTTTAGAAATTAATAGTACTAATTATAATGGGTTTTAAATCACTTAAATAGCAATTATCTAGTCTCATTAATATTAATTCAAGTATTAACTTTTTAACTCGGTATTCTAGCCTGTTTGTGATATATTACATCTCATGTTTGAAGTAACAATATTTTTTGCATATATATCTTTTATATTTTTCCAAATGTTTGCAACGATCCCAAGCGAAAACTTTGTGGAATTTTATTAATTTTAATTTTTTTAAATAATCAACTTAAAATCGAAAACCATGGTTCTTGTGTTTAGACCGTGTTAAACTGGACTTATTATCCGACGTTTCACCTACACTTGAACGGCGCATCTTTAGAGATCTTTAGGATACTGCTCTAGTATCGTGGAGTAAAGATCCCTGAAAATTGTTCATGCAATTTTAGGCCAAATGTCGGATAATAATTCCAATTTGACATAGTCTAAACCCCAGAACCATGATTTGATTCCATTGCATCAATCTGGCTTTACAAAGGTTCGTAGTACAGTTTCAGCATTTCTGAATATAACTGATAGTATTGTAGGAACATTGGATAAAAAATTGGCTGCCATTTTGGTGCTGCTTGATTATGCCAAGGCGTTTGATGTAATTGACCATGAATTAATTTGTGCTAAACTGATATTCTATGGTTTTGATGATATTTTTTGAATCCTACTTGTCTGATAGATCGCAGATTATGAGAATTAGGGATGTGGTTTCACAGCCTGAAGCTGTGGCGTCTGGGGTACCCCAGGGATCCATTCTTAGTCCTTTGTTGTTTGTAATATGTACGCCTGATATTTTTTTCGTAGTTTCAAATTCACATTTGCAAGAATATGCTGATGATACTCAGATATTACATCATTTTGACACCTCTGATCCAGAAAAAAACTGCACTCATGTTTAAATCATGATTTGGCAGCCATTCTACAGTATTCTAAGGAGCATAATTTAAAAATTAACCCCAACAAGACTGAGGTACTCTTATTTTGTTCCGAAAAACAGCGCTACATGCTCACAAATCGCCTCAAAGTATGTATTGGAGATGATCTTTTACTATTTTCAAATTGTGCCAGAAACCTGGGATTATATTTAGATGTTAATTTAAGATTTCATAAACATGTTCAAAATCTGTTACAAAGGAGTTATATTAAAATGAAGATTTTATATTCGAATAGATATATTTATATATATATACATATATATATATATATATATTTATATATATATATATATATATATATATATATATATATATATATATATATATACTTTAAAATGAGGAAAAAATTATGAGAAACTCTTATTAAAAGGGATAGTAAACAATATAACTACTGTTATATTGTTTACTATCCCTTTTTGGATGTAGTTGCAAAGAAGAGAATACAGTATGTCCAAAATACATGCTGTAGGTTTATTTTTAACTTAAGAAAGTTTGATTCTGTATCAAATATTATCAGGAAAATTGGCTGGTTAAGATGTGAAAATATATACAGACTGTATTCTATGATATTTTTTCGAAAATTATTAGATACTAAACAACTTGTATAAAAAATTGGAACTTGGGACTGATGTACATAATATTAATTTAAGAAATCAAAGTCTGTTTACGGTACCAAGACATAGAACTTCTTTGTTTCAGAAAAGTGTTTCTTATAGTTTTGTTAAACAATATAATGCAATTTCACCACAGTTTAGGCACTGTAATATCAAAAGACTCAAATCAGAGTACAAAGATTTTCTACTAAGAGCTTAATAATAAGTATTTGCATGTTGTTATTGATTACTTGTTGTTGGCGCATTGGGAGGTGTGGTTGGTTAAGTGAAAGAGTAGCCATTGGTTAAACTTCACCAGCCGCATTCCATGTGTGCATTGTATTACTTTGTAATATATATGCGTTGTTAATAAATAATATTATTATATCGACAACAAAATATTCTATGTGATTTACAGGCCAAACGGATTCGCACTCCCTCCAGGGAATATTGACTCATACCAGGTACACAAAGATACCAAAAGTATGAAGCTCTGTTGGAACCCTTTCCATGTTATCGGGTGCACACTTGCATGTATGGGTACTCCCTGCAAAATTCGGCATATAGTTGTTTTCTGTAGCAGATCATTTCTCGTCCTAGTTGAGTCACCCTATTACAAATGCGCATTATTGTCTCGTTCATGGACACAGTCCATTTCATGCGCTGTCTGGGTGGTCGCGCACAGCATCTTCGGCGGGTAGAGCTCTTGGAGTTATCTGACACTCGTGCTGTAGTTGTTGTTACTGCCGGTCCTCAACGATGTCCACTCTCACGCCGTTGTTTGGTTGTTCTTGAGTCTCTAGGTCAGGCTGTGGCGCAGGTTCCACGGTTTGTTCATTGTTACCGTTGGTGCTTCTTATCTCTCGTTCTACTTCCGCTTTGATGATGTTGAGTCGCGCTTCTGAGATTAGTTTATTTCAGAGCCCTGTATTGGTCTGCTATTCTCTGTTGTGACACTTGTAGGTGTGGATATTCCCTACAAAATTTGGCATGAAGCTGTTGTCCGTAGCCGATCGTTATTATTATTATTATTATTTCAACTTGACCAAAGCCATGAAAGCTTTCGTTCTTTATCAATATTAAAACTGTTCCTTTTTCTCTTCATTTTCTATATTGTAAATACAATAAGAAGTTTTCTCTTTTTTCAACCAAACTAAATACTTGCCAGCAACTATTACTACGTAATAAAAAAAATTAGCCAAAAGCCTAAACCTGTCAAATACTCGTTATTAATATTTTAATTAAAACGAAGTACTTCTCTATTAATGGAACGAACGAATTTACACAGCGTGATATGACTGGAAGCAATATAATAATAATTCGGTTTCGTAAAAATTGATTGATAGGTTTATCGAATATTCTATAGAAAGAGCCAACTTTCATTTTGATTAATATTCGCTATTTTTTAGCAAAAAAACTGTAACAAGAAAAGAATATTAATACTATAAAATTTTAGAAATACGTCTTGATAATATAGTATCGAATCGTGGTACGGTATACTCTAAACAGTGAATTATTTACGGGGATATTTTCAATAATAAAATACAGTTTATAAATATGAGTTTGAGTTTTTATATGGAAATCTGAAAAAAAAAATCAAAAGAATCATGATTTTTTAATTAAATCAATTTTTGATTTAAAAAAATATCGAAATCAACTCAATCCTGTGTAAGACTTTAAATGGGGACCGGTTTGAGCATTAAAACATAATCACCCCGGTAAAATTCTTGCCGAACTACCCGGCTAGCTTGCTCCAGTCAGATTTCGTCAGACATAAGGAGAAGTGACGAGAACGTTCAAAACAAAATTAATACACGAAACAATAGACAGAAACGCAAATTGAAAGTTTTGAAGTCAGGTCTCTCAAGAGGACGAACCAAAATAACAAAATTAAAGAACAGAGAAGCAGTAACAGTAACACACTTAGATGACATCATAAAGGCTGTGGAAGCATTCTATGCGGACTTATACTCCTTGATCAATACGGATTCAGACCCAACAAAAACAATAAAACAAATAGGAAATGTAGGATCAGAAGATTTGCCGGAGATATCGTTAGATGAAATAAAAAGAGCACTAAAACAGATGAAAGATGGAAAATGCCCGGGCGAGGATCAAATTACAACTGAGATGTTAAAGATGGGCTGAGACAGTCTTGAAAAAACGATACAAACACTGATGAATAAATGCTTATACGAAGGTAGAGTACCAGAACAATGGTATAACGCACAAGTCGTACTTCTCTTCAAAAAAGGGGCACAACAAATATAGAAAATTACCGTCCTATTATTAAACCACCTATATAAACTATTCACCCGCATCTTGACAAATCGCCTGACTGAAAAGCTTGACTATTACCAGCCTGTGGAGCAAGCCGGCTTTCCACGTGGATTTAATACGATAGATCATATCCAAGCCATACGCACAGTCCTAGAAAAAACCGAGGAATATAACATTCCTATACACCTGGCATTTGTAGATTTTCACAAGGCCTTTGACTCTATAGAAACATGGGCGATCTTGAAATCACTTAATAATGCTAGAATTTACTCCAGGTATACCACTATCATATAGAACATATATATAAAAACGCAACTATACAGGTTAAAATCGACGAAGACACAAAAACCGAAAAAATAAACGTTATGAGAGGTGTGCATCAGGGAGACGTCATCTCTCCGAAACTATTTACGCTAGCTTTGAAGGATGTCTTTAAATAACTAAATTGGGATGAGAAGGGTTTGAGAGTCGACGGTTCTTATCTTAGTCATCTTCGTTTCGCCGACGATGTTGTTGTCATGTCTAGCAACCCAGAAGAGCTAAAACAAATGCTTCAAGATTTCAATGAAGAGGCAAGAAATGTGGGACTTAAGATGAACTTGGGGAAAACTAAGTTAATGAGCCCTGACGCAAATGTACAAATAGAGATTCAAAATGAAATCATAGAGAATGTTCAAGAGTATATCTATTTAGGCCACGTCATGAAACTGGGCAAAGAAAATCAAACGGCGGAAATAGCAAGGAGAATAGGGCTGGCATGGGCTGCCTTTGGAAAGTTGCAGAACGTATTAAGAGATAGAAACACACCAATCAACCTTAAACGGAAAGTGTATAACACGTGTGTCTTGCCTGTTGCTACTTATAGCATGGAAACGATAACACTAACCAAACAAAACGCAAATAGGCTCCGAGTCACTCAACGCTCCATGGAGAGACAAATGTTAGGAATCTCGTTACGGGATAGAATACGAAATCAAGTAATAAGAACAAGAATCAAAGTAGTTGACGTCATTGAACGCATGTCACGACTAAAGTGGCAATGGGCGTGGCACATAGCTAGAAAACAGCCCGATAGGTGGACGAGTAAATTACTGCAATGGATACCGCGAGAAACGAAGCGAAATCGTGGCAGGCCACAACGCAGATGGGTAGATGATATAAGACAGTTTGCTGGAAAAGACTGGCTCCAAAAGGCAAGAGACAGATCCCAGTGGAGGACCATCGGAGAGGTCCAGGAGTGGACGTCAATAGGCTGAGAAAAAAGAAGAAAGAAGAAGGAGAGGTGCGTGTTTCGACCATCTACTGAACCCATCGCATATCTTGCGTGTTGACAATCGTAAATTAAATATTAATCACCTCCCGTGAAATTTTAAATTTAATTCTGGTTTTTTAAAATTGATAATCGGCAACCTCCCGAAAAAGTCAAGACAATCCACTGGTTGAGAACCACTGTTATAACGAACGAGAAAAGCAACCACTATAGTATCACAAAAATGTTGGTCTTATTTTTCAATTATCATATTACAAAGGACTTTATAACATTATACATTTCATAGTATAGTTTATGTAGAATTGAAGAATATCAAAAGTGAGGGCTAAAAGTTAACATTAAAAAAACGGAATACATGTGTATTGGGGGAGAGCAACAAAACTTGATTTTGGAACAACAGCAGCAGGAAATAAATCACTGTGAGAAATACAAGTATCTCGGAATGCATATGACCAACAACGGCAAACTTGACGAAGAAATTAAACATAGAAACAACCAGAGACGACAAGCTATTAGACAGTTGAACAGCATATTGTGGGATAAAACAATATCCAAAAAAAACAAACACAAAATCTTTAATAGTATTGTTAAAAACATTGTCACCTATGGAAGTGAAGTATGGCCATTGAAAGAAAGAACTCTAAGAACACTGGAAGCTACAGAAATGGCTTATTGGAGAAGAGCGGCTGGAAAATCTAGAATGGACAGAGTCAGAAATGAAAGAATCCAAGAAATTATGGGCGTTAAGCACAAGATAACAGAAGATATTAAAATCAACCAACTTAGATGGTACGGACATGTTCAACGAATGGACGATACTAGACTTCCAAAAAAAGTTTTAAATTGGGCACCACAGGGAAGAAGAAAGAGAGGAGACCCAGACTAAGTTGGAGAGAAGGAGTGGATAAAGATATAAGAACAAGAGGAATGGATGAAAACCTATGGACAATATGGAATATATATATATATATATATATATATATATATATATATATATATATATATATATATATATATATATATATACAGTGCCTTCATTTCAAAACGAACCATCCTTAATAACTTTCTTAAATAGAAAAATTTAAAAAAAAAAGAAAAAAACACGTCAATTTAGATATACAGGGGGAAGTTTGATTTTGCATTTGTTAAAAGTCTGTCAATCACCTCCTCACCTCCAGCTAACCTCACTTTGATATGTCAAATGGGAACCCCCACCTTGTGATACATCATTGTAAGCAGCATAAAATTGTCTATCCAACCGTATAAAAAAAATTAAATCGGTTGACGTACAAGCGAGTAGTGTGCAAAAATGTCTTGTAATAATGCATAATATATCGGCCTCGAACTTTAGTATGTCAAATGAAAACCCTATAGTGTGATACATCATTTTAAAGGACGTACGATCTGCTATCCAACGATGTCAAAAAAAATTAAGTTAATAGACGTTATAGGCAATTAGGATGCAAAAATGTGTGTTAAATATAAGCAGTTTATTCAGTTTTATTCAGTTGAAGAAAATTATTTTATTAAATGTTCAAAATGTGCGCCGTTATTAGCGAGACAATAAAAAAGCCTATTTTGAAATTCCCCACGAACATTGGCAAGAGTTTCTCTGCTAATTCCTCTACATTCCCGAACAATTCGATCTTTTAAATCGTCAATATTTTCAGGTGGGGTTTTATAAACCTTGCTTTTTAAATACCCCCAAAGAAAAAAGTCTAGAGGGGTTAGGTCTGGAGACCGTGCTGGCCATTCAATTGCACCACGTCTGCCAATCCACGTCCCTGGAAAATGTTCATCAAGCCACTCTCGAATTGCCAAAGCGTAGTGCGGAGGAGCTCCATCTTGCTGGAAATGCAAATTATTTTCATTTAGTACCATAACAGCATTTTCATCCACTTGATTTTCTAAAGATTGCACAATGGCAGGGTATATTGTGTTTTCTAAAAGGTTTAAATAAATTTGCCCAGTTAAATTATCTTCCAAAAAAAATGGCCCGATGATTTCATTGCCATAAATTCGTTCCCACACGTTAATTTTTTCGGGATATTGAGTATGCCCTTCTCGGAAAAGGTGCGGATTTTCATTATCCCAGTATCTGCAGTTATGTCTGTTAACCAGTCCATTTAGAAAAAAAGTTGATTCATCACTAAAGCAGATATTCTTAGGTAAATGGGGGTCCTCGTCAATTCGTTGGCACATTAATTCGCAAAATTGAATTCTCCTATCAAAATCGTCTTCTCCGAGTTCTTGAAGAATTTGAATTTTGTAGGGAAAAAACTTATTTTGTTTTAAAACTTTATGCACAGAGCCAGCAGAAATGTTGGTTAAATCTGCGACCTTTGAGATGGATAAAGTTGGATCTATTGCAAACTGTCCTAGTACCTCGATTTGGCATGCTTCATCTACAACCCTTTTCTCAATATATTTTTTATTACCAACGGATCCCGTTTCTTCAAACTTTCATACCAATTCGAGTACATATTTATGGCCCACGTTTTTGTCTTGATGCCTCTCGTTAAATGCTCTGGCGGTTCTACGAGCGCACCGATCTTCAGCTCCATAGAGAAAAATTATTTCTATTCTTTCGGCTAGCGTATACACCATTTATATTCACGTTTCAACTAGGCGTCACAATGACAATTTTAACAATAATAAACAACTGGTGTTTAAAGATCTTAAAAATTTTATTTATTGCAGTGATTTTTTGTACCTATCAGGTACCGCAAAAAATATCATTGAAATAAATACACTAGATTGATTAGACTGCAATGAATTTTGCGATGAATTTTAAAACAGGCTTAGTTTTTTTCTCGCAAATATTTTAACTGTTTATTATTTTAAAAAAATATTTATTTTAAATTTAAAATAATATTTTACTCTATGAAGTAGCCATTTGACATAATAAAGTTTAATGTGATAAGGTGTCTATTATTACCACACATCTTTTCTTACTATTCGCTTGTACATCAATAGATTTTGTTTTTTTTTTATTGGCTAAATAGGAGATAGTATGCCCTTTAAAATGATGTATCACACTATAGGGTAATCATTTGACATACTAAAGTTCGAGGCCGATATATTATGCATTATTACAAGACATTTTTGCACACTGTTCGCTTGTACGTCAACCGATTTAATTTTTTTTATACGGTTGGATAGACAATTTTATGCTGCTTACAATGATGTGTCACAAGGTGGGGGTTCCCATTTGACATATCAAAGTGAGGTTAGCTGGAGGTGAGGAGGTGATTGACAGACTTTTAACAAATGCAAAATTAAACTTCCCCCTGTATATCTAAATTGACGTGTTTTTTCTTTTTTTTAAATTTTTCTATTTAACAAAGTTATTAAGGATGGTTCGTTTTGAAATGAAGGCACTGTATATATATATATATATATATATATATATATATATATATATATATATATATATATATATATATTATGTAATAGAATAATGAAAGAAGGTCTGAAACTTTATGGAAAATTCTATTTCTATATATATATATCTATGGCAGAAGATCTAGAAATTGCCAGATTATTAATTTTTCTTATTTGTATTACACCATGTAATATGAAAATCCTTCTAGAAGATCCTGAATCTTCTGACATTCGCAAAAAGGGTGTATAAAGAGTCCAGGTCAACTTTCGTGGACATTTTATTTTCAGAAATCATTGATGTAAGTTGAATTGCTTGACAAGTTGTCAAAATTGTGAAAATAAAAGGTTATAAAACAATACAGTATGTGTATAAAGACAGGCCATCCGGAACAATATTTTTTTAAAATTAACCCCATTACAATGCATAAAATTTGACATGTTTCATTCTCAACAACTCTTCCTGAGGTGCAAAATACATGATTACAATGACAGACAATAGCATTAACAACCCAGGCTACAATTAATGATCTTCTGTTCGGTTTCCGTCTAGTATTTAAAAAAACACTATTAATAAGAGGAAGAATAGAGGTTATATCATTAACACTTATTATAAGAAAACAAGTTCTTGAAAAAATATCTATTTTAAATAAATTTTAGTTTTTACAATACATAAAGCAACCTTCAATTTTTAATGCAATACATTTTATATTGTTTCGAAGAAATAACGTGAACCTTGACTATTATATGTGCAAATAAACATGCATTATCTATTGCTATACATGCACAAAACGTTATAAAAAAATTACATTTAGTTAGTGAAAATTTGAAATTTAAAATGCCTGGAAATAATAAATATATAACATGGTTGATTCAACACAGCTGATATTTCAACCACTCTTACGTTATACAGCTCCTTCGAGCAGAAATTGGCCTAGACATAGCAGATGAAGGATTCATATTCCATTTTTAACTTTAACGATATCAATTGTTACCACAGTATAACTAAAGTAACCAGGAAGTTACCTCAACTTCGCGCTGACAAAACCTTTCAGTAACTCTGACAATTCCCTAAAATCTATTTTTAAGGATCACGCTTTAATTGATTTTTAGCTCAGTATAAAAAATGAGCCACTAAAATTTTATTGATAAACTGACAAAATAATAAAAGAACTATAAATAATACATAATAATAAGTTGAAAATTGACACCAGTAGTAGATATACAACAACGATTGAATGAAGTAAGTTTGTGCCTTTTCGGTGAAATTTACAAAGAAACTATATTTATTGTTTGATACAGTTTATTTTTACGCAGATTTTAAAAATATTTAGGACTCTACAGGGTGAGCCAAAAAACTAGGACAGCATAAAGTTGTATTTTTTTAATAGAATACCCTATATACGAAGCGTATTTTCGATTTAGCTTATAATTTTAAATCTTTTTTATTAAGGGTTTACTATAACAAAACTTTATAGTTTCTGAGATAATTAAGTTTAAAGAAAAAAAGTCACATTTTCAAGCATCAATTCAATCCTAAATAACATTTTCAATTTTGTGACAAATATATTCAAATTTGGAATTTAGCAAGACCAAGGACAAGTTAACATAATTTTTACCTAATATTTGCAATAAAAGCTACAGGGTGTTGAACACATCGGCTCAAATTTGAACAAGTTTAAATGAATAAATATCTTTTTTTTTAAATGGTACACCCTATATATTTTCATGTTATTTAATAGAGTAATAAAAACCCTAAAAGTTTTGTTCAATATATCCTATACCTATTTATAATAGTTTTCGAGATATTTCAGTTTTTCTTATTTTCCATACTTTTTTACAGAAATAGTCTTCATTATCATAGTAGCCATGTAAAATAATAAAAAGAAACTACAGAAACAAACAGAATGTGGTTAAATATAATGAAATACATTATTCGTTATATTACAACGGCAATAGTTTAATTAAACATAATGTGAAAAAATTAACACAACAATAACGACAAGGCAAATACATATTTACTTTTATACTAAATTGAAACAAAAAAATTATCTATTAACTACTGAGATTAATTATTTCTTTTTAATAAGTGTTCGAATAAACGACCCTCTTGTGCAATGCACAAATTTAGTCTTTTTTGCAGATTTTCTCGGACCCTGGACAAAATTAGTGGCGTTATTGTTCTACAGGTATCCCTAATCCTGTTTCGCATATCTTCCACTGTTGTTGGTGGATTAACATACACCTTATTTTTAATATAACTCCATAGGAAGAAATCTAATGGGGTGATGTCGCAAGACCTTGGTGGCCACTCAATGAAACCCCCACGTCCAATCCATTTTTGCGGATATCGTTGGTCCAAAAACGCACGAACTTCACGATGGTAATGCGGAGGCGCACCATCGTGCTGGAACCACATACTGTCGAGCTCATCCCTATCGAGACCTTGAAGCAGTTTGGGTAGTTCTTCTTGTAGAAAGTTCAGATAACTATGGCCATTTAGTGGTTCATTAAAAAAGTGGGGTCCAATAATTCGATTATGATGAATACCACACCAAACATTTAATGACCAGTGGTTTTGATGTTGCACCTCTCTAATCCAAAATGGGTTTTCTGTGGCATAATAATGCATGTTGCGTCTATTTACGGCACCGTTACTTCTAAAAGTAGCTTCATCACTAAACATTACCTTGCGTAATAAATTTGGGTTTAATTGAATCTCCGCATTTATTGTACGACAAAAGTTTACACGACTTTCAAAATCCTGTCCATGCAATTCTTGGTGTAATTCCATTGATATGGATGATACCTATATTTCTTGGTAGTACGATTAGCGGTGGATTGTGATGTTTCACATAATGCTGCTAACTGACGGCTACCAATATAAGGATTTTCCTGAACATTTAACAATACTTGTAGTTCTTTTTCTTCATTAGTTACTGGTTTATTGACCACTTTACGTTTTGGATAATCAACAGTACCAGAAGAATCAAATCTTTGCATTAAGTTTTGAAAAGTATGGGTATTAGGCTGGCGTCGATCAGGATACTTCATTTTGTAAATTCTTTGAGCAAGAAGGCAATTTTTTTGAGCCTCTCCTATTGTATAAATCATATCTATTAACTCATTCTTTGGAAAATTCATTTTACAATATAAGATGAATGCAAAAAAAAAACCAAACTACACTACATAAAAACCAAAAGAAGCGATTGCGGTTATAAATTTGACACACAGAAAAATGTTCTTTTACATTGTTTTTGCCATGGCTACATGATAATGAAGACTATTTCTGTAAAAAAGTATGGAAAATAAGAAAAACTGAAATATCTCAAAAACTATTATAAATAGGTATAGGATATATTGAACAAAACTTTTAGGGTTTTTATTACTCTATTAAATAACATGAAAATATACAGGGTGTACCATTTAAAAAAAAAGATATTTATTCATTTAAACTTGTTCAAATTTGAGCCGATGTGTTCAACACCCTGTAGCTTTTATTGTAAATATTAGGTAAAAATTATGTTAACTTGTCCTTGGCCTTGCTAAATTCCAAATTCGAATATATTTGTCACAAAATTGAAAACGTTATTTAGGATTGAATTGATGCTTGAAAATGTGACTTTTTTTCTTTAAACTTAATTATCTCAGAAACTATAAAGTTTTGTTATAGTAAACCCTTAATAAAAAAGATTTAAAATTATAAGCGAAATCGAAAATATGATTCGTATATAGGGTGTTCTATTTAAAAAAATACAACTTTATGCTGTCCTAGTTTTTTGGCTCACCCTGTAGAGTCCTAGATATTTTTAAAGTCTGCGTAAAAATAAACTGTATCAAACAATAAATATAGTTTCTTTGTAAATTTCACCGAAAAGGCACAAACTTACTTCATCCAATCGTTGACTCGCCCAGTACAAGCAAACGCCCTTTAATAATTTGAGACTTTGAATTTTGTTTTTTACGGCCTACAAAAAAAATTAATTATATTTTCTCTGCTTTTATTTAATTTTTTTCTATTATAGACGGGTCTTTTGTCAAAACTATGCACTAATTATTATTTATGAAGCCACTTACAACTTAAATAACGAACAGCGAAACAAAATCAATTAATTAAAAATAAAATTCATGGAAGTATTAACGTAAATCAGAGGTATCATCTTTATTGCAATTTTATCACGTAAATTACACCGTTGCATTGTTAGTTTTTTAAAATGATTTCCACGAGCGCTGTTTTTTATTTCCAATTTAAATTAGCATCAATCCTTGCAGTTATTCTGCATTTTACGACGGATCGATAATTAGCAATTTCCATATTGCTTATATTATAATTCACATTTATTATACGCTAAAAAGGAATAGAACGTCTGTGCGCGTGAACTTTCTCGCTCTCACTTCATTCATTATAATATTTTTTTGTGGCAAATGAGACGTTAGATCAATAATTATAAAAGAAATGTGTCTATAATTTTGCATAGAATCTAAAAATGAAATAATATATACGGTATTCCACTTAAAATAAGCAAGAAAGCGTTAACTTCCGGTATAACCGGAATTGCACTCATCGACTTTAGTAAACCGCCCAAATTTTAAAAAATTTCACTAGTCCATTTTCCAAAAAATCGATCGCGACACTTCGTCGTAGGACACCCTGTATATATATGTATATATATATATATATATATATATATATATATATATATATATATGTTTATGCGGTTTTCACGGATTCCTCCGTGTGAGATGCAATAGCAGTGGATATATCCCCATTAATTATGCCGTTATAGTGCTGAAATCACATTTAGCAAACGTACAACTATATGCAGCTCCGTGTATAGAATGAAGTAAAATACGAACAGTAAATGCAAACTTCTCTCCATCTTATCCTTTCTGTGTTAGAGGTTGCACAGTTAGAACAAATTGTTATAAAACGCAATTTATCCTATTCCACCACCATCGAGATGATGGCCTACCTGTACCGCCATACCGAGAAGAAAGTCAAAACTTGCCCTTCCCGCCACAGTGATACGGCAGAGATACATGTTTCGTCTCTACTAGACTCATCAGGGTACCGACATGCACCTGGCTGTGCAAAGGACATATCGGAAGGAAGCATGCAAATACTGAACGCGGCTTCGCCGACCTCTCGCCGGATGTTGAATATATGTTTATGCGGCTTTCACGGATTCCTTCGTGTGAGATGCAATAGCAGTGGATATATCCACATTATATAGTTGTAGTGCTGAAATTACATTTAGCAAACGTACAACTATATGCAGCTCCGTGTATAGAATGGTGGAATAGGATAAATTGCGTTTTATAACAATTTCTTCTAACTGTGCAACCTCTAACACAGAAAGGATAAGATGGAGAGAAGTTTGCATCTACTCTTCGTATTTTACTTCATTCTATACACGGAGCTGCATATAGTTGTACCTTTGCAAAATGTGTTATTGCATCTCACACGGAGGAATCCGTGAAAGCCGCATAAACATATATACGCCATCCGGCGGGAGTTCGGCGAAGCCGCGTTCAGTTCCTTCCGATCTGTCCTTTGCACAGCCAGGTGCATGTCGGTACCCTGATGAGTCTAATAGAGACGAAACATGTATCTCTGCCGTATCACTGTGGCGGGGAGGGTAAGTTTTGACTTTCTTCTCGGATAAATTGCGTTTTATAACAATTTGTTCTAACTGTGCAACCTCTAACACAGAAAGGATAAGATGGAGAGATGTTTGCATTTACTGTTCGTATTTTACTTTTATATATATATATATATATATATATATATATATATATATATATATATATATATATATATATATATATATATATATATATATATATATTTATTTATTTATTTATTTATTTTCTTGATTCTTGAACCATAGATTATATCATTTTTCTTAATTTTGTATTTTCTTGGGTTTAGGTTCTATAATTAATAAAACACAAAACGATTGACGTTTCGCTCTTTATTTAAGGCATTTTCAAAATTTTTTCCACGTGCGGCCCATGTGATACTTCTATCTCCTTATAAAATGTCATAATGGATGTTTTGTTTTAGTAGCTTCAACCCAAACTATCAATGTTTATTTTCTTGATTCTTGAACCATATATATATATATATATATATATATATATATATATAAATGATTATATCATTTTTCTTAATTTTGTATTTTCTTGGGTTTAGGTTCTAAAACAAAACATCCATTATGACATTTTATAAGGAGATAGAAGTATCACATGGGCCGTACGTGGAAAAAATTTTGAAAATGCCTTAAATAAAGGGCGAAACGTCAATCGTTTTGTGTTTTATTAATTATAGAACCTAAACCCAAGAAAATACAAAATTAAGAAAAATGATATATATATATATATATATATATATATATATATATATATATATATATATAATATATAGTAAGCGAATATATTCATTTGTACTTAAAAATGTTGACGTTTGTTTCATATTAAGTATGTTTATCACCCCTCTTGCATTTCCTCATTACAAATTCCTGATATAATTTAAAAATTAAAGTAATTTAAGCTATTTTTTTGTGAAATAAGTGAGTGACAGTGATTTGCGGTTGCTTTTTCTTCTATATAAAACAACAATTACGACTCTTTTTCTTACATGAATCTCCTTTCCTTTCGTATCTTCTACAAGGGTTGTCAATTTCGCAATTACGATCCACAGCAAAATTTTATCTCAGTTAAAAACCAGATAAAATAGATAAATAAAAATACTCAAATGTATTCTGAACATTAAATATTGAAATAATAATAAAAAAATTGCTACAAGGTAATTTTTTTTTGTTTTTGATTTGATTGATGACTATTTATTAAGCATAAATTAACTGATTTATTGAATAAATTATTTACTTCTGTTTTTTACAATTAGTTAAGCTATTAGTATCTTTTTTTTTTTGTTTTTAATAATTAAGCAGCTAACTTTGATACTGAATTAGCAGCTACATTATAGGACCAAAGTAGAGCAATTCTTTTATTTTGATATTATTTTATGCTAGATTTTAAAAATCAATAACTTCGTTTAAATCTACGTTTTCCGAGCCATCTTCAAACCCAAACCGCCTCATATCTTGCTTGAAATCTTGGCGTTTATTTCACAAACTTAAACATGACTTGACCTTGGCTTCAAATCGTTTTCGCAAAAGCTTGATGTCTTGTCTGTACCTAACCTCAAAATAACGCCTTGTTTTGATATTTTTTTATTTAAAAATCAACTGTTGACTACTGTGAGGGGTAGAATATTTTATTCTGCATTTAGCCTTTAACTTGGGTGTTCTTAAAAATTAAAAATAATCGAAATAATATACTAACGCCAATTTGACGCATGACGTAATCGTTCAGAAGTCAACAGCTGATTTCAAGCGCGCTTAAGGTGTTTATTTCACACTTGAAAGGCGCTTGGGTCAAGTCAACCCTAAAGCAGCGCGCCCACTGGTTCGATTCGGTTCAGACCACTCGGCTCCGCACAATCGGCCAGTTTTGGTGTACACGTAAATAAATGAGAGCCCGCCCACTGGTTCCGACCGGCCAGAACGCTTCCGCGCTTTCGGCATCGGAACCAGTGAGCGGGCTCTCATTTATTTACGTGTAAACCAAAACTGGCCGATTGTGAGGAGCCGAGCGGTCTGAACCGAACCGAACCAGTGGGCGCGCTGCTTAAATCTTTTCGGGCTTGACTTAACAAATCCACGCCGGCTTCAAGTATATTCTCGCCTGTTTAATTCGTTATTTCTAAGCCGCTTGTAGAAAGCGCTTGACTTCAAGCGCGCTCGAAACTGTCGATATAAACGTACTGAATGGGTGATCGGTGACAACAGCTACTTCCAACTATCAACGCAAACTTTCAAATATAGAATAGCAGTGAGTCAAGTGTAAAGTAACATTTTAATCATCATCATCTATCAGCCATATTCATCTACTGCCGGATATATTTTGCAGATAAACTAAAAAGTCAGATAATAAAAGTAAATCAACCTGAGCTCTAGTAAATTAAATTAAAAGGAAGTCGACTAAACAAAATACCATTCGTGGCAATAATGAAATCATATCCAACAATTTCAATAACTATTTAGTTAATAATGCTGTATTTATTATCTGAATTAAGGTTATTTATTACTTTCCAGTTCAGCTCATTTAGATTAATAAACAAGAAATGTTGGCAGCTTCACTTCAACTGAAATATCAGTTTCCGAACTTACACATGAAACAGTATGTGATACTGAATTTTCAACTCTCAAACTCGATCGCAGCAGCCTGAGCTTAGTATCTCTTTATGACATAAGTACAGAGCCAATTAAAAAGAGGCAGATATCTAATAGGGATAGAAAAGCTGCTGTGGCGGCAATAATAACTCCTCGCCTTATAAAAATGGGTAAGAGTAAGAAAAAAAAAGAAGAAAAGAAGTTCACCAATTGTCACAGTAGGAAAAATAGCAAATAGGAATGAGGCCAAGAAAAAAGAAAACTAAGATTGATAATAATGCTCTAGACTCTTAAGGATGGAAATAAAATCCAGTTTAATACATACAATGAAACTGTTACCATCATGAGACAAGAAATTACTGACTCTACTGAAGTTCTGTCATCGACTTTTTTCTAAAGATACTCTAAGAGAAATGTGGATGTAGAATGACTACGCCAGTCCAGAGTTAACAATTTGGATTTGTGATTCATGAAAGTACATTGAGTTGATACCTTTTTTTTACTAAAGCTCCCTGATAGTTAGAAGATAAATACTATTTTTATTGTTTTCTTAAAAGAGACGTTATGCCTTATTCTAGTATTCCATATTAGTGCATCTATTCCATAAATAGGCTCTGTGGGAACGCTTTCCATGTTATCGGGTCCTAGGTGACGTGGTCCGCTGTATTTCCAAGAACTTTCGGACGGTTCGCGCGGTTGCAAGGAGAATTGCTTTCTTAATCAGCTTATACAGATGCTCACTAAGGCCCAGTTCCTTGATGTTCTGTAGGAGGTTCTTTGGTATCACTCCAGTTGTTGACAGTATTATGGGAATCGTTTGGGCACTGTTCATTGCCCATTGTCTCCGGATTTGCACCTCCAGATCTCTGTATTTCGCGATTTTCTCGTTGTATTTTGGCCTTAAGTTATTGTTGTTAGGTACAGTAATGTCGATAAGTGTAGTTCGCCTAGAAATTTTATCTATTAGTACAATGTCTAGTCTATTATGAGCAACTGTCTGATCCGTCAGGACCGTTCGGTCCCAATATAACTTGAACTGATTGTTCTCAAGAATAGGCTCCGGATTGTGTTTGTAATAAGGCACTTTTCCTACCTGTAATAGGTTTAAATTTTCTACTAACTCTTGGTGGAGTATCTTAGCGGTTGAGTCGTGTCTTTCCTTATACTCGGTTGCAGCAAACGCTTGGCATCCTCTAGTTATGTGCTGGATTGTCTCTGATGTTCGACAGCCATATCTGCATTGGTCATTTTCTATTGAAGGATCTCTAATGATGAACTTCCGATAGTTCTTCGTCGGAGTAACTTGGTCTTGGATAGCTAACGAGAAGCCCTCCGTTTCCGGAAACATCTGTCCTAAAATCAACCAATAGTTCGACGCTGAGTTGTCGACATTGTCCTGATTGACCTCATTTGAATGTCGTCCATGAAGTGGCTTCTGTAACCAGGTTTGTAACTTCTCTTGGTCTCTTTGGTGGTGAAAAGTAATATCTTGTTCTCTCAACTGTAGCGGCGTTGAGTCGTCTGCGTCGCATATTGCTCGATGTAGTGTGGAAGAGTCCGCTAACCTGTGGAAATATGAACGTAAGTTTCTTATTTGTTGGTTGAGCTGCTTACCAATATCCACCAATACTCTTCCTCGTTGGTGTCTTGGAAGCATTTTACGTTCAATGGCACTCCGAGGATGATGTTTTTGACATTTTGTTAGGAGTGTCCTTATTTTTCTTTGCAGGTTTTGGATGTCCGTCCTGCTTCTCCTGCTTATTAACATTAAAAGTTTTTATTTTGTCAAAAAAAAACAAGCAAAATGGTATTCCACTTGCTTGTACTTTTTATCGTTTTATATATCTTTAAAATAAAAAAAAATTCTAATGAATTAATACCCTCTCTAAAATTGATGTCCTGGAATCAGAAATTCTAGCTGCATGTTAAAAATTTACTAAAATAAACATATTAAAAATATTTAGCAACTCTTGAAAATAAAAATAAACTAAAATAAAACTAGTTAATAAACAAACAACTGTTAATAGTTGCTGTTTGACCTGATAAGATGATAACAAACCCCCTTGTAATAAATTGTTTTTAATGGAAAATGTAAAATATTCTTACTTTAATCTCTAGAATAACAAACTCACAAACATGTTGATTCTTTTAAAAATAACATCATAAGAAAGATTCAATGAAAGTAACGATACAGAAATTAGAAAAAATGGATTGATTACGTTACAAAATCTAGCATTATTTTCTTGAGCTAAACATCAAGGATCGTGGAAGCCAAGATAAACAAAGAAAACGTTGATAACTTAAGAAAACAATATAAACAGAAGATCGAGTATAAAGTAATCAAAAGAATTATTATTAAAAAGGCTTATACGTTAAGAAACGGATAAAATATATATATAAATAAAGCTTTTGCTTGTTCAGTGGGCGCGATTATTCTTTATTGCGTAACATTATTCGATTATCTTTTATACGAATTTTATATTATTGAGTTAAAATGTTTAAGAAGGAAATTAAATAGTGACAAAAAAGTCAATAACTTGAGTAATGTTGATTTCTACTTGATCTGTTTTACCGAACTTTGCGTCAAAGAATTTGGAAGGAATTTCATATATTTTCTATAAAAGCTAAAGAGAATTGATAAATAAAATGATAAAAAAGAGTTTTTTTGGACGTAACATTAATTATGAATCGAAAACACTGCCCCTATATTTTAGAGTAGTTTTGGAGAAGAGATAATTCAATTTTTGAATGAAACTAAGAACTGCATTTATATGATATAGCGAGAAACTTTCAATATACAGGGTGATTCAAAAATCGATCACGAAACTTAAGGGGGTGATTCTACTTGACAAAATAAGGGTAGAGCTTCATATAATTTTTTTTCAAAATGTCATTCGTTTTCGAGTTACAAGCCGTCCAAGTTTAAGTTTTTATTTTTTGTTTTTTGAATTACTCGCTTACAGGAAAACCGATTTGACTAATATTTGAAAGATAGGCTAAGTCTTCTGCGCTTCATCATTTTAGTAACAATTCACATTGATTGTTTGCCGCTAGAGGGCACTTTACCTACATTGAAAATTATTTTTTGTCATAATTTTTTAGTGTTGACAGCTACAGTAGTTTTTGGCATAATTTCTGAAAGACTGATGCCAGGCCTTTAAAAAAGGTGCTCTTTATTTACATCGCTAAACCCAACGGTTTAGACGTAAATCACCCTTAAAAATTAAGTGGTAAATTTACTTTTCTCATTTCATTACCACCAGCTACCAGGTAAATAGCTATCAAAGTATACTAGAGCTGTCAGTTTAACATCAAATAAATTCGCTTTTTAAACTATTTAATTTATAATCTTAAAATAACTAATAATGGCTAATCAGTAAATATTCATATTATGGATTATTGCGATATACATTTAATTGATAAAAATTAATGAAACAGTTCTAAACAAACTAAAAAAGATTCTCAAAATGTCCCCCATTTTCTTCAATACATTTCCTAACACTCTTCAAAAAATGTCGCCTAACTCGATGAAAAATTTCTGGTGTTTCTTTAATAATTTGGCACTTTTCGATTATCCTGAAGCGAAGATCCTCGACGTTGATTACTGGAATATCGTACACCAATTGTTTCAAATGACCCCAAAAGAAAAAATCCATAGGATTAAGGTCTGGTGACCTCGCTGCCCATGCCAATGGTCCACTTCGTCCTATCCATCGCTCAGGATACGTTGCATTCAAATACTGTCGGACACGTATACTAAAGTGGGGCGGAGCTCCGTCTTGGAGGATCCACATGTTGGCCCTTACTTCCAATGGCACATCTTCCAGATACAATGGGAGACGATTTTGGATAAAATCTAAGTATACGTCACCAGTTAATGGGCCATTAAAGAAATGAGGACCAATATGATAATCTCCTATTATCCCTGCCCACACATTTAGTGAAAATCTACGCTGATGTTTCGTTTCTACCACATTGTTTGGGTTCTCGTAAGCATATGTGTGGATGTTGTGTAGATTTGTTATGCCATCACGAGTTAAACCAGCTTCGTCAGTGAATAATATGACGCCAATTAATCGATTATCGTGTTCATACTTAGCTAGGATCTGATTGCACATTTCCAACCGTCTCGGCCGATCATCGTCATAAAGAGCCTGCACCTTTTTTGAACGAAACGGGTAGAGTTGTTCTTCTCTTAGTATCCTCCATGAACTAGCCTGACAGAGCCGCACTTCATTCCCAATTTTTCTAGTACTAATACCTGGATTATCTTCAATAATTTCAAGCACTCTTTCTTCTTGTTGCACGTTTCTAGCAGTTCTAGGTCTTCCCCTATTTCCATTATAACTTTTAAAGGAACCACATTCCGCAAGCCCACTGTGTACACTGGAAAATGTTTGAGCATGAGGGATATTTCTTTCCGGATAACTCTCCATATAATATCTTCTTGCCAACTCTGCATTACCATTTGCTTTTCCATAACAAAAATGGATATCACAATATTCGATAATTGAATATTGGTGATTAGCCATTATTAGTTATTTTAAGATTATAAATTAAATAGTTTAAAAAGCGAATTTATTTGATGTTAAACTGACAGCTCTAGTATACTTTGATAGCTATTTACCTGGTAGCTGGTGGTAATGAAATGAGAAAAGTAAATTTACCACTTAATTTTTAAGGGTGATTTACGTCTAAACCGTTGGGTTTAGCGATGTAAATAAAGAGCACCTTTTTTAAAGGCCTGGCATCAGTCTTTCAGAAATTATGCCAAAAACTACTGTAGCTGTCAACACTAAAAAATTATGACAAAAAAACAATTTTCAATGTAGGTAAAGTGCCCTCTAGCGGCAAACAATCAATGTGAATTGTTACTAAAATGATGAAGCGCAGAAGACTTAGCCTATCTTTCAAATATTAGTCACATCGGTTTTCCTGTAAGCGAGTAATTCAAAAAACAAAAAATAAAAACTTGAACTTGGACGGCTTGTAACTCGAAAACGAATGACATTTTGAAAAAAAATTATATGAAGCTCTACCCTTATTTTGTCAAGTAGAATCACCCCCTTAAGTTTCGTGATCGATTTTTGAATCACCCTGTATAGACACAAAGTCCAATAAAATATTTAATATAGCATATAAACTCTATGTCAACCTAATAATATTTTAATCAATATGATCACGTTAGGCAGGAGGATCTGGTAGCATTATTTTTGTAAATTTTTTAGTTGCCATATTATCAGTTAGCTGATAATTGCTTCGCCTACACCGTACTCTTATCTAAAATTTTGATAGATTAAAAAATAAGAAATAAATAAATCTATTTTCTTCCGTATTTGCAGGTTTAATATCCTGTAGAAACGTCTCGAAATTTATATTTTATGGGGATAATTGTTTCCTGCGAATGTTACTCTCAGTTCAACACAGCTCCCACTGATGAGACCATAAGACCATCGAAACGCGTAAGGAGAGACGCAGAGTTGTATTTGCAGGAATTAAACTGTTGACATACATTCTTTCCTTTTTTTCTGCTTGAAAGGGGAATACATATTTGTTAGATTAATTAGATGCTTCAGCCAATTTGTGACATCAAATCATTTTTAATTAAGATTAATTTCCTAAACAATCGTTCACAACTGGCTGATATTATGGGCAATGTGAGCGCCAAATGTAGCACTATTTCTATATAGACATTAACCAATATTCTTCATAATGGTTGAGAAATGTTAAGTAATTAGCAGTTTTTAAATCCAGTATTTCAACATATGGCCGTTAACCTCCTCCACCTTGGTGGAATCTAGTAAGTTGTGATAAAGAAATTTATAAGAGACAAGCTGCTCGCAAAGAATATAAAACAAACTCTATAATAGACAGTTTTGCCGGGTCCTAGCTATGGCGCTGCAAATAATTACAGTGAACGCATATATATATATATATATATATATATATATATATATATATATATATATATATATATATATATATATATATATATATATATATATATATATATATATGAAGTAAATTGCGATCAGTGAATGAAAACTTCATTCCAATCATATCCTTTCCGTGTTAGAGGTAGCACAGTTTGAATAAATTGCGATAAAACACAATCCATCCCATTCCACCACCATCGAGATGATGGGCTACCTATACCACCATACCAAGAAAAAAGTCAAAACTTACCCTTCCCGCCACAGTGTGGATATATCCACTGCTATTGCATCTCACACGGAGGAATCCGTAAAAGCCGCATAAACATATATACGCCATCAGACGAGAGGTCGACGAAGCCGCGTTCAGTGTTGCATGCTTCCTTCCGATCTGTCCTTTGCACAGACAGGTGCATGTCGGTACCCTGATGAGTCTAGTAGAGACGAAACATGTACCTCTGCCGTATCACCGTGCCGGGAAGAGTTGACTTTCTTCTCGGTATGGTGGTACAGGTAGGCCATCATCTCGATGGTGGTGTAATAGGATGAATTGTGTTCTGTAGCAATTCATTCACTGTGCAACCTCTAACAGGGAAAGGATATGATGGAACGAAGTTTGCAATTACTGTTCGCATTTTACTTCATCTATACACGGAGTTGCATATAGTTGTACGTTTGCTGAATGTGATTTCAGCACTACAACGGCATAATGTGGATATATCCACTGCTATTGCATCTCACATGGAAGTATCCGTGAAAGCTGCATAAACATTATATATATATATATATATATATATATATATATATATATATATATATATATATATATATATATATATATTATATGAAAAATTTTTGTAATTTCTGGCAATTTACTAAGATAGATAGGGGAAATTCGGCTAAAATATTTTCAAGAGGGTGGCACTTCTGGTTAGACTGGAATTTGATATTGGACTATATAGTTAGTATTTTAGCGACTTACTCGTCAATCGAAATGTCCCTGGTTCGATTCCAGTCTTGAGTGGTGTACGAGTATATGCCCTACATAAAAATTTAATATTCCCTAAAAAGCTTAAAACAGATCATAACCAAAATGCATAGATTATAATGTTAGAAGGAGATAAAAAAAATTCTTGATATAATAAAATAAGGTCAGATAGGTGATTTGTTAAGGTTAATTAACGACTACACGATTATTTCCTGCATGTTTTTATTATATATCAATGCGAAAAAAAAAGAATTTATTTCGATGACATCCAAAAAGCTGTTTCTATTGATAAATAACTTAATTAAAGTAATTAATTAAAGATACAGAACATAAAACATTTTAAGATGGAATTTCGGGGACTAGATATTTTTGTTTTGATAAGTGGTTGTGAAAGTATAGCCGAGCAGTTTTATACCATTAGCCCAAATATGTCATGTTATATGGTGCAACTTGTAGTAGAGATATTTTATTTTTATTAAGGAGCACAAATAACATGTACATTCAATACGCAGGTTCGTTTTACATGTGCTTATACGCTATAAAAAATGTTATGTATTAAAAAGTTCTATTTATTGTTATTTAGTACTGCCTTGTAAAGTTGATTTTCAGAGCAGAAATTTTTACGCAATTTTATTTCTTCCACATTGCTCCTTGGGCTGCTAAAAATCTCAATGTTATTCCAAAATTTAAAGTCTCAAATTCAGGGTTGTTCTTTCAACTTATATCTTGGTATTATCATTTTTTTTCTTGGTATAAATTATATAACAGCTGGCAGAAGGGAATGAAAACGCAACCCTTTTAGTAGAAGGATACTTTGAAATCAAAAACATGGTCCTCCAGGTTGGAGGTTAAAGCATCAAACTAATCTAAGTCTAATCAAACGCCTCGGAATAGGACAGATCTAAGACGACACCTTACGGTTCAAAAAAGGACACGATTTTTCTGTACAGGGAACATTCAAGGTCTATTAAAAAACTAAATGAAGTTATACATGAATTAACATATCTCAAGGTAGACAGAGCAATAATTACTGAAATGAAAAAAAGGGAAAGGCCTCAGAAAACTTGGAGAGATTCAACCACTTTTTCAGTGGGAAACCACAAGAATGCAGAGCTCAATAGGCAGTTGATACTACATAGAAGACTGTGTGTGTGACCACTTAATAAAAAGATGACGAATAAAGAAGGAAAATAACCCTGAGGCAAATGCAAAATATTCAACCCTGGGCAGATGCAAAAATTGTAGCTCTCTCCCATCTACAATAAAAGATAATATGTTTATTATAAAGACAAAATGTTTTATAGTCAAGAAAATTTAAGCTGCAAAATTAAGAACTTTTAATAAAGAAATTTTTCCAAAAATTTATTATTCTAAGAATTAGAACACAAAACTTAGTTGCAAACCATTTTTCTATTAATCATTTATTAAAAACAACATTATTACCTTAAAAAATTATTGTTAATTGAAGATCATTAAAAAAAATTAATACTTTTTTTTCTTATCAAGAAAACCATTTATAATATTTTAAAAATTATCGATTCGTATAAAAATAAAACAAAAGTGCGCCATTCATTTAAAAAGATCCTTAACAATCCTTCGATTATATCTACAGATAAATGATTACGGAATGTATCAAAAATTCCTACATTTTATCAAAACTGGCTTGTCTAATGTAAATGTGGCAAAGCGTATGAAAATCCGTATTTGTTAATTATCTGTATTAAAGTTTGAAAAATCTGCATAAATACGGACATATTTGTATATATATCAAAACTTTTCATTTTTTAAAAGACCATGGTTAGAAATGAATGGGATGATTATGCTCATCTACCGATAGAGGATGCCTTTTATCAAGGAAAAAAAAAAGAAATTCTAGTCAAAATAAAGTTTTTTTTTCCAAATTTGCCTTCCTTAGTAATGTGCCGCTCGAGATAAGTGCCCCCACTCTACAACCCTGCATCAATAACTATAATTTAAAAAAATTTAATCATGGTTGGTTTTTCGAATGCCATATTTTTACTGTCAAGCAGAAAGTCAAACATACCTAGTCGAAACATGCAAATATATTTTGCAATTAAAATAAACCAACATCCTTTTAAAAGATTAAAATGACTAAAAGCAAATGTGATTAATCCTTGAAAATAATTATTGTTTAATAAAAACAATTTTGCTCAAATAAATTTTTTTCTGCAATAATAAAACTAACTTTATTTGAATGCTTGGTCATATATCTCGGCGTCGTTGGTTCCGGTATATTCATACTTTTCTGCAGTTAAAATAAGTAATTATTTCAGATAATCAAATACACTCATGCACAAAATTATCGAATGTTCTTTGTTACCATTATTGCTTGAAAATTATTTTAAGTTATTACATTGAAATTTTACAGGGTGGCTCATCACACAACGACTCGAATTTTTTTCAAGGGTTCTAGAAATGTTAGAAGATAATGAAAATTTCTTTGATTTGATCCTTTATTCGGATAAATCAACTTTGGGGTGTTGGTTATAAACATCACTTACTTGAAACTTAATAAATGGGAAAATAAGCGGCCCGGAAGAAAAATTTCAAATTACTAAGCGGGGCATTTACGTTGACCTTGAAAGTAACTCTCATAGTATTTTCATGGTCAAGTTGTTTAGTTATTAGGAATCTATATATTTTATTGCAAATAGTGAAAGTTGGAAAATTCCGCATTCAATGTGGCGTACAAGAAACATCTTACCGGCATGTTACGACCCGATTTAACTTCAAATATAAGTTCCGACTTATACCATGTTCATAGGCGGGTATCTGGGGGACCCACTGACGAATCCACCGCCGGTTGCCAAGGACGAAACACTCCTTACTTCTAGTAGTCGAAAATTAGTTTGTATGGGTGAGTCAACGATTGAATGAAGTAGGTTTGTGCCTTTTCGGTGAAATTAACAAAGAAACTATATTTATTTTTACGCAGATTTAAAAATATTTAGGACTCTACAGGGTGAGCCAAAAAACTAGGACAGCATAAAGTTGTATTTTTTTTAAATAGAACACCCTATATACCAATCGTATTTTCGATTTAGCTTATAATTTTAAATCTTTTTTATTAAGGGTTTACTATAACAAAACTTTATAGTTTCTGAGATAATTAAGTTTAAAGAAAAAAAGTCACATTTTCAAGCATCAATTCAATCCTAAATAACGTTTTCAATTTTGAGACAATTATATTCAAATTTGGAATTCAGCAAGGCCAAGGACAAGTTAACATAATTTTTACCTAATATTTGCAATAAAAGCTACAGGGTGTTGAACACATCGGCTCAAATTTGAACAAGTTTAAATGAATAAATATCTTTTTTTTAAATGGTACACCCTGTATATTTTCATGTTATTTAATAGAGTAAAAAACCCTAAAAGTTTTGTTCAATATATCCTATACCTATTTATAATAGTTTTTGAGATATTTCAGTTTTTCTTATTTTCCATACTTTTTTACAGAAATAGTCTTCATTATCATAGTAGCCATGGCAAAAACAATGTAAAAGAACATTTTTCTATGTGTCAAATTTATAACCGCAATCGCTTCTTTTGGTTTTTATGTAGTGTAGTTTGTTTTTTTTTGCATTCATCTTATATTGTAGAATGAATTTTCCAAAGAATGAGTTAATAGATATGATTTATACAATAGGAGAGGCTCAAAAAAATTGCCTTCTTGCTCAAAGAATTTACAAAAAGAAGTATCCTGATCGACACCAGCCTAATACCCATACTTTTCAAAACTTAATGCAAAGATTTGATTCTTCTGGTACTGTTGATTATCCAAAACGTAAAGTGGTCAACAAACCAGTAACTAATGAAGAAAAAGAACTACAAGTATTGTTAAATGTTCAGGAAAATCCTTATATTGGTAGCCGTCAGTTAGCAGCATTATGTGAAACATCACAATCCACCGCTAATCGTACTACCAAGAAATATAGGTATCATCCATATCACATGGAATTACACCAAGAATTGCATGGACAGAATTTTGAAAGTCGTGTAAACTTTTGTCGTACAATAAATGCGGAGATTCAATTAAATCCAAATTTATTATGTAAGGTAATGTTTAGTGATGAAGCTACTTTTAGAAGTAACGGTGCCGTAAATAGACGCAACATGCATTATTATGCCACAGAAAACCCATTTTGGATTAGAGAGGTGCAACATCAAAACCACTGGTGATTAAATGTTTGATGTGGTATTCATCATAATCGAATTATTGGACCCCACTTTTTTAATGAACCACTAAATGGCCATAGTTACCTGAACTTTCTACAAGAAGAACTACCCCAACTGCTTCAAGGTCTAGATAGGGATGAGCTCGACAGAATGTGGTTCCAGCACGATGGTGCGCCTCCGCATTACTATCGTGAAGTTCGTGCGTTTTTGGACAACGATATCCGCAAAAATGGATTGGACGTGGGGGTTTCATTGAGTGGCCACCAAGGTCTTGCGACATCACCCCATTAGATTTCTTCCTATGGGGTTATATTAAAAATAAGGTGTATGTTAATCCATCAACAACAGTGGAAGATATGCGAAACAGGATTAGGGATACCTGTAGAACAATAACGCCACTAATTTTATCCAGGGTTCGAGAAAATCTGCAAAAAAGACTAAATTTGTGCATTGCACAAGAGGGTCGTTAATTCGAACACTTATTAAAAAAAAATAATTAATCTCAGTATTTAATAGGTAATTTTTTTGTTTCAATTTAGTATAAAAGTAAATATGTATTTGCCTTGTCGTTATTGTTGTGTTAATTTTTTCACATTATGTTTAATTAAACTATTGCCGTTGTAATATAACGAATAATGTATTTCATCATATTTAACCACATTCTGTTTGTTTCTGTAGTTGTATGTGTATGGAAAATAAGAAAAACTGAAATATCTCAAAAACTATTATAAATAGGTATAGAATATATTGAACAAAACTTTTAGGGTTTTTATTACTCTATTAAATAACATGAAAATACACAGGGTGTACCATTTAAAAAAAAAAGATATTTATTCATTTAAACTTGTTTAAATTTGAGCCGATGTGTTCAACACCCTGTAGCTTTTATTGCAAATATTAGGTAAAAATTATGTTAATTTGTCCTTGGCCTTGCTAAATTCCAAATTTGAATATAATTGTCACAAAATTGAAAACGTTATTTAGGATTGAATTAATGCTTGAAAATGTGACTTTTTTTCTTTAAACTTAATTATCTCAGAAACTATAGTTTTGTTATAGTAAACCCTTAATAAAAAAGATTTAAAATTATAAGCCAAATCGAAAATACGATTCGTATATAGGGTGTTCTATTTAAAAAAATACAACTTTATGCTGTCCTCGTTTTTTGGCTCAACCTGTAGAGTCCTAAATATTTTTTAAATCTGCGTAAAAATAAACTGTATCAAACAATAAATATAGTTTTTTTGTTAATTTCACCGAAAAGGCACAAACCTACTTCATCCAATCGTTGACTCACCCTGTACATAGACGGGTGTCTGGGGGACCCACTGACGAATCCACCGCCGGTTACCAAGGACGAAACACTCCTTACTTCTAGTGGTCGAAAATTAGTTTGTACTTATATGTCTCAAACATTGAAGGCGCATTATTACAATAGACGTTGGTCAAAGTTGTAGCAAATTAAACGTGGTATTCCATAGTGATTTCCAGGCTAACCTTGAGAGCAAGTTTCAAGGTCATGACAAGATCAAGTTGATATTTTCCGATAAAATCCAACTTATATTATACGGAGAGAGTTATTAGGAGTGAATTTCTTGAAAATTGTACTGTAATTATGATCAAAGCTATTTTGATAACCTTTTCGATACAGTCTAATTATAGACTAACACTTATTAAGTTAAAAAATTTTAGCATTAATAAGATAGATTGGCCTTGCGAGTTTTTATATATATTTTAAAATATTTAAAAATCTATTTTTTATCTTTTTATGAAACAAGGTGAAATGCGGTCTATAATTCATTAAACGTCTAATAAATTAATAAATGCGTCTTTTTTGCCGAGCATCTTTTAAAGTTTAGTAACAGGAAAGAAAAGCGTGAATAAATAATTAGATATACTGGATATATCATTAAAAATAACGTCCATTTTTGGTAATCCGCAAAGTAATTGTTAGATATTTATCAAATATTTCTTGTCTTTTAGAGCATGAAATCAGCTATACGATTTTAATCAACTATTCTAGGAAGATAAGTCTTCAAATAAGAACGACATTAGTACATGACCTTTTTTTATAATATAACTGTATTTTTCTTTATATATATATATATATATATATATATATATATATATATATATATATATATATATATTGTATAGCCAGTCACCTTTTCTCAGGTGTGATAAGTTTTTGATTATGAAAATGTCAAACAAAAAAGGACATAAATAATTAATTAATGCATTTATGTGGTAAATGTAGATGGTAAAATAGATATTAGTTAATAGTACGTAAGAATTTATATTTGAATCATGTTTTTGAAGGACATAAAATTCCTATAATTGTGTAATGACATGATAAAACGTATAAAAATCAGTGTGAAAGGTTGGACATTAATGCATATAAAGTAAGAATAATAAACATATTTCACTCTGAAAGACATGAATCTTATAAACTAATAAATAAGTGATATTTTGAATAAGGTGTGAAGTGTTAGTGACCAGAGATAGTGACTAAAAGAGGAATTTTAAAACAATATAGTGAAATCCACAAAGATGAGAATCTTAATCACCCATTTTATAAATAGTGCGGGTAAAGACAATATTGGTGAGAATAAGCGTCAAATAATAAATATAGACACTCTTCATCAATAGTTATTTATAATATATTAGTTTCTACTTATTCCAACAACAATATTTATTAAAAATTTGTTAAAAATATTGTAAATGGATAAGAATATTATAAGAAAATATAGATTATAAGTTAATTTTAATAAGAAACTAGAATAAAATAGTACCTAATTGTAGATAAAACCTTGTTTAATATGATTATAATATTAATAAAACAAGAATTATCAATTTCAGCAAATTACAATTAAAATTTAAATGTATATGTAAAATTTTGTTAGATTTAATCAAATTTTATTTATCAATTTTATGTGCTAAATAATAACCAAAAGTAAAGTTTAGATATATCAAAATGTCAGGGAAAGTCCAAAATTTACATAAATCGTAATTTATTGTCATCAAATAGAATATTTATTTCATAATATCAATAAAATATCAAAATTTTATCATAAATTGACCATTAGGAATCCATTTTGATTTTGTGTTTCAAAGCTTAAAATTACATCTAGTTGCCAGTTCACGTCAGATGGCTGGTAAATCAGAAAAAAATTAAAACATAAATTTATACTGCTTCATCACTTACTATATAAGCCAAAATTCATTTTTTTTAAAAGGAGTACAGGTCCAACATTTCTACAGTAAACATCGTCAGTTTGGTTCATAAAAAGTGACATAACTTCAATATTTTCAGTTGTTGTTTTGAAAAGTAAAAGAAGGAGTGGATATTAATCGGTTGAAGTGTAAAAATCGTTAGTTTTTTTATTAACAATACAAAATTTTTCATTTGTTATTCTATAAAAAAATATTTTAAAGGAAGACAGTACAGATTAATTTGTGATAGAAATACCATTGCTAGTCTCATTCATTAAAAATTTTTAAAAAGGGGAAGAAACATAGAGCTTGGATATAAAAATATCTGGAGATTGTAAGTCAGTTTTAAAGGAAGGAAAAGAAGTTTAATAAATTAATAAATAAATTATATCAGTAATCAAGTAGCTGGGAAAAATATTTAAAATAAAAATCAGCAAATTAATATCCAAGTATAGAATCAATGTGTTAGCGATGTGAAAGTTGGCAAGTTCTAAAATGCAGGATATTTATTCCTCATGTACCTAGCAACGTTTGCAACAATACATTGTTTTTGGTGTCGATAAAATAAAACGGGCATTTTTTTCGAACCTAGGTCGAACTGCAATTCACAGAATTAGAGGTCTTTAACTAAACTTTAATTTTGTATCGAATTTTTTTTTTACCATAAGGTTGAAGGTGGAAGTTTAATAGGAACAAAAATATATCTTTTATCGAAATACGTCAAATACATCATGAAAATAAAATGACGTTTTTTCGAAAACGGTTTGAATTAGCGACATGAATGAAGAGTATTTAATTTTTAGTCAATAGTAAAAGGTATGTAAAAAACGTTGTCTAAAGTTCTTATCACACAGGGCGTAAAAAAATGGGGTCATGAGTGTCACAGCTAGCCCGTCCCTGCAGTTGTGAGTAATTCACACTTTCTTGGATAGTAATTTGAAGGGTCTTACCTGATATACATTATATTAAAAAAGAAATTAAATATACCTGGTGGTTCAATAATTATGTGTAAAAAACTTGATTCTATTGCAAGCTCTTTGGAAGATCATATCTACGAAGACGATGCTTATACGAAAAAAGTGTTTATATACTTGTAGTATTACTTTTACGTGTTATTTTCACCACATTTTCGCGGACACCCTGTATAAAGAATATTATATAGAAAAAATTGACCTTACTCAGGGTTCTTGTTTCACATTCAATAATTATTATAATTAACTGTTAAATTTTTTTTACAGTTATCTAAGCAACTTATTAATAATGCATTTGTATAAAAGAATAAGTAGATTAAATTCTCTTTCTAAATTACATCATGCTAAAAACATAATTTATTTAAGTGTATATTTCCTAAAAAAACTATACCTTGTTTACAATGAAAAGTGAAAGAGCAGATTTCAACAACATTCCTAAATTTTAAGATAAAAACAATTTTATCAAATATTCTCTCAAATATTGCAAATATGCGGATTAATTTTTGAGATTTGCACGTTCATGTGGACGACGCAAAAGTGGAGCGATACTTTTTTAAAATCAGGATAATTTACGAGAAACAGTATTAAAGTTTTCTCCTTAAAAATCTCAGGGAAATATTTTTAAGTATTGGTACAAGATCAAACGTTATTTGTTTAAAGGCAGAAATCATTTACAATAGCTTTGTTCGCGGAAAGGATTTAGAATCGATTCTGAACTAATACGCATGCGCAGTTGAAATAATAGCGTTCGCGGATAACAAAGTTCAGAATTTTTAGTTAGAGTCCCATGTTCGCGGAGAAAATAATTCGGTTCGAAATGGATTCTGAACCAGTTCGACGGTTCTAAGGATTGAAGAAGAACTGTAAGTTCGGAATTTTATGCAGTGCCAACTTTCATGCGGCGGTGGCAATGTGCAACTATTTGACAATTGTTTTTATTTTATTTTAGGTTTTTTTTTTGTTTATGTCATTCGTTGCATTTGATGTTCCAATATATATTTTATTATATTGGTTTTACTTTAATTAGTGTTAATCTACCTAGAATATTAATTAATAAGTTAAAAAATTGTTAATTTAAACCTAAAAAAATATATTTTTAGTGAATACTCTTATTATGTCAAATCATTTATCGTTCCAGCGATGAGGACTTAAAAGAAATTTTAGAGTTATTCAAAATTGCTAAAAGTACTAATTATTTTGAGGAAATTTTGCCCCCCATTTTCAGTTAAGCTCAGAAATGGTACAAGAGTTGGCGTGTATTATGGTTTGTGATAAATGAAGTTGCATCGTATAGGGACGTATCCGACCGGTTTTTAGTTTTGTAAAAAATGTTTTTTCAATCAGAAAGAAATGGACCTAAAACTATTGCGTTTTATTTTTTGTTTAGACAAACTCACTTCTTTTTATTAGGCATATGTTTAGAATTAGTTTTACTTTGAAGCTCCCGAAATATGAAAATAAAGAGCAAACAATAGATCTCGATTAAAATATATATTTGTTTGTATTCAGTAAAAAACAAGACATTTTATTCTAAAAGGAACTGACAGTTAAAATTTATATTACATAAGAATAACAATTAATTCAATATTTCTTTAAAATAATACAAATAATAAAACTTAAAAGAAAGACAGTTTTAAGTTTTTTAAAACAAAAAAAATTACTAGTTTAATCAGCATTTAACACCGTATGTTAAATAATGAGACTCATACCACATTGGACGATTCAAAGTTCCAAAATCGTTCGTGGTAAAAAAAATCCTGAACCGGTTAATAACTGAGCAAGCACTGTACGACAATTCTGAACTAATTCCGTACTAGTTCTGAATCGGTTCGCAAAGTGACCCGCGAACAAAGCTAATATAACTTTTTCTTATAGTATTTTACTGTAGCTTGTAGATCTTGAATCGAAGTTTTTAAATGTTTCATCTGGGAAAACAAGCGCCACACAAGCTCCACACATATGGTGATTTACAGGATTTAGGCGGTCAAAAATTTTTTATAGTGTATTTTGACTTTAAATCATACGTCTAAATGGCAATTATTGTCCTTTGTAGACTTAGCATGTATTTCCCGCCAAAAAGTGAAAAAATAAGAAATATAAAAACAAATTAAAAAAATACTCCTAATTTATTTTTAATTATGATTTTTGGGGACAAAAATAAATACGTATTTTTGTCTGGGTACTCGTTCATTTCATTATAAATCCTGATCCGTGCGTGAGACATCAAATTAGCCAGTAGTAATATTTTGATTGTTTCAGGGCAAAATGATCTTGGTTTGATCCTTTTTTATGTTTGCTTCATGCTGCTTAAAGACAACCCGAAATCAATAATAGTCTATATACAGGGTTACTCATCCTATACGGCACGCAATATTGCTGCCAAAATACGTGACTTTCAAGAAGTTTTACTTTTGGGATAAATGGGGGTCTAATATAGTTATTTTTAAAATTATTTTTATATTATACAGGGTGTCCCAAAAGCTCTGAATGTATCAAAGTTAAGTTTTTTAAATGGAACCCCTGTATATTAATGCATTTCTGGATTCTCCGATCAAAATAAGTGCCTATTTTAATAAGGTTTATAGTATCTACACCTTAAGGGTTTCTAAATAATTTGAATTTTGACAAAATCGAACTTAATTTTCATGTTTCAAATACTTAAGAAGTATTTCAGTTATGTACTTGAAATTTACAGTGAAGTGTAACAATAAATCATATTTTATATCCCAGTTATAATGTCCCAATTATAATAAACTTGCTATTTTATACAGGGTGTACAAAATTTAAAACTAATCAAATAAGAACTTTAAATTGCTATAACTCGATGAATTTAAATAGAATGCTGTACTTTTTAACTTACCAGAAAATGTACCTTTTAAATACCTATCGAATGGTCTTCGCGTTTTCACATAATACGTCAAATAATCATTTTCTGTACCATTTTGTGTTTTTTGAAAGATGTTCTAATGTATCTAGTCGCCTATAGTATTTAGAAACGTCAGATAATTCATTTAATCTGTCAGTTTAGTCTGCAAAGCCTGTTGCTATAATAGCGGTATTATTTTTTGTAACTGTGAAACTTCATTTATTAATTTTAATTATTTGGATATTGTTGTGTTATTGCTTGGTCAAAATGAAGATTTATCCAAAGGAAACGTGTATTGATACGATTTTTGTTCTTGGAAAATGTCATCAAAATTGTTTTTGGCTTCTCGACTCTATGCTCAAAGGTTTCCTGAAAGAAGCCATCTGAAACCAGCCGTTTTTGTGAGAATATTAAACCAGTTTCAGGAAAGTGCAAGTGTCAGTTATAAAGAACTTGTTATAAGAAAAATTGTCACTGAGGATGAAGAAATGTTTTTACTGAACTTGTTTCGATGATCGAAAATCCCAATATTAGTCAGAATCATATATTCGAAAATACTAACATTAGCCAAGCAAGTTTTTCAAGGATTCTTATAAATACAGATTTCATTCTTATAAAATCCAGCCTTGTGAAGAGCTTCACGGAAAGGATTTTGACAACCGAACTGAATTCTACTTGTGGATGTTAAATAAGGTGGCAGAAAAAGAACACTTTTTTGATAATGTGATATTTAGTGATGAATATAGTTTTCATAGCAATGGTTTCGTGAATATTCCATTACTATTCATATTCAAATCCGCATAAATACAGAGTTATGAGAAACCAGAATAGGTGGTCGGTTAATGTCTGAGGAGGAATACTGGATCCATACTTACTTGTACCCTACTTTTTTGCTGGTTCGCAATTTTTTTTACACCAATTTCCAGTTTTATTGGAAGATATCCTTTTTAATATTAGAATAACTATGTGGCTTTAACGGAAGGAGCTTCGCCTCATTATCATCGCGAAGTTCGGCAATTTTTAAATATCAACTTTCGATACAAGTGGATTTGAAGAGACGGATTTCAAAATTAACTTCACCAGATTTCTTTTTATGAGGATACATAAAAGGAATTGTCTCCAATGTGCCTCCGACAACACCACAAGATATGAAAATACGCATAAGAGACGCTTTTTAATCTGTAATCCCGCAAATGTTGTCCAGAATTAACAGTGGTTTCGAAAGAGAAAATTTAAGTATTTGAAAATGGATGGTTGACATTTCGAACATCTACTATAAATATTTTGCTTCCGTTTTGTGCTATCGTCAATATGTTATTACTATTGTTGCTGTTATAGCCTGCTGGATGACTATAAATCGCGTTTCGAGTTTCTGAACATTTGTAAAGATATTCCTGATTATTGTTCTGATAGTTGTAAATTACCGCTCATTTTCAAATGCCATAGGCAACTAGATACATTAGAAAATTTATTCAAGAAACACAAAATTATTTGACGTATTCTGTGAAAAAAAGATTTAGCTATAGAACACCCTGATATCATTTGATAGGTATTTAAAAGGTACATTTTCTCTCATTAATCAAGTTATAGCCACTTAAAGTTTTTATTTGATTAGTTTGAATTTTTGAACATCCTGTATAATATAGTAAGTTTATTATAATTGGGATATAAAATATGATTTATTGTTACACTTAATTGCAAATTTCGAGTACATAACTGAAATACTTCTTAAGTATATGAAACATGAAAATTAGGTTAGTTTTTTATCAAAATTCAGATTATTTTAAAATCCATAAGGTTTAAGTACTATAAAGCTTATTTAAATATGCACTTATTTTGATCGGATAATCAAAAAATGCAATAATATACAGAGGTTCCATTTTAAAAAACACAACTTTGATACTTTCAGAGGTTTTGAGACACCCTGTATAATATGACTATATTAGACCCCCATATATTTCAAAAGTAAAACTTTTTTAAAGTCACGTATTTTGGTCACAATATTCCGTACCGTTCAAGGTGAATAAGCCTTATTATATATATATATATATATATATATATATATATATATATATATATATATATATATATATATATATATATATATATGTATATACATATATATATATATATATATATATATATATATATATATATATATATATATATATAAATGAGTTTTTACGATACTATTTCTCCACTTATCATTGGACCCCAAATTTGCCCATTCGATTAACTCACGTAGAGTTAGGGGGGTCATAGTGGATGAACAATAAACCGCCACCCACTTTAAGGTTGGATACTCATAGTGAGCAAAAAGCTGAAGTCTCTAAAGTGGGAAAGATCTAGTTTAATCTAGCCACAAAAACAAACCACAGATTTATTTAAAAATCTTAACCGAGGTTTAAATAATAACAAAGTAGCTGGCTTAATTTGCTGAAGTCATAAAAGGTTACTAAACAGTTGGGTTTAATAGTTTATTATAAAATGCCTTCATAATAATAATGATAAGAAAATTTCACTACCCTAAATTACACTGTACATATATTATAAATCATAACGACCTACCTAGAATCATCAGTAGGGGAAAGTTGGTTATGTTTGCTGATGATACAACGATAGCTATATCTGCGGATACCCCAGAGGAGCTGTTGCGTACAGCGGGAGGGGTATGTGAGGAGTTGGAGATTTGGTGTCAGCGTAATCAGTTAATACTTAACACGACAAAGACTGTATATATAAATTTCAATATTAAAAAACCATTGCTTGTAAAGGATAAAGTAACATATAATATTGAAACCTCAGCCTAGCTAAATTTTTAGGCACGTGGCTTGATGAATCGCTGCATTTCTTTTCCCATATTGAACATGATTGTAAAAAATTAAATTCTGCCTTCTTTGCTATTTTGCTGATGAGGTCATCTCTAGAGCGAGCTGGATTGCTGACTGTGTATTATTCTCTGGTATACAATCATCTGTCAAGCAATGTCATGTCTTGAGGAAGAGGGTGTGAGGTAAATAGAGTGTTTCTGGCTCAGAAAAGAATACTGAGGTTGATATTTGGTGTTAAGCCGACGGATTCGTGTAGACTCATTTTTAAGGAAAACAGCATTTTGACTTTTTACTCTATTTATATTCTAAAATGCGTTTTATATGTAAAACAAAATTACTCAGACTTTAAAACTCTTGGCCAGGGTCACAGATATAATACACGAAATAGTGACATTCTTAGTATACCTAAACATAGAACGGCATTCTTTGAGAGATCCCCAATTTATAATTTCATTATTCTGTTTAACAAATTGCCTGCAAAATTAAAAAAACATACCAAACAAAAATAAATTCAAAACAGAAATAAAAATATTTCTTGTTCAGGGATCATTTTATTCTTTTAACGAATACTTCAGCCTGTAGGATGTCCTGACTCTTTTACTGTGTACTGAGTGATTATTTCGTTGCGTCCTTCGCTGACCAGTGCGACGGATTGTGTCCTTATCGTTTTATTTTTTTCTTTCCTGTTAATTGTTTTAGGATTTTAATCTGTAGTTTTTATTATTAAATATTAGATTAAGTTATGTTATATTTTCCATATTATAACAAGTATCTTATGATACTAACTAATATAACTGTTTCTTGTTTTTTCTAGCTTTAAGGTATATTATGTATATATTTTTTTATTTTTTTTTTAATTGTATACTGTTGACGAAACCGATGCTGAAGTGTCAGTCTTATGACTAATAAATTATTTCATTTCATTTCGTTTCTTCATTTCATCTATCGCTGAAGTCAGTTAAAAAAAAACAATTCAGGGCATTATATACCAAAACAACTTAAAACAACATTCTTCAGTCAATATGTATTACCAACCCTGACCTAAAGAGCAAAAACTTGACTCCATGGTAAGCTTAAGAACTATACTCGACACCTAGTTGATGCAGTGGACTAGAATGGAAATAAATGGATAGAATAGCAGAAAGACTTGGGAAACAACAGAAAGTAACACGCAGTGAATGACAAAAGATGGAGTAAAAAACTCTCAAAGTAATGATTTTGAACAAATGAAAAAAGTTTGTAAAACAAGGCCTATATGATTTCTTTATTGTTTCGAGTTTAGACGTACTGTACTACACCTACTCTGATTGTTATATGCTATTTGCAGTAAACATCCGCATTAACTACAATAGTTGATCTGCACTATACTTGACATTTCTCCATTTCTCAAATCAAATAATCAACAAGCCCAACGACAATGAACCTGATTGTTATGCCAAGCCAAGAAAACAATTTTTTTATTCGTTTATTAATTGGCTATCTACAGTGTATCCTGATCTGCATGTTTTTCATAATAAACCTAGGTGTGGTCCCTATAAGTAAATCAGATCTGATGCAAAGATATAGGTATATTGCTTTTATAGGGTGGACAGAAATGCCATTCTTTAGAATTAAAAAATTAATAGAAATTAATGAGTGTCTATTATTGGCACAAATATTTAAATACGGGTAGTAATTAAAAGTTGTAGTTTTAACCCGATAAATCAACGTTTCATAAAGGTTTGAGTATATTCCTCTTTTTAGAACGTCTTTGTTCAATGCTGGATGTACAATTCTCCTATTTCTTACTCAGTGGTAGATCCTCAGAGGAGGTAAAAGAGGCTTAACCGCCCCATACATTTTTAAGGCTAGGCGTTAAAGCGTTACTTAAAACGTGGATTATGTATACAGCATTTTCAATCGCGCGACGACGTACAGGGAGCATTCATAATTACTAACATCGGAAATGATCGACCGAATTTGCACGTCATCTTTTTCCGTGTGAAAATTGCCAGGGCAAGAGGTCTCATCAATTGCTCAATTAACACCTACAGGTTGTTATCGAAGCGGATGATCTTTCTTTACGTTTGTGTTGAAATACAATTAATTGTTGCCGGTGTTTTTGAAGTTAGGCTTGTTTTGTAGTATTTTGTTTTAGAAAGTTTGAGTATTTTTACAAGTAATTATCGATGAAAGAAGTGGTGAAAATAGAAAACGCAGTTTAATCAAGCTTCACAGCCGCCGCAAGACTATCTAGGTCCCATTCTATTTACCATTTTCATCCATGATTTGCCTGCATATTGTCATTAAAAGTTCCAATAGTTTGTTACTTGTAGGTCACTAATTCTAGTCGCTTTACTGGCCTCTATTTATCTACTCCTTTTACATGTCCTGTAGAACACATGTCGAGGCATGCTAACACATATACTATTTATATATTATTGTGAGTTTCTGTTTTGACTGGGACTTCGAGGTGGATGTTCTTCTTGGATGATCCTAGCTATGAAACTGGTTCGTAAGCATTTCTCGCCACTAAATTGGATATTATCGGCAGCAGGAAACCCTGAAACTGGTTCATTATGTTGATGAAGAATTCCTTTATGGTTTTTTTTGCAGGAGTGTTAAGCCATCTGTGGTATCTTTCGTAATTGGAGTTATTGTATGTAAGTTGTCTCTATTGGGAGGCCTCCTAAACGATAAACGGTAGGCTCTGTCTCAATTTGCACATCCAGTTGTAATACTGAAGAATTTTGTATCTAGATATCTGGTGCCCATTATTTCATTGAGACATGGTATATATTTCTCATGGCTGGGTATCACGATGGAAATATTTATTCCTCAAGCATTCTTTGATGGCTGCCTCTGATATTTTTTCGAGTATTCCTTTAAGGACGATGTGAATGGGTTGGTCTTCATCTGGTTCGTAAATGTGATACTTAACGTTATTCTTGTCTACTATCTCCATGATTGATTTGTGATCTGCTTAATGCTTTGGCTGTACTTTGACCCCTTCTGTCGTGATGTTGGCTTCTGAACATTTGGTTCTGAATATGTATAAGCCTCCTAGTCTCTCAATAATATAGATTAAATATTTGGTTTGTTTTGAGAAGGATTGGTCCTAGGTTGGGCGCCAACCTATTAATCCGGTTTCGCCTTCTTTTGCCTGTGAGGAGAGTGAAGCCAACTCCCCGGTTATTGCACGGGAAGCCTAGCATTTCTGTTTTCATTTCTTCATAAAGTATGTTCTCAGATCTCTATTTTTGGTTCTGAAGTAACTTTATAGTTTCTTTAAGGCGGTGGTTTTCTTTCCGCATTTGTTGCTGAGTGCATGCCTTTCCATCTTGTTCTTTTGTAGTATTTTCTAGTGCCTGTAATTGGTTCTCGAATTAAACGAATATTTTCTGTTGCTTTCTTTGCTTTGGATTTTCGATATTTGGCTTAGTTGTTGCTTTTTTCTTACAATAGCTATCAGTGCTGTTACGCTATCTAGTTTTTGTCGAGTTAGCATGCTTTCGAGCTAATTTTTTTTATTGTCAGTGTCTCTTTTTCCATTTCTAAGAGATCTATGCATTTTCTTTTACGGTAGAATGAGAGCAGGCACGTTTGTGTTGCCTGGGATTTGACACTAATGTCTTTTAATTCCTTGTTAAGGGAAGAGAATGGTTGTTCTTTTTTCTAAATTTCTCTTGATATTCGACTGAGAATTTTCGATCTTTCATTCTTCTTGTGTATAATTTCGCTCGGATCTTTTTGTTTTTGTGATATCTTGAGCATTAGCAGCTAGGAAATATTCACTCTTTTGTTATTCGCTCTGTTCTTACAGATGGCTTTGGGATTTTCAAGGCTTTTGCAATTATGGTTAACTACAAAAAGATATCGGTGAAGTGAACATTAGGAAAAATAAAATATTCTTTAACGCTGGTAAATGTTGTATAATACCTTTCACTCCCAAAAATAATGTCTTTCAATCTTAGTATAAAAGTAAGAATTACACTTTCCAGAGAAAGGAAGTTTATATGCAACCAACTTTAAAATTTAATGTGCAGTTTAATAATATTATAGATATAGAATTTCGGTCTTTTGGGTTTATTTTATGGATCACAGAGCATTTTACTGAGATTGACACTTTAATTTGTTATATAATGCTCTGATCAGGCCAAAATTGTTCGTTATTTCGTCAACATAGTATAAACGTGATATTAACCTTATAAATCGTGAAAAAAAAATTGTAAAATTCTTAAATGTACGAAAAAATAGTCAGTCTCCATATATAATATCTTACAGAACAATAGACAGTTTCGGGCTTTAAACACTATTAGAAAGAAGACAGTTTCAGGTTAGTTCAATAATGTGGGCGAGATGCAGCATCCCTGTCTTAAACCTTTAGTGATTTTAAAGTATTTCGATACCTTGTATATATATTTGCTCTAATAAGTATATGGTTTATATTTGTATTTGTCATCGTTTCCCATAGTTTAGTTATAGAGATATTATCGGAAGCCTTAGTTAAATCTAGAAATAATATATGAGTATCTTATTTTGTAGCGGCTCTTTTTTCAATTATTTGTTTTAATTCACTAACATTTAAAACCTGTCTCAATTGACAGTAGAGGGTTTAAATTGACAAATGCAACAATAAATCTAGGAAGTATTAATTTTATTAATTTTAGGACTTTATATCTAGGAATTTTAACTTAACATCCCTGTTATTATAATGTTTTATTTGTTAACGTATGTAATATAAATTATAAAAATATCATAAGAAGAACAAAACTAGCCTACTCGAAAATCTAACTTCCATGGAAACTAGATCGGATATCAGTCCTGTTCATGTTTCAAAATGTCCTGAAGTAGGTTCAAACTGAATTTCCGTAAATTCATTTCCGATTTATTTATTTATTTATCGACGGACAACACTGTCCATTTTATAATAATAAATTACAGAGCTAGAGTCAAATATAACAATGTCAAATCAATAATAGTATAACTCAAGAGTGTTTACAAAAAAAAGTGTACACCTGTCAATCAGTAAAAGCAAAAACACAAAACATCAATCGGCAATCAATTCCAACAGGCTTGGTTTCAAATGATTCAAGGACGTATCAAAAAAATTCAAGTCACTCAATTCATTAGCATATCCAGCCATCCTTGGTATAAAAGAATGGGTTGCGTAATTTGTTCTGTAAAAAGGTCGAGTACGAGTACTTCTGGGAGGGAACCATAAACCAACACTCGACAGCTGGCGCGGCCAATCGGTGATACTGTTAACAATTTTAAAGATAAGTTGTAAGTCTCGACCCTTTCTTGTATTAGCAAGGGGGAGCAAATTCAACTGGAAGCATATTCAAGATCAGCACTCCCGTTGAATTTCAACTTAATATATCTGAGAAACGTTTCCTGCATCTGTTCGAGCCGGTACATTCATAGTAGGGGTTCCAAACACAACAAGGTGAGTTCGAACCAATTAGCAATAGCGTATTTTAAGGAACTTCACAGTGGAAAGCTCATTAGCATGATCTTTAATAAAACTTAACATCCTGAAGGAATTATTAACAATGTCAGCTATGTGTAGAACCAATGAAAGGGTGGAATCAAACAAGACTTCCAGACGTCACACAGAATCAACGGAGGTCTGCGGCCTACCATAGCGAAAGTCCAGTGGATAAGACAATCTAGAAAACTTAATGAATTTACACTTAGGAATATTCAAACTCATTCCATTCACTCCGCAATAGGAAACAAATATATCAAGATCCCCATGAAGCTCCAAACAATCACTGTAACTGTCGATGAACTTATACACCTTAATATCATCCGCAAAGAGTAGGATCTTGCTTGACTTAAAGCAGATGCATACATCATTAATGAATAAGGTGAACAATAATGGACCGATATGAGATCCCTAAGGGACCCCTGAAAATCCTGATATCTCAGAAGATACAAAATCATGCACTAGCACTACATGACGACGATTGCTCAGATAGGGCGCAACTCAAACAAACAGTAAACCAGAGACACCCAGCCTTTGAAGCTTATCCAACAATATCCCATGAGGCACCCTATCAAAGATCTTCGAGAAGTCCGTATACAACGAGTGGACCTCGGATCCGCTCTCCAAACAGTTACAAGAAAAAACACATTGTTCATTGAATTTTCAATAGACACCCATCACATTTTCTAAAATGACTCAGGTCACAATAAAAGGGAAAAATTAAGAGAGAAATAATTAATGTGAGGAGTATTATTTTCAAAAAGAGGCAATAACTAGACCTTATATTTGACAAATCTATATGCCATTGACAAGTTATCTTGCTCCTAGCAGCAAAACGAGATTATAAAGGGCAATATCCAATCTCTTGACTAATATAGTATGTTTTTTTTTTATATTCTACTGATACTGGAGTATGAACTACCTACAAAAACATTTTCGTGGCCACCCTGTACATTAATAATAGTGAACATTTAAAACTGTATCTATGGGTTCGTTTGAAGGCAACCAAGTTTTTTTTAAAGGTTATTAGAAAACAATATTTGGTTTAAATGTAATGTGAGGAACGGGGGATTGGTTTAGAAATTTAGATAATAGAAAAATACATTAGATACATTCTTAATTACTTATCCGTTATTTAGTCCTTGATCTAAATTTACATAAAAAAGGTAGCAGATTAAAAGTACGATTGCTTACAAAAGAAACAATATAGCATTTCCTGAGAGATATTACGCGATATTACTAAAAGGTTAAGAGCAACCACATCAGCAGTCATTTTTCTGTAACTAATAAATATACATTCATTAATATGTGAATACTAAATATTAATTAAATCGAATACCTTCTGAAACTATTGAATAACAGTATGGTGTATTATTAAAGTAATTTTAAACAATCACTATTATGACGTGTTTTTGACAAAATAATTTAAAACGATAAGTAAAACAAAGTAAGTAAGTAAGTTCCAAACACTCTTAGCTATCATGATGGTAAAATAAAATACCCATGAAATAATAAATTACCATAATAGAATAGAAAATTATGCATTAGTTCGTCATATTTCAAAATAATATAACCATTAAACAAGGGAAAGAAAAAAAAATTAAAATTATAATAAAATGGAAAAGAAAATTAGGAAAATTAAAATATTTACATACAAACACATATGCGCAAGTATGGATAGTACAAAAATGGAGAAAAAAACTATATACAAATATGTAAATACAAAAGCTATATGATCAATTAAAATTACACAAAACAGACATCTAAAATAAATATAAGCTAGCATTAAAAGTAAAACTAATTCATAAAGTGCTAAAATATAAAAAAAAAACATAAAACAACAAACTAAATAGAGAAAACTAACCATAAACTTGCAGTCTTCGGGAATGTTACGTAGAGCCTCCATAACCTCACCTCGTAGTGCTAAAACAAGAGGACTTGCCTTCTCCGATGAACTCCAATTATTGCCGATGGCGGGGGCCTCGAATTGACGAACGTTGGTAAGCCAAGATACTTTACCGTCGAAGGTAGGTGACTTCATCATACTAGTTGTAGGAACACCATCTACTTTTATTATACCTGTACTGGCTACCTTCTCGATTTGCAAATGTAATTGTTGCATCTATTTCTGGATTCCTGTCGCCTCATGTTTTAGTTTGCCATGTAAGTCTTATCTAATTTGCAAATGTAATTGTTGCATCCGTTTCTGGATTCCCGTCACCTCATGTACTTCGTCATGTACATCTTCTAGTTTTGCTAATCTTCTGTTGCATTTCATATCTTCTTGTTTTTTTTTAACTTGCTGTCTCATGTCCCCCAGGCTTATTTTTAGTTCTTGTTTTATACTTTCTAGATTTTTCTTAATGTCTTCTTTCAATTCTTTGTTCACGTTTTCTTAGCTTGTTTTCAGTGTTACCAATTTTTGTTGTCTTTAGTTCTTGTTTCATATCATCTTGGCTTGTCTTTAGTGTCAATTCTTGTTTCTTATCGTCTGGATTTTTCGTCATATCTTCTTTCATCCCTTCTTGGCTTTTCTTCATATCTTTTTGGCTTATTTTCATGTCTGGTATCATCATCAATATCTGATTTAAACTAGTTTGCAGTTGCTCTTCCAATTTTGCTCTCTGTTTTCTAGTTTCTACCGGCAAACAACTACAATTATTTTTTTTTCTTTTACCTCTCCTGGATTTTATCCACTTTAACATACTGTATTATCTGATAACTTTTTTTTGTCACAATTCTGATAACTTGTCAAACAATTTAAGTTACTTCAACGACTTCTCAAAATAAATTGTCACGAGAGCCGATCTGGACCCTTTATATACCCTTTTTCGGAATACCAGAAGATTACGGATCTTTCTAGATGGATTTTCATGCTACATTGTGCAATAAAAATAAGAAAAAGGAGTAATCTGGCAATTTCTAGATCTTCTGTCTTAGGCATTCCAAATAAGCAAATATAATTTTCTAAAAAGTTCCAAAATTTGTTTCAAAGACGTTTCATGAAGAATATAACAAAGGAAAAATTAATTAAATAAATTAGGAACTCATAGACAATAAACCTAAAATCTATTTTCATATTTTTGTATCAAATTATTAACTTGAATGATGGATTCTGCGAAATAAATCATTAAAATACAGGTGACGTGTGAGATAAGCCCCGGCCAAAGTATCAATTTCAAAATAAAACCTATTAAAAACCTAATAAAAAAGCAATATTTTCACTAAATCCTACATCATCGTTAAAAGATTGATGATCAACGACCCCTTTTTTAAATTAACTCTTCCATATCCACAGATACTCCTTCCTTTTATCATGTTTTTTTGTCAAATACATAAGAAAACAATGATTTATTTTAAAATATCGAATTCTCTTTGTTTTCATGTCTTACGGAAAAAAGTATTCCTCTTGTTGTATTTATATGTATATTTCTTTGTTCCCTTTTGAGTTTTACTAGTCTCGCCAAAAACAGGCTTTTGTAAAAAAACAAAAAAAAACTGAATACTTTTTTTGGTATACTTTTCTTTATTTTCAGGATTGGTATTAGAAACTAATATATAGGTCATAAAGGAGGTTGAATTAAAAAATAAAGGAAAAGGTTGAAAATTGCTTTTACCCCTCTATATTTTTAGTAAATTGTCTTGGTTCAATAACACATCCATTTTATTTGAAAGACTTTAAACCAGGAGAACGTTTACAGTTTGATTCGGTTTTTGGTGGAAGCTCGTAGACATATCTTGTACAGCGGCGGCAATTTTTGATTGTTTTACGGATTATCTCCGTTATTAGTAAAAATAGAAGGATAAGATTTCGGAACACGTTGCTACTTTTTTAAGAAATAAATGCTGCCACTAAAAAAAATTTCATAAAGCTCTTCATTTTGGAGATACACAGCGTATATCGGTTATCTTCCAACTTATTGCAAAGTTAAAAAATATAACTATTGGGGTTTTTCATGTAGATATTTATAAGGTTTAAGCTTTTTTTTAAGATTGTTTGAACACTTGACTAAGAAGCTCCTACAGAACCTACTAGCTATAAAAAAGTAAGTGGTTGGTTGCACTTACATTCAACAAAACTATAATGAAATATGTCACACAAACATTGCACGCTATTATGTGACATAAAAATGCGGTATAATGGTGAGTTCAGCTGATTGTTACTATGTGCCGCACCAGCAAGATAAGTAGTATTGACAGCCCTCATGCTATAGGTTGAAACAGTGAAATAAAGTCACGATAAAAGTCTTTTATCCTCAATAAGTCTATGTATAACTCTATATAAATACAAAATATCAAAAAATTCTCCACGCCTTTCCAAACTTACAAGATAGTATCTATCACACAACATAGTCCGAGCAACATGTGCATTATAGACACTCCCTTCCTTAAAATACATGCAACAAACAAGTTTATTCTGAATACTCTGTTGGGAATACTTATGGCATTGGTAATATGGGTTCCATATCAAAGATGCATATTTAAGTATACTTCTCACCAATGAAATATACATTTGTTTTATACAAATTAGATTAATAAAAAGCCTTGTATTTCGCACAATTAAATCATACACCTTAGCGGTCTTATTAGTAATAAAAGTCACATGATTGTTAAATGTCAGCTTAGGATCAAATACTGCTCCAAGATCCCTCACCTCACCAACACGATCCAACGCCTCACCCTGCATATTATAATTAAAGGAAATTAATTAGTTTTTACGAGAAAACGACATCACATTACACTTGTTAATATTAAAATAGAGCTTATTATCATTTGACCATTTAACTATATTACCAGTATTTTTCTGGAAGTCGTTGCTATCATTTAATTGTAATCACATTATTATAAATCTTTAGATCATCTGCAAATAACAAACAAGAGGAATCTTTCGTAATACCTTCAGTAATACTGTTTATAAAAAGCAGGAAAAGCAATGGGCCGAGATTAAATCCCTAAGGGACTCCAGACTATCAGAAAGATAGTCAGCACCAAAATCAGCGAGGCGAAAATGAAATCCATACTCCTTTTTAAGCTTTGACATCAAAATTGTGTGGAATACGGAATCAAAAGCTTTGGCAAAGTCAGTGTATACAACGTCCACCTAACCTCGCTTATTCAAAGCATCCGACACGTCTTGAGTGAAAAAAAATTAAGTTTGTGACTGTGGATCTCCTTCTCATAATGCCATGCTGATGTATAGAAATGCGCCCCTTGACCAAGCGGTGCCGAGAGTACCTCAATTGGTCGATAATTAGCTACGTTCGACTTATCTTCTTTTTTATATACTGGACACATATTTACTCTTTTCCACTCATTTGGAAATATACCGTTCTTAAGGCTTAGATTAACCAGAATTCGCATTGGGTATCGAAATATGTCTACACACCCCTTAATTATGAATTTGTTTCAATAGAAGAAGCTAACTTACTGGTACTTACTTTCCCTTGTTGTACATTTTTAACCGTGGTTTAAAAATGAACCGTGTTGAATTAGATTTGATCTTTGATCCTCAAAAACATTGTTTTATCTGTCTGTCTTTTCTCAAGATATCTACTAATTTCAGTACAAAAATAAGACGAATATCTAAATATTGTTACAGAAACCCTAGAGGACATGATTTTGATATTTTATTTCTTTAAATGCCCATCACGGCCTAATAACAGGATCTGGTTATTATTTTACAAAACGTAAATTTAAGATTCAATACTAATAATAATGTCGTATTCTGATAAGGTCCCTGTACCCAGCGAGAAATACGAGTAAAAATTTGGGGTGTTTCGTCCTCCTCAGTGGGTTTCGACTGACACCTTCCCAGACATCCGTTGTCGTACTATATAATTTTTGATTCTATTATTTGAACTTAAACTGTGGCGGGAATTATCGGTGAGATGTAGTTTACACAACACCCCCGCCTCTAGACAATCAACCTTCCTTGAGAATTGGAGATTTGCACTCCAGATCCCGATTACAAGGAAGGCTTGATTGTTATTGGGCCTGAGAACTGCGGGGACTAACACCCCGTCGCGGATTCGGTGCGGCTAAGCACCCATGCTACTTCACGCCACAAGTGCACGTTCCCATGTCCAGGGATGCCATGTCGTATTCTGCTAAGGTCCCTGTACCTAGCGAGAATTACGAATAATCTAAAAATTTGGGGTGTTTCGTCCCGGTGCCAGCCTTAGGACTCCTCGGTGGGTTTCGACTGACACCTTCCCAGACACCCGTTGTACTATATAATATTTGATTTTGATATTTGAACTTAAATTGTGGCGGGAATTGACGGTGAGATGTAGTTTACACAACAATAAATATAGAGTATTATATATTTTTGAGAAGCTTGCAACAAACTACCCAAGCAGCACAAAGACGTCTTAAAGAGGTCCATAAAACGTTTGATCTCAACATTCAGGACGTCTTATGGATGTCCATTAAAGTCGAATGACGTCCATAAGACGTTGTATAGACGTCTTATGTTACAAAAGGTAACGTCTTTAAGACATTTGCTTACAACGTCTTATGGACGTCCCTTCTCAACATATTCCACCATTAAAATTATGTACATTAAAAAGGGTCCCTTTAATTTTTTTGTTTGTCTTGTTTACAAAGTCAAACCGTGATTATTCAAAAGTCCAAGAAATAACTTTAATTAAGAAAAAATCAAGAGCAAAATATGCATTACCATTTTAAATAACTACAAGTTCCGCATGAATAATTTGCTTTAAAAAATATCTTCAACATAATCTCTTTATACAAAAAAATACGTAACTTAAGCATAATGTAAACTTTTTCTAATTTGAAATTTAAGAAGTGAGGTAGAAGAGCAAATATTTTCAGAACTACTACTGTTCGAACTATAAGTGAACCTATCAAATTTAAGCCTTAGTTAATCCCTTCGATATGATAACTCTAAAAGGTAGACTATCAACAAAATAAAAGTTTATTGAAATAAAAAGTACACAAATCTTTAAATAGTTTTAAAAACAAGAATTTTTATTTAGTCGAATAACAAATCTGGTCTGATGCCCTTTTCAGCCATGTTTGGATTAAAATTTCCTCATTCTTCCGACTTTTTGCCAGTCCTGTTGTCTCTCTAAATCCTAATAACAAACTGATTTTAATTTTATAGGATAAAGCTTATCATTTGTGGTAGTAAATTTTTTGATATTTTTGCGAATTTTTATAATTGTCCTCTACTATAAAATCGTGACTTATGCTATTTCAACTTTAATATGTATAATGAAAGACAGAACTTACTCATAATAAGTCTCGCCAAGTTGGAATCGTAGAACTTTCTCTTTCCTTTTCGTACTAATCAACTGTACATGGTAATTTAACAAGCTCGCTTTACAAAGTCATAAATGCTCCCTACTCCCAGTTTTGAAATTTCTAAAACCTTAAACAAAATTACTTCTTGTAATTAAGAAAACTCTATTTTCTATGTTCTTTAAATATAAACCAATCATCAGGAACAAAATAAATCTTACAGGTTTCATTAGTGGAGCACTCCATAAACAAACATTTCGGCTTCCACTTCATTAGTAATATTTCTTGTAATATTTAAGAACGGGTCTGGATGAGCTGGGCAAGCCTTTTTCGCACAGATAATATTTTTGAAGATTTCATACTTCTAACATAGAGTTACTACAAAAATATAAGCGGTAAAGCATTCGGGAATTTCCTGTAACACAACCTATATATAACGTTACTGTTTTTCCTAAGTACATATGATTCTCGATCTTACCTTAAGTATTACATAAACACGAATAAAAAAGATTTTCAGAGGCACATACATAAATCAACTATTTTAATAAAATTCTTTCAAAAGCTAAATTTTCACAGTCGGCACTCCAACAACATTAAAAATGAATAACGACATGACGAAACAGAAATACAAAACTGAAAAATGACAGTTGACAGAAACAAAAGGCGGGTTTTTTAAAGTTATAGTTTCGCTGGCATCATATATATATATATATATATATATATATATATATATATATATATATATATATATATATATTTATGTGTGTCATTGTTATCGGTACATCAAACAGTCTGTGACAAAAAGCACCAAAGTATTAATAAAAAAGATCACGCAAAAGTTCCATTAACCAAGGTCGTAGTGAGGCTACTAAAAATTTGTCGTTCAATCAAAAATTTTAACCTCAACTTGTATTCAGCTGAGCTCTGTGCGGCGTTGCAAACTTATTACCCAACTGTTACAAAATCCATAGGGAAGGCAATGCTTTTTAGTTTTTATCAACTAAATAATACACAACTGTATTTATTTTCATATAAAATGTAGTATGTAGACTTTTAAAAGATAACTTAAAGACGTTGTATATAGACGTCTCATGGACGTCTTTAAAACAACGTCTATAAGTCACCTTATTTATGTCTTAAGACGTTCAGACATAATCTGGATATAAAAATGACGTCTATAAGACTTCTAGTGCTGTGTAGGTAAATCACCATCCAATTTAAAAAATGGCAATTTTTATTTATTTCTCCGAAACAGTTGAACCTACAAAAAACATCTGACTATGCTACTGAACCCTACGCGAAAAACTTCAATAGTTCTATTTTAAAAACTTTGCGATAATTTGCGCGACAACTGAGATATGTGGGATGCCTCAAAACGCATAATTCTCAAAATCGCTCTGTATCTCCAAAACGAAAAGGGTTTTGAAAATTCTGTTAGTGGCATCGTTCATTTCCTTAAAAAGTGTCGTAGTGCCACGAAAACCTTATCCTTCTATTTCTACTAATAACGGAGATAACCCGTAAAACCATCGAAAATTGGACACCTTGTACAACAATTTTTTCAAAAATTTCCCATAGATTGGAATTAACTTTTTTACATTGTAGTAGTTTAAATAATTTCCTCGATCAAAATTTTTTAATTAAATCAATGTATTTTGATTTCAAAAAAAATCAAAATCAACCCAATCCTGTTTAAAATTAGTGAAAATTTATAATAAACAGGCCAAAAACTGTGGCTATAACCTCATTCTTCATGCCCAAAAGGCGAGCACCTCATTTTGGTAGACTATTAAGAGGCCCCAACCAGAGCCTTGGGGCACCCCAAACTACATATCACTTCGCGTCGACCTAGATTTTTGCAGCAGACCCGCCATTCACCAATGTAACGGGAAAGCACGGATTCTTTTGATTCTGTTATTCAGTTTCACTGTTGTTCGTATCGCGGACGTAGGTACCAATATAGACGGTACTGACAAACACTGAGTGGATAAGTTAAAACGTTTAATTAGTGATTTGAGTGAGTACCCTTGTGGATTTTAACAAAAAATTGTGAGAAACATTAATGTGTTTTAAAATTATATAATGTAAGTTAATTTTTTTTTCTAAATATACTTTAATTGTAATATTTTTAAATTCTTTTTGGACTTGAAAACCTACAAAATAAAAGCATACAAATTTTAATTGACATCCTTTCTTTTATGTGCTTTAGCTTTATACAACTTTATTCTACTTTATCCTTAGGACTTTTGCAATGTCCTGTAATCCCCTAATCCCTACCCTTTTGGTAAAGTTCCAAAACCTTTTCTTTTTCGTTGAGGTTAATACTCATCGTTTACGATATCTACGCGTATTTGTATAGGAGGTTTTCATAAAAATTAAGGAAATTTTCTATATGTTTTCTTTCAATTATTTTTTCTAAGAACAACTTCAAAATTATTCATCAAGATACTGTGTGGATCATTTCATGACTAGCAGACACAAAAAATTTTATATTTTTATGTGTCTCTGTGTAGTGCAATATAATATTTAGCGTCCTTTAGGAAAACCTCCAACCTAATCGACGTAATTTTCTCACAAACAGCTCTAATGATTTTACTGTTCACAGTATTTTTATTGACTTGGCATCATGGGTTTTTCCCAAAAAAATGTGCTTTACCGATAATAATACGCATTTCATTCTATCAAAGGCAAGGGATTAGAGGATATCGCTACTCCATTGTTTCTGTTACTTAAGGTTCAAAAAAATATTGAATATTAGGAAACATAATTCACAGGAAATGGTAATTGGGCATTGGTCTAAGACAGTTGTTACTTTGCAGTTGTATAGCCAATGACGCGTACCTATTAATAATAGAAACAAAATTGGTTATATTAATATCTATAGCCACTTAAAATAGATTTCCCTAAAACTATACCACCATCAAGGTTTCGGATGTTCGGAGATGCTGCGAAACGAGATGTCATTTGCAAAATTGCATGCACTCACAGAGTTGATATTAATCCTCTTTCAGCAACGATATCACAGAAATGGTAAGATTCAGTATTGTTTTTAGCCACTTTTTGAGATAATATTATCGAATAAACTTTGTGTTATGTCAAAGGCAGAATCTCAGCAAGCTCTTTTACGTATTTTGCTTGTTTTCAGACAGGTCCGAATCTTTCGTTATGCGAGGCTTGGTCAAGAAAGGGATTTTTTGCTTCTTGTTTTGCGAGACTGTGCGCTTCTTCATTTCTTCCCATTTTGCTGTGCCTTATACACACAAATTCGAGGTGTTTTAACAGCTAGTTTAGGAATTATTTACAGTTCCAAGTCAGCTTAGATTCATACCCTCAATCAACATGGTATGAGTTACTTTCGACTTGAAAAAAAATCCTATTAGTTTCATTAAAAATGCCTTTCACATTTTTTACTCTGCTGTCTAAGTGAAAAGCCTAAATAAGTCGTTTCGAAGTACCTAAAGAGTGTTAGCCAGGCTTATTTTAAATATTTAATTGCCATTTATCTTAATTTATTGAGTTTTTGAACATAATTCTTACTCTTTGTTATGAGATTGCGTATCTAGTATTATTTTCATAGCAGTAAAACTAAAGTTATACTGTCTTCAAGTATTGGTCATAACCTACAATAGCCAGTATTCAAGAGAGTATTCACTTGTACCCACTACTTGTTTTTTAATATCGAAAAGACCAGGTTTTGAGTTAACGAAACAAGCATAAAGTTTTGCTTTTTGTTTTAACTGAAGAAAAAGTACTGCTGAAAATCATCGTTTGCTTGAAGAAATTTATGACGAATATGTTCTATCTGAATTAACATGCAAAGATTGGTATAGACGATTTAAAAGTGTTGATTTTGACATTTTAGACAAGAAACGTCCAGAACAGCCGAAGAAATTTGAAGTTGAAGAATTGGTGGAGTTACTCGATAAAGATCGATATCACACCCTTATTGTCGGATACATTAAATGTTACTGAAATAGACGAATTGAAAAAAGCGGCTTCAGTACACCAAACGTCATAATAAAGTTGACAATGCTCGGACACATGTAGAAGAAACCGTAAAAAATATATATGAAGGACATGAACTGAAAAGTCTTACCTCATCCGTTGTATTCACCGGACATAGCGTCGTCTGGTAATAATTATCATTTATTTCGAGCGATCTAGAATAAGATATCATCACAGCATGTCAAGTTTTTTGAAAAATGGCGTCTTCTGTTGGCATGGAATCCATTTGCTGCAAGAGAGATGTAAACTGGTCATAGTTTTTGAAGGACAATACTTCGAATAAAATAGAATGTGTCGTAAACTATAAATATTTTATATTAAAACTAATCTACATTTTTCTTTAATTAAAAGTTTTCATCAATGATTATAATTAAAATCTATTCGCTCTTTTAACCATTTTCAGGCGGTATTTTAACCATTCTTTCTTGTTGAGCACTCCTAAATTAAAATAACTAGAATAAATTATATACCGTAAGAAAAGTTGACAGTTGCATCTTTAATATGAACACGAAAATAAATTGTTAAGTTGTATATCCAGCTAAATCTATACATCCACTTGTAAAAATGTTTCTACGTTTTTTATTTCATCATGAAACGTAATAACAAGCCTGGGTACAGACATGCTATTATTAAGAACAGTGTACGTGTAGACAAGAATACGGTTCATGATCTACAGTAGTTTTATAAGATATCTGTGAAGAGAAAGAAATCTACGGTTTTGAAATGAACCAATGCCAAAGTATTTGGACTTATGCAAAAACCAAGGCAACTTATGACAACCATTAAAGACTAAAAAACCGTTACATGAGACATATATTGAGAAGAGAAAGACACAAACTGTTGAGACGCACCATAGAGGGAAAGATGCAAGAAAACTAATCAGTAGGGCTACATAATTCATAGTAGAAAGGCTTTTAAGAAGATGGTATGATCGTTCGTCAACAGGCAGCTTAAGAAGACGAAGAAAATAGCCTATTTTCATGATTTTTAAAGGCAATTTCTTCTAAATATAAACCGTATTTTAATCCTAGGCGTATTTCAAGTTTCCATATTATATCATGCGCTTTTTCTGAAGTTTGCACCTTTAAACATATATTGTATGATGAAGAAAATAGTTTTCAATTTAAAAAACATATTTTTCCTGCTGAAATTAAACATATTTAGATAAGTCCTTACGTAACCTAGTTATCTCACACGTAATATCTTGAATTTTTAAATTGAGTCTCTTAAACATTATTACAATAAAAAACTTCAGGCTACGGTTTCTAGTTTTCGTAAAAATTTCAGTTAAAATGTCAGTTCTGAATATGAGATCTTTTTTGCATTCTAAGATTCAATTTAAACGCCTCCTTCAAAACAGTTTTATAAAAATAGAATACAGTACACGATATTAAAGGTGACTTTTCTTTATTATATAAGTTATATGTATTTTAAATGAAAACTTATCTACAATGGAATTTGAATGGTTCACTAGCTTCTCAATTTGTAGAATTTAAAAAGTGTCCACTTACTTCAAACGCAAGTTGCACACGCCCCACAGATCTTGAGTTTACAAGCAACAAATTTCCAAAATTATTTTAAAATCTTACAAAAATATAGGCTATATACATTTATTTTTAATTTTCGTAGTTATTCGAGTTAATTTAAGTGGCTTGGAGTTTCCAAACTGTTATCGAATTCAGATTTGCAAAATATTTCTAATATTAATAACAAAAATAACGGTTCATATCTGTTTTTTTCTTTTTCGTTTAATAATAAATTAATTTATATCCTGAATTTTTGAGATTAACTACATAAAATGTGCTACATTTTTCACGTCTTACCAGTTAATGTATAATCCAATCAATAGAGATTTATTCATCCAACTCCAACAAAGCAATGGCATTTTTTTAATCATTGAAAACTGTAAAAAAGGTGATTTATTTAGTTTTTTGCTTATATTATACATAGTATTAAAAAAATCGCATTAGTTTCACTGGGCCATCTGTGGATAACTAAAAAATCTGCAAAATGGTTTTTCATAGACTCCTATCGGACAACTTTTCATCCAAAAAAGACGGAAAAACGCTTAACACTCTTTTTTTTATTTTATATCTTTGTTAATTTACAACATTAAGCGAAGATTTTTCGGAAAAATAATAGTTTATAATATGTACTGTCGTAGTAATGCCCCTGATGTTAAGGGCATGTAACTAACGAACTATTTGCGACCACCTAAAATGTACGGATGTTTCGTCCCGATACCGCTGGTGGACTCATCAGTGGGATCCACCGGTATCTTTCCCAGACATCCTTGTACTTTCCACAAACTTTGACCTCTACTTAAGTCCAGTTTTGCCGGAAAGCGGTGGTAAGATGTTAAGTTCCACAACATGCCCCCCTAAGACATTTGCTTTCCGGCTTTAACTGTCGGACAGTCCAAGCCACGATTCGACAGCCTTCCGTGTCGTCGTCCCTGCTCAGACGCCATGTCATAGTAATGCCCCTGATGTGAAGGGCATATAACTAACGAACTATTTGCGACCACCTAAAATGTACGGATGTTTCGTCCCGATACCGGTGGTGGACTCATCAGTGAGATCCACCGGTATCTTTCCCAGACATCCTTGTACTTTCCACAAACTTGAACCTCTATTTAGGTCCAGTTTTGCCGGAAAGCGGTGGTAAGATGTTAAGTTCCACAACAGTACTTTAAAAAGGAGGGAGATGAAATTTGTCGCAATGGTAGTTTTTCTATAATTGCAATATAAACAATTCACAGCATTTTTTTAATCAATTCCGCCTTATTAACCGGATATGTCCGATTTGAACTAATCAAAGGGGTTCTAAAAGTAGAGATTATGTATTACAATTCGTCTATCTCAGATTTTCTTATATTCGAACATAGGTGATATGCATGAACTCGCGTCCAAAACTGATCAAAGTAGTGGTAGCGGAGATCACAAGCAGCGGAGGAGAAGAGAAACGCGGGCTGCTCATGCCAGGAGCTACGATTATATTTCATGCGTGAAAATGTAGCGTATAAAGGACCTATAAATAAATAAATAAATAAATAAATAAATAAATAAATAAATAAATATAAGGAGATATTTATTTATTTATTTATATTTTAAATAAAATTTTTTTGTATATTTAGAAACATTTTATTTAAACATGTTTCAAAGTGTATATGCAATCTATCATTAAAAAGAAATATAGGGATGTCCGAAAAATACGTGTAAAATGTTTGATGATAGACTCTTGACGTCAAAATAGGTCGATTTAAGTCAACTTACTTATGTCGGATACTATGTGTTCGTTTAGGCGATAAAAGGCGTCGGATTTCTTGAAACCGTGGTAACTGACTTTAATGATTTTTGGCGTGTGTCTAACGCTATAATATGTCGTTTTCTAGTAGTATAGCGACCAGGTATAAAGTAGTATAAATGTTATAAAACTAACGTAACTTGTAAACATCATATTACAGTGTTTAACTACAGAACAAAAGTCATTAAATTCAATTACCATTTTTTCAAATAATTTAGGAAAAATCAATAAAGGGTGTTTTTTATAGAGGTATAAAATTTTAAGTTGGCAACACTTTTTTAACTGGCGGCCATTTTGTCAGCTGTCAAGTGATTTATGTTTAGGTTGGTTTGGCATTTCAACATGAATAGATTGACGCCTGAACAATACTTCCAAATTGTGCAATTTTATTTTGAAAATCATGGTTCTGTTCGAAATACGTATCACGCACTACGTCCATTTTACAGTCAACATAATCGTCCATCAGAGCAATTAATTCGATTAGCTATGGAACGTTTTCGCACCACGTTTACTCTAAAAGATAATACAGAAGAAGTCATTACTGCTGTAGAGCGTAGCGTAGAGAAAGACCCGAATCAGTCTATCCGCCATCGTGCACAGGAATTGGATATGTGTCCATTCACTTTATGGAAGATTTTGCGGAAAGATCTTGGTTTGCGTGCTTCCAAAATTCAACTCGTGCAAGAATTGAAGCCACACGATCACCTAGCAAGGCGTAGATTCGGTGAATGGGCCCAAAACAAGATTGCCGTTGATCCCGATTTTCATAAGCGAATTTTGTTTAGCGATGAAGCTCACTTTTGTTTGAATGGATACGTCAATAAACAAAACTGCCGTATTTGGAGTGATGATAATCCTCAAGTGTATGTTGAGACACCGTTATATCCAGAAAAACTGATTGTTTGGTGTGCTTTATGGGCTTGTGGAATCATTGGTCCGTACTTCTTTAAAAACGATGCTGGTCAAAACGTTACAGTCAATGGTGACCGCTATAGAGCCATGATTACTGACTTTTTCATTCATCAATTGAACAACCATGATGTGCAGGAGCTGTGGTTTCAACAAGACGACGCAACATATCACACAGCTCGTGCCACAATTGATTTATTGAAGGAAATGTTTGGTAACCGCGTAGTTTCACGTTTCGGATCCGTGAATTGGCCTCCAAGATCGTGCGACTTAACGCCGCTAGACTATTTTCTGTGGGGATATGTGAAGTCACTAGTCTACGCCGATAAGCCCGAAACGATTGATCACTTGGAGGACAACATTCGCCGCGTTATTGCCGATATACGCCCACAAATGTTGGAAAAAATCATCGAAAATTGGACCCTCAGATTAGACTACGTCCGAGCCAGCCGTGGCGGTCATATGCCAGAAGTCATATTTAAATTATAATGCCAGAAGGTTATCTTTCGAATAAAGTAAATTTCATGTCAATTTAAAAAATTCATCTTTGTTTTATTCTATTTAAAAGTTCTATACCTCTATAAAAAACACCCTTTATATGCTTAACACCTTGACGCCTCCTACCGTCTAAATGAAGCAATATCAGATGTAACTGAGTTGGCTTATATCTACCTATTTTGATGTAAAAATTCTATCATCACACCTTGTACACCTATTTTCCGGACATCCCGTGTAAGCAAAAATCACTAACGCGACAAATTTCATCTCCCGCCTGTTTAAAGTGCACAATAAAACATTTCCCGAAAAATCTATGCTCAATATTGTAACCAAAGATATGAATTTAAAAAAAATCGAGTGTTTTTCCTACTTTTCTCGGTGAAAAATCATCCGATAAGGGTCTATAAGAAAGCATTACATACATAAAAACCCTTCTTTTATTCCATCCAAATAAGGCGGACTACAAAAACCCCACCGGTCCCTACACAAAGTCGTTTTTCTTCATGGATATATTTTGTCCTCATTTTGCTTCAGTATTCCGTAATTTTGAAAGGAACTATATTAACTTTAAAAAAAGCATATTAACTAATTTTTTCACTGCAACTGATGCTCTCTCAATCTTAATTAGACATAGGTTGTTACCACGTAACAAGATTTAACTGAAACCGGTAAATTGATTAGTTCTTTATGGTAGATGGTAGTACCAGCAGGTACCATAATTTTTAAATAAGAACAAAAAGTGCAATTAAAATCTGAAAGACGTGAAGCCATTTTATGTATATAATATTTTGTTTTTCGATAAAATTCTTCGTTTTATAGTTTAGCCATGCTAATTTACAAGAAAGTTAAATTATTAACGGTCATTTCGAAATCATTTCCGTGGAAAACAACAAAGAAGGGCACGTTCTGCACAAGAACCTGAGCTTGTGTAATATATTTTTTTAATGTTGAAGATTTTGTGAAGTCACGATTTGATACAAAATTAGGTGCACACGAACAATTAGTTGTTCTGCGAGTTAAATGACTTGATTAAAATGTGGTCGGACTTGCATTGTCTTTATTTTTATTTTTACGACGTTTCGATTAGGTTATATCTCTAATCGTTAACAAGTATAAACTGAATGTTTTGTCTTAAAACTACGAGCTTATATAGGAACTGTGTCCAAAGTTTCGCTTCACTGTACACACCTCAATGATTTGATGTTACAAAGTAGTGGTTGCCAAAGATTAGGTATCTCAACACACGGTTTACTGAAGATTCCGTTATTGTTTTTAATGTATGCTGCTTCTATAAAATTCCTTTTTTTCATATTGGGTTCCGTATATATTGCCGCATATATATATATATATATATATATATATATATATATATATATATTGCCGCAGCCTCAGATCATTTTATATGGTGTTGTTTATCTCAGGAGTGTTCTGCAATACCTGATCTCGACGTTTCACCTTTTTGTGTATGAGTTTTATGTTCTTTAATTCTAACTTCTAGCGGTCGTTTGGTTTCTCCAATATACATTTCACCACACTCACATGGAACTTTGTAAACACATTCTTTCTTATCGAGAGTTTTAGGCTTTATTTTTGTTAAATGAGATCAAAGGATATTTCCTGATTTAAAGGCTGTTTTTATATTATAACTACTGGCAATTCGACTTATTTTCTCCGACGTTCCCTTAATGTACGGAATTGTGAAAAAGGAATGTGTTTCTTGCTGTCCAGTGTTCGTTGTTCTAAATTTATTTATAACATCGTCAATTAGTTTCAAAGGATAACCATTCTGTTGTAAATCGGATTTAATATTTGCTACTTCTTTTTCCAATGATTCGGCATTATTGCATTATTGAACGGTTCACCATGACATCTAGGAAGGGCAATTGATCATTTACCTCTTTTTCCATGGTAAACTTAATTGTGGGTCGAATGATATTCAGATGTTTCAGGAAATCATTAAGTTCTTGATCATTGCCCTTCCATACGATGAAAGTATCATCGACATATCGCAAACAGACTTTCGGTTTTACTGTTGCCGTTTCTATGGCATGAGTTTCGAACCATTCCATATATATATATATATATATATATATATATATATATATATATATATATATATATATATATATATATATATAAATATATTGGCGACGACTGGAGAGAGTGAAGAACCCATCGGAAGCCCGTCGTCCTCAGCGTAGAACTTGTCCTTTACTTGAAAGTAAGCACAACGCAGGCAACACTCAAAAGGTCGATCACCCCGTCCAGTGATAACGTGGTTCGATCTGATAAAGTAGTATCATTTGAAAGTCTAGTTTTGATTATGTCTAGTGATTCCCCTAATGGTACATTAGTATACAGACTTTCCACATTATTAAAGCTACGACTACTAATAATGTTCACGAAATGTGTAGAATTTTTAACATATGTGTTTGTCTTACCTTCTAAACGATTCTTAGGAAATAAAATTATTATAAATCATCTATGGAACATTTGTTAAAGGCATAGAGTTTGCGGCTGAGTAGGATTTAGAAATAATTGTGCAAAATCATTTGACCAATCGCAATCATTCCTTGGGGGATTTATTTTAGGCGAATGAAAATCACCCCTAAATTGACCTACTAGTAATCATAGGTATTCTAGTCTTAAGAACCACTTTTTATTTTTTTGAGTTCGCTGAACAGGATTATGAAGTTATTTTCCCTTTAAAAATAGTGATGTATTGTACGAATGCATGTAACTTTACTTCCGAAGCCTTCATCGTGTGTACTAAGTGTGCTGTAAGCTCACACAACATACATGACTTATTCACAAATTACGCACTTACGTGTGCAGAACTCCCTTTTTGGCAAATGCAACAAAGCACATTTAAAGAACTTTAAACAGTTGAAAATTTTTCTTCCTCTCTTAGTGACAACGGTCCAGGAACCTTGTCAATATGGTGATCCTTAGTTTTTTCTTCAGTTAATGTATTTTCTTTTTCTATAGACGAAGACGGTCCAGGTGATTCTATTTCTTTTTTTTTTGGGGGGGGCTAAAATGAAATTCATATATTTAGTTAAAAAGTTGTTCATGTAATCGAAAATTCCAGCACGTAATAAACAAGTTGCTACTTACTAGTGTCAGTGTCACTTTCCTTCTCACGGGACGAATTGGTAGCGTTTTCTAACTGTTCCTCCATCGGAAGAACCTTGTTTATCGAATCTATCAATGTTCGAATTCCAAATGAGCATTTGGTCTTATAAAAAAAGCGTTTAATAAAAATGTAAAATCTATTGTACGTACAATCCTTTTTAACCACAATTTCTTATATTTATTTATTTTTACTTACCAAACATAACTTCAAATACCGATTTTTATATACCACGATAGTATGCGCAATTTTTCTGCAGTTGACAGAATCAGAAGCTCTCACTCCAGTTAGTTTTACTATCGTCCGTTCAGGAAATAATATTTTCTGTACGTCTTGGATGATAAGCTCGATGCTTTCCTGACTTTGAGAGTGACGAGATTTGTTATGCACTATGGACAATTCGGGCCATATAAGTTTCAACCTTTCTACGATACGATTGGCAAATCCTCGCCCATTGTCTGATTGAAGCACACAGGGCCCGCCCAAAGTACAAGAAGAACGTGAGCTATTTCCTGTGCTTTTTTTGTAAGTAGGGGACGTAGTATCAAAAATGTTGTCAAGTGTTCTTGATAATTTAAAATGTATTTGTAATCACAATCAGGACACGTTTATAAGTTGATGAGATCTACTTGTCCCCGTGCCTTGAATCTCTTTAAAAAATAATGATTTAACTACTTTTTTTCTTGTGACACGTTTGTATTAAAATTTAAATAGGCTCTTCACCATCACATTAAATAACTCGTTGTCTGTCACGTTGGACATTTTGTATTGGATAATGGCTTAAGACAAGGTGTCTTGTCTGCAGTGTTGGCTCAGATTTTTAATATTTCTTTATCAACAGTTGTTTTCCCAAAAGTTTGGAAAACTACTTACATTACGCCAATCCATAAGAATGGAGACAGAGCTAACGTCGAAAATTATCATGGAATTTCGAAATTTTCACTATTTAGCAAGATTTTTGAAGGTGTTGTTTACCAAAAAATGAGTCCTCTTTTTAGGCATGTGTTAGCAACTTCACATCATGGCTTTATGGCAGGTCAATCGACTACTACTAATCTGCTTGTTTATGAGCAGTACTTGGTGGAGGCTTTGGAGGGGAGGTGTCAAGTGGATGCTATTTACACTGACTTCTCCAAGGCTTTCGACAAGGTTAACCATCAACTTCTTATTTACAAACTGGAAGGCTTGGGTATCCATGGATTATTTCTACAATGGATAAATAGTTACATGTCTGGTAGAGTACAGCGAGTAAAAATTAGCAACTGTGAATCCTCCGATATATGTGTTACCTCTGGTGTTCCTCAGGGTGCTTACCTCGCTCCGCTCCTTTTTAACTGCTTTATTAACGATATTGAGGACATCATAACTTTCAGTAGATGTCTTCTTTATGCAGATGATTTAAAGATATTTCGGGTTGTTAGGAGTAGCAACGATTGCGAGGGCATTCAGCAGGATCTAGCTCGATTCTCTGAATAGTGTAAGTTAAATTTTATGCACCTCAATGTTAATAAATGCTCCATTATAATTTTTTATCGTAAAAGGGATTGGATAACTTTTGATTACTTTCTTGATAATAACATGATTAATCGCGTTGAATGTGTGAAGGATTTGGGTGTTACATTTGATCGGGCCCTTTGCTTCGACACACATGTTGATAATATTGTGCACAGGGGTTTGAAGTTGCTCGGGTTTGTAAAGAGAATGCTTACAGATTTTAATAGTGTAGACTGTTTTAAAGTAATATACTGCTCTGTAGTTCGATCATTCTTAGAATATGCGTCCCAAGTTTGGTCACCTCATTATTTTACATACAAAGAAAAGAGTACAAAGAAAGTTTTTAAGTTTCATTGCCTTTAAACAAGGAAAGCAGCAGGAGCGGTCTGTATATGATGATACTGCCGATGTTTTGAGGTTGTTACCATTGTGTGTGAGACGCATATATCTTGACCTAGTTCTACTTTATAAGATTGTTAACTCTTGTATTGATTCTCCTGAACTACTCAATAATATTGGATTATCGGTTCTTCAAAGAGCTTTTAGAGCGCACAATTTCTTTGATGTGATATATCACCGAACGAATTATGGCATTAACAGTCCTATTTCTCGAATGTGTAGGGAAATGAATTCAGTTCCTACCGAGATTGATATTTTTCATTTGCCAATTAATGTCTTTAGATTAAAAATTTTACAATTCTTGAAAAACTAGTTAATATTGTCAATTGTCAATACTTGTCTTTTGAAGCACTTTGATGCATGTTTAGATTTGTAAGTTTTTTTAATTCTGACTGTTTTTAAATAGTGTTTGTATTTTTTATTTTTGAAATGCATTGTATTTATTTTATCCGTTAATATACTATTATTATTAATCAATTTTTTTTCGTCCCCGAAACACACAACGTCGTAGTGTTGGAGACGGTGTTACTGTAAAGAAGTTTTCTTATCAGTTACTTTAGCAAATTCTAACTCATAGACCATATCCCCATATTTTCGTTTCTTCTCAATATGAAAAAAACCCTTATTTGTATTTAGTTTCTACATAAACTTCACTTTTAAAGCTTCTTTACCCATATTTTCGGTCACAACACAGTTTCATTTACGCATCTGTAAGCTCACACAACCACACGTTCAATGTACAGATATGGAATAATAAATGAATTTATTGGAAGACCGCAAGGAGTTAAGCTAACATATAAAAACCTGTTTAAACATCTCTCTCTCTCTCTCTCTCCCTCTCTCTCTAGCAGCCCAATTTGGTCCACTTCTGGACGTAGGCATCCTCTAGTCTCTTCCATTCCAACTTATTTTCCACAATCCGGTGCCAGTTTCTACCTACTTTCCTTTTTATGTCGTCTATCCATCTTTTTGGGGGTCTTTCGATACTTCTTTTTGACGACCTAGGTCTCCATTGTAATATAGGTTTTGTCTACCTTATATAGTCTTGCCTAGCGACGTGTAAACATATAACAAGTGTAAAAACGTCCGAATAAAAAGTTTAGGTACTCCTAGGTTTGACTAAAAATAAGTCTATTTCATTAAATCTAAAACATTCTGCGAAGAGGCTACTTTTCGACGTTTGACTATAACATCTATATTAAGCTCATTTAAGGAGTTTTCTCTAATCTGTAAATTTAACAAACCACAAGGTTAGAGTTATTTTGAAAACTAAACCTTGGACTTGACATATTTCCTTCTGTTACGCTAGGTTTTATCAAAATATGAATCGTTTGTTTTGACTCGCTATTCTTGCTACGTAAATTCCGACTGCAAATATTTTGATAAAAACGAAATACTACAGGTGCTTGTCCTTGTTATATTTTTGTTTAATCGTGTTTAATTTGTGACCATAACTCTATACATTAGATACTTCACTTATATAACAAAATTTATTAAATTGTTTTATTTGTTTTATTACCAGAACAGTTACCTCTTCTTACTGATAAATAAATTGAATATTTAAATTGGATCGTGCACAATTTAAAGGTGATAAAATATATAAATAGCTTTTTATTTATTAAGAAACATAGGTTAAAAGTTGACATACTTAATCTTTGTTTTGAAATAACTTTATCTTAAAAAATATACAGCGTTAAAAAACTCGTATTGCCGTCAATCAACGGCGAAAGCTTTTACAACGAATTAAAATATTATCTCTTACGTTTTGTTGCCACTGGCAGTTTGAAAATACATTTAACGATAGTTTTAGTATTAATTATAACTAGAATTTAATGCGCTTCTTTGATTTGATAGTTTGAAGCAGGATATTATTTGCAGTAATGCATTATAACTCATTTCAAATTAACAACTAATTTACCACTCTTTATTTGTGTTATTTATTATAACTTTTATATTACAGTTAGTCAAAAAAAATTTTTTTTTTGACTAAATTTTTATCCCAAACAAACTTTTGTTATCAACTAATTAAATTACTATAGCCAAATGAAATCTGATGATAGATCAACTAATTAAATTACTATAACTAAACGAAATCTGATGGTGGGTTTGGTTTTAGATTAATACTACTATTCTGTGCTTGACGTTTCGCCCAACATAGTGGGCTTTTCTGAAAGTATAATCTAAAAAATGAAAAGCAAAATACAACTAACATGGTCACAAACGCACACTAACATGACTTAAAATTAACACATACGATAACAATATTGATTAAAAATTTCAATCGATAAACAATACAAATTAAAAAGGAAAAATAAAAATTATTCACAATACGCAGCTCAATTTACTTGTGTCGTGTTTCTTAGTGAAATATTTCAACCCTTTTGTTTAGTTTTTCTGATTTGCAAATAAATTTTACCAATATCAACTATACACTGTGTTGTAAAATAATTAGGACTGCAATACTTGGTTCAGTTTATTAGGTTAAAATATATTTGGCTTAGGTTTTTGATATTTTGTTTGTCATTGATTGCTTGTTTTTCTTTTTTTATATGTAACATTTCCTTTATTTGAAGTTTATAATAGGTTCTTTCTTGGGTTAGAATTTTTGTATTCGAAAAATCAAATTCATGTTTAAAATTTGTCTCATGTTTATGCAATGCTATCGTTGCGTTTTTTGTGTATTTATTTTCGCTCAATCTGCTGTCTAGATATTGTGTTGTCATTCCAATTTCTGTGGACAATTTAAACATGGTATAAAATAGATAATGTTAGATTTCTTTTTGTGGGTTACCTTACTTTTTAACTTTGTAAATAGTGGTGACAAGTGTCAGTGTGCGTTTGTGACCATGTTAATTGTATTTTGTATTCTAGATTATACTTTTGAAAAAGCCTAGTACGTTGGGCGAAACGTCAAACACAGAATAGTAGTATTAATCTGAAACCTAACCCGAAGAAGTAACCATACATTTATATAGAAAAATGGAGCAAGAAAAATTCAGCAAATTTGTAGATGATTTGAATTATAACGTAATTATACTATATACTATTATGCGTATAACTATTATGCGTATAACGTAATTATACTATATACTATTATGCTAGCAAAGTGAGATTAAAGTTCAATTAGTCCCTGCCTACCTCTCTTCAAAGTATTTATAAGGGTGGTAGTTAATAGATTAAACAAAAAAATTGATTCGTATCGATACTAGGAACTGACTATTTATTGATCAGGTTATGGCATAAATGAACACCTGGAAACCCTCAAGATACTACACAAAAAATGCTGCGACTGTAAATACAATTATTCATTACAAAAATAGAAAAAATTGAGCAACGATGATTCTCAAGTTTTTATATATATATATATATATATATATATATATATATATATATATATATATATATATATATATATATATATTTATATATATATATATATATATATATATATTTATTTATATATATATATATATATATATATATATATATATATATATATATATATATAGGGTGTTTGGTACATCGATAGAAAGTTTGGAAGATGTGATTTTGAATAATTTATGCCATATATGCCTTAGTACAAAAATGCACGGTTGTCGAGTTTTTCGTTTAGAATTTTTTGGTTTTCTGGCAATTAGTGATTGAAAATTTAATTTTTATGATACTGGTATAATTTTTCGGTTTGAAATATATTTTTCCTATTCTTTAGTTCATACACTATAATAACAACAAGAGAAATCAAATTAAAATAACACACAGGAAACTGTACACTCAGAAATTTTATTCATCTACGAAAATTCAAGTTTCATTCTTAGATTTGAGTGATGTTTTTTTCTAACAGTGAGAAAAATAAATGCATTCAATTTATTTTAAAAATAACTTTGTTGAATTACCTTTACAGTGGTTTATCGAAACCGGTATGAATAAGATATTAAATCCATTAAATTCAGGGAAGATATTCATATTAACGAAATTAACAATTTTCTCTATTTATTTTACCTTTCCTAAAATTACCAAAATCACATTAAGTATTATTTTACATGTTATATTCGAAATGTGAGCCATTATTTCTAATACATTTTCCGGCCCTTTTCCTCACTTAGGTGGTGGTAACACCTAGTCTCTTTTCTTCCATAAGTGTGACCCTTGCTTCATTAATTCTTTCAATGAGTTGATTATGGTCCATTATTTCAACTTTACAGACAAGTTCTTTCATACGTCCCCAGATGTGAAAATCTATAGGCCTCAAGTCTGGAGACCTCGCAGGCTACAATATGGGACCGTTTCTTCCGATCCAACGATTAGGGAATGCTTTATTTAAAAAATCTCTTACGTCAAGCCGATAATGTGCTGGACATCCGTCGTTCTGGAAAACTATTCTGTCTCTTACGTTCAATGGTATTTCATCCACGATGTTCGGCATTTCATTTCGTAAAAACTCTAAGTAATTGTCTCCGTTTAAATGTTCAGGAAGGAAATATGGCCCAATGAAAGTTCTTCCGATTACTGCAGCCCATACATTTACACTGAATTTCTTTTGGAAGGATATTTCTTTTTTCATATGCGAATTCTCATCAGACTAATAATGCAGATTGTGGAAGTTGTTGATTCTCTCCCGAGAAAATTTCAATTCATCGGACCATAAAATATTTTTTAAGAAAAGTCCATCTTCCATATCAGCATTTAACAAATAACGGCAGAACAGAATTCTCCATGCTGGATCACCTTCTTCAAGGCCTTGAACCGGGGTGTAATGGAATAAATGTTTTCCTTCCACTTTCAAAACGTTCCACACTTTCCAAGTAGACAAATTAAGTTGATTAGGTACCTTTCTAGTACTCGTGGTTGGATCTGCATCAAATGAATCCAAAATTTGTTGTTTTACTTTGACAGCATGTCTGTCTGCATGCAGTCTTTCTCTGAAATGAAGATTACCGATTTCACAAATACGGCAATATGTGTTAATAAAAACTTGTACATTAGGAACTCAAATCTAAGAATGAAACTTGAATTTTCGTAGATGAATAAAATTTTTGAGTGCACAGTTTTCTGTGTGTTATTTTAATTTTAGTCCTCTTGTTGTTATTATAGTGTATGAACTAAAAAATAGGAAAAAAATATTTCAAACCGAAAAATTATATGAGTATCATAAAAATTAAATTTTCAATCACCAATTGCCAGAAAACCGAAAAATTATAAAATGGGTTGTCACACGACAACCGTGCATTTTTGTACTAAGGCATATATGTCATAAATTATTGAAAATCACATTCTCTATCACCTTTTCCAAACTTTCTATCGATGTACCAAACACCCTATATATATATATATATATATATATATATATATATATATATATATATATATATATATATATACAGGATATCCCATCAACAACCAATTCAATCTATATACGGAAAACTATATCTATATAAAATACAATTTTTCATTACAAAAATAGAAAAAATTGAGCAATGACGATTCATATATATATATATATATATATATATATATACAGCGAGCTTTGAAAATGATGAATGAGATTTTACCGAAACCTCAGCTGCCTTACAGTCCTGTGACGAACTTAGCACATACACGGGATACCCCAAAAACCTTCGATTACATATATATATATATATATATATATATATATATATATATATATATATATATATATATATATATATACATATACATATACATATAGGGTTTCCCACCGGGAACCAATTCGATCTATATGGGGGCATCCCGGCTAAAATATTTTCAAGATGGTGGCATGTCTGGTTAGAGTGGAAGTAGGTGTCAACTTGCTTATTTTAAATGGAACACCCTATATGTTATTACATTTCTGAATTCTGCACAAGATTCTAGGCACATCATGTCCTATACCAAAATCTAAGTGTTTTTAACATATATGAGATTATATGTCAAAAATGACGTTTGCAGGCTTTAAAATAATTATCAATTTTTCCTAGAAAACTTCATAAACTAAAAATGTTCGGCCCAGACAACTTTAAACAAACTTACCCTTATTTTTAATGTTAAATTAGATAACATTGGAAAATTTAAGATTTTCAATTGAAAAAATTGACTTTTGACGATTCCTTCAATTTAATTTTTAATCTTATTTTTTGAACACCCTGTATTAGTGGTTATCAAAATATTATAAAAATCTAATAAAGTAGACCCTTTTTAACAAGGAATCCAACCCAAATTAAATAACAAAGGCTTTCTTATAGGAAAAATTGATAATTATTGTAGGGCCTGCAAACATCATTTTTGACATAAAAGCTTAAATATGTCAAAAACGCTTGGACTTACGTATAGAACATGATAGACGAAATGGGTCTAGAATCTTATGCAATATCCAAAAATATAATAAAATATAGGTTTTTCTACTTAAAATAAACAAGTTGACACCTACCGAATTTGCCACCATCTTTTGGCCGGATTGCCTCCATTGACATTAGTATACTGTCAAATTTTCAAAATTTTCTTATATATATATATATATATATATATATATATATATATATATATATATATATATATATATTATATTACACTTAATAAAAATTTTTGTATCTATGAGTGATAAATTTTAAACCAATTTATATAATTATTTTTGTTACAAAATCTTGAAAAATTAGAACAGCAATAAAAATATATTTTTCATTATCTTCGACTGTAACATTAATACAAATATTAACTCAATCTTATAGAGTAAAAGTCAATTTTAACCAATTTACGAAAACACCAATTACATAAGCAAAAAACCAGAATCCAAGAACTACTTTTGCCAAAAGTTGTTAACCTTTTAAATAGTTGGTACCTATTATTTAAAACCGGAACCACACCTTAAGAACGGTGACAATACCACAGAAAAATGAGGTTGCTGCAATTTTACTGTTACCAATGTTATCGATTAAATCATTTAATTTTGATGATTTTCTTTAAAATTATTAGGATTGAAAAATTGAATCGTTTTTTGATAATTCGAAAAGTAATTTGGCGATTCCCAGGGACAATTTAAAATTGGTAGTGGATGACTTTCCGGAGCCGGACGTTTTAACTTTTATTTGTAACCTACTCGCCGGAAACCGTTTCTCTTGGGGACTCCGAAATCGGATGTTTTTTATTTTTATGTCGCATCTAGATACTAACAGCTTTTATTTTTTCTTAGTGGTCCGTTACGAATCACGTATTTAGTTAAAGCTCTCTTTGTACAGGGTGAGTCAACGATTGGATGAAGTAGGTTTGTGCCTTTTCGGTGAAATTTACAAAGAAACTATATTTATTGTTTGATACAGTTTATTTTTACGCAGATTTTAAAAATATTTAGGACTCTACAGGGTGAACTAAAAAACTATAACAAAACTTTATATTTTCTGAGATAATTAAGTTTAAAGAAAAAAAGTCACATTTTCAAGGATCAATTCAATCCTAAATAACGTTTTCAATTTTGTGACCAATATATTCAAATTTGGAACTTAGCAAGGCCAAGGACAAGTTAACATAATTTTTACCTAATATTTGCAATAAAAGCTACAGGGTGTTGAACACATCGGCTCAAATTTGAACAAGTTTAAATGAATAAATATCTTTTTTTTTTAATGGTACACCCTGTATATTTTTATGTTATTTAATAGAGTAATAAAAACCCTAAAAGATTTGTTCAATATATCCTATACCTATTTATAATAGTTTTTGAGATATTTTAGTTTTTCTTATTTTCCATACTTTTTTACAGAAATAGTCTTCATTATCATAGTAGCCATGGCAAAAACAATGTAAAAGAACATTTTTCTGTGTGTCAAACTTATAACCGCAATCGCTTCTTTTGGTTTTTATGTAGTGTAGTTTTTTTTTTTTTTTGCATTCATCTTATATTGTAAAATGAATTTTCCAAAGAGTGAGTTAATAGATATGATTTATACAATAGGAGAGGCTCAAAATATTGCCTTCTTGCTCAAAGAATCTACAAAATGAAGTATCCTGATCGACGCCAGCCTAATACCCATACTTTTCAAAACTTAATGCAAAGATTTGATTCTTCTGGTACTGTTGATTATCCAAAACGTAAAGTGGTCAACAAACCAGTAACTAATGAAGAAAAAGAACTACAAGTATTGTTAAATGTTCAGGAAAATTGGTAGCCGTCAGTTAGCAGCATTATGTGAAACATCACAATCCACCGCTAATCGTACTACCAAGAAATATAGGTATCATCCATATCACATGGAATTACACCAAGAATTGCATGGACAGAATTTTGAAAGTCGTATAAACGACTTTTAGAAGTAGCAGTGCCGTAAATAGACGCAACATGCATTATTATGCCACAGAAAACCCATTTTGAATTAGAGAGGTGCAACATCAAAACCACTGGTCATTAAATGTTTGGTGTGGTATTCATCATTATCGAATTATTGGACCCCACTTTTTTAATGAACCACTAAATGGCCATAGTTACCTGAACTTTCTACAAGAAGAACTACCCCAACTGCTTCAAGGTCTCGATAGGGATGAGCTCGACAGTATGTGGTTCCAGCACGATGGTGCGCCTCCGCATTACCATCGTGAAGTTCGTGCGTTTTTGGACCAACGATATCCGCAAAAATGGATTGGACGTGGGGGTTTCATTGAGTGGCAATTGGCAACCAAGGTCTTGCGACATCACCCCATTAGATTTCTTCCTATGGGGTTATATTAAAAATAAGGTGTATGTTAATCCACCAACAATAGTGGAAGATATGCGAAACAGGATTAGGGATACCTGTAGAACAATAACGCCACTAATTTTGTCCAGGGTCCGAGAAAATCTGCAAAAAAGACTAAATTTGTGCATTGCACAAGAGGGTCGTTTATTCGAACACTTATTAAAAAGAAATAATTAATATCAGTATTTAATAGGTAATTTTTTTGTTTCAATTTAGTATAAAAGTAAATATATATTTGCCTTGTCGTTATTGTTGTGTTAATTTTTTCACATTATGTTTAATTTAACTATTGCCGTTGTAATATAACGAATAATGAATTTCATCATATTTAACCACATTCTGTTTGTTTCTGTAGTTTTTTTTTTATTATTTTACATGGCTACTATGATAATGAAGACTATTTCTGTAAAAAAGTATGGAAAATAAGAAAAACTGAAATATCTCAAAAACTATTATAAATAGGTATAGGATATATTGAACAAAACTTTTAGGGTTTTTATTATTCTATTAAATAACATGAAAATATACAGGGTGTACCATTTAAAAAAAAAGATATTTATTCATTTAAACTTGTTCAAATTTGAGCCGATGTGTTCAACACCCTGTAGCTTTTATTGCAAATATTAGGTAAAAATTATGTTAACTTGTCCTTGGCCTTGCTAAATTCCAAATTTGAATATATTTGTCATAAAATTGAAAACGTTATTTAGGATTGAATTGATGCTTGAAAATGTGACTTTTTTTCTTTAAACTTAATTATCTCAGAAACTATAAAGTTTTGTTATAGTAAACCCTTAATAAAAAAGATTTAAAATTATAAGCTAAATCGAAAATACGATTCGTATATAGGGTGTTCTATTTAAAAAAATACAACTTTATGCTGTCCTAGTTTTTTAGTTCACCCTGTAGAGTCCTAAATATTTTTAAAATCTGCGTAAAAATAAACTGTATCAAACAATAAATATAGTTTCTTTGTAAATTTCACCGAAAAGGCACAAACTTACTTCATCCAATCGTTGACTCACCCTGTATTTAGTTGTGTGATTATTATCGTTCATCCTAAATTTACCAAAAAGTTCAAGAAAGATTCGGAAAGTTCCGTGCTTCCACTAATTACCTTTGACTTTTGGATTAAAAATAGAAATATATTCTGATAAAAATTAAATAAAATGCAAGCTTTGAAACTAATTTGGTTAAAAATGTAAGAAATTTTTAATCACAGATATTTCTTTTTCTTTTTCAGCGAACTAATACTTTTATATTTCGGGATAACAATCAAAAACAAATATTTATCTTTGAAAATATTTTCCACGATAATTATTGCACTTTTGCAACTCTCTTGAGACAATTTAGGTTTACCCACGGATTTCAAAAAATAAATGGATGAGTGATTGAATTGGAATGTTGCCTGTTTTTGGGAAAGTGTGCATGCACAAGTATCTAATGTACCCGGAAATATTTAATTTTTTTAATACAACTAGTACTTTAAAAATAATATATTTTAAATTCAGTTTCAAATTTCCCGCCAAAATGCCAAGACTTGTCACTAGATCGATGTGACGTTACACTGGTAAACTGACAAGGATATATAAATTTTCTTCGTAATTTTTGTGATTTCAGATGAATTTTAAGGTATTTAAGTGTTTTGCGGTACCTCAGTGTATAAGTACTACAATTAAAGCACCTGAAAAGTTATGTATTCACGTTCCACGACCGGAAAATAATAGGAAAATGAGGCTTCAGCTAGCCCGGCACTACTTGTTTTATTTTAGTTTTCAGCTTATAAATACCAATTATTACTCATATATTCATGATCGGTTACGGAAATAACAATTATTGATAAATTACTTACATATAAGTCTTCCTATTTCCAAATTTAGTAGTGCAGAAGTTACTGTTTGTTGCGAAGAAATTGGCCACCATAAAACAATCGATTCCCGGCAAATTCGAACTATTTGCCTTAATAAATCCACTTTCCTCCATGAGAAAATGTCTTAGAATCGTTTTCAAAGTGAAAAGTAAGCAAATTTCGAAGAAATTACATGAAAATGACTACACAAGATGATCTAGGCAACGTAGCCCTTGACAGCGATCGCGAATGTCACATAAAACCATTTATATGTCAAGTTAGTGACAGCGATGACGTTGGCTGTATTCTTTAGAGTAATTATCAAATGATCAAAATAAAAGAAGTGAAACTGATAACCATGTTCTTTTGAATATGCATTTACTTGTCATTAGGTCGAAGTGATCACGATTACTTCAAGTGATAGAACTGAAAGTAAGTGCCAGCGATGACCTTAGTATGGAGGATATTATTCACTTTGATTGGTGTTCGTTGGAGATTTAGTTACATTTTTATTATTAAATAAAAATAAAATTCCTTAAAAATAAAGAAAAAATATTATGTTTTTTAGGATTTCTATTGTGGAAACTACCGCTTCGAGGCAAAATTATATTTTTATTTGAATACAGTCAACAACCCAATTGAGCTGAGTGTCATTGTTGTTGTTATTGTTGTGAAGTTATTAATTGTCATTAAAATCTTTTTTCTTTCCTTGGATTAAATTTACTTAACAACCAAGAAATATAGACCAAGCATTAAGTCAAATATTTAGGTGTATTTATCTTCTTTCTTCAAGTGCCCTGTCCGGTCTTCTAGACGTTAGCGATCACTATAGCAAGTGTCGTTCAGTCTTCCGCCATATGGAAAAGCTGTTCAGCACTCCATATGCCAGTTCATTCTCGAATGTTTCGGAGCCATAATTGTTGTTTTCTTCCAATTCCCCGTCGGCCTTCAATTTTACCTTTGAGTATTAGTTTTAACTAAAGAGGTATTTTTCTTCTCTCAACATATGCCCCAGATATGATATTTTTCTGCACTTTATTGTGGTCAATAATGTTCTCTTATTATTCGTCCTTTATAGAACATTCTTTTTTTTAAATTTTAATGTGTAAATATAGACCACAAAATATTCTTAAATTAGCACTCTAAAACTGTTAAACAAAAATGCATACAAAGAGCCAAATACTTTGTTAGTCTAATATGTAAAGAAAAAGGGATATCAAGAAAAACAGCAACTCATATATACAAAGTAATTGCAGAAAGCTAGCACTGACAAACCTTGAAAGAGTGGAAACCAGAGCTCTACGTAGTATGACTTAAATCCATTATCATCCTATCCATCCACTAGATCAACCATCCAATCAATTATTGTATAAATTCACTAAAAAGACTTCCTATCCTGACAACTAGGTTTGAAAAACAACCTGAAAGTTGACCAGTATAAAACCAGGAATCGAAACCAAAGGCCAGCCAGAAGACGTTCATTAACGATACTGGCAGATATCACATTCAACCTTTAATATATATATTTTTTTACTTTTGTTGAGGCTTGAAGATTAAATATATCATAAATAAGGTTTTTATGCTGAAGGACCTCGTTCGTTGGCCTGTAGGGTTCATATTTATATGTCCCAATAAATTCTAATCATTTACAATAAAATAAAACAATAATTTGTAGTGCAGTATAGTGTTTAATACAGCCTAATTAAGTAAAATGCTGTGGTTATCATTATTTAAATATTAAATTTGTTATTTATTTAATTAAAAGTTTCAGATATCTTATAAATTGTTATTTCTCAAATTTTTTTAAGTTGTGTGATGAAAACTGTTTAAAACTAAGATACTCGGCCGTTATGGATATATGGACACAAGTATTTATCTTAAATCTATAATCAGAACTAGCCCTAGAAAAACCTTTTTAAATATCACACTCATACTATTGAGTTGTGAATAGAATCTCCTGTAATAATTTTGTATGTCTGTAATCTCAAATCTAGTTGAAATTTGCGACACAAACGTCACTTTCTAAGGATATTTTAATTAAAAATTAGAAAATACTAAAAATATCGAAACCACCTAATTAACATTTCAACTGTTTATTCAAAAAATAAAACATCTTAAAGAAATGGTTCGTCAACATATTGCATTTTTTTAATGGCGAGTTATTTTTAACAACTAAAAATATAATACAGGGTGTCTCAAAAGAAAGTACACATTTGTTTTGCTTATTGCGTGAACGCAACTATTCCGAGCGGCGCGGGGGGTATGTCAATCGGTAGCCTGGCTCTTGGGAATTTAGTCGCTATGGAGCGTTTCTCGGGAGCGGACCGTGCTTTGTGCGTACGTGAGTTTTACAAAAACGGTAATTCGGCGACTGTAGTGCGTAGAAAATTCTGCAATTTTCGACATATTCGTCACTTAAATGATGCGCCAAGCACTCGGCTTATTGGAAAATGGGTCCAGAAGTTTGAAGAGACCGGTTCAACACTAGATAAACCAAAATCCGAGCGTCCGAGGTCTTCGAGAACGGTCGAAAACGTAGAGAGTGTTACTCAGTCTGTTCGTGACGACCCAAACGTTTCGATTCGTAAGCGTGCTGTTGCTTTAAAAGTGTATAGATCATCATTATTCCGCATTTTACACAAAGATTTAAAGCTGAACCCCTATAAAATTCAGTTGGTGCAAGAATTGAAGCCTCAGGATGCTGGTCAGAGGCTTGACTTCGTAAACCAGATGACTGAACGATTTTCAACGTTTACCAACATCTTCTTTTAGGATGAAGCCCATTTTCATCTTAATGGTCATGTAAACAAGCAAAATTGCCGCTATTGGAGTGCAAACAATCCAAAACACAATCATTAAAACCTCTACATTCGCGGAAAGTGCCTGTATGGGCTGCGATGTCGGCGCGAGGAATTATCGGCCCGTACTTTTTTGAAGATGAAAGGGAACGCACAGTAACAGTGACTTCAGAGCGGTATGTGGAGATGTTAGACGACTTCTTCGTGCCTGAACTGCAAAATTTTCCTGGCTATAACCAAAGAACATGGTTCCAGCAAGACGGAGCAACTTCACACACGTCCAACATGTCTCTGCCACGAGTGCGTGAAATTTTTCCTGGCAAATTGATCTCAAAGAAAGGTGACATAAGTTGGCCTCCACGCAGTCCTGATTTATCACCTATGGACTTTTTTCTATGGGGTTATGTCAAATCAAAAGTTTACGCCAACAAACCGACTTCCCTGGCACAATTAAAAGAAAATATCCGCAACGAAATGGCAGACATCACGGAGAATACTTGCCGAGCCGTCATGGGCAATTTTAGTGCTCGATTAAATGAATGCCGTGAGCGCAACGGATTACATTTGGACGATATCATTTTTAAAAAATAAATTCCCAAACAATGTATTTTAATATGTAATAAACATTTTTTCAATAAAGTCCTGACTTTTTTTTAAATGTGAACTTTCTTTTGAGACACCCTGTAAAATATTATTTAATACTAATCGCCAAATATGTCATTTAAGTGGCTGACATTTCATTTGAGCATGTTCAGTAATTCCTTTCACCGTTCGCTTCCTTTTCACCAGAGGAACAGGGATATGAATGATTAACGCGTTAGGAATAAAATTCGCCATTTTTCATGGATTGTGACCGTTCACTTCACGTTACGGCAACCTTGATCTCTTAGCGGTGGATGATAGATCAAACAATCGTCTCGATGTTGAAACTCGGAATTATCATTGTGAAGGTGTATACCCAAATATGGATTTTGAACGCATCAACAACCTTTTCTGGAGTAGAAAAGCTTTGGCATCTCAGTTTCTTCTTTATGTACGGGAACAAAAATTAATCATTGTGTGTTAACTGAGGGCTGTGTGGCTGATAACTCATCAGTTCCACGTTTTGAGTGCTCCAAATTTTCATTTGTTTCAGCCAATCTGTGAGTGCTTGCATTGTCATAGTAGAGGTTAGTCTATCATCTCCCGCTTATTTCCCTCAATTCATCGAAGGCTTTCGATAAACAAATATTTATGTACCATTCCGAAACTACGATTCTCTAAAGGTACTGCTACAGCATGGCCAGTTTTCGAAAAAAAACAGGCTCATTGTGAAATATCCATACGGTCTACTGCTGTTTACCATGATCTTATCAATTGTTTTTGAAACACCACGACCTTATTTTTTGAGCATTTTCCTTTCACTAATTGAAACAAGTGATTGTGAAATTATACGGATGGCAACATAGCTTCTTCGCTGTTAAATGATCATGCAGTATTTATGTATGCTGGAGTTTCTAATTCCCGCCTCAATATTTCTGTATATCAAGTAAAAATCTTGTATAATTAGTTCACGCACATCATCGATGTTTTTTTGTACTTAAACTGATTTTAGATGACCTTCACACGACTCGTCCATGAGCAAACGATGGTTACGATAGGATTCACTAAACTAACCATATGAAGTGGTTTTTTTAGTTGTTTCAATGGCCATAGAAAGAATTATTTTCATTGATACACTCTTGTGGAAATAATCCAGGTCCAAAATTGTGAAAAATAATCGCACTAAAGTTAATACCATTTGTTTACTATTGACAACACAAGTAACGTCCGTATGTCAAACTTTACAGTGGATATGTTAGCAACGTGAGTGTTGCAAATTCCCGAAATACAAACAGCTACCCTCGTAACGATTGACAACACTATTTTTGTTAAGTAAAATTCTGCTTTATCATAATCGTAAAATACAATATCTGAGTATCATAGAAAAGCAGTTGTTCATCAATATGTATGTATGCTGGATAATTAATTCTAAAAAGTGTAGTTTTTACTTAATTCGGGATCCTAATAAAATGTTATGCAGCTTGTCCTTCCAAAATGCCATTCTTTAAATTTATTAAAATATTTTTGCATAATGAAGTAATAATAAATAACACCGTGACCGATCGGTTGGAAAAATAAAAAAAGCATAATAAGCTATTTATAGCGTTCAAAATAAGGTTGATACAACTTTACTGTGAAAAGTGAAACTAAATTGAGCAATAAAATTTTGATAATTCTTTATATAATACAAGAATCCGAAATAATTAAGAAAAAATGTAGTAAACAAATTTGAAGAAAGTTCCTGCAAATAACATCGGTTGCATTATGTAAAGAATATTTTTGAAATTAGAAAAAGATGAAAGCCAACCTGTGTGAAATATCAAATTATGCTACGTAAAAAGGTATGACAATAGATAGAATCAAATCTTAAAAAAGAATACTGAGAGAAATATTCAAAGAACATTGAATACAATTTTTACTAAGAACAAAATTATTTTGAACAAACTTGGAAGCAGAAAAAACAGTGAATACTTAAAATTAAAATCAATTGATATCAACAGCTGATTAATTTTTTTAAAAACTTATATCATGCAGCAACCATAAAAAACAACGCAAAGACAACCAAGAACAAATCCAAGAATCAACAGACATCAGTGATAACAAGGTCGAAATTTACCAAGCAATACTTCATAAATCAACAATATACGACGAATAGCCAAAAATTATTACCATTCCGTAACTCTCACTGGTTCTAAATTATTCAGACTGACTGGAAGGCAGGATCAGAACACTAATTCAGTTAACCAGGAAACTGCGTTTAGTTTACAGACAGTTTCATAACTGACTATGGCACAGAAGCCACACCTAGATTCAACATAGGTGAAGCACTGGGGCAACACAGCTAGGTATTCCAAGTAAAAATACATGCTATTGATACCTGTTTTCAAGAAAATCTGACAATAGGTTAGATGTTCAGGATCGTTCCTATTTTCTCTGATAGTCAAGGAGAACTCAAAGCGCTCGCGTATCATCAGATAACATCAAAACAAGTCTGGGATTGTCACCAAATCCTGATTCCTCTGGTAAAACACACCTATTACTCTTGCCAGGCCACAAAAGCGTCCTAGGCAATGAAAAAATGAGCCAACTTGCCCAACAAGGATCTGCTACCACATTTATTGCATCGCAACATTAGGTGGTTATCCTGGTGGATAAGCCATCAACACAAGGCCTACTGGAACCTCATTGCGAGTCACAGGCACAGCAAACTTTGGCTGAGCAAACCCTCTGGCAAATTAAGCCGCGAAATCCTAAGGCACCGGCAACATCAGCTTAAGGAAACATCTACATACAATGGACATTTTAAAGAACCAATATGTAGACTATGTGACGAAGGCGACAAAACATCATCTTGAAATTCGACGCTCTAACCTACTACATCTTCAAGATTCCATCAATTTGGATGGCTTATACCCAGAGAATAAACTACTGAAGACCTGATTAAGGCATCCAACCTGTTCACATAGAAAAGATATAACAGGTGACACAATAAGTAACAGAGCTGCAGTGTAAGGGCTTTTAAATCTATAAAATCTATTAAAGGGAATCTAAGAAAAAGTCATAGGAGTCAGTCTGTTAAGCAACTCAGCTTATATATATATATATATATATATATATATATATATATATATATATATATATATATATAATGGTGAAATGATGAATAACTTAAGGTTCGCTGATGATGCAATTTTGTTTCCTGACAATGACAATGATTTGGAGAATATGTATAAAAAATTAAAAAGATGGGTTTAAAAATTAATATGAAAAAGACAAAGACAATGAGCTTTGAGGATATTATTATAAAATGAAATCACAAAATATTGGAAAAAGTTATAGAATACACTACTTGAGATAGAAACTAATACTTGGAAAGAGAAATAAAGACATCGAAATTGAGAGAAGAGCAAGGCTGGGATGGGAGCTCTTAGCAAACTTTAAAATAGGTTAACAAACAAGTAGATCCTCCGGCACCTGCGGACAAATCTATACGAACAATATGTAATGCGTATGAAAATTTATAAGGCGCAAACGTTGATAATTTCAAGAACAAACAATGAAGGCATTGGAAGTAGCTCATAGAGATGTCGAAAGGAACATGCTGGGCGTGACATTAAGAGACAATATCAGAAACAAAAAATTTTGAGAACGTGTAAGGGTTATAAACATAACGGAATGAATATTAAAGCGACTTTACAGGACATGTTGCAGAAATGAATGACAAAGGATAGAACGGCAACAGTACGTAATGGCGACCAAGTACCGGCAACAGAGCAAGAGTCAGAACCAACGCTAGTAGGTATGACAACCGGAAAAATGTAGCTGGACTGGCATCAATTTGAACTGTAAACAATAGAAACAAATGAAAAGAACTCAGGAAAATCTGCGATTAATTTTGAGCGCAATTTTGAGGTACTGAAGGAGAAGAAAATCGCTCCAAAAGCATTCAAAATTTTCGAATGAATATTCTGAGTTATGAAGGTATGGTAATAATTCGGTGGTAGGTTATTTTTCTCTAGTTTTCTTTTTTACCCTTTTCGAAAATTGTTTTCTGTCGGACTCTACGTCACCAGTAAAGTGTCAAAAACCGGATAGTCGGAGAATGCAGTGGGCTTTCGTAGCCGTCTACCAAAGTTTTTTTATATGTATTTTAATCCCCCCGATTAGGTAATTTGTTATAAACAACATATATCATATATATATATATATATATATATATATATATATATATATATATATATATATATATATATATATATATGTATATGTATACATGAATATGTTTATGCGGCTTTCACAGATTCCTCCGAGTGAGATGCAATAGCAGTGGTTATATCCACATTATGCTGTTGTAGTGCTGAAATCACATTCAGCCAACGTACAACTAAAGGGTTTTCCAATAAGAGGTGTTATTTTGATATTCAAAGAAAAATGCCATTTTTTAAGATAAATGATCGGATATTTATTACATTATAAAGAGGAAGGTATGCCGTTAATGATGGAAAATAACATCAGCCAAATGACCACCACGACCATGCCTACAGGACCATATCCTTTTCATGAAATTTTCCATAACCAAATCGCAAAGTGGCTGCCCTATGTCCTCGATAGCCTCACGAATTCCATCTTTGAGGTCTTGAATCGACGCTGGGCTGTTGGCGTAGACCTTGTCTTTCACGTGGCCCCAAAGGAAGAAATCGCAAGGTGTCACATCACAAGATCTCGGTGGCCAATTGTGATCACCTCTTCGAGAGATAACACGGCCCGGAAACTTTTCCCGTAAAAGATCAATGGTTTCGTTGCTTGTGTGGCACGTAGCGCCGTCTTGTTGAAAGTAAACGTGGTCCAGATAAATACCATCCAATTCCGGCCATAAAAAATCATTAATCATCTCTCGATAGCGCAATCCATTCACCGTAACTGTTGCTCCAGCCTCATTTTCGAAAAAGTAAGGTCCAATGACCCCGCCGGACCATAAACCGCACCAAACAGTCACACGTTCAGGATAGAGAGGCTTTTCAACAATAACTCTTGGGTTTTCCGAGCCCCAGATGCGACAATTTTGTTTGTTGACGAAGCCACCGAGGTGGAAATGGGCCTCATCACTGAAGATGATTTTTCGATGGAATTCCGGATCATTTTCATGCATTTCAAGAACCCAATCAGCAAAGGCACGACGTTGTTGATGATCGGCCGGCTTGAGTTCTTGCGTTAACTGAACTTTATAAGCCTTAAGACCCAAATCTTTATGCAAAATACGGTATAATGACGTTTGTGGAATCCCTAATTCCAAAGAACGACGAGGAATGGACAAACCTGGGTTTTCTTCAACACTTTCGGCTACAGCAGCAATATTCTCGGCTGTTCTTGAGCGACGTGCACGGGTTTTCTTCTTCACATAACTAACTTGTCCCAACAGCTCGAATTTTTTCACCAATTTCTTTATTGCGCTCCGACAAGGTGCTTCATGACGACCCAAAAATGTTCGAGTTTTACGAACCGTCTCTGCCAAATTTTCACCATTTTTATAGTGAATTTTAATAATTTCAATGCGTTGTTGAAGCGTGTATCGTTCCACCTTTATTTATGGCGTAGTTTTTACTTGTCAAACGTCAAAAACTTACAGCTTCAAAAGTGACATCTACCGAAATAGCGGGCTTTTCAAAATGACACCTCTTATTGGATAACCCTTTATATGCAACTCCGCGTATGAATGAAGTAAAATGCGAACAGTGAATGCAAACTTCGCTCCACCATATCTTTTCCATGTTAGAGGATGCACAGTTTGAATAAATTGCTGAAAAACACAATTCATCCTATTCCACTACCATCCAGATTGCGGCCTACCTGTACCACCACACCGAGAAGAAAGTTAAAAAAAACTTACCGCCTCCGCTACAGTGGTACGGCAGAGGTACATGTTTCGTCTCTCATTAGATTCATCAGGGTACCGACATGCACCTGTCTAATGAGAGACGAAACATGTACCTCTGTGTGGTTGTACAGGTAGGCCACCATCTCGATGGTGGTGGAACAGGTTGAATTGTGTTTTTCAGCAATTTACTCAAACTGTGCATCCTCTAACATGGAAAGGATATGGTGGAGCGAAGTTTGCATTCACTGTTCGCATTTTACTTCACATATATATATATATATATATATATAAGCATAAAGTAAACAATACAATAGCATAGGAAACTTCAATTATTACCATTATTTTTTCATGTGTTGGTGCGCTACTTCAGTTTTCTTAGTACTAATATATTCTATATATTTTCTTTGACTGTTACATCCAAGCGATAAAACATAATATCTTGATGCAAATCGGCAGCGTTGCCCATCTGACACCTACGTTGGGTCAGTTTTCGTTAAATATTGTTATATCCAGGCGTGTGTCGACGTTTTCGAAGTGTCCCTGTATGTACCCGAATACTAACGTATTGAATTTCTAATTGTTAAAGACTCTTTCTTTCGGTTCGAGATTTTTCTATAATTATTCTAGTGAAGTTTGGACTTATTTCAATTATTTGGGAGTTCTACATTTTTGGCTACTTCCCAGATCATCTTCAGTGTAATTGTCATCATTGGGAACTTTCCTACGCCTTTTGTCAATATCTGGTTATTAGTCTTCTTCGGGTTAAATATGCTGCTTGCATTCGACATATATATTAAAATTTATCTCAGCGTCTGTCGTGCCATCAGACCTGATGTTTTCCTCTAAAAATGTGGGTGTTTCGTCCCGGTACCAACTTTGGACTCATCAGTGAAGTTCTTTGGTACCTTCCACAGACAACCATCGTTGTGCTTACTGTAGTTTGGAACTTGTATTTTAAGTGATTTTGCGTCGGAAATCGGTGGTAGGATGTGTGTGAACACGACAATATATACCTTTTTTATTTTCTCGAAAAATAACACCATATTCAGATGCTAAAAAAAATCACAAGAGACACTTTTTGCTTCGAATTAACCGAGGAATACGAAAATAATTTTACTCAAAAACAATTTTTTTAATTATTGAAAAATGTTTTTGTTTATGTTACCTGATCATTTTTCAGGAATCCACTCTCGATATTCGTAATGAGGGGGTCAAAATACATATAAAAAACTTAGATGAAACCATGTCTTTTCATCGGCTACTAAATCCCGTTGTGCTCCTGGACTAGTAAGTTTCAGGTCAAGGGTTATAAAGACTGTACTTCGTAAACACCAATATTCTTAAAAATCTCACGTCAGATTTTAAATAAATTATTTTCCGTCTAGTGCGGTTACTTCAAGATAAAAATAACGAAATACACTACACATTTATTAAATATGAATTTATAAATAGTACCAACAACTACTCGAAGAATCCAGTTTATTTTAACTCTGGGTAAAGCCAGCATTTTATGCTTCAAACTTTGGATTTTTTAAACCGGTATTTTACTTAGTTTGCATACAAATAACGTAATCAATCTTAAAGTAATTACTACACATTCGTAAAACTATAATATATTTCCAAGAAAATCCAAATTAGTGATATAAATTCAATGTGATTTAAATTTTGTTGTCCTATGCGTTTTTTAATCTCGTAATATGCTTCCCAATCATATTTTTTTCAATTCTTACGTTATCGTCAAGAGATAAATAATATCTTATTATTTTAAAATAATAATTTTATTTGATAAAATAACATTTTACATTGTTATTTGGTAAATACAGATTAGCCTGAGTTATTTAGAAAATATATTATTTTATTTAGTTCGTGTTCAGTGTGTCTGTAATATTAAAAGTGATTTTATTATTATTTTTTTGTTAAAAATAAATAACCGAATGAAGAAACATAAAAATTTTAATTAGTCGACTCTTGTTGTTTATTAAAAAAGTACGCTGAGTTTATTTTATTGACTTTGAAACTGTGAGAAAACTTTTATAACTTTTAAAAGTATTTATTGGAATGAGAACGATTTAAAAACAGTTTTTTATTGTTTGTGTGCTTTATTAAATAGGACAATAGCAGGTTAGTTTGAATAAAAGAGATTTAAATTATTTTTAAGTTGAATACTACACTACAGTTTGGAAGATTTCTTTGATACACAAAGTTTTGGCTAAAATTTCGTTGCTATGACAAGTGGGGCTGCCGTGGTAGTAGTTCTAATGGCTACGGTATTCATATCTTAGAAACGGGTATGATGAATTTAAAAAAAAAAAACAAGAAAAAAACAAGTGCTCTATATTATAAAATAGGCTAAACAATAGTGGGTTGAGAATGAAAGGTAATATCTTTTATCTATTTAATAATTTTATCTGATTACGTCAATTTTGTTGACAATCTATTTCAATATATTTTCTGCTTTTCAGATATCTTGGCTCTTATTATTAAAATCTACTTGTTTGCAAGTCGTCAATTTATTTTTTATATTTTTTGAAGTTGGCTTCATTTAAAAAAATTTTCTACTTTTAATTCACCTTTAAAATGGGTAACCCAAATAATAACACAAGAACACAAGGAATGCATACTATCTGGTAAACAATTACTTTATGTAATTTGATGAACTAATTCCAATTCAGACAGGAATCGACGACAGAGACAGAGAGATAATATCAAAGCTATATTCACAACAAAAGGCTATTGTACGAGTTGAGAATGAGACAACAGAAGAATTTAATATAAAGAGAGGAGTACGCCAGGGTTGTATACTGTCGCCACTTTTATTCAACGTATACTCAGAACATCTCTTTAAAGAAGCACTGGACAACATAGAAGATGGAATTATTGTAAATGGAGAAGTAATAAACAACCTAAGATACGCGGATGATACCGTTCTTATAGCCGATACTGCAGAGGGACTTCAAAGAATTATCGACCGAATAGTGACAGCTTGCAACAGATATGGTATGAAGATAAACTGCAAGAAGACGCAAACGATTATTGTCAGTAAAAACGACGTAGGCAATATACAGTTTACTGCCAACAACGTAACTCTCACAATGGCCGAGACGATCACATATCTAGGCTGCACGTTGAATAAGGACTGGGACCACTCTCGAGAAATAAGAAGCCGAATCGAGAAAGCAAGAGGTACTTTTAATAAGCTGCGCAACATACTCTGCAACCTATCCCTGAATATTCATACGCGGATCAGGATTTTGAAATGCTATGTACTCTCAACTCTCTTATGTGGAGCAGAAGCCTGGATCCTTACCGATGCTTCATGTAAACGTATTTGAGATGTGGTGCTACCGCCGCATGCTTAGGGTTCCTTGGATACACCACGTATCAAACGAAAACATTTTACAATGTATCGGTGGAGAACTGGAATACCTTACAAATGTCAAACGCAGAAAATTGGAGTACTTTGGACATATCATGCGGAATGAGAAATATCACCTGCTCCAGCTCCTGCAGGCGAAGATGGAAGGCCAGCGATCAGCTGGACGAAAACGAATATCATGGCTGCGCAACCTACGAACATGGACTGGAATAACATCAGCAGGTCTGTTCAGAGCAGCAGTGAATAAAGTAATATGGACCAATGTGATAGCCAACATCCAAAGAGGATAGGCACTTTAAGAAGAAGAATAATTCCAATTCAGGAGTCCAAATGGCCCCATCAGGTCACATTTTTCTAGCAATCCACAAAAATGATCCTAAAGTACATTTCTGAGATTAAATGGTAATTCTAAATATTCAAAGCGCTGTATCTGTATCCAAGATCCGGGTGGTCCCATCGCTTTGGGGTTTTCCGTAACTGGCAACAATGCTGCCAAAATGTTGAAATTAGCGAATTCTCAGATTGATTGCTAATTCTGACAACTTAAGTTACCCCTATCAGAGTAACGTCATGCCTAAACTCGCCTATTACTATGTACTCAGATACACTGAGTCCGCATTTGGGGTGAGGAGCAAGGCGAAAGTTTCCACCAACATATTAAAGAGGTAGAGTGCAGGTACCAGGAACGTTGGGATACAAGTAAAATAGCTACTGTCGGAGGAGACTATGTTTTAAAATTCCTTAACCTCTCCTCTCTTAGATTAAGGACTTTAATAAGGCAATCTTGAAAGAAATCCGTGGGTAAAACTGAGAAAAGTTCAGCGTTTAGCCTCAAGTTCGAAACTTCAGTAAAAACACAAAAAGTACTGCTATGTAACAAAAACTAATTTAACAGTATATCAGAGAGGTGAGTTCAGCACAATATTCAAGCTTCTCTGGACTGATGATCAAATATTATATTGAAATAGAAGATGTAATTTTTTTGGCACTTATTTTTGGTGATAAAAAAAAGTTATACTGACATGCTGTTACTGAAATCTTACTCCAGGTCCTTTATATACTTTGCTTTGTCAGGCATGCATTGTTCCTTCGTAAAAATAGGAATAAGGATTGAAAACGGAAAGTCACCGTAATATAAGACCACTAAAACTTTTCAATCAGTTAAACCAAACTGGGTACGACAAGAAGTAAATAACGAAACCGACAATTTGATAAAAGTATCCTAAAATAAATAAGCAGGGATATAAAAAAATGCATTACCCTTTTGATAAACAACTTACATTTTAAAAATGATTTATCTACAATAAGGAATCTGAAACAAGTCGCGTAATAACTTTAAAGTCAAAAAAATAAAATGAAGAATGTCATTTTATAACTTTCTTCCAGCCAATTATAACATTTATCCACTTCACTCGCATTCTTTTAAATCTCGGTCGAGCAACTCTCTATTCGGAGTACTGAAAGGAGTACAATAAAGTAGACTTCAGAATGTGTGAGAACCATTTAAATGAGAGTAAAACAGAAAATAAATTTGGTGAAACCTCCGACAGCTAAAAAAATGCTCCAACCGACATTTTTATTTCAGTTTTAACCTTTTGGGAATAAATATATCGTAGAAGAATTTTTATAAGATCTCCTTGAGATTATTCAAAATTTAATCAAAATATATCATTCCTCTCAAGCTTTCGTTTTCCACCTATTTTTTTACAATTGTTAAGAAATATATTTCTAATATAATTATTGTTTTACAAGTATATCTAATATAATACTCTATTATAACATCTCTATCAAGCGACTTGAATTGGTGTATTGTTGTCAGTAATGCTCAAAAACAGCACTCCCTTTTCCTTTTTTTTTATTTTCATACAATCCGTCACTACGACTTGGTCAAGGCCCATTTTTACGTGCGTATGAAGGGCAAAGGAATAGAAAGTCTACAGAAATATATACCCGTATATAGCATACTTAAAGAAGAAAGGACCAAAACAAGAGTGTCGTTACTCATAAAGAATGTACAGAAGATATATGACAAATGTTGAAGCAATAGAAAAACGTATTGTTAAAATTCATATCAATCTGTTTGGAAGAAGAATGAGCATTTTGGGAATATATATTCCAACCGACAATGACACGGATCTATTCAATGGCAAACTATCAGAAGCCATTCATGGAATAGGTAATAATAGTAAAATTATTATAATGGGCGACTTCAATGGACGAAAAGGCGCAAAAATTGAAGATAAAGTGGTCGGTAGGTAGAATGAATAAAGCAATAGCGAAGAAGAAGCTAATAGAGCTATACCAAAACAACGATTTTGGAATAACAAATGGCTTCTTTAAATACAAAGATATCCACAAGTATCCATGGACATAAACTACCCGACAATTAAAATCAATAATAAACTAGATTGTAATTTCGCAAAACCCTAACTTCAAAGTAAACAATGTTAGAGCCCATAGAAGAATAGATTGTGGATCTGGTCATTATCTGGTGCTGGCAAAAATAAGGTTCCTTCCCGTACGAAGCTAAACCAACAACAAAATCTACATACAGCACAGAAGATCACAAGAACATGGAAGAAGAGAAGACATTTATATCATACCCGACTAGACTAATATCAAACTATTGAAGAGCTACATAAGAACATCAAAGATACAATGCACCAAGCCCTGGGAATTATAGATAAGCCAAGAAATAGTAGAAAGTATTGGTATAATTCGAATATAGATGCTAAAATCAACGACCAAAAGGAGGCGTATCAAAAGTAACTATTCACTAAAACCAACGAAGATAGGGAGGTATATAAAGAGAAACTCAGAGAGACGAGAAAGGCAGTGGCAAAAGAACAAAGAGACAGCTGAGATGAGAAATGTAGAGAAATAGAGTTAGACATTGGAGGAAGTAGATGAACTGAGGCCTGAAAATTCATTAGCAATATCAGAGCTGACAGACTCCACAACATACTGGTAAAAGAGTGGGAAAATCATTATAGAAATTTACTAACCCAAGATCGAGTCGAATTCATGGAAGATAATGCACCAATAAGAATAGAAGGAGAGCGAATTAAAGTAAATCAGGACAAGGTATCCTGAGCAATAAAGAAATTGAAAACTAGGAGTATCTATATATATATATATATATATATATATATATATATATATATATATATATATATATATATATATATATATGTTCGCATTGTGCTTCATTCATGCACGGAGCTGTATATAGTTGTACGTTTGCTGAATGTGATTTCAGCACTACAACGGCATAATGTGGATATATCCACTGCTATTGCATCTCACACGGAGGAATCCGTGAAAGCCGCATAAACATATATATATATATATATATATATATATATATATATATATATATATATATATATATATATATATATATATAAAGCCCGAGTGCCTTGGTAAATATCGGAGCTTTTTTCCGCTCGATAATCAAACTCCGCCTGATTAACGACGGTGTAATTGACGTACTCTAAATATCTTTTTCCTAATTTCTAGTTAGAAATTCTAAATTTTAAGCCTTTACTTCTACCAAAAACCGTTTTTTTCCTCTAGCAATGTTGCTTTTATTTTGACGCATTACTAGTCTATATTTCTAAGTGTATTTGTTTCGATTGTTGGAAATAATTTTCGCCTATAACAGCAGCTTACTTTGATGTTTAAAAACACAATGTATATAAATGCGATATCAAGCGTTTATTATATACAAACAAACAAATTTAAAGTTCATAAAGCGTTGCCAATTTTCGTACTCTTATGTTTATTTTTATCAAAACATATTTACAACAAATTAATAAAATTATTTAAGCCAGATACTACAATTTATTTCGTAAATGTTTTTAACGAAAACCCATCCTAATTTCCTTTAATTATTTTTTAAATACTAAGATTAAAATTAATTTATTTGTTAAATCCAAAAATTGATTAAATTCCCAAAAAGTTTGTACGTATTAATCTCGGTCCACTGTGGCCGAGAGCAAAGTACTTTACCCGAATTACCAGTGCCAATTAGTGGGTCCGAATTAATCCTGGAACTTGGAAACTTCTGGGACTTAATATCTTATTTAAATTATACGGTGTGTGGGAGACAACAAGCTTTTATTAGAAGTTGATGGAAAACCGAATGTCTTCTTGAAAGTTTCGTTACTAGAAAGGATTATATTTTTATTTATGACGTTAAAAACTTTTATCAAAATACTCTTACCAAATGAGTCGTTAGAAAATATAAATAAGCTCTCTTTTGTTTAAAAGTATTTATAATTAATTTTAGAAAAATATTTCCTTAAGTAAAAAGTTTGTTGTTTCCCGACTATCACAGAGACTACACTAAAGTGTAGATTAGAATATTTTACAATTTAATATGGCGGATCCAATATGACGTTCTAAAAGTTTTTTTTATCCAAAATTGGTAATGGAGTGTTTCTGAAGGTTTGAAAGTTATTTTTAAAAAATTCAGTATGGCAGATATGGGGTCTAAAAATTTTAAATTTATGAATTATCTGCAGTACAGCTTTGATTTAGTACCAACAATTTATTTTTGTTTGAAGAACAAACTAATTTTCTACGCCAGAAGAGGCGGTGGATGCCTTTTTGGAGAATATGATCTTCACAATAGCAAAAATGAATTTCAGTTTGGTTCGAACGCATGCGAAAGTATATTTATTTATCGATCATCGTGGAAATAATTTTAAAAACAGTGAAACTATTTTTGACTAAAATGTGATCGGACTTGCATTGTCTTTATTTTTATTTTTACGACGTTTCGATTAGGATGTATCTCTAATCGTTATCAAGTATAAACTGAATGTTTTGTCTTAAGACTACGCGTACACTGTACACACCTCAATGAGCTCCAGAGGATCCCCAACAAATGCACTGGCGAAATTTCTCTTAAAAATCATACAACTTTTAGAAGGTAAGACAAACACATATGTTAAAAATTCTACACATTTCGTGAACATTATTAGTAGCATCAATCTAGAGCCAGACGACAGACTAATAAGCTTTGATGTGCAAAGTCTGTATACTAATGTACCATTAGGGGAATCACTAGACATAATCAAAACTAGACTTTCAAATGATACTACTTTATCAGATCGAACCACGTTACCACTGGACCTTTTGGAGTGTTGCCTGCGTAGTGCTTACTTTCAAGTAAAGGACAAGTTCTACGCTAAGGACGACGGACTTCCGATGGGTTCTTCGCTCTCTCCAGTCGTCGCCAATATAAATATATATATATATATATATATATATATATATATATATATATATATATATATATATATATATATATATATATGAAGTAAAATGCGAACAGTGATTGCAAACTTCGCTCCATCATATCCTTTCAGTGTTAGAGGTTGCACAGTTTGGATGAATTGCTACAAAACACAATTCACCCTATTACACCACCATCGAGATGGTGGCCTACCTGTACCACCACACCGAGAAGAAAGTAAAAACTTTCCTCCTCCGTTACAGTGATACGGCAGAGGTACATGTTTCGTCTCTTACTAGACTCATCAGGGTACCGACATGCACCTGTCTGTGCAAAGGACAGATCGGAAGGAAGCATGCAACACTGAACGCGGCTTCGCCGACCTCCCGCCGGATGGCGTATATACGTTTATGCGGCTTTCACGGATTCCTCCGTGTGAGATGCAATAGCAGTGGTCATATCCACATTATGCCGTTGTAGTGCTGAAATCACATTCAGCAAACATACAACTAAATGCATCTCCGCATGTAAATGAAGTAAAACACGGAGGAATCCGTGAAAGCCGCATAAACGTATATACGCCATCCGGCGGGAGGTCGGCGAAGCCGCGTTCAGTGTTGCATGCTTCCTTCCGATCTGTCCTTTGCACAGACAGGTGCATGTCGGTACCCTGATGAGTCTAGTAAGAGACGAAACATGTACCTCTGCCGTATCACTGTAACGGAGGAGGAAAGTTTTTACTTTCTTCTCGGTGTGGTGGTACAGGTAGGCCACCATCTCGATGGTGGTGTAATAGGGTGAATTGTGTTTTGTAGCAATTCATCCAAACTGTGCAACCTCTAACACTGAAAGGATATGATGGAGCGAAGTTTGCAATCACTGTTCGCATTTTACTTCATTTACATGCGGAGATGCATTTAGTTGTATGTTTGCTGAATGTGATTTCAGCACTACAACGGCATAATGTGGATATGACCACTGCTATTGCATCTCACACGGAGGAATCCGTGAAAGCCGCATAAACGTATATATATATATATATATATACCTATATATATATATGGAATGGTTCGAAACTCATGCCATAAAAACGGCAACAGTAAAACCGAAAGTCTGGTTGAGATATGTCGATGATACTTTTATCGTATGGAAGGGCAATGATCAAGAATTTAATGATTTCCTGAAACATCTGAATACCATTCGATCTACAATTAAGTTTAGCATGGAAAAAGAGGTAAATGATCAATTTCTCTTCCTAGATGTCATAGTGAACCGTTCAAACAAAACTATTAAAACTTCAGTATACAGAAAAACAACATATACTGCACAATATCTTAATCATAGTTCCAATCATTCTGTTGTAACAAAAAGAGGAATTATACGCAACCTCTATAATCGCGCTATATATATAAAAATATGCAATAATGCCGATTCATTGGAAAAAGAGGTCTTCTTCTTCTTAAAGTGCCTCTCCTCTTTGGATGTTGGCTATCACATTGGTCCATATTACTTTATTCACTGCTGCTCTGAACAGACCTGTTGATGTCATTCCAGTCCATGTTCGTAGGTTGCGCAGCCATGATATTCGTCTTCGTCCAGCTGATCTCTGGCCTTCCATCTTCCCCTGCAGGATAAGTTGGAGCAGGCGATATTTCTCATCCCGCATGATATGTCCAAAGTACTCCAATTTTCTGCGTTTGACATTTGTAAGGTATTCCAGTTCTCCACCGATACGTTGTAAAATGTTTTCGTTTGATACATGGTGTATCCAAGGAACCCTAAGCATGCGGCGGTAGCACCACATCTCAAATGCATCTATACGTTTACATGAAGCATCGGTAAGGGTCCAGGCTTCTGCTCCATATAAGAAAGTTGAGAGTACATAGCATTTCAAAATCCTGATCCGCGTATGTATATTAAGGGATAGGTTGCAGAATATGTTGCGCAGCTTATTAAAAGTACCTCTTGCTTTCTCGATTCGGCTTCTTATTTCTCGAGAGTGGTTCCAGTCCTTATTCAACGTGCAGCCTAGATATGTGATCGTCTCGGCCATTGTGAGAGTTACGTTGTTGGCAGTAAACTGTATATTGCCGACGTCGTTTTTACTGACAATAATCGTTTGCGTCTTCTTGCAGTTTATCTTCATACCATATGTGTTGCAAGCTGTCACTATTCGGTCGATAATTCTTTGAAGTCCCTCTGCAGTATCGGCTATGAGAACGGTATCATCCGCGTATGTTAGGTTGTTTATTACTTTTCCATTTACAATAATTCCATCTTCTATGTTGCCCAGTGCTTCTTTAAAGAGATGTTCTGAGTATACGTTGAATAGGAGTGGCGACAGTATACAGCCCTGGCGTACTCCTCTCTTTATATTAAATTCTTCTGTTGTCTCATTCTCAACTCGTACAATAGCCTTTTGTTGTGAATATAGCTTTGATATTATCTCTCTGTCTCTGTCGTCGATTCCTGTCTCATTCACAACAACCTAATCGAAACGTCGTAAAAATAAAAATAAACACAATGCAAGTCCGACCACATTTTAGTCATTCTTCAACATTGTCTGCAACCTTCAAACAAACGTTGAAACTATTTTTAATGATAAATATTTGTCTTTATTTATTATTCCCGAAATATCTCTTGAAAAGAAAAAATCCTAATTTAGTAACATTAAAAAATGGCATACAACTGATCTATTTTTAAGCTGGAGATATTTAAAATCCCCACAAGATTTATAAAGGCATGAAAAAATAAAAAAATGAGTTTATCAAAGTAAATTACCATTTACAACTGTCTATTAAACATGGGTTTTTACATATCTAGAAAAACACCGGATTTCGTAATGCAAATGATGTTATTAAAAGTTAACGTGTTTATTTTTAATGTGTAATTATTTATGCCAACATAATGTCGCACAGTGGGTCAACGTTTTAAATTTTATATCAGATTCGGTGTAGTAAAATATTTAAACAGGTTTCATTTTATTGTGACCTTTAAAGGTTATTGAGAACCAAAAACCATCGAAACTGTTTTGACATTAAAACGGATCTAGTTAAATTAAATATTATGTACGTAAATGGATGGATCTCTCTGATTTTTATCGGGATTTATTTCTTGCATGTAGTGTTTATTTTGATTTAGTATCGGTAACTTTGTGGCGAAGTCCGGTCCGTAAACCGGTTTCTTAAACTTATACTGCAGCACAGGGATTATTTTAAAGTAGTAGTTTCACTCGGCGTTTCACAAGCTGAAATTTTCGGTGATCTCCAGAAGGTCACCACGCCAAAATTAGCTCGTTTTGCAGAATTTTGAATGGAAATTGCGAAAAAGCTTAGTTTTTGAGATATTGCTTCTTGAATTTACCTTTTTTAGAGGTTTGGTTGTTTGTTAATGATTTAGTCATAGATATAAAAGTAAGTATTTAGACTGTGGATTCTATAGTAGGGCGTTGGCTCACGCTTAGAAAGAGACAGTGAATGGTACACTTTTTCTAATGGTAGTAAGGCGAGAAAGGTATCAAATGACGGTTGGGATATCGTACTTAATTTCGCCCAAGAAACAAAGGTAATATTCGTCGAAAACGTTCTGTCTCTTTCTAAGCGTAAGCCAGCGTGCTTCTCTAGGCTTCACAGTCTATCCTTTTATGTCTACCGCTTTAGTTGTCATTTCTCTCTTGCTGTTACAAAAAGGGTTAATTTTTATAATTGTGGCAAAAAATTTATAAAGAAGTTAAGAAGGAAAAATGGCAAAAAAGCGGGCCAACTTAACAAAACTCTGGAAAAAAACAGAGATCACCAATTCTCAGCATGTAACGAGATGAGCCACACTCAAAAATGCCAAATGACATTTTGGCGAAACGTCATGAGAACGATTTTTTGAAAGATTGACATCTGAGATAACCAAAACCTTCATTTCATCATCTGCGTATATATATATATATATATATATATATATATATATATATATATATATATATATATATTCATTCATTTATTCACATCAGCCCGTTTTCATCCACTCCTGATTGTAGGCCTCTTCCATATTTTTCCATTTCTGTCGGTCCGTAGCGATCCCCATCCAGTTTTTTCCGGCAATTTTCTGGATGTCGTCACGCCATCTCTTTTGAGGCCTGCCAACACTTTTCTTGTTCTCTCTTGGCCGCCATGCTGTTATCTTGTATGTCCATCTTTCTATGTCATGTCTTGCGATATGTCCAGCCCATCTCCATTTTAGCTGCGCTACTCGTTTGCTCACATCTGTTATTTTCGTTCTTCTCCTGATTTCTTCATTTGGAACTCTCGTAAACTAATTCCCAGCATAGCCCTTTCCATTGCTCGTTGTGTAACCCGAAGCTTATTAATGGCTTTACATGTTAGGGGGTTTGTTTCAATACCATAAGTAAGAACTGGCAGGATGCACGACTCGTGGACTTTTCTTTTCAGACTTATGGGGGTGTTACTGGATTTAAGAATGAATCCGAGTTTGCCAAAAGCTGCCCAGCTGAGACTTATTCTTCTAGGAATTTCAGCCGATTGGTTTTCCTTCCCTATTTGTATTTTATGACCTAGATATATGTATTCTCTTACGTTTTCTATTATTTTATCTTCAACTTTAATTTGTATTTGTTCTAGACTCATTATTTTTGTTTTTGACAAGTTCATTTTGAGTCCTATCCTAGCTGATGCTTGATGAAGTTCTTGTATCATACATTGGAGTTGTTCTGGTGAATCACTGATTATAACAATATCATCAGCAAATCTTAAGTGGTTTAGTCGTGTTCCGTCTATGTTAATTCCCTTGTCATGCCAGTCCAAGCCCCTAAATACATCTTCAAGTGCCAACGTGAACAATTTAGGAGAGATTGTGTCTCCCTGACGTACGCCTCTTTTTATAGGTATCCTCGAGGTTTTTATATCCTCGTATATATATATATATATATATATATATATATATATATATATATATATATATATATATATATATATATATATATGTTATATCGTAGGTTTTCACGGATGGTAGAATGAATGCTTTGATTATTCCGGGTTCCAATCCGCTCGTTCAAAAAATCGTTTTCACGTTTCGCCAAAATCTCATTTGGCATTTTCAAGTGCGGTTCGTGTCGTTACTCGCTGAGAATTGATGGTGGCCTCTGATGAATTTCGACTTTTGTTCAGCTACCTCACTTCCTGATTGAATATATTTTGTTCTTGTATGCTGGTTTCTCGTGTATTAGTTGATTTTTGCTGTTTTCTTTCTTGATTTTTTAATAATGTTTTCCATGTAGCTGGAAAATTTATAGCATCGTCTCGTTTTTTCGATTTCTAGGGCCACTCTTATGACGCGTACCTTGTAATTCTGTACTGGTGCTAATTCTTTTGCTTTTTCGAAATCGATGGTATGTCCGGTTGTTTGATGGTGCTGAGATAGAGCTGAGGTTGCTGTTTGTTTTTAAGGCTATTTTTATGTTCTTGGATTCTTGCTGATATGCGCCTGTTTGTTTGTCCTATATAAATTTGATGGCAATCTGCACATGGAATGTTGTAAATGACATGATTTTCAAGGTTGGTTTTATCTTTGGGATTTCCCAGGATGTTGGCTATTGTTTTTTGTGGTTTAAATATGGGCTGTATGTTGTGTTTTTTTAAGATTCTTCCGATTCTGTCTGTTATTCCTTTTATGTATGGTATTATGGCTTTGTTCCTTGTTTGATCTTGGTCTTTGGTCTTTGTTGTAGTCTTCTCTTGTCTTTTTATGACTTTCTTTATATCTGATTGTGAGAAACCATTCCGTTCTAGAGCTGTTGAAATGTGTCTTATTTCGTCTTGTTTTGTGTCAAGTTCTGTTAGGCGGAGAGATCTTGTTACTAGTATATTGACTACTGCCTGCTTTTGAGAGGGATGATGATGTGACGCTGCATTGAGATATCGATCAGTATGTGTGCGTTTCCGATATACGCTAAAGCCCAGGGTGTTGTTGAGTTTCCTAGTAAATAACAGGTCCAAAAAAGGGAGTTTCTTTTCTTGTTCGATTTCTAGCGTAAATTGGATTCTGTGGTCGATATTGTTCAGGTATATGAGGAAACCAAATCTCCAAATGTATCGATATTATGTATCAATACGTATCGAATAAAAAAATATTGATACGTCGATATATTCCACCAAGGACTGCCCCGATAGTTTTCTCGGAAAATAGATTTAAAAAATTTTTAAATTTCGCTTGCTTACTAAAGTCGATTCGGCTAAGATATTTTCAAGATGGTAGCACTTCCGGTAGTACCGGCAGTTGATGCCTTTTTGCTTATTTTCAATGGAACATATCATTTTTAGATTGTACACAAAATTATAGATATATTTTATACATAATGTCCTATAATTAAATGTAACTGTTTTTGAGATATTTTAAATTTTATGTCAAAAATGGCGTTTGCAGGCCTAAACATAACTATTAATTTCTTCTGTATGAAAGCCTTTAATATTTAATTGGGATTGGTTTTTTCCAGGAAGGGATCTATTTTAGTGTATTTTTTTCAGGAAAGTATTATTGAATTTTCTCATTTTTATTAATTCTGTCGGCCTAGGTTTAAAATCTTTGCTGTTTGCATTGTTTATTAAGACGAGTGAACCTACTGGTGGTAATTCTACTGTGACAAATGATTTTATGGCTACCCATTTCTATTAAAACAGTTGCCTAAATAAATTTGAATAATGGGTTTGGTGTATTAGTGAACCTTCCATTCTTTTTTTTCTTTAATTTCAATTTGCCTCAAGTTAGTCGCATCGAAAGTGTAGAAATACCACTTTAACATTATTCAATTAGTTTATTATTGTAAAACAAATCATTGGTATTCATTAGATAAATATTTCTTGGGGCAATTTTGATGAGCAAGCCAAAGCGTTTTCTAATTTCAGAAATGCCTTACACCAATTAATTCTGACACTGTTATTATGCGGAATACATAAAAATTAGCCAAGTAGAACAAAATTATTACGAAGTCAAGTAATTTAATAGTTTTTGCAATGTTAACGATAATTGTAAGGTAATAATTAATATTTGTCGATAACTATAATAAGAAAAAATTAAGTTTTATTGCATGTTGGCAATATTTCGTTGTTAATTGCAAGTAATTTGAAGGTTTATTAATATTTTAAAAAATTGGATAATCGACGTTTCGTCAACGTACAATAAAAGTATATTACAGATGCAATTATGATCAGGTCTCGTGCAGGCGATCACGAGACTGTAAAGTGACTCCGCGATTCCTTAATACATAATTGGCAATAAATGACTTGCAATTTTTTCTTGAAAATTACGGATTCGATAGCTGATAGTAACATTTTGATTGTTTCAGTTCAAAATGATCTTAGTTTGATCCTCTTTTTGTGTTTAATTCATGCGGCCTAAAAGCTTCCTAACCCAATAAAAGTCTATTGTATATATCAAGATTGCATTCCTCCCTCGTAGTTTTCGCGGTAGAAATGAAAATGCTTTTTTTGCTTCTGTTGCTTCTTCTGACAACTCTCCTATGAACAATAAGGCTTTTTGTAAAGACTCATTGGATGCAATCCTTATAGATCGACATACAATTTCTCAGTTGCCATGTCATCACGTGATCTCTCCACTGCCTACGATGGTTTCGAACCCACTTCACAACATCCCCCACTTCGCTGTCCTAGCGTATTTTTGCGTTTCTTATTCTATCTCTTAAACTTGTTCCCGTGATCATTCTCAGCGTTTTCATTTCTGTGGTTCTCATAATTTGTTTTGTCTTTGTTGTTTCACTTCTTGTTTCTGCGCCGTAGGTCAGTATCGGTCTTACACAGACCTTGTAAATTCTTACTTTGCTCTCAACCGTCATGTGTTTATTGTTCCAGATTATGTCTCTTAGTTGGCCTGATATCATGGCCGCTTTGTTGGCTTGTGTGCGTACTTCTTGCGTTACTGCCCTGTTACTTGTTATATGTGCTTCCATGTATTTAAACTTCCCAACCTGTTCGATATGTTTGTCATCAACCATTAGTTTGCATCTTACTGGTTTTTTTGCTATTACCATTGCTTTGGTTTCCATTTCTCCACAGATATTCTCATATTATACTGTTTGGCTGTTCGATTGAGATGGAAAAGCATTCTTTGTAAGTTGTCCTCGCTATCTGCTGTCAAGGCAACATCGTCTGCAAAGCATATAATCTGAACGGTGTTATGTCCCACTGGGTACCCAATATTTGTGCTTTTTACCTCATCAATGATTTCGTCCATGATTACATTGAAAAGTGTTGGACTTAGGCTATCACCTTGTCTTATTCCTATGGATAGAGGCATTTCCTCTGTTAGAGTGTTATTTGTTTTAATTACCATGGTGTTTTTGGAATTCAGTTCGTATATTGTGCGTATGATTGCTTCGTCTACCTGTTTTCTTCGCAGTAGTTCTGTTATGTGTTCCAGTTTGACTAGGTCGAACGCTTGTGTAAAGTCCACAAAACAAATGAACTGCGGTTTATCGTATTCGATAGATTTTTCAACCAGCTGTCTGATAATAAATATACCGTCGATAGTAGAGCGGTTATTCCGGAAGCCCTGCTGTTCTTCGCACGCCCCTAACTTGTCTACGATCCGTTGTGACAGTATTTTGGTTAATAATTTGGCTGAACTGTTTAGTAGGCTGATTCCTCTGTAGTTTTCGGGTTGTTTCTTTGATCCTCTTTTGTGGATCGGAATTGTGATGCTTTTCCACCATTCTTTAGGTACTAAATATATATATCCTCCAATTTTAAGATTTCAGAATTTTATGAATTTTGCAAAAAGTGTCTCCAGGGTATGTGATTTTGTGAGCTTTGGTTTTTGTAATCCCCTGATATTTATTCGGCCTCATAGCTGAAACCCCTGGGTCAAATTTTAACTTATCCAACAAATTAACATGAGAAAACGTTTCTTCTTTTTAAGAGCCATTCTCTGCTTCGTTTAGTTTGGGTTCTGGTTTCCCTTAAGCAGCCACAGCCGTTGCCATTGTCAACAACTATGACGGATTGATCACGAATGTCATGCAGTCTGCGGTCAAAATGTACCGGATAAACATGCTCTTTAGACAGTATTCTCGATGTTCAAATCAACCTAACATACTCGTAGTCTGTGGCCGACTAAAAACCTCAGCAAGTGAAAATTCTTTAGAATAAAAATATCTCTAGTGTGACAAAACCTTGCTTTAAAATTTTTTTGAAAATCTAATGTGTTTCTGATTCCTAACAAAAGTTATAATTGACTTTATAATTATTTAATAATTTATTAATCAACTTATATTAATACTTTGCAACTTTTAAAATTATATTCTCATAAAAAAATGGCATTAAGCATTTTTTCTAATAATCCATTTTTCATAACTTTTTTCCATAATCGAAAATCCGCTTGAAAGAATGTATTTTGTATTCACAACAATATAAAATTTCTTTCCCTAATGTTATTAGACACTTGACTTTTCATGAAAGTTAAAGAGGCAGAGGCGGTTCGTAATTTTTTTATTGATTATCAATGCAGGAAGCTTCATTAATCATGTTATATCATAAATATATTCAGTAAAATGGGACCATTGGTATCTGCTAAGATACTCATGAAGAAGTAAACATTTTTTAAATATTTGTTAATTAATAAGGAAGAATCTAAGATCGTGTTCTATCAGTTAAGAAATCGAAAGAGAGAAAAGAAATATTGGAAGTTAATTTACGGAAGAGATATCAAGAAAATGGAGTGATTTTTGTCTTAAGTAAGAGATAAATCTGCAAGCTCTTTTTGATTCACCAGAAGAATATACACTGTCGCGATCGATTTGTTGGAAAATAGACTTTAAATTTTTTTTTAAATTTGACGGTTTACTAAAATCGATGGAGTCAATTCGACTAAAATATTTTCAAGATGGTGGAACCACCGGTTATATTAGAAATTGCTAGATACCTTCTTGCTTATTTTAAATGGAACACCCTATATGTTATTTCATTTTCAGACTCTATGCAAAATTGTAGATCTATTTCGTGCATAATGCCCTGAACCTAAATCTAATTGTTTCTGATATATTTTAAATTTTCTGTTAAAAATGGAATTTGCAGGCCTACACATAACTATCAATTTCTTCTACATGAAAACCTTTATTATTTAATTGGGGTTTGTTTCCTTCTAGAAAAGGGTCTATTTTACTGTATTTTTCTTCTTCTTCTTTCTCAGCTCATTGACGTCCACTCCTGGACATAAGCCTCTCCGATGGTCCTCCACTGGGATCTGTTTCTCGCCTTCTGGAGCCAATCTTTTCCAGCAAACTGTCTTATATCATCTACCCATCTGCGTTGCGGCCTGCCACGATTTTAGTTCGTTTCTCGCAGTCGCCATTGCAGTAATTTACTCGTCCACCTATCGGGCTGTTGTCTAGCTATGTGCCCCGTCCATTGCCACTTTAGTCGTGATATGCGTTCAATGACGTCAACTAATTTGGTTCTTAATCTTATTACTTGATTTCGTATTTTATCCCGTAACGAGATTCCTAACATATGTCTCTCCATGGAGCGTTGAGTGACTCAGAGCCTATTTGCGTTTTGTTTGGTTAGTGTTATCGTTTCCATGCTGTAAGTAGCAACAGGCAAGATACACGTGTTATACACTTTCCGTTTAAGGTTGATTGATGTGTTTCTATCTCTTAATACGTACTGCAACTTTCCAAAGGCAGCTCATGTCAGCCCTATTCTCCTTGTTATTTCCGCCGTTTGATTTTCTTTGCTCAGTTTCATGACGTGGCCTAAATAGATGTACTCTTGGACATTCTCTATGATTTCATTTTGAATCTCTATTTGTACATTTGTGTCAGGGCTCATTAACTTAGTTTTCCCCAAGTTCATCTCAAGTTCCACTTTTCTCGCCTCTTCATTGAAATCTTGAAGCATTTGTTTTAGCTCTTCTGGGTTGCTAGACATGACAACAACATCGTCGGCGAAACGAAGATGACTAAGATAAGAACCGTCGACTCTCAAACCTCTCTCATTCCAATTTAGTTTTTTTAAGACATCTTCCAAAGCTATCATAAATAGTTTCGGAGAGATGACGTCTCCCTGACGCACACCTCTCATAACGTTTATTTTTCTCGGTTTTTGTGTCTTGGTAGATTTTAACCTGTATAGTTGGGTTTTTATATATGTTCTGTATGATAGTGGTATACCTGGAGTCAATTCTAGCATTATTAAGTGATTTCAAGATCGCCCATGTTTCTATAGAGTCAAAGGCCTTGTGGAAATCTACAAATGCCAGGTGTATAGGAATGTTATATTCCTTGGTTTTTTCTAGGACTGTGCGTAGGGCTTGGATATGTTCTATCGTACTAAATCCACGTCGAAAGCCGGCTTGCTCCACATATTTTACTGTACTATGCTAATATTTGGATAATAATACAGGGTAGTCAAAAATTAATATTAAACAATAACCTCAAAAAAATTCGTTAAAAATCATTTTTTTTTAAATGTAATAGACATCCTTGTTCAAATTCGGCATTATTTTTAATGCTAAATAAGATAGCATTATAAAAATAGGATGTTTACGTTTAAAAAAATTGACTTTTAAACGATTTTTTAAGTTGTATTTAATGTTAACTTTTGATCACCCTTTATTTATTTATTATCAAAATGTCAACAAAGGCTTTTATATAGGAAAAATGGATTGTTATGTTCAGACCTGCAAACTCCATTTTTGACATAAAATTTAGAATATGTCAAAAACAGTTAATATAGGACATTATACATAAAATATATTTATAAGTTTGGGTAGAATCTAAAAATGAAATAACATATAGGGTATTCCATTTAATAAACAAGGAGGTATCAGCTTCCGGTATAACTATAACCTTGAAAATATTTTACCTGATTGACTTTGATAAACAGCCAAATTTTAAAAATTTTCCAAAGTGTATTTTCCAGGAAATTAATCGCGGCAGTCCATCGTCGGACACACTGTATATGGAGTGCAAGTATTCGAAACGCAAGGATCTAAACAAACCTGGAGGAACAATAATGAGAAAATCCAAAGCAATGTTTGCAAGTTTTTACATGAAACTCAACGAACAACAGATGTATTCCAGGACTAAATTAAATATTTCCCTCTCGGAAACATTATATATATATATATATATATATATATATATATATATATATATATATACGAAGTAAAATGCGAACAGTAAATGCAAACTTCGTTCCATCATATCTTTTTCGTGTTAGAGGTTGCACAGTTTGAATAGATTGCTACAGAACACAATCCATCCATTTCCACCACCATCGAGATGATGGCCTACCTGTACTACCATATCGAGAAGAAAGTTAAAACTTACCCTCCTCGCTACAGTGATACGGCAGAGGCACATGTTTCGTCTCTACTAGACTCATCAGGGTTCCGACATGCACCTGGCTGTGCAAAGGACAGATCGAAAGGAAGCATGCAAATACTGAATGCAGTCTCGCCGACATCCCGCCGGATAGCGATATACGTTTATGCGACTTTTCACAGATTCCTCTGTGTGAGTTGCAATAGCAGTGGATACATCCACATTATGCCGTTGTAGTGCTGAAATCACATTCAGCAAACGTACAACTATATGCAACTCCGCGTATAATATATATATATATATATATATATATATATATATATATATATATATATACATATACATATATATATATATATATATATATATATATATATATATATATATATATATATATATATATATATAGTTCCTTACCTCGCCTACTTTGAATGTAGGATTGCATATGAAAGTTCTAGGAATTAGCGTCCTCCTCCAGCCCTGCGTAAGCCCTTTCCTTCGCTTTTCTTAGCATTTTATATTCTATGAATATAAAGTAAACATGATGTTGAAAGCACAATAATATTTTAAGTGGCGGAAAAAAATATGAAAAAGGAAAGAAACTCTGTGAATAATAATTTATATTAAGAGTCGTAGCAGAATGAAAATTATATTTATATAAAAGTTAATATATAAAAGTTATTTAAATATGGATATCTCAAAAAATTCCTGAGGCTAAAATATAAGGCCCAATTTACTTTAGTCCAAAAGTTACCGAAATATTGGGTGTCAAAATTATACTATATAGTCACGTCTCCCTCGGCAACCGTACTACACTACTTTTCTACTTTCACTTGCTCAATTGTTTTTGGTTATATTTGCTGACATTTTCCGCGTATTTTGCAAACTTTTTGAGGTGAAATGGACATATAGATTTGAAGAATAGTCATCCTATTTCAAAATTTAAAAATTTAAAAAGGACCATTCCTGACGTACCTAGGCGCTCTGAAAGATAGCGCACTAAAAATTTCAAATGATAATTGTGCAAAAACTATTGGTTATTCATATAAATTGCTATTTTTTCGCGAAGGATCATCGCAACAACTTAAAAAATGGCAGAGATTGGAACTTTTCAAGAAACGCTGAATTTTCGTTTGCACTTGTTTTTTGTTCTGTTACTAATAATCTGTCCACTCTTAAACTTCTTGTCTCAACCAAACACTTGGGTCTTAGACAGGGTATCGTCCTCATCCTGAGTCTTAAATCAAGGTAAAATTTCAAAGAGTTTATCGCCTTCGTTGGTTAAAAACTTTATTATGACCTGTTACGGAACTGACGGTTCAAACTTTTGCTTACTCATAGCTGTACTCACAAAAAAACTGAGTAAAGCAGCTCATCGAGCGTTTCCTATATTCCTAATACATTGCACTGCAACAAAATGCACTGCCAGCCCGCTCGTGATTAGCTGAGAAAAGTAAATGTGAAATTCCAATTTAGATTTGATCTACCCTCGTATAAAAAAACATTCTCGATATTATTATAAAGTTGAACTGCATTATACAAAAAGGATTTTCTAAAAGTAAATATTTATATTTTGGTATATTCAGTAAACAAGACGATCTAATATAAATGAATTTCCCAAATGGCTCATTAACAAACTTTCTCAAACCATAAACAAATCTACAACAAGTATTCTGGACCCTCGGAATGCGGCTTAATGTAATTACATCCAGACAAGCTCCATAAACAATATTACCGCAATAGCATAACAAAAAAAATCACGGAGTTCATACTGTTTTTTCTAAGAATGCAATTTAGAAGATCTTTATCACCGTAGAGAATTTTTACACAATACAATTGTGTAAGAAATTATTGTATTACTGGTGGATTGAAAATTAACATTTCTATCTTTAATTTTTTCTACTTGTCTGTTACCATGAAATAACCGGAACTAACATAAATTTTAAGATTATTAGAAAAAACATAGATTGGTCCAGTGATTATCCTCTTATGTGGCTGCCGCATCATAAATACGATAAACTTTAGTATCATCAGCATATACAGGTATATTACAAGGTCAAATATATAGTAAGGGCAACATTGAACAAGGTGGTACCCCTGAAGCTGTATTCTAAATATTCAAGAATTTCTGTAATCTTTGAAAATGTATGTACAATTTTTATCTCCTGCTTTCAGTCAATCAAGGTTCTTTACCTCACACCTACCATCGTTATTTTTAGAATTTTTATAATTTGATATATTTTAGTGTTAGTTTTGACTTGTTTAAACCGAAGCAGAAGATAACATCAGACAGGTTTTGCTTTTTATAGATTTAATTAGTTACATCGGTCAATGAGAAAAAAGAACGAATAGAGAGAGGTTGTACATATTTCAAGCAGTGTGTGTTCAATGAAAAGATTTATTAACCATCGAAGGTCTCTTTATAGGGAGCCCGAGAAGCTCTATTGCATTCTTTGACAATGAATTTTTGGAATTTTTTCACTTCTCGTAATCCAGGCGTATTGCTCCACCTCATCTTTCGCCGACTTTTTTCCCCACATCCAAAACTGATTTCATATGTGGAAATTTTTGCTCCTTCTTTTACACTTTTGTTCACTTCTCCATTTCTTCAATTTCATTGTGTGCTGGAAAGTTTTGGAGCATGTAAATAACGAATTTAAAATTTCAATTTCATATAAAAATTTATATTGTTATTTTTCGCTTTTTAGCGCAATTTTAGAACTCGATTCAATTTTTTTTTATAAAAACTGTATTAGTTATTTGTTGGGCTACAAGAAAGTATATAAATTTTGGATTTTCTGGTGTTCCTGGTATATCCTCTTTGACTTAGATGTGCGAAATTCGGATGAAAAATTAAAATTTCCAAACTTTTTTCTGTTTTTCTCATTTCTTCTTCTTCTTCTTCTTCTTCTTCTTCTTCTTCTTCTAGGTAGAACCAAGTTCTGTTATCTACACAATGCCTCATCGATCCTCGTTTGACGTTGAAATCCAGCTGTCTCTCCATCTTTTGGGGGGCCGTCCAGGCGGCCGTTTGGTGTTTGGTTTCTCTCTCATCACGGTTTTTGCTAGTCTGTCATCGTCCATTCGTTCCACGTGATCTCTCCACTGCCTACGACGGTTTCGAACCCACTTCACAACACCCCCACTCCGCTGTCCTCGCGTATTTTTGCGTTTCGTATCCTATCTCTTAAACTTGTTCCCGTGATCATTCTTAGCGTTTTCATTTCTGTGGTTCTCATAATTTGTTTTGTCTTTGTTGTTTCATTTCTTGTTTCTGCGCCGTAGGTCAGTATCGGTCTTACACAGACCTTGTAGATTCTTGCTTTGCTCTCAACCGTCATATGTTTATTGTTCCAGATTATGTCTCTTAGTTGGCCTGATATCATGGCCGCTTTGTTGGCTTGTGTGCGTACTTCTTCCGTTACTGCCCTGTTACTTGTTATATGTGCTCCCAGGTATTTAAATTCCCAACCTGTTCGATACGTTTGTCATCAACCATTAGTTTGCATCTTACCGGTTCTTTTGCTATTACCATTGCTTTGGTTTTCTCCACAGATATTTTCATATTATACTGTTTGGCTGTTCGATTGAGATGGAAAAGCATTCTTTGTAAGTTGTCCTCGCTATCTACTGTCAAGGCAACATCGTCTGCAAAGCATATAATCTGAACGGTGTTGTGTCCCATTGGGTACCCAATTCTCAGTTATTACAAATCTTGGGTTATGAACTTCATTTTAGAAATTGGACCTTGTTAGCCTTACTGCGACCCCTGCTGCAATAGAAAATGTTTCTAAAAATTATAGTTAACCAACAATTTTGTAAATAAGAATATTATGCAATTTTCCCATATAAAAAGCTCTCTGTTCCGCAAATGTAAAGATAATTTTTACGTATTAGCTAATAGCAACATCAGATTAAAAAAAAAAAAGAAAATGCGCCTCAGGTGACTTAAAAACATATGCATGAAATGAGAAAATCATGAAAAACACAGATAAATTGTTAATTATGTTTTAACTGGGTTTATTAACGCAATATAACAAGAAACTGATTATCTACTCAACATAAGCACTTCCTTGTTACATCGTGATAAATAATACTCTCACATTTTAACACAACAACTAAAAAAATTGAGAAAAAACAGTATTTTTGTTATTTTTAAGGTCAAAACTTTAGAAAAATGAGTATGTTTGGAAAATATGGTTTATAAAAATTATGGCTTTGTAAAAGCACGATTTCTGACTAAAAATTAATTCACCAATATTGCTAAAATCACTTTATAAACTCATCATATAAAATTCGTTCTATCGTTCTTTTTCTGTTGCATAGCATATTCCAATTTTTTTGGCACGTTGTTCATAAATACTCTCCTATGATGTTTATCTCAAAATAAAAACAAATTTCACATTCTTTATCTATACACTATCCAACCTTAAAAAAATGGACAAAAGTAGATTAAAGCATAAGAGTTGAAGAAGAACCAAGTGTCCCTCCACTTAGAATGTGAGTTAGGTATCACTAAAACTATTGTAAATAATGTTTTAAAAGAACGTTGTTACATCTATATCACGTCCAAAGGGTTCAGGAACTTCTACCGATTGATTCTCCCACTAACCTGAACGAACCTGAACGAAGCAGTATCAGATATAACTAATTTTCATGAGTCTGTCATCAAACGTTATACACATATTTCCCGGACACCCTGTATATATAAAATTATAATTCGATTTATATATGTATCAAATTTCAACTTGATCGGATTATCTGAAGTGAATTAAAATTGGATTACAAAATTTGATGAGCAGTCCACAGGCCATAGGTAGCAGTGAAACTAAATAATATCATTAAAAAGGAGGTACCTTTCATATAGTACTTTTAACCCTATTAATCTTTCAAAACTTGATAAAAATAATCCCTCATGCATTTCCACATGATTTGTCAAAAAGTTTATTTTTTGCAAATATCTCAGTAACCACGGAATTGATTTTGACACACGAAAAAACATGTTATAGTTTTTTTAGTGCCTACAGCTTTTTAATGGAACATTTTCGAATAAAATGAGGAAAACAAATTTTTCTCTTTTAATTATTAATAAAAAATCATTTTCCACACACTCACAGATTAGAGTCATTTTATCTCCTGGAAGAATGATTTCAAAAAAGAAAAATTCCATTTGTATTTTTTTTTCAAAACCCTGAACTGCTTGTCCTGATCCCTCGGAGGGGTGACTCCGGCTTCACGACTATGGAGCTTCTTGTCTCCGGGGCCCCAGTCATGTTTGTGTATGTCAGGTGATATCTTATATGTTTAACCGTTTCTACATTTAAACTGTTTCATGGAAACATATACCCATGGATCTCTCCTTCCTGCAAATATCTCCCAAGTTCTAATCAAAGATATAGATAACTCAAAGAAAATCTGTTAATCTCATTGCCTCCTAGGTTCAAACCACACAACAACGGTTAATCCTTTTTTCCTTGGAACCTGTCCCCAACTATACACGATCTCTCTTTCACAGAATATGGCAAGCACAACACCCCCTTCCTTAGTTAGGAAAGTCTTCTATCAACTGCTTCAAACTACATATAAAACTTTCAACATCATTTATACAGACCGATCTAAAACTGCGACACCAACTAACGCAGCATATCACACTAATACAGTAAAACATTCCTTCTGCATAAAACAACTAGTATACCGACAGCAGAAATTTACGCAATATACAGAGCACTCATATACATCAACTCATCACAGCACAAGACTCACTCAGCTCAATTTAAACAATAACTTGCTATAACCCAAAACACCCCCTGTCTAAAGAGATCAAATACCTCCTCGAAAGGGGACATATAGCCAACAAATACATGGTCCTCCTATAGACCCCTAGTCATGTGGGTATGAAGGGTAACGAACGATCCGACTTCCTTGCTAAGCACTCTCTTAATCCTACCCATTTAGACAACATTTTCTATATAAATGACCTCAAAACTGTCACCAAAGATCACATCAATAATCTCGTTCAGCTCGAAAAGGATCTCACCTTGGACGACAAGAAATTATATAATGTTAAACTTACATACTTCAACAATTCGCTACATCATTCTTTAACAAGAAAATAGTCTCTCTCTCTCTCTCTCTCTCTCTCAGCTAGTCCTTACTTTAAACAAATTTACTCTAAATACAAGATGGAAACTTTTGTAAATAATGCAGGAAATAACATAAGTACTCAGATGTTCGTTAATCTAACAATCATAATTTTTTTCCCAATTAATAAAACAACCAATCATTTGATGTGCGTCAAAAACTAATTATATTAATTAAAACGTGCATTCTATCTGTACTTTTTCCTCATTGAAACTCTCAATAAAATCGCCTCATTATAAAAGTGTAAATAATTCATCAGGTGTGCCGCATTAATTGGACCTCTTTTCTAATTCTTAGAAATATGTCTAAATTGATACAAAATCTATTAAAAGCAGGTTATTAATGATTCCACTTGCGTCTGTTTGACTAAACATAAGACTTCTCTTTCACTAAAAGTGTGTTTTAACTGTTAAATTTTTAGGTTATTGTGGGTGTGGGTATCTAACTCTTAATTTATTATGTATGAGCTGAAATTATCTTGATTCAAAAATGTAAATCAGTTGCAGCTTTAAAATAAATAAATGAATGGATCCTGATATATGTTACCAAGAATTTTGGAATTCTTCTTAGACTTATAATGACTCTCAAACGCTATTAAAAGAATATATAAGCTATAACTCCTTTAAATCGAAGGATTATAACCAGGAATTATTAAAATTTCCTTAAAATCGACACACCGTTTTAATTTTATTTTCGTTGCTCCTGAATTTCGTGTTATTATGGATCTTTTATCTTACCAGACAATCAAAAAGTGTGAATATCTTGGGTAATTAAAATTAAAAGGTAAAACAAGGAACACAAAAGAATCTTTGTTAAATAAAAACTTTTTTATAAGGCAATGCTGCCTTCTTTATGAGTTTGGTAATTGCCAAGTTAATGAAGAAACAGCAAAGGGGAAAGTTAATATATCACAATATATGCAGCATGCGCCAAACTCGATGGCGTATTAGAAGGATTTAGAAAACCACTTTAGATATCTTTCTAAAATTTTAGTTTTGGTCATAAAAGATCTAACCTGAACGAACCTGATGAAGGGAATAAAATTTCTCGAAAGTTAGCCGAACAAAAAGAGTTTTCTTTTCTGGCCAACCATCCTTTTGACTGCAATCTAACAAAAGTACCTTAAGCCTCTAGGTTTAGTTGGCTTTTACCTACTATATATATATATATATATATATATATATATATATATATATATATGTATATATATAAATGAATGAAATTATATATCATAATATATAGAAATATAAAACCCAGGAATTTACATAGATTTGAAACTCGTTGTTTCCAGAAAATACACATATCTAACCATTCAAACGTGTTTATTAGATTGTTTTTTTGTCCATTAACCTACACAGGCACCGTTCTTACTCCATTAACTTTCATGTATTCAAATAGATTTGACGCCAGTTTGTCCATTGAAAAGCCAATCCAAAAATCAATAGACTTGTTCACCAGGAAACTTAATCCAGATCCATTAAAGAGACGATAAAAAATAATCACAGCTAAAAACAGGGCCATATTTTTATGGATTTTCATCATAAAGCAGCGCTTGAAAAGAGATTAAAATTAGAGAATTGGTAAAGAGTAAAAAAATCAGTTGTTTATTAAATCTTCACTAATCCATTAGAATGGAATTTGCAATACCGTATTTATGTATCGCCCACAAACTTTAACTTTTCAATTTTAGTTTTTCCTCTATGCTAACAGTTTAAAGAAATAAAGTTTGATATATACATATATATATATATATATATATATATATATATATATATATATATATATATATATATATATATATATGAAGTAAAATACGAACAGTAAATGCAAACTTCCCTCCTTCTTATCCTTTCTGTGTTTGAGGTTGCACGGTTAGAATAAATTGTTTCAAAACGCAATTTATCCTATTCCACCACCATCGAGATGATGGCCTACCTGTACCACCATACCGAGAAGAAAGTCAAAACTTACACTCCCCGCCACAGTGATACGGCAGAGATACATGTTTCGTCTCTACTAGACTCATCAGGGTACCGACATGCACCTGGCTGTGCAAAGGACAGATCGGAAGGGAAGGAAGCATGCAAATACTGAACGCGGCTTCGCCGACCTCCCGCCGGATGGCGTATATATGTTTATGCGGCTTTCACGGATTCCTCCGTGTGAGATGCAATAGCAGTGGATATATCCACATTATGCCGTTGTAGTGCTGAAGTCACATTCAGCAAACGTACAACTATATGCAGCTCCGTGTATAGAATGAAGTAAAATACGAACAGTAAATGCAAACTTCCCTCCTTCTTATCCTTTCTGTGTTTGAGGTTGCACGGTTAGAATAAATTGTTATAAAACGCAATTTATCCTATTCCACCACCATCGAGATGATGGCCTACCTGTACCACCATACCGAGAAGAAAGTCAAAACTTACCCTCCCCGCCACAGTGATATCTCTAATGGAAAAACCCAAGAAAATATTAGAAAAAAATATTTAACAAAAGGTTTAAGATACAAAAATAAATTATATATATATATATATATATATATATATATATATATATATATATATATATATATATATATATATATATGTATATATATATATATATGTATATATATATATGTATATATATATATATATATATATATATATATATATATATATATATATATATATATATATTTCGTCCTTGTATGGGACTCATCAGGTCATTGCATCAAGTACAATCCGTCATCTCGCAATTTTGCCCTACAAATTGTTTCCAAAATGAGAAAACACTAAGCAAAACACTAATACCGACATCTCGACGGATCACTCAATAACATAAGAAAAACACAAACCAACAATGTTACATAAAGTCGCCATGTGATGACGCGACGGTAAATTAAAAAAGAAATATGTTACACGAAACATGGTGCCCGAAAGATAGAGATCGTATCATTCAGCATCGGCAACCAAACTAACCACGAGTTCCGCAAGGTGTCAAGAGTCTCCCCATGAGAACCGCTGCGTATTTTTAAGCCAACAAATATATAAAAAAAGATATAAGTTTTCGTCCGGAAATAAGATTGTTGATAAACCTTACTCTCGTATTAAAAAGTACGAAGAACTCCAAGACCATGGAGACGCTCGGGGTCCGATGAAACTTTTACATAGTCTATTTAGGTATTGAGGATACATGGAATGCCAGTTTGTTTTATTTTTTACATTTTACAGTGCACCAGAAAAACCGAAAGAACTCATACATTTAATTTTATGTTTAAGAGGATATTCAATTTTTGATGTTTATTAACAGGATCGAATACTTAATATTTTTGTTTGAATTAGGCTGGTGTAAGTGTGGCTCAAATTTTCTCTATCCGTTCTATGATTATCAGCATGATTTTATCATATGCCACAGGTCTCATAATAAATTAAATGCACTATTTACCAATTTAAAAAGTAAAACTCCTCTAATGAATAAATCAAACGTAGTATATTCGATCCCTTGCACAAATTGTTTATAACTGCCCCCATGATGTATTTTGTCAGTTGATTAACCTGCTTCAAAGGCATTGGCCTTAAAATGAACACCTGAAAAACAAAACCACGAAGAACACTGATAATTTCATCAATATTACCCTGGACTACCGAAGTCTGCAGACTGTGAACAGCTATGTGTATTTGGGACAGAGATAACAACAACAAAGAAGAGCAACAACAACGCAGTAACTAGATGATGATTAATAACGTGTTCACATTTGGAATGCCAAATAATTTAAAACAAAAAGTATACAATCAATGCGCCTTCTCTGTATTTACATTCATATGGATCAGGAAGTTGAAGTTACCTAAACAGGAACATAAAAAGTCCCCAGAGCCCAAAAATCCCAAGAAAGAATTATGTTAAACATAAGATCTCATAAGAAACAAATGAAAAAGTATGAGCTGATTGTACTAAGCGTCTACCGGAATGGCGTTCAAAACAAAGTAAAAGCAACGTGGTAGACCAAACACAAGATGGAGAGATAAAATAGTGGGAAATAGCTGGAGTAAATTGACAGCAGGTGGCAACAGACCGGAATCGTTAGAATACTAGTGGGAACCCCTACATACAACAGAGGATGAACATAGGTTCATAGTGATCGTGATAGTGTCATGGTAATTAATTGTTCAATGTAATAACAAAGCATATACTCGCAAACAGAGCAACCAAGTACTAATATAGAAATGGCAAAGCAATTTTTATGAAAATTTATTCCTGCTTTACTAACAAAGCTTTAAGTCCAAAATTGAGATCACAGGTAATGTCGAGTTACGTCTTATATGGAGCAGAGTCTTGGACGCTTAAAAAGAATAACATCAAGAATCGAATCATTTGAAATATGGGTATAAGACAGCCAGCTTAAAATATCCTGGATAGACATAATACGTAATGTAAAAGTATTGCAAAGGATGAAACAGGAAAAAGAAGTCATTTATTGTATAAGAAAAAAGACTAGTTTTTCGTCATACTTTGAATGAACTAATAGATGAAATTTACAAGGGAAAATCAAAGAAAAGAGATCTTTAGATGGAAGAAGAAATTGGTGACCGAAAATCCGTCGGATTGTTGTGATTACCTAGCTTGAGAAGAAGATGGCTCAACTTATTATTGGTTGATTGTCTGTGCTGGTGATTCTGCAAGTGATGATAAATCCAAAAAGATAAATTTGATCATGAACTCTTGTCTTGTACTTTTTCACTGTCTAAGGTACCTTGTTTCTTAGTATCAAAGCTAGAGTAATCTTGTTGCGTTCTACGAAGACAATTAGGTTTTGAAGATAGTCTCAGACCTATTAATATTTCAGTTGATGACGTACAAGAGCTGCTCTTGCAACTTCTCCTCAGATTATCTCGAAGGCACAAAAATGTTTCCAATTTTTATTAATATTATGTATAAAATTGTTAAAAATAAAATTAGATAGACGTAAATTTAAAATTTAAGAAAAACATTTTACAACATTAGATTAACCAAAAAAATTAATTTTATCTTGGTGAGATAAACTACGGCCATCCTCGTATTAGGACCTTTTTACAATGTAAATTCTTCGCAGTTCATTCAAATTACATTTTGACCAAAACAAATTTGTGTATCAAAAACTAAGTTAGGTCACGAATCAATCAATGTCCCGCCTGCAATCCGTTCCCGCACCTTTTAGCCAAAGAACGCGTCCCATGATCGGGTGTTCAGACGCTGAAAAAACTTCACAGAAAAATGATTGATTTAGATTTAATTTAGTTACAGAACAGTATCATCATCGACACCACTGCGCGAAAAAGCAATCCGAAAATCAATAAACCCCTTATCCTCATTTTACAGGCAACCAAAACAGGTCGATTGAATGCGACAAAAACAATTGTCGGAACGTCAAAAAATTCTTTTCATCGGAATTTATTAGCTTCTGTTTTCTCTTTTTAGGGAACAAAGGTACAGTAGGCGTTACAAATTCAATGAACATAAAATTGTAATTGTTGGACTGTCGCATTACTTAGACGAGACAATAATACTAAAAACGGTAATGTACTCTAAAAATTTCGGATGCGTTAATTCGAAATAAAAGCCGAGTGCTTCGAATGTTAAAATCCATGTAATAAACGATTCTGACTGAAATTTCTATCGGATCCAATATTTCTTACTATTACTTTATCGCGTTTTACCTTCTATTAGAGTACAGCAATGGATTCGTACGGCAGCTCAATATGTCAGAGGCTAGGTCCGTACCACTTTTAGGTACATAGGTTTCAGGAATGAGGTTAGTTTACTGACTGCTGGTGTATAGTTCCATAATAACACGACTATTTAAAACACAATTCCATTTTATTCTGAGTAAAACAAATATATATATATATATATATATATATATATATATATATATATATATATATATATATATATATATATACATAAAAAAGAATGATACCGATAATTTTTTTAATACCCTTTCTTGGTAACTATAGATATTATTTAATTTTTATAGGTTATGTAGAAAATTGGCCGCAAAACGTTCTAGAACCTTTTTAATTGTCACAAGTATGGAAAATAGTCTTTACAAACAAAATTACCATGATGTTTTTACAATTTATATCATATTATATGTGAATGTATTAAAAAAATTGGATGTCCAGGTCATAGTCTTTAAATTAGAGTTTTCCTCTATCTTATAGTTGTTTCTCTATGTACACGATGGTCCAATGCTGGTAACTGGGTCCTTGATGGTGATTATTTGTTGATAAGTGGAGCCTTATAAGGTTAATCTCAATTCACTGACCAAATGTAAAGTGAACCCAATCATAAAGGTTAAAAATCGTTGTAGAAATACGGGCCAGGAAAAATAAAGCCAGAAAAATCAGAAAAACATGCAAAACTGGAAAAGCTGGAAAAAACCAGAAAATAGAAAAACCCTTGATTAGTGGACTATTAAAAAAAATCACATGGCAGTCTGCCTTTTCAGAACTAGTGACAAAATCTGTTTACTGCATTCGACGGTTCAACCATAAAAAAACGAAAATGAAAATTCTTATAGCAGCCTCACATAGCAAATTTTAGGAATATTTGTTTTTAATTTTTGACAATTTTTTTCTAAACTTGAAGCATTCTTACCTAGTTCTGAACCGAAACAGATTAGCTGGTAATAAATTAAATATCGGCAAGCCATAGAAAATTATCAAGAAGAAAATTATGATCAAAACAGCCAGTTACTAATCATGATTAAAACAAACTTCGAAAAGTATTACAAATTCCATACTGTATACTCAACTTTAAATGATCAGACTCTACATGCCGCGCTCGTATCAAACGAATCGAATATACATCCACAACCGCTAACTGAACTATATTACTAACTATAACCTTACATTTTTAACACTGAAATGGAATGTAAATAAATGGGAATTTATTAAAAATAAAATGTTTCGTTCAATTTATTATCTTCGAATTCAAACCAAATAATGTGATATATAAACTACCCCATTTTACAAACTCTGTTAAGAAGAAAGAGTGATAAACTATAAGACCAAAAGAGTTGTGAATCAAAAACGGATTCCATGTTTACAAGTTTTAAATTAGAAGATAAGTAATTAAATTTAATCAGGTAAAAATATACAAATTATATCATATTACCAAAGTACATATAGCATTGATGCAAACTGGTGAATTTAAATGCTACAACTGGAAATTTTGCATTCAACAGAAACTACAATAAAATCTGATGGTAATACTACTTTACAGCCAATTTGCGACTCTAATGTAAAAGGCAATCTTTGGTTAATTTTAACCATTAAACTTCCTAACACGTTAGATATTTGAGTTATGATTTTTTCAGCAAAAATAAATGAGTATTTTAATCATATCTATTTTAAAAAGTAATTTGTGATATACCGTAGCGCTACGTTGCCAAATCTACTTTTTCCATAAATTAGAGAAATTGTGCATAATCTGGCAACACCACGTGGAAATGTCTAAAGATGACAAGTCGACCACGAAATCTCAACCCTTTAGAGCTTAAAATAACGGAAGTACCAATTTAAAGCCATATAATTCCAAATTGTTTTTTTTTTGTTTTGATCTTATATATAAATATTATATAAAAATGTTTGTATTAAATAAAAATAACTGATGCATTCTATAACTCAAAATCTATACCTAGTTGAAAATTTTCGTTGTTGAATTCGCAATTAGGATACTTTGAACTCCCACGGACAGCCAATATAACATAAGTCAATTTTTTTTTGTATTTGTTGACAAGTGTATTTATTTCTATTAAATAAAATCTAGGAAAACTTTTTTTTGAAAAAATTTCAACACTGACCGTCTATTTCGGAGTCGTAGAACATAATTCTGGTTGGTTAAGATTATGTTTACCCTTGTTTTTACATTACAAAAATCATGAAAGTAATTTACCTCAAGTCCTTATCTCTGTTTGATTAAAATACTGGGTGTCCTGCGAGGAAATGCAGTAATGGATTTCTCGGAAAATATACTTTGAAAAATTTTTCAGTTTATTAATGTCGATAGGGACAATTCGGCCAAAATATTCTCAAGATGGTGACTTTTCCGATTATACCGGAAGTTGATGCCTTCTTACCTATTTTAAATGGAACACCCTATATATTATTTCAATTTTAGATTCTACCCAAAATTATAGACATATTTCATATATAATATTCTATATTTAAGTCTAACTATTTTTGACATATTTTAAATTTTATGTTAAAAATTACATTTACAGGCCTAAACATAACTATCAATTTCTCCTATACGAAAGCCTTTATTATTTAATTGGGGTTGATTTCCTTTAATATTTATATGAAACAAGTTTACTAAATTCAATATATTATTTCTCACAACGGTACCTAAAACAAGTAGCGATCTTTCCAAGTAATTCTAGAACTTTTCATGGTCTATGTTAAAATTTGGACTGCCACTTTACATGCAAATTTTCACTGATGAATTGAATATAGAATGGGGCGTGGGAGCGAGAAAATTCGCGAGGAAGCTGGAAGCTTTATAAAGAACTTATCGCTCGCACGCATACATTTTGTAAGTAAATAGAATTTTAATTTTAGGTATAAAAAAATCTTTACAGTCTACCGAGGTGTTCCAAAAACTTTACGTAGTTCTTTCATTTTAACTTTCGCTCACAATTTGTTTCAAACTCTAATTATGGTACCCATTTTATTAGCAAGAGTTTCGAAATTAAATATATACATATATATATATATATATATATATATATATATATATATATATATATATATATATATATATATATATATATATATATATATATATATATATATATATATATATATATATATATATATATATTAATTTTATCTTATGTTTATATTCTAATTATTTTTTCATTGCTTTAGAGAGAGAAAGAGAGAGAGAGAGAGAGAGAGAGAGAGAGAGAGAGAGAGAGAGAATTAGGCACGCATTGACTACTTGGTCTTTGACCGTCCATTATACAGGTCTACAAAAAAATTAAGTTTATTGTGCAGCTGGGGGAATCCGAATCTGTAGAATTTGCCTATCACATCAGGAATTTGGGATATTTGAGTTTATGTACTCGAAAAAAATGTTTTTTTTATGCTTTTGGGTAATCAACAAATGTAAGGATACGATAATGGCACTGAAGTCCACTGTCGTAACGTCGCAACTGGTGTCTGAATGCAAGGATGTACTGAACAGTCTGAGGAGGAACGGCTGCACAGTCAGACCCGTGTGGGTCCTGGGTCACTCGGGCATACGCAAGATTGAGGGAGCGAACCGTCGGGCTTATGGACCCCAACCAATTCTACCTGTCTTAATTGCCATGAAATGAGGTGTGCCAAGGAATATATAACTGAACCTAGTGAACGGCTTACTAGGGAGCTTCTCTTCTTAGAAGAGGAAAGAACTGCGAATTGTGATGGAATTGTTGACAAAACATTGTCACCTGAGGGACCATCTTCATAAAATCGATGTCGTAGACGACCCGATGTGCAGATGGTGTCTGTAGAAGGATGAAACTGTTGACTATGTCCTCAGAGAGTCCCCAGCGCTCAACGGATTGAGACAGAAACATTTCGGAGATAGAAATTTGTTACCAAAAGCAGTTAGGCAAGATCAATTAACGAGACTACCTGAACTTGCAGCAATGAGGCCTAGGAGCTCATATGTAAGTTTGATCAGACCAATATGAAGCTTGGGCATTACAGTAATGTTTTATCTTGTCAGACAAGGTGTGCAAATGATATTAGTAAAGAAGTTTATCTTGATTGTTTGTAGCTTGTTGGCAGAGTCCTGTGGATCACAGTCGAGTTGGATTAGATTACAAGTAAAGTTCCAAAGGGAGCTTTCAAAATCATTGTGGTAAAATATTTTATAGATTTTGTTTGGTTACGTGGCAAAGTTATCTGTTTTAGTGTTGCCAGAGATACTGCTATTCATTAATATCCATAGAAAGGAAAGTGTGGGAGTATTTGAGAAGTCTTTTGATTTGTTGGGCCAGTAGTATCGCGAGTGGATCTTCTTTTTTGTTTAGTCATGGGAGTTTAGTAATATAACGAATAGGAGGGTAGTTACTAGGAGGAAACAAACAACTGTTTACCTCATCTATAGAGCTTACGGAGAATTTTGATCTCTGCAAAGTTAATATGGATATAGATATTTGCTTGAAGGGTTCAAGGTATTAGTGTTCGGCCAATTATTTACAATGTGGGATGGAAGGGCCAAAGAACTCATATAATTTAGGGTAAATTTACAGTACACCAATTGATAATTTTATGCCTATGTTGTGTATGAGTAAAGTTGTTTAAGATTTCCATTAGGAGCTGATTAATAAACTATACTCCTATAATTCAGTGATAAATTTTACGTATTTCTATACTTAGTTGCTTTAAAGCACATATACGTTTATTACGATCTTCATTAAACCCAGTACCTTTTCAAAAGAATTTGCATCAGGCAAAAAAGCACGTCACTCCATGGTAGTAATGCATTTTTCTCTTTTCCAATCCTGATAAAGGCAACTTTCGGATCATTGTTTTCTCCTAGTATCCATGAGACATAATTAGGTCCTAACCAGCGCTCAGCAGACTTTATTAAGCACTTTGTTTAAATTCTTTTTATTTTCTCCGCTATCATGTTGTCAGTAAAAAGACTCAAGTCCATAAAGAGAGAAACATCCCCAGACAGGCACTTTAACAGGAAGGTTTCTTCAATATTTATCGATGTTCTCTTGTGTCCAAGGAATTTTTTATGATATTTCGAACTCATTATGATTATGTTAGGGAGACTTCACGAATATCAGACAACTGAATATCAATGCACAGCGCGAATTAATTTAGAGCTTAAAGTGTTGGACGTATCAAGTAAACAGCTCAGTACAAAAGTTACCAGTCTGAATTTTAAGGTGTTTCTTCCCGTGATTAGTAGACAAAGAAATGTACTTCTTTTTCCACTAAAAGTACTGCTATTATTTACACGAAACTCCGAGAAAAAAAATCTAAAATAAATCTATTTAAAAATAAACATCCTATTTAGATAATAAGCCACACCTATGTAAAAGAAAAGCTTTGAAAATAAACTATATGTGAGTAACAACAATCTCTCAAACAAGATTAATAATTAAAATTAACTGTACAATTTTTCTCACATTTTAATTTCATATATTACATAAACGTGGCACTGTTATACTTTAAGTAGAACTAAACATGTTCTACTTTAATCACAGAATGTAAAATTATTATAGATCAAACAAACCACGTAAGCTAAATCCAGAAAGTCAGAAACGAAATTAACTATGAAAATGCGTGGTAAAACGTTTATTATTTTGCACCTGTAAAGTCTAAAATTATTTGCTGCTTTGAAAGTAAAATGAAAAAGCAATCCCCAGAACTTCGCACGAGGTATAACAGAAAGTTTTAACTCAAAAGTTGAACAGAAGTAATTTTACATAAGGCTTATTCTCAGCAACCGGAAGTTACTTTATCTTTAACTGGTCTTTTCTTGTAGTTAAGTTAATTAAAGGATATTTTGTTGTTTATAGTTTTTATATTTCGTTTTTTATTTATTTTTTTTACGGTGATGAATGAATAAGTGAATGAAACTGGTACTCCTGCATTCTGCTAAGTCTTATGTGTTTTCAGAACACTAAAATTGAAGAACAAATAAAAATTCTAGTTTCATCCACAAATTACTACCCTAATGGACATTTTATATTTTTCCTATTGGATGCAAAATCCCAGATGGCACTTACGAAATAAATTTGGAAGTGCTAACATGGGAAAGGTCCGCGGTTCACGGACACATCTCAACAGGCAAGGATGTTGTTCGTGATCTGCGTAGATGAGCAGGCGAATTCCTGGCTGAAAGATATGCTTCATCATCTAAAGACGCTGTCCTGGCTCATCTCAGGACATCATCAGAACTGCCAGGGCTCTTGTGTGGCTCTCTACTGATACCATAGAAACCAGGGAACCGACAAAGATTCTTCAACTCCTGGAAACCCAAAATATTGGGCTAAAAACAGAAAAATCCTTAACGTATGAGCGGAGAAGGGAGACTTGATCTTCATCCTCTTCCTCGAAAGAAGAATCATTGAAAGAGATGGCCAGGATATGGTATAAAGCGTACCTGAGCCTTATTCTTACCCAAGACTAACACCAGCCGCAAGACAATAACGGTCTCCTCCTCACTGACTGGGCAGCTGCGATCGACTGGCAGCATATATACATGTGTACTGGTGTTTTCCCGATTTCCAATCCGTTCGTCAGTAACAAAATCTTCACGACGTTTAGCCAACATCTCAGCTGGCATTTTCAAGTGATGCTTCCTTGACGGCTGCTCAACTTCGAATGAGCGTACTAGTCCTCTGTCTGTTTTTTTATAGTTTGGCGCTTGCGCAGATTATACTTTGATTCTACCTGGTTAGTTTCCTTGCTCCCTTGGGTCTGGACCTCCTCTCAGGTTGCAGATGATAAACTTGAAGCACCAGGAGGCTACCGCTTCCATATCTTCAAGGATTGATCATTTCGGGAAGCTTATTCCGACACGAAACCTGACTAAGGCCATCAACTTGTTCACATATAACAGATTTAACAGGTAATACAATAAGTTGCTAGGCTGCAGTGTAAAAACTTTTCAACCCTGAACTCCTATATTAATCAACCAATGAATATAAGATGCAAGATTATTAATGTTCGTAGTACGATGGTAACGATTTATATTTCGGGAATAACAAACAAAAACAAATATTTATCATTTAAAATTGTTTTGTTGTTTTTCAAAATCTTTCCCTCAAAACATTGTTTTTGAAGGTATCAACCCCTCAACCGGCTCTTCTGGTATAGAAAATTGTTGACCGTACATATGGAAACAAAAAGAAATCATGGAGTATCAAATCAGAACTGTACGACAACGGATAATCGAACAACTGCACTTTTTAAGAGCTCAAAAGATCACATTTTGAGAGCTCGCACTCTAGTGGTCAAGAATAATCAAGGGTATCTGATTTGTTTTCCTTAATTCAGTAAAAACTATCTGCAAACAAATAATTGTGTACTATTCAGAATTGATAGTTTTACGATTGTCGAAAGACAATATTGCGATAGAGTCAGTTCTTCCGAAAAAACAGGTGTCCATTTGTTACGAAGTGATTTGTGTTAGAACAACTTCTGTTGGCTTTGGCTCAGCATCGAAGACCCATACGGCTGACTGGTGTTTACTTTCGGAGTTATACGCATATATTCATAATCTTACGAGTGTTTTTTAAAGTACCGCGATGCTGTTTTCCTTGCACCAATAGACAGGAGCCTTTTTTTATTTTGCTGGATCGAACGCGAACTTAGGTTGATGTTTCCTTGCAACGCAGCTGATTTTGGACGACATTCACGCGACTCGTCCGTAAGAAAATGATGATCACAATTGAATTCACTAGATCAGCGATATACAGTGATTTTTCTAGATGCTTTATCGCCATGTAAAGAATTAAGTTCATCAATGCACTCTTGTTAAGATAAATCACGTCTTAAGTTATGGAAAATAACCGCAATTGTTGAAGAGAGTATGTCAAAATTCCAAACGTTATAATGGATCTGTCAGATGGCACCTAGTAACGCCAGTGTTGCCAGTTGCTCAGATATAAACGGCAACCCCTGATATATCAAATTTTCTTATGGTTTAGAATTTTTATATAAGTAAAAGTATTACCAAATGATTTAATTTTTATTTCCCTTGGGAATTTTTAATTTTCGGTGTAAAGAGAATGGATAAAGAAGAAAATTCTATTGTTCCTCTTTGATTCGCTTCATAATCTAGCTTTAAATGGAAACCTAAACTTTGTTTTTTAATAGTTTCGCAAGCATTGGCAAATTATAAGAGTTAAAAGAAAATCTAAGTTAATTTTTCGAGAGAAAAAATATTAAAATTAAAACAAGATTACGAAATACGTGCAAATCGATCTAAATTTTTATTTTCAAGAAAAAGTTAACAAGGAACGATGGTCGCGTTTAAATATGTATGATGTTCGAGATTATCTTTGACATCAACTTAGAGTTTTCTGGTAAAATGGAAATTACTTGTCGTATAAAAAATAATGGGAAACTTAAATTGAAAATGTGTAAATATGTGCTAATGAAGTATTTTGCGACAAGAAATTTAATACGAAAATGATTAAAGCATAACGAGAAAACATGCATATAATTTAGGTTTAATGATTTTTCTGAGAGAGGAGGGAGAGAAAATATTGTCTTTTTTAATATGATCCCCATTTCGTAGAACTAGATATGAAAGTTCCTTATTAATAAAGCTCTGTGTGTGTCCCAAATTGGTGATTTTTCACCATATTGGAAATTATAAGAGATTGAGGAATAAGTGAATTGAAAAAATTTAGTTGGAAATTTATTAGTAATTGACGAAGCAATGAAATAAGAAAAATGAAGTTGAAGAATATTACACAGAATTGTATGTGTCTAGGTAAGAACCCTCGCAAATGAAATCCAAAACGTAAACTCTGTGTAAAAGCCGAAAATAGACGAGAAAGAAATTATAAATAATAATAATAATAATAATAAGTGCCATCCAGCGACACCATCGAAACTAACACCATTCCGATACGAAGAGGAATATTTCAAGGCGATTCACTTAGCCCATTGTGGTTTTGCCTTGCAATGAACCCACTATCACGCCGTTTGAACTCCACCAGACACGGCTTTAGTGTTAGAAACAACAACGAAGAGAAAGTCAGAGTGAATCATCTTCTATACATGGATGATCTTAAACTGACGGCTGCTACCAGAAGCCAGCTGGAACAAATGCTTAAAATTGTAGAGGAGTTCTCCGGGGATATCGGAATGCAATTTGGACTTGACAAATGCCGTATTTTGAACATCGTTAAAGGGAAGATACAACCGGGGGCTTTTGAATTGCAGAACGGTGAAACTATAGCTACAATGGAAGCAGACCAAACATACAAATATCTAGGTATGAAACAGGCTAAAAGAATTGATCATGGCACTATGAGGGCCGAATTGACATCCGAATTTGTCAGGAGGGTAAGGCCGGTATTAAGAACTAATTTAAATAGTAGAAATTTGTTTAAGGCGCTCAACACGTATGCTTGCTCTGCGCTGAGCTACTCTTTTGGAATTGTAAAGTGGAGCAGGACAGACATCCAAAACCTGCAAAGAAAAATAAGGACACTCCTAACAAAAGCACAAAAACATCACCCTCGGAGTGCTATAGAACGTACAATGCTTCCAAGACACCAAGGAGGAAGAGGATTGGTGGATATTGGTAAGCAGCTCGACCAACAAATAATAAACTTACGTTCATATTTCCACAGGTTGGCGGACTCTTCCACACTACATCGAGCATTATGCGAGGCAGACGATTCAACACCGCTACAGTTGAGGGAACAAGATATTACTTCTCACCACCAAACAGACCAAGAGAAGTTACAAACCTGGCTACGGAAGCCACTTCATGGACGGCATCCAAATGAGGTCAATCAGGACAATGTCGACAACTCAGCGTCGAACTACTGGTTGATTTCAGGACAGATGTTTCCGGAAACGGAGGGCTTCTTGTTGGCTATCCAAGACCAGGTTATTCCGACGAAGAACTATCGGAAGTTCATCATTAGAGATCCCTCAATAGAGAATGACCAGTGCAGATATGGCTGTCGAACATTGGAGACGGTCCAGCACATAACTGGAGGATGCCAAGCGTTTTCCGCAACCGAGTATAAGGAAAGACACGACTCAGCCGCTAAGATACTCCACCAAGAGTTAGCAGAAAAATTGAACCTATTGCAGGTAGGAAAAGTGCCTTATTACAAATACAATCCAGAGCATATTCTTGAGAACAACCAGTTCAAGTTATATTGGGACCGAACGGTTCTGACGGATCAAACAGTTGCTCATAATAGACCAGATATTATACTAATAGATAAAATTTCTAGGCGAACTACATTAATCGACATCGCTGTACCTAACAATAACAACCTAAGACCAAAATACCACGAGAAGATCGCCAAATACAGAGATCTGGAGGTGCAAATCCGAAGACAATGGGCAATGAACAGCGTCCAAACGATTCCCATAATACTCTCAACAACTGGAGTGATACCAAAGAACCTCCTGCAGAACATCAAGGGACTGGGTCTTAGTGAGCATCTGTATAAACCGATGCAGAAAGCAACTCTCCTAGCAACCGCGCGAACCGTCCAAAAGTTCATGGGAAATACAGCAGACCACGTCACCTAGGACCCGATAACATGGAAAGGGTTCCCACAGAGCTTCATACTTCTGGTACCTTTGTGTACCTGGTATAAGTGAATATTCCCTGGAGGGAGTGCGAAGCCGTCTGGCTTGAAAAAAAAAAGAGAAAAAAAAATAATAATAATAATAAGCTTTATTGTTGTAAAGAAATCAATCTTGTTAACAAAGCACTATGCAGAACAAAAAGTTAAAAATAAATATAAACAAAAGCATATGCAACACAAGAAATTGTGGCAACAAAAAACTAAAAAAAAAACTTAGACCAATGATAACAATAAACACGTGATTAAAGTCAGTAATCAAAATAAACAAAAGTCCATAATTAACAACACAGGTACCTAAAATAAAATAAAATAAATGTCTACTAAATTAATTTAAAAGTTTACAGTAAAATAAAATAAAGTAAAACAAGACAAAAATAGTCATAAAATTACACCATTACACCCATTTTGAAAGCACAAACACACCTTGTTAAAAATGATCGGCAAAATATTCTTCCAGTGAATAATACGGTCGTGTCACAAGAAAGCCCTTAAGTTTTTTCCTAAGCAATTTATCGTCCATAATATTTCTATACTTTAGAGGAATTTTGTTATATATTTTAATTCCCTCAAAAATAAGAGACTGTTTAGTGAGAGTAGTCCTGGGAATGGGCAATGGCAGGCCATTATTACGTGTATTATATGGGTTTGGAGTTGAATAATTTTTATATTTTTTATGAATCAGTCCCACTATTCCTAAAATGAAAATGCCTATCACTGTTAATATTTTGCCCTGAATAAATAAAGGCCTACAATGCTCCTTCATTTTTACATTAAATAAATAACGCTCTGCTCGCTTTTGTAAAACAAGAATCGAATTTAATAGCTGCTGACTACAGAATCCCTAAAATGCAATTCCGTATCTCAAATGAGATTCAGTCAACGAAAAATACACTGTTCTAGCCACATTTGAATCTAATTCCCTTGACACTGTTCGTACCGCATAACACCCGGTAGCCAACTTCTTATTTAATCCATTATGTGGTCAGTAAATTTCAACTTATAGTCAATAAGTATATCTAAAAATCTAGTCACTAGCTTATTCCCTATAAAATGATTATTCAAAGTTAAACTGTCACAGGTAAATTTGAAACTTAACACGTTGGTTTTAGTAAAATTAAAACTTAAACAATTTGCAGCACACCATTCATTCACTCTAATCAACTCGATAATATGTTTCAAATCACAGCCATTCTTTCCACGACATAAAATTGTTGCGTCATCTGCAAATAATGTAAATATTCCTCGGATATCAATTTTGGTCAGGTCATTTATATATAAAAGAAAGAGCAGGGGCCCAAGAACAGAACCTTGTGGGACGCCACAACTCAAAGAAGAGACACTGGAAAATTCTCCATCGTACTTTACCATTTGCTGCCTATTCGAAAGATAGGAAGCAAACCAATTTAATGCCACTCCTCTAATACCATACAATTCGAGCTTACTCAAAAGTACTTCGTGATTCACACTATCGAACGCCTTTGAGAAGTCACAAAAGACCGCAGCCGCGACATCGCCCTCATTCAAACTGATGTAGAGTTTCTCTAAAAAAGAAAAAACTGCGTCCGTAGTGTTCTTGGAAGTTTGAAAACCAAACTGACATTCAGACAGAATGTTATGTTGGCTAAATGCAATGCAGGAAGTGAAGAATTTTAAAGTATCTGAGAGAGACACACACGCACATTACGAAAATGATATTACAAGAGGGAGGAGAAGAAAGCATACAAAATCTGAAAACTTTATTCAACAAATGCTTAGTAACAGAAAAAAATTGTGAAAGAATGTAAAGAAGCGATCACAATCGCCTTTACAAAAAAGAATTAAGATAAACTTGAAGAACTGTAAGCCCATTACACTTCTCTCTCAAATATACCAATTGGTATCTAATATCTATGGTGAGTAAGTTGAGATGGGGACGATACATCAATTTTTATGGAATTGTAGAGTTGACCATAGATTCGTGAACACTTATCCAAAATATCTATCAGGAAGACCCAATAAAAGTCAAACTGGATGAAATAATAACTAATTCCTTGCCATATCTGATTTTTTTGCCATTCATTGTGGTAGTAATGCCCCTGATGTTAAGGGTATATAACTAACGAACTATTTGCGACCACCTAAAATGTACTGATGTTTCGTCCCGATACCAGTGGTCGACTCATCAGTGGGATCCACACACACACCCAGACATCCCTGTACTTTCCATAAACTTGAACCTCTATTTAAGTCCAGTTTTGCCGGAAAGCGGTGGTAAGATGTTAAGTTCCACAAGATACCCCCTAAGGGCATTTGGTTTCCGGCTTAAACTGTCGGACAGTCCAAGCCGTTAGAAAGCACAAGCCTGAAAAGAAAGTGGAACAGACATCTTAGGTGGTCTTTCCAAAGTAGGGTACCGGCTTTACCACAAAGCCACGACTCGACGGCCTTCCATCTCGTCGTCCCTGCTCGGGGGCCATGTCGTAGTAATGCCCCTGATTTTAAGGGCATATAACTAACGAACTATTTGCGACCACCTAAAATGTACGGATGTTTCGTCCCGATACCTGTAGTGGACTCATCAGTGGGATCCACCGGAATCTTTCCCAGTCATCTCTGTACTTTCCACAAACTTGAACCTCTATTTAAGTCCAGTTTTACCGAAAAGCGGTGGTAAGATGTTAAGTTCCACAACATCATTCATGGTATGAAATAAATTACTCTTGATATTTTTTTTAAAAGGGCGTTTTAGGTGTATAGAGTGAGCAAAATACAGTTTTGGACTTTATGATACATAATAATTAAAATATATTTGATTCTTTTCAGCTAACTTACGAACATAAGGCATTGCAACATATTTTGAAGAATTATGTCTTCGAAAAGTTTGTGGGTTAAAATGTTTTGTTAAAGAATCTAAAAGTATGTTGAATGACTATTTTATTTATTTCTTATCCCAATAAATTATTTTTTTTAGTATTTTCTTAACTTTTTTCAGTGCGTCTGATCGATACTTTGCTGAAGTTAAAGTTAGTGCTCTATCTGTTTTTCCCATGATTACGCTATTTTTAGAAATGCAGAATTTAGAGTTTTGTTTAGCTTGCTCGCTTCCTGATTGGATGAGCGGCTTCGCAGGCTTCTCCCCTCTGACGAGTGCGATATATTTGGTTCTTGTATGCAGGTCTCTCGTGTACTAGTTGATTTTTGTTGTTTTCTTCCTTGATTTTTTAATAATGTTTTCCATGTAGTTGAAAAATTTATAGCATCGTCTCGTTCATTGTGCTCTCCCGCTTTTCCATTTTCTAGGGCCTCTCTTATGACGCGTACCTTGTAGTTCTGTACTGGTGCTATTTCTTTTGTTTTTTCGAAGTCGATGGTATGTCCGGTTGTTTGGTGATGTTGAAATTGGGTTGAGGTTGTCTGTTTGTTATTGAGGCTATTTTTATGTTCTTGGATTCTTGCTGATATGCGCCTATTTGTTTGTCCTATATAAGTTTGATGGCAATCTACGCATGGAATGCTGTAAATGCCATGATTTTCAAGGGTGGTCTTGTTGTCATACTGATTTAGTAATAAAAAAAAACATTGTTTTTTTCTTGTAAAATATCAATTTTAAATTTAGACTATGTTAGAACATTAGGAAGTTATTCAATCAAAAACCCGCAAGAAAAAAAGAATGAAAATTTATTACATTACTATAAAACACTAATTTTCTGTGTGGTAAACAATTCATTTAAATTATATTGTAACTGGTTGTCAATTTAATTTCCTCAAATCTCGTTGTTCACATTGATCTAATTAAATGTGAAATTGAACCGGAACGCAGCTACGTACTCATATTCAGAATGCATGGATACGAAAATCGATGTGCTTTTTTTATCCATAAAACAATTATACACTTCTATAAAAGTATTATAACGAATTTTTTCATTCTTTGGCAATGTATCCAAATAATGGCAATTTGAAAATAGCATGCCTTGACTGTATTTTTAAGCTAAAATAGGTTTTAGCAACAATAAATGTCTCCTTAATAGAAAATGCTAGAAATGAGGGACGTAGAGTACATAATTTCAAGCCTGTTGTGTCAAATTTTAAATATTTGACAATAACAATTAAACTTTTATGCATTATTTTATTAAAAATCAATTTTATGTGCAAATTCTCTCGATAAATACCTTATATCATTTTTCTAATTAAAGAATGGCTAAAACTGTAATTTTTCAATTTTTTTTTCAGAGATAACTAAGATGTTTTATTTGACATAAAATTTTCGTAGTAATGTTTTTATTCATTTTTCAAAGGATACTTTACTTACTTAATCACACAAGGCAAGAATTTATCCTTACCCTGTATATAGTCGAATTTTTCTAATTTTATATTTACGATTTTGTTTTTTTTTTATAAGGTTTCTTTCTGTAGGCCAGTGCACATTTTTTTAATATTGTCGAAGGTGTCAACTTTCTGTATAACATCGGTTACACTATTCTATATATTAATGAAACACCTTTCATAATTAGAACCTTCTTCTTCTTCTTTAGGTGCCATGTCTGTATTCAGACGTTGGTGGTCATCATGTTTACAATTTCCTGAAATCTTTCTCTATCGGCTGCTGCGCGAAATAGTTCTTCTACCGTGCAATCACACCACTGCCTGATGTTACGCAGCCATGAAAGCTTCTTTCGGCCTATCCATCTTTTTCCTTCCACGTTTCCTTGTATTATAAGGCGAAGTAGCTGGTATTTAGGTCCTCTAATTATGTGACCGAAGTATTCTGTTTTCCGCCTCTTTATAATGTTCAAGAGCAGTCGATCTGTATCCATCATTCTGGGAACATTCTCGTTGGAAGTGTGCGAAACCTATGATATCTTTAGGATTCGACGGTAGCACCACAATTCGAATGCTTCCAGTTTGTTTAGCGTTGTGGTTTTTAGTGTCCATGTCTCGCAACCGTATAATAGAATAGACCATACATAGCATTTCAGGACCCTTTTACGAATATGCATTAATAGGTTCCTGTTGCATAGAACTGGTTTCCATGTCATAAAGGCCTTCCGCGATATATCAATCCTAGCTATTATCTCTTCATCTGAGTCCCCATTTACATTCAACCAACTGCCAAGATATTTGAAATGGTTTACACGCTCTATCCTCTTCCCATCGAGCCAAAGTTGACATTCATCTACAGTAACCTTTCCAACTGTCATCCACTTTGTTTTTGAGATGTTGATTTTAAGGCCTCTTCGGCAGCTCGCTTCATTGACTAGATTTACTAATGTTTGGAGATCCGCGATGCTTTCTGCAAGAATGGCCGTATCATCAGCAAATCTAATATTGTTGATTACTTCTCCGCTTAGTCTTACTCCTTCTTGTCTGTCATCCAAAGCCTCCCTAAAGATTTCTTCAGAGTATACATTAAAGAGACAGGGTAACAGAACGCAACCCTGTCTTACTCCACGTTTGATGGGTCGGTTTTGAGTACGACTGTTTTCAATTTGGATAGAAGCTACTTGATTGTAATACATATGTTTTAACAGTCTTATATCGTACTGGTCTAGACCTGCTGCTTGTAGGCACTCAAAAAGTTTATCATGTTGTACTCGGTCGAATGCCTTTTCAAAGTCGATGAAACAGACGTAGATGTTCTTTCGGAATTCACAGCTCTTCTGTAGGAGAACGCGCATACAAAATAGTGCCTCTCTTGTTCCTAGACCATTTCTAAATCCAAATTGCTTATCACTTACTCTATTTTCACATAAAAGGAATATTCGTCTATCTTAAGTGTGTGGCTCATTAAACTAATCAGCCTAAAATCGCTCCATTTGGTGGGTCTACTTTTCTTTGGTAATGCTATAAACAGCGATTCTAACCAGTCATCTGGTATTATTCCTTCGTTGTAGATTTTATTAAAGAAAGTGGTTAAGTAAGAAATATTTTCCTCATCTAGAAGTTTAAGCAACTCAGCAGGAATTTGATCTGGTCCAGGTGCCTTATTATTTTTGGCTTGCTGTATTGCTTTCCTGACTTCTGATTTCAATATACTGGGGCCCCTGTCTATCTCGCTGCTGCATATAGTATATGTATGTGCAGCGTTTTCTCGAGTAGCATCGTCAAAAAGGTCACTGATGTATCTCTCCCATTCTCTGCACTCTTGTTCGTGATTACAGATTCTGCCGTCGGCGTCCTTGAGTAAATTAGCATTTTTTGGTTTTAATTTTTTAATTAGAAGCATTACAGGTAAATTAAAATGAGTGCAGGTTAGTTAAGGTGTTCACTGAGGTTCACTGGAGCCTAGTGATAAAAATTCAAAAAGTTGCCGTTATTATTTGAAGAGACACACTGAAAACTAAATATTAGATTCAATATTCCAGATATAATCAAACATAGAAAAAGAAATTATTATTTTAAAAAATGAAATGTTTTTTTTTTTGTCCAGAAAAAAACACAAAAGTATATTTTATTTTTAATATTTACCATAAAAAACAGTTAACTTGAAATACATCTGTTAATTTGGTACCGTATCTATATATCATTAGGTTACTTGATGTTAAAAATACTTATTTGCCAAGGAAATACCTACTTCATATTTTTTTCTATTTAAAAGATAAAATCATGTAGATATATGTATATTTTCTAAATATCTTGATACTCAAACCAAAATAAATTAACAATAAAAGGAAATTAAGATAAAATTATATATTTTAATATGACATTTTCACTTTAAGGAAGTCCAATCGCTGCTAGTAATCAATAAAAGCTATTAGATTATAATGAAAATCTTTTTTTTTCTCTCTCTATGCTACCGACAAAATCGGAATATGTATAATTTTCTTGTATCTTATCAACCTAATAGTTGTAAAAAATTAACTTCATATTCGTAATACACGACCCCGAAAACCCCCTAATACTAAATCTGAAAAGATGGGAATGAAGTAAAATTTTCAACCCACCATATTGCATCCGCTATATTGAATTTCAAAAAAATTATTTTAAGTCTTAATCTAATCTAAATCTAAACCCTTCAAAGCCCTCTAGTATCAATTTTGGATAAATTCCGAAAATTTAATTTTTCTAGACTTATATTCGCTATTTACATCCTCAAAAACGATTCAGTTCCACCTTTGAACAAAATCGAAAAATGTAAAATTTTTAGTCCGCTACACTGAATTCGCCATATTGAATCCTGAAAAAATACTTTTAAATTCATAATTTACACCCTCAAAAACCCCCTATTTCAGTTTAGGAGAAAATCGAAAACTGTAAAATTTTAGGACATTATATTGAATCTGCCAGATTGAGTTTTTCAAAAAATATTTTAACTTCATAATTAACAAAAATACCCCAATACTGATTTTAGACAAAATCGGGAGATGTAGAATCTTTAATCTGCCATCTTGGATTCGCCATATTTAATTTTTTTAAAATAATTTCAGATTCGTAATGTGCGATCTCAAAAACTCCTCCATATCAATTTTGAAAAAAATCAGCCAAAATTAATATTTTATCCACCATATTCGATACACCATATTGATTTTTTAAAAATAATTTCAGATTCGTTATGTGCGACCCCGAAAACTCCCCCGTACCAATTGATTTTTTGGTCCGCCATATTGGATCCGCCATATTTTTAAAATTAATTTTTTTTTGGCCGCCATATTGTCAGCGCTATCTTGGATATTACTGCACCAATTTCATCCAGAAAAATATGAGACCACCCTAGCAACTTCCTGAACATAACGTAAGAAATTTCATTCAAATTGGTGTCGCCGTTCCGGAGTAATCGGTGTACATACATAAAAAAAAACATACATAGTCGACGAACTGAGAACCTCCTTCTTTTAGAAGTAGATTAATAATAACTTCTGTTTGGTACCGAAAGACGGTGGCTTATAAGCTTTTGACCTGATGCCTTTTTTAGGACCCCAAGCATGAACTCTGATACTCTTTCTGGATCCTAATGAACTTTCCACACATTGAGTGATGAATTCACGACCCAATCGAAATATTTATAAGCAATATTTTCCTTTTTTGTCACAAAACAATTCATAAAACTAAAAACAAATTTAATACGCTAGTAAAAAAGAGGTTATCCCTGTTGGCACTCGAAGTCAGTTGAGTCATATTGAGTCAACCATTTATATATATTTCGAAATTTTATCTGTAACCGATCTAAATATTTTATGCAGAAATTTTTATTCCTCCATAATGAATCTCCCATTTTGAATCATAAAAAGACAATTACAAATTCGTACTTTGCAATGACTCTGTAAACTCTCAAACACCATTTCTTCCCGAAATAGAGCAAGATAAAATTTCTAGCCGCCAGATTACATCAGCAGGATTGAATTTTCCGTATCTCTTGTCTTATATAAACCTTGGGTGACAGGAAATGTCTGCAACGCGTAGCAGGATTCTAAGGGACCGAGAAGTATTCTGTCCCGGGTTTTGCTAAAAAACAGAGAATCCCACGTCAGCTATATTAGGAGTTTTATATACCTTCCGTCCAAAAATAAACAGAACTTTATAATTTCACCATGTGAATTATCTTAGTCGAAAAAGAAATTTTTAAAACATGGGTTAAATATGTGAAGGAATTGTTTGATAATGACAGACCGAATGAACACAACTTCGATGATCTCGCTAATATAGACGCTAATATAGACATGGGACCGGAAATTCTTAACAGTGAAGTTCTATCTGCCATAAGATCTGCAAAAACCAGGAAAGCCATCGGGCCTGATAATGTCTCAACCGAGCTGTTACAAATGATCCATGAGGAAATATAGGAATCTTGGTCAAACTGTTTAATACCGTTTACGCGACTGGAGATATATCGGAAGATTGGCTGAAGTCTGTATTCGTCCCAATCCCAAAAAAACAGCGAGCAAAGCGATGCAGCGAGTACAGACTAATAAGTCTAATGAGCCACACTTTGAAGGTCTTTCTCAGAATCATCCACAGCAGGATAAGATCTAAATGCGAAGCAGATTTAGATGAAACCCAATTCGGATTTAGAAACGCCCTAGGTACTAGAGAGGCTTTATTCGCTTTAAATATACTTCTACAAAAATGCCGGGCCCAACACAAGGATGTATTCGTATGTTTTGTCGATTACGAGAAGGCCTTCGACAGAGTACAGCACAGAAAACTCATAGACATTTTAAGTAACGTAGGGGTAGACAGTAGAGGCGTAAGAATTATTAAAAATCTATATTGGCGGCAGAAAGCAACAGTAAGGCTAAATGGAAAACTCACAGAAGAAAGTAAAATTCTACGAGGCATCAGACAGGACTGCATACTATCTCCACTGCTTTTTAATATATATTCAGATAAAATCTTTAAACGGACTACTCAAGGACAACGAATTGAAGTACAAATCAATGGAGAATATATAAATACAATACGATATGCTGACGACACTGTTATCCTAAGCGACAAACTACAAGACCTGCAACATCTATTAAACTGTGTTAACACCGAGGGTCAAAAAATGGGGCTCAACATAAATATCAAAAAGATAAAATTTATGGTCTTTAGTAGACAACCTCATCTTAACGCTTCAATACAAATAGAGGGAAAAGTATAGACAGGATGACTCATTTTAAATATCTTGGATGTTATATCACCGAAAATCTAAACCCAGATAAAGAGATAAGGTGAAGAATAGAGACTGCTAGAGCAACTTTTCAAAAAATGAAACCACTTTTCTGCAATGATAACCTCAACCTAAAACTACGACAGAGAATGATAAGATCATATGTCTGGCCAATGTTACTATATGGGGCAGAGATCTGGACAGTTAAGGCTGCCACGATTAATCGGTTGGAGGCTCTCGAAATGTGGTTACACCGGCGAATGCTGAGAATACCTTGGACAGCTAGGCAGACCAATGAAATGGTACTCAATAGGGCCGACACAACTCGTCTACTATTAAACACTGTGAAGTGTAGAAAAATCTCATATCTTGGACATATATTCAGAGGGGAGCGATATAGAATTCTTCAGCTAATCATGATGGGTAAAGTAGAGGGACGTAGAGGGGTAGGAAGGAGACATGCTTCCTGGTTGAGGAATATTCGTGAATGGACAGGTATACGTAGCGCGGAGGAACTGTTCCAGCTAGCGCAGGACCGTGAAAGACTTGCCAATGTAATTGCCAACATCACGGAGACCTGATATGGCACTTGAAGAAGAAGAGAATTTTTTAATTGGTACAACTGTAAGTGACAATAATGTGAACTTAATATGTGTATCGCTATGAATGAGGAATGCTATGAAGAATGCAAAATAGATATTGATGATTAAATTACATTTTTTGTCTTATTCAAAAAGTTAGATCCTAATAACTTTATGGTACACATTTTTGCGGTGTTGCTGTAAGAGTACGGATGCATCTTAAATTCCCGATACGGATATTACCAGTACGGCTTTGTGAAAGTGATTATGTATTTTATTGCTTGTGTCACACGACTGTTACAGAATATCTTTCACTTGGAAAGTAATCACTTAAGTTTTAAATGCGAAAAAGAGGCTTCAGGCGGATTAATTGAATAGGTTGCGTTTCTATTAATAAAATACGAGATCAAGATATATGTAATTTAGATCCGGTTTTGATTTTGCAACGCTTTGTTTAACTATAATTAGACTTGTAACTTATATGAATTACTGCTTTTTATGTTAGTGTTGTATTGTATATTTAATGACTTGTTGTTTACCTGATTTATATAGATTGTTTTGGGAAAAATGAAGAGAGAATATAATTTAATTGTTTAATAAATTAGACTTTGCATATATTAATATTTATTTTAAGGGTTTACTTATCTCAAAAATGAAAATAGAGCCCCTGGCTAATTAGAAAAATTTTCACCACATTGTTGCAGGCACGGATCCAAGGGGGGGCGGTGGGGGCGATCCCCCCCCCCCACACAATAGCTTAGAGTTCAGGAAAATAGACCCGATTTTGCCTCTTATACTATAGTTTATTCAAGAACTTCTTCTTCTTCTTCTACTTGTATGAGATCTGTTGATCTGTTAATTCCGGTCTTGCCTCCCTATCATTTCCTGTGATGTGGACTGCCAGCTATCTCTCCATCTTTTCGGTGGTCTTTCTGGTGGTCGGTTTCCTGCTGGTTTTCCCTCTAGTACTATGCGGGGTAGTCTGTGTTCGGACATCCTTTTTACGTGGTGATACCATTCCCGTCTTCCCCATCTTACTATATCCTGTATCTCGCATTGTTCTCTGACGTCTATATTTCTTACACGATCTCTTCTGGTTTTACGGACTATCATCCTCATTACCCTCATTTCAGCCACCCGTAGTATACTTTTCGTTTTACTAGTGTCTTCTCTCGTCTCTATTCCATATGTCATTATGGGTCTTATGCATGTTTTATAGATCTTAATTTTGCTGTCCATTCGCATATATTGATTCTTCCATACAAATTCTCTTAGGCATCCTGTGGTTGCTGCGGCTTTGTTTACTTGGCATTTTACGTCCTTTATAGGTTCATGACTGCTGGATATATTTACGCCAAGGTATTTGAACTGCATCACTTGCTCTATGGGTCTGTCCTGGATTACTAGTTTGCATCTAATGGGTTCCTTACTGATGGTCATACTTTTCGTTTTTTCGATGGAGATATTTATATTAAGTCGTTGTCCCACTTGGTATAATTTAAAGAGCTGTCTCTGCAGATCGTCTTCGGTTTCTGCGAGGATTGCGGTATCATCGGCATAGCCCACCAAGCTGATACGTGTGTTATTTATTCTGTACCCGATGTTTAATGTTGCCACTTCTTCTATGATTTTATCCATAATGAGGTTAAACAGGAAGGGGCTGAGACTATCTCCCTGTCTGATTCCTCCGGGCGTTGGTATGCTACCTGAGGTGTGTTGTTCTGTTTTAATTTGTGTTGTATTGGCAGTGTTCAGATTGCAAATTGTCTTTACTATATTGGCGGGTATTTGTTTATCAATAAGCATTCGAATGACGTCGCCTAGTTGGACTTTGTCGAATGCTTTAGTGAGGTTGACGAAACAGACGAATGCTGGTGTGTTATATTCTATGGCCTTTTCTTTAATTTGTTTCATGATAAATATTGCGTCCGTAGTCGATCTGCCTTTTCTGAACCCTTGTTGCTCTTCCCTATTAACTATTAGCTTTTCTAGCTTCTCTTTTATTATTCCTGTGAACAGTTTCATAGTTGTGCACAGTAAAGTTATTCCTCTGTAATTCTCGGGCAATGTCTTTTGTCCCTTTTTTAATATAGGAATTGTTATGCTCGTGTGCCAGTCGTTTGGAATTTTCGCTGTACTCAGGATTTTGTTAAATAAAGTGATAAGTTTTGTTACAAGTTCCGGGCCAAGAACTAGAGAGAGTAATAAATCATTTTTTATCCTTTTTCTTCGCAAACTACCTGTGTTTCTTAGTCCGGTGTCTTTGACAAAATCTGTTAGAGAAATATATTTTTCATAGGAATTGGTTCGAAATTTTATAATCAAAAATACCGGTCTATAATAGTGAACTATTTGGGTTGGATAACAATAGATATTTGGAAGTGTGAAGTGTTAAAAAGGATTTTAATCCTTGTCATAGGCGTCGGAAGGAGGTTTATTTTAAAACTAAGTATTTATGGCATAGAATGTTATTTCGGTAATAAACTTAAAATAACAAGTAATTATAATATTATTTTATTTCTTATGATTTTTTAATAATTCACATACATTACAAAATGTAGATAATTTTGACATAAAAAGTTGATGCTGGTAGCCGTTACTATGTGGTAGTTAATCATCTTCGGGAAATGTTTAAAAAGGAACTACTATGTTTTATACCAGTAAATTTATTAAGAAAACAGTGACTGCAGTTTCAACTCACAGAGTCATTTTCAAACTGAATTACAAAGGTAGACTAAATATTCAATACAGAAACATGAGAAAATTTAACAGTAAATAAATACTACCTGAGAAATTACATTATTACAAAGGGGAGGTACTAAATTTTGAGAACTAATTATTATTTGGCGACAACAAATAACGGGGAAAACCCAAGTTCTGTCTGGTCATTAAGCAAATTTACATTTTTATTTTTACTATGTTTATATATTTCTAAAGATTCAAGAATATTTAACTTTTGGCCCTTTGTTGAATAATGTAATATGTCAGTGTTGCTTAAATTAGGAAAACTATGATTGTGTTCTAAGCAATGGTTGGCAAAGCTCGAGTCTGTTTTTTGTAGTCTATATGAACGTTCTGAAAAGCGAGTTTTAAAGCTATCACACTCTGAACATTTTAACTTATAAACTCCTGACTTATCAAATTTATTAATTTTATCTTTAGTATTATAAAGGATAGTGGGCAGATTTTGTTGAGATTTAAAAGCTACTTTTATGTTATGTTTGGAAAGAATATTAGCTATGTTTTCTGATAGGGTACCACAGTATGACAAAGATATATAAGATGAACTATCTTTATCATTTTTTATTTTGGGATATATTGAATTAAAAGCTAGTTGTTTTTGTTTTTTAGTTATTAATTTCTTTATGGTTTGTTGAGAGAAATTATTTGATATTGCAATCCTTTCAATGATATTTAGTTCCTCTTGAAGATCTCCTTCAGAAAGCGCCAAAGAGAATGCTCTATGTATCATTGAATTGTATGCAGCCATTTTGTGTTGTAAGGGGTGAAAAGAGTCATTAGATATAGTATTACTTGTAAACGTTGGTTTCCTAAAAATTTTAAAATTACACTGATTATTGAGGTGAGATATGGCGAGATCAAGAAAATTTATTTTATGGTTATTTTCAGTTTCCAGAGTAAATTGAATTTTTGGATGGCAATTATTAATGTATTGTAAGAATTTTTGAACCTGTCTAGTAGTGCTTTTAAAACATGCTAGGACATCACCCACATATCTGTACCAAAATTGAACCTTTAAGCAAAAACCATGTTACTGAGAAATTAAATTGAACTATCAGAAATTTTATTGTTGCAGTAATATTTAAATATAATTAGTTTTAAGGCAGTCCTCAGTTACCTGCGGCACTATAACAGGTATGTTGAAGATTTCGGTAAAAGTTTTATTACTCTCTCTAGTTCTTGAATAGAGTATAGGAACGTGTATCCTTGCGATCGCCCCCCCCCCCCCTGCCGAGAGCTTTGAGTTCAGGAACATAGCACCCATTATGCCTTTTATATTAGGTATGTGTATGCTGCTGGCACTCCCCCACCCCCGTTGACAACTTGTTTTTCTTGCGATAGCCCTCCCTCCAAGAACTTTGAGTTCGTGAATATAAACCCGATTCTGCTTCTTATACTAGGACTGTGTATGTTGCTGGCATCCCCCTCCCCCCTGTCGGTAACTTGTTTTTTCTTTTGATCGCCCCCTTCCCCGCTACAAGAGCTTCAAATTTAGAAAAATAGACCCGACTTTGCTTTTTACACCACCGCCCCCCCCCCCCCATCGATAACTTATTTTCGCTTGCTATACTCTACTTTTGTGATATCACCGCCCTCCCCAAAGAGAGAGGCTGGATCCGCCCCTGCATTGTTGCAACATAATACAAATATAACTAACAATATTTTGTTTGTTACAGATCGGACATAAGAGAATGCGCTCATTGGAAATGACGGCACCGTGGCAAGACGAAGAAGAAGACGTAGAAGTTGAAGATATGGAAATCAGAAAACACGATGACCTTAACGAAAGAGCAGATGATCTCACAGAATCTAGTAGTGACGAAACTACAGAGAAAAAACGACGAAAACATGGAGGTAAATCTATTTGATTACCCTTTCAGCTAATTGTATAAAACGAACGCTAATATTTTGCAAATTATCAAATTGCATGTTACTTTTAACGGAAAACTAAACTATCTGATGCAATTTCAACCGTAAGAGTGTTACAGTTTTGTTATTTTACAAACAAAACTATAAATAATTTTACCAAAATACCAACAATCAAGCCAATACTCACCATAAATTAAGCCCTTATTTCCATCAAGTAGTCTCTTTAACAAATACATATAAAATAAAAGCTAAAAGATTTTGTCACTGTCACATCAAAAACCGGTTTTGTAAAAAAAAAATCAAGTGTGCCTTGAAATGTATCAAACACTCCACTTTTGCCACTTTTATCAAGGGTGTAGTTAGTTATTCTTTTGTTTTTTTTTTCTCGGCGCTCTTGAGATTTTTAAAAGCGTCAGTAGAGAGATTCTGGGCCAAGCCTTGGTTGGGAAAACTGGCATAAGCTCAGAAAGCAATATTTTGGCTGATTTTTCTAATTATAACAGCACTACATTTATCCCAGTAAACAGCTAAAACCATATTTAGTGTTTTAGGGCAACATTTGCCAGATTTTGGGGGATAAAGAAAGTTAAAACTGTATTCGTTTACCTTTAATTAAAGTGTAGTGAAAGTTATCACCTTTAAGAGGTCAACACCATATTTGTGACTTTTGATATTTGTTACACCCGTAAGTACATGCTACAATCAGATTTTATTAAACCGGGATCTTCTTTTTCTATTTAACAACTGGAATTCCATGCCGGAGCTTGGCATAAAACACTCCATTGCTCCCAAAGAAGTTACAGGTTATCCTACTTGCTGAAAGTACTTAGACTCAGTGATAAAACCACACTTCAGGTATTAGAACTATATATAATAAACTGTAGTATTACCTAATTTATCGCATGCTTCCATTTTTTTTCCCTGTGATTGGGAACTAATAAGACTTTCTGCGTGCGATCACAGGACTCTTTATATTTAATTTAAGTTAAACTACCTTGTAAACCGAAGGTATACGTATACACTAGGTAATTTAAAACATTATTTCACCCATTAGAAGTCCAGCACTTTTAATTTAGTTCCTAAATCGGCGTAGTAGATAATTTATTAATGCAAAATACAACTGTAATTAAAAAGTAAGGTTATTCAACGCAAATCAGCCGACAGTCTAAAGCTGGACCTACATCTATACCGACTTGGCGTATGGCGCAGATGACGTCATGCAGTAGTCTTGTTCACTGTTTCTTTGTTTTTTTTTGTTCTAATCCATTTAGCAAATAGTCACATATTTCTTTAGTATAAGATGAAATTTTTTTTATTGTTAAATATAGATTTTAACTGTTTTTGGAATCAGGGTGTTTTATTTTTGGATTTGGTTGTTTCCTGTTTTCGATAACATCATCGCTTCTTCTTACCGACGGGCCTAAAACAGGTGGCGCTTTGAATTTATATAATCCCCCCTAATCTCCGGCATGCTAGCCTAGGCACAGCCCTAAAAGAAGGAGAGATCAACACCGAAAAATAACCACCTGTACAGAGGCATTCAATATTTAATTTTCATCATTCATTTTCATTTTAATTCTCTTTCTCTTGCGGCGTAGCATGGGTTGCATCCCCTAATTTTTATTTTAAAAATTCGAACTCATTTGGGTTTTTTTTCCTATAAAAAAAATCAAAATTGTTGGAACAAATATTTTTACTAAATGAATACAAAAATGAAATTGACCGTTTCAAGATAATTTTTGCAACCCCCGTGAACGGAAATTTCATCCCCAATAAAGGTTCCTTAATATGCTCCAGATTCGAATTGATATTTTGCCAACAATTAAGTAGAATATTACTTTAAACGTGAAAATAAACTGCCAATACAATTTTTACCGTAAGGGTTGAAACCTTTAATTTTTATTTTTAAAATTCCTTCTGCTTTGTACATACTTCTATAGGAACAATTCAATTCAATTATTCACATTTACAACTAGTTTAGTTACACAATAACGACAAGAATATGAAATATATTCAGAAAACTGTTCTCATTGGTGAACTCTCCAATAAAAGTCGTGTAAACGAAAAAAACTTTAAAAAACAACAAATTCATCTGTTTACTTAATTAACAAACATATTTGAAAAAAAACTTTTTTCAGACCCTTTTTTTTAAGGAAAACGGGCACAAAAAAGATCTAATTTTAAAAGTGAGATATAAGAGTAGCAACCCACGTAAGGGTTATTCTTTTAAGTCATTATCGCTTTCAGTTGTATCACTTGAAGTAATCATGATTACTTCGACCTAACGACAAGTAAATGCATATTCAAAAGAACATGAAGTTATCAGTTACACTTTTTCACTTTGATCAATTGATAATTACTCAAAAGAATACAGCCATAATCGAAAGTGTATGAATTAATTTAGTGTTTATACATTAGCAGTAGTACGGAACTTTGTTAATGGCAATTAGAACCTGGTATTTATTATTTATTTAAAAATCTATTTTCAGAAATAAAGGTTTTATTGAAGGGTAGAACCAAATTTTTACCTAAAGAAAGCTAGCTTTGTTGTATCAATTCAAATAAAAAGAGTACTTTTTCCAAATATTACCAACTCATTTTGAAATGTTATTATAGAAATGGGCACAGACAAGCAGGAATTTAAAAAATAAATTTAGAGGTTGCAACACTTACAGTCAAAATTGCTTCGGCCAGTTTACTTTTCACATTTACCGTAATATTCTATTTGGTTATTGACAGAATATCCATTAGAATCTGGTGCATATCAAAGAACCTTTTTGAGAGGGTGAAATTTCCGTTCACGGGTGGTAACGAAAAATTATCTTGAAACTTCATTTTTGTATATATTCAGTAAAAATATTTGAGTTCGAATTTTTATAAGAAAAATTAGGGGTTGCACACACGATTGAAAATGTATGAGATAATTTAGTTTCGCTTTGAAAGTAATATACAATTTGATTATTTGCCAAATATTAGTCAGAAGCTGAAGAATACTGAGACACATTTTTTGGGGGGTAATTTTCGTTTAAGGGTATTTTAAGAAAATAATTGAGAAGATGTCAACTTTATTTTTCTATTCAATTAATATATATAACTTTTCTAATATTCTTTAGGTCATTTTGATTTTTTTACCCAAAAAGACACAAAAAAAGTTGATTTTTCAATGTAAAAAAAGGAGTTGCAACCCTTATGATCGAAACTGCATCAGTTATATGCAATTTATTTCATTGCATAATTCCTATTTTTCTTCTTCTTTCTCAGCCCATTGACATCCACTCCTGGACATAAGCCTCTCCGATAGTCCTCCACTGGGATCTGTCTCTCGCCCTCAGGAGCCAGTCTTTTCCAGCAAACTGTCTTATATCATCTACCCATCTGCGTTGTGGCCTGCTACGATTCCGGTTCGTTTCTCGCGGTCGCCATTGCAGTAATTTACTCGTCCACCTATCGGGCTGTTGTCTAGCTATGTGCCCCGCCCATAGCCACTTTAGTCGTGATATGCATTCAATGACGTCAACTACTTTGGTTCTTGATCTTATTACTTGATTTCGTATTTTATCCCGTAACGAGATCCTCAACATTTGTCTCTCCATGGAGCGTTGAGTGACTCGGAGCCTATTTGGGTTTTGTTTGGTTAGTGTTTTCGTTTCCATGCTGTAAGTAGCAACAGGCAAGACACACGTGTTATACACTTTCCGTTTAAGCTTGACTGGTGTGTTTCTCTCTCTTAATACGTACTGCAACTTTCCAAAGGTAGCCCATGTCAGCCCTATTCTCCTTGTTATTTCTGCCGTTTGATTTTCTTTGCCCAGTTTCATGACGTGGCCTAAATAGATGTACTCTTGGACATTCTCTATGATTTCATTTTGAATCTCTATTTGTACATTTGCGTCAGGGCTCATTAACTTAGTTTTCCCCAATAATTCCAATTAGAACCTAAGATATATTTTAAAAAATCCATTTTTGAAGGTGCACTTTGGGGTCAGATTTCAACCCATTAAACTGTCTTTCCGCAGATAAAAAAAAGCGCATGTTTCTTACTTCATCCTAATCTACTTCATATCATAATCATAAAATCCCTGGTGGTCTTGAGTGCGGGCGAAGCTGCGACGTCAGATCATGTACAAAACATTAAATAAATATCAATCAGCCACGTTGTATCCATGACATTGTAATATTATTAATACATCAATATAAATTACCTGTTATTTTTACAAAACAAATTGTTCATGTATATAGTGACTGTTTATCAATGGACCTATTAATCTTTTAATAAACTTTTAAAGGCAATAATCACGTGTTAAACCAAAAAAGTTAACATAAATTACGGAATATAACATGCCTACCGATAATTATCGATATTTTATTGGTTAATATACATTTTTGAAATAAAACGTGAACAAAATATTATTGAAGAATAATCCGGATTAAAATAAAATAAAGTAATTTCGTTTCAGTTTTATAATTTACGTGATTTATAGCTATAAGCTATACTACGTTTTTTTTTTTGGGCTAATGATACCTCAACTCGATTGAATTGACACTATTAAATTGGACGCAAGTAATTTTTTTAACATTTCTATGCATCACTTCATTTTGTGTCCCATGTAATGTAGTAGTGAGGTTGTTACGTTCACTTTAAATTTAATATTTTAATTAACGAACTTGTAGTTATTAATTCAAACTTTATCCCTCACACAATAAAGTTTAGAATTGGCTGAAAAACATTATCTTTAAATTTGCATTCCCTATAAATGTGATATTTCGACAATTTCTACCCTTACCTGACCTACAAATTGTAAGAAAAGCCTAAAAGTTATATTTTGGGTGCAAAGTTGACTATCAAGACAAAACTTGGGTCCCAAAATTGGCTACTGAATGCTCACAAGTCTATGAAGTTTGGTATGCCAAACGCGGTAAACCACAAAAAAAATATATCTTACTTAAGCCAAATCTGTAGTAACTTAATAAACTGAAGAAAGTATGCATATTAAATAAAATCAAATAATAAATATAATCCTCAAAGTATCACTCTGTATGTGAAGTGCTTAAAAATGTCTTAAGCTGGATCCTCACTATAGCACCTCTCCCGATACGTTTTCACCGATGGTGTGAATAGGTTCATTGTTTCTCGTGTAAGAATATTTTACCGAACCGGGAGCGTATCGAGAACGGCCCTATAGTAAGAATCTAGCCTTGAGCTCGCCTCTCGGTTCGATAAAATATTTTTAAGGCTGGATTCTCACTATAGACTGTTCTCGATACGCTCTCGATTCGATAAAATATTTTTAAATGAAAAAGAGTTTACCGGAGATTTAGATATCGTTAGCAGGTTTTTCCAAGTATTAGGCAATCGCTGCCTGCCATATATGTTATTTAATTTACAATTTCGATGACTTCCTTTATAACTCTTGTGGACAAGCTTTCACGTCTCGATAGCATTTTTGTTCCTGAAAAGTTGATCATATGTCCTATATTTAACAAATGTTGGACCAATGCAGAAGAAATTGTTTTTTGCTTGACAGCGTTTTTATGTTCGTCTCTTTTGGCGCTTATTTTACCTTTGGTTTGATCTACGTAAAATGAGCTGCATTCTCCGCAAGGAATTTCATACACTCTCTGTTTTTCTCTAGGATTTTTTTTCTTTGAGTGTTGGAAGGAGATCCTTTACTCTACGGTCTGTAGTGGAAATGGTTTCAATGTTGTATCTCTTAAGAATTTTTGCAATTTTGTCTGTGATGCCATTGATATAAGTGAGCTTTGAAAATGATGAATGACATTTAACTCAAGCGTTATATATATATATATATATATATATATATATATATATATATATATATATATATATATAATATATATATATATATATATATATATATACAGGGTGATTCAAAAATCGATCACGAAACTTAAGGGGGTGATTGTACTTGACAAAATAAGGGTAGAGCTTCATATAATTTTTTTTCAAAATGTCATTCGTTTTCGAGTTACAAGCCGTCCAAGTTCAAGTTTTTATTTTTTGTTTTTTGAATTACTCGCTTACAGGAAAACCGATTTGACTAATATTTGAAAGATAGGCTAAGTCTTCTGCGCTTCATCATTTTAGTAACAATTCACATTGATTGTTTGCCGCTAGAGGGCACTTTACCTACATTGAAAACTGTTTTTTTGTCATAATTTTTTAGTGTTGACAGCTACAGTAGTTTTTGGCATGATTTCTAAAAGACTGATGCCAGGCCTTTAAAAAAGGTGCTCTTTATTTACATCGCTAAACCCAACGGTTTAGACGTAAATCACCCTTAAAAATTAAGTGGTAAATTTACTTTTCTCATTTCATTACCACCAGCTACCAGGTAAATAGCTATCAAAGTATACTAGAGCTGTCAGTTTAACATCAAATAAATTCGCTTTTTAAACTATTTAATTTATAATCTTAAAATAACTAATAATGACTAATCACCAATATTCAAATATCGAATATTGTGATATCCATTTTTGTTATGGAAAAGCAAATGGTAATGCAGAGTTGGCAAGAAGATATTATATGGAGAGTTATCCGGAAAGAAATATCCCTCATGCTCAAACATTTTCCAGTGTGCACAGGAGGCTTGCGGAATGTGGTTCCTTTAAAAGTTATAATGGAAATAGGGGAAGACCTAGAACTGCTAGAAACGTGCAACAAGAAGAAAGAGTGCTTGCAATTATTGAAGATAATCCAGGTATTAGTACTAGAAAAATTGGGAATGAAGTGCGGCTCTGTCAGGCTAGTTCATGGAGGATACTAAGAGAAGAACAACTCTACCCGTTTCATTCAAAAAAGGTGCAGGCTCTTTATGACGATGATCGGCCGAGACGGTTGGAAACGTGCAATCAGATCCTAGCTAAGTATGAACACGATAATCGATTAATTGGCGTCATATTATTCACTGACGAAGCTGGTTTCACTCGTGATGGCATAACAAATCTACACAACATCCACACATATGCTTACGAGAACCCAAACAATGTGGTAGAAACGAAACATCAGCGTAGATTTTCACTAAATGTGTGGGCAGGGATAATAGGAGATTACCTTATTGGTCCTCATTTCTTTGATGGCCCATTAACTGGTGACGTATACTTAGATTTTATCCAAAATCGTCTCCCATTGTATCTGGAAGATGTGCCATTGGAAGTAAGGGCCAACATGTGGATCCTCCAAGACGGAGCTCCGCCCCACTTTAGTATACGTGTCCGACAGTATTTGAATGCAACGTATCCTGAGCGATGGATAGGACGAATTGGACCATTGGCATGGGCAGCGAGGTCACCAGACCTTAATCCTATGGATTTTTTCTTTTGGGGTCATTTGAAACCATTGGTGTACGATATTCCAGTAATCAACGTCGAGGATCTTCGCTTTAGGATAATCGAAAAGTGCCAAATTATTAAAGAAACACCCAGAAATTTTTCATCGAGTTAGGCGACATTTTTTGAAGAGTGTTAGGAAATGTATTGAAGAAAATGGGACATTTTGAGAATCTTTTTTAGTTTGTTTAGTACTGTTTCATTAATTTTTATCAATTAAATGTATATCGCAATAATCCATAATATGAATATTTACTGATTAGCCATTATTAGTTATTTTAAGATTATAAATTAAATAGTTTAAAAAGCGAATTTATTTGATGTTAAACTGACAGCTCTAGTATACTTTGATAGCTATTTACCTGGTAGCTGGTGGTAATGAAATGAGAAAAGTAAATTTACCACTTAATTTTTAAGGGTGATTTACGTCTAAACCGTTGGGTTTAGCGATGTAAATAAAGAGCACCTTTTTTAAAGGTCTGGCATCAGTCTTTCAGAAATTATGCCAAAAACTACTGTAGCTGTCAACACTAAAAAATTTATGACAAAAAAACAATTTTCAATTTAGGTAAAGTGCCCTCTAGCGGCAAACAATCAATGTGAATTGTTACTAAAATGATGAAGCGCAGAAGACTTAGCCTATCTTTGAAATATTAGTCAAATCGGTTTTTCTGTAAGCGAGTAATTCAAAAAACAAAAAATAAAACTTGAACTTGGACGGCTTGTAACTCGAAAACGAATGACATTTGAAAAAAAAATATATGAAGCTCTACCCTTATTTTGTCAAGTAGAATCACCCCTTAAGTTTCGTGATCGATTTTTGAATCACCCTGTATATATATATATATATATATATATATATATATATAATATAATATATATATATATATATATATATATATATATATATATATATATATATATAGACGCCGCTGGTTCTCTTGTACTTTTACTGCATTTTGTGTTCCCCATCAGGTCAGTTACTTTACTTTTTACACTGTTTATCACTTGAAATAAAATTCATTTTCATTTTCCCTTTTAATAAAAAAAATAATTAGGGTTCGTATGTGATTTAATTATAACTCCCGTTCCAGCTGTAATTCTATTTGCACTACAATTTTCTGTCCGCTACATTATCCCTATGACATTTCCTCTTTATTAACAACGGCATATTAAACCTTATGTAATTTCGCCTGTGAAACCTTATTATTTGAAATAGTATTATTAATGGTTGATTTTATTTTTTAAAGAGAAAATAGACGGTTCATCATCTGTAAAATTCAATTATTCAAGTGAAATTATATAAAAATTCAAAAATCCATTATCCTAAAAGGACTTTGTTTCTCTAGAAATGAATCAACAACTTCGTGACATCTAAACACAATAAAAATTCGAATTATTTTTAAGAAAAATGACCCAATAAACAGTCAAAATAAATTGTGTTTTCTGGGTAATAATAAACCCACTTTCACCAAACTTTATTAATATTAAAAATAATTTATTTTAAATTTAAAGGATAAAATATGTAAATAATATAAATGATTACAGACGATTACTAGCTTATTTATGTCTGTTTATAACTGAATTATTTTTGACCTAATAATTATCAAGAATTTCTCAGCTTTTTGACATTTAATGTTTAATGTACTAAAAACGATTATCTTGAAAAATAAATTAATTAATAAACTTAAAATAAACAGTTCTTTTTACTGCTAATAAAATAACATGTTCATTATGATTTTTTAAAGTAGCAAGACTACTAAAAATATTTAATAATGATGCATTATTTAAGAGTATGATAGAGCAATAATTTGTAATTAATAAAGAGGGTGTAAAATCCTAATGGTAACATAAAATGTATATGCAACCATATAATATTCAGATGCGACAGATTTAACTTCTATTAATGACAGGAGTTCATTGTACAGGTTGAGTCAACGATTGATGAAGTAGGTTTGTGCCTTTTCGGTGAAATTAACAAAGAAACTATATTTATTGTGTGATACAGTTTATTTTTACGCAGATTTTAAAAATATTTAGGACTCTACATGGTGAGCCAAAAAACTAGAACAGCATAAAGTTGTATTTTTTTAAATAGAACACCCTATATACGAATAGTATTTTCGATTTAGCTTATAATTTTAAATTTTTTTTATTAAGGGTTTACTATAACAAAACTTTATAGTTTCTGAGATAATTAAGTTTAAAGAAAAAAAGTCACATTTTCAAGCATCAATTCAATCCTAAATAACGTTTTCAATTTTGTGACAAATATATTCAAATTTGGAATTTAGCAAGGCCAAGGACAAGTTAACATAATTTTTACCTAATATTTGTAATAAAAGCTACAGGATGTTGAACACATCGGCTCAAATTTGAACAAGTTTAAATGAATAAATATCTTTTTTTTTTTAAATGGTACACCCTGTATATTTTCATGTTATTTAATAGAGTAATAAAAACCCTAAAAGTTTTGTTCAATATATCCTATACCTATTTATAATAGTTTTTGAAATATTTCAGTTTTTCTTATTTTCCATACTTTTTTACAGAATAGTCTTCATTATCATAGTAGCCATGTAAAATAATAAAAAGAAACTACAGAAACAAACAGAATGTGGTTAAATATGATGAAATACATTATTTGTTATATTACAACGGCAATAGTTTAATTAAACATAATGTGAAAAAATTAACACAACAATAACGACAAGGCAAATACATATTTACTTTTATAATAAATTGAAACAAAAAAATTACCTATTAAATACTGAGATTAATTATTTCTTTTTAATAAGTGTTCGAATAAACGACCCTCTTGTGCAATGCACAAATTTAGTCTTTTTTGCAGATTTTCTCGGACCCTGGACAAAATTAGTGGCGTTATTGTTCTACAGGTATCCCTAATCCTGTTTCGCATATCTTCCACTGTTGTTGGTGGATTAACATACACCTTATTTTTTAATATAAACCCCATAGGAAGAAATCTAATGAGGTGATGTCGCAAGACCTTGGTGGCCACTCAATGAAACCCCCACGTCCAATCCATTTTTGCGGATATCGTTGGTCCAAAAAACGCACGAACTTCACGATGGTAATGCGGAGGCGCACCATCGTGCTGGAACCACATACTGTCGAGCTCATCCCTATCAAGACCTTGAAGCAGTTGGGGGTAGTTCTTCTTGTAGAAAGTTCAGGTAACTATGGCCATTTAGTGGTTCATTAAAAAAGTGGGGTCCAATAATTCGATTATGATGAATACCACACCAAACATTTAATGACCAGTGATTTTGATGTTGCACCTCTCTAATCCAAAATGGTTTTTCTGTGGCATAATAATGCATGTTGCGTCTATTTACGGCACCGTTACTTCTAAAAGTAGCTTCATCACTAAACATTACCTTGCATAATAAATTTGGATTTAATTGAATCTCCGCATTTATTGTGCGACAAAAGTTTACACGACTTTCAAAATCCTGTCCATGCAATTCTTGGTGTAATTCCATGTGATATGGATGATACCTATATTTCTTGGTAGTACGATTAGCGGTGGATTATGATGTTTCACATAATGCTGCTAACTGACGGCTACCAATATAAGGATTTTCCTGAACATTTAACAATACTTGTAGTTCTTTTTCTTCATTAGTTACTGGTTTGTTGACCACTTTACGTTTTGGATAATCAACAGTACCAGAGGAATCAAATCTTTGCATTAAGTTTTGAAAAGTATGGGTATTAGGCTGGCGTCGATCAGGATACTTCATTTTGTAAATTCTTTGAGCAAGAAGGCAATTTTTTTGAGCCTCTCCTATTGTATAAATCATATCTATTAACTCATTCTTTGGAAAATTCATTTTACAATATAAGATGAATGCAAAAAAAAACCAAACTACACTACATAAAAACCAAAAGAAGCGATTGCGGTTATAAATTTGATACACAGAAAAATGTTCTTTTACATTGTTTTTGCCATGGCTACTATGATAATGAAGACTATTTCTGTAAAAAAGTATGGAAAATAAGAAAAACTGAAATATTTCAAAAACTATTATAAATAGGTATAGGATATATTGAACAAAACTTTTAGGGTTTTTATTACTCTATTAAATAACATGAAAATATACAGGGTGTACCATTTAAAAAAAAAGATATTTATTCATTTAAACTTGTTCAAATTTGAGCCGATGTGTGCCTGTAGCTTTTATTGCAAATATTAGGTAAAAATTATGTTAACTTGTCCTTGGCCTTGCTAAATTCCAAATTTGAATATATTTGTCACAAAATTGAAAACGTTATTTAGGATTGAATTGATGCTTGAAAATGTGACTTTTTTTCTTTAAACTTAACTATCTCAGAAACTATAAAGTTTTGTTATAGTAAACCCCTAATAAAAAAGATTTAAAATTATAAGCTAAATCGAAAATACGATTCGTATATAGGGTGTTCTATTTAAAAAAAATACAACTTTATGCTGTCCTAGTTTTTTGGCTCACCCTGTAGAGTCCTAAATATTTTTAAAATCTGCGTAAAAATAAACTGTATCAAACAATAAATATAGTTTCTTTGTTAGTTTCACCGAAAAGGCACAAACCTACTTCATCCAATCGTTGACTCACCCTGTATAGAGTAAATAGATAACAAGTTTTGTTCAGTTGCTATAGAAATATTTTCTTAAATCTAGCACTTAATTTAATATAGATATTTTTCAAAAATATATATTTACCACATTGTTAACAACACTTCCTGCTCTTATCTCATCAAGGACGTGATTATATCTAAAATTCTTTTAGTATGACGTTGTCATGTCAACTATTATAATTTCTAAAAATTTAAGAAGTTTTGGCAAAGGTCAGGTTTTGTATTTCGTCGACAATATAAAGTGAGAAATATTATTAGTACTGAAGTCCGGGATTTTTCGTGGCCGATAAATATCCATGGGGTTTTATTGTTGATTCTTACGTATTTTGAATCGACAACGAAGCTAAGATAAACGAGGTGTACGCCAGAGAGATACCAGCTTACCAAACTTACTCACAATCAGACTTGAGGATGTTTTTAAGAGGCTTCCAATGGAGAATAAAATGATAAAGGTCGATGGAACATATTTGAATCTCCTTCGATTCGAGGATAATATTGTGTTAACTTCAAAAGATACGCAGACGATCGAATTGATGATTCCAGAACTACATCAGGAGTCGGAGAAGGTGGAATTTAAAATAAACTACACACAAACAAAAATAAGATCACCAGAAAATTCATAGATATATATGGGTACTGTCAAAATAGAAAATGTAAGTCAGTAATGCTATTTGGACCACATGATATCACTCGGAAAAGAAAATAAATCTAGTAAAACTACTAGACGTGTTCAACTCTCTTGGGCAGCTTATAGAAGACAGTCTTATATCTTGAAAAATAATCTAAAGTGAGTTGTTTTCGAGGCCTCATGATGCCAGTATCAACATATGGTCTCGAACACAAAGAAATTCCAACAAATTAAAAATAATGCAGAGACCAATGAAAAGGTCTATGCTGGACATATCTTTAAAACACAAAATTCGCAATAATGACTGATGTCCAGGATACCAATTTAAGGATTGCAGAATTAAAATGGCAATGAGCGGGACATGTTGCTGAAAAGCCGGACGAATGCTGAACAACAAAAATTACCTAATGGCGATCTAGAAAAACAAAGAGAAGTGTATGCAAATCCTCACTGCGATGGGACGTTGATATAAAGCAGATAGTTGCTAGGAACTGGAAATGAAAAGGAAGAAATTAGGAAGGACCTATGTCCAGGAGGCATAACTCCCTCCACGTGGCATAAGGCTCTTATTGTAATAATGCATAAGAAAGGGGACATTTCAGATCTGAAAAACTATCGTCCAATCAGTTTGCTCTCACACATGTATAAGTTATTCCTAAAGATAATAACAAATCGACTCACACATAGATAGTTATCAACCTTGCTAACAGGATGGGTTTCGCTCGGGTTATGGAACGAATGACCACCTACAAGTTCTTAAGTCCCTGATAGAAAAGTGCATAGAATACAATAAGCAACTTATTCTTATATTTATTGATCATGAAAAAGCATTTAATACCATAGACCAATATAAAATGCTGAGGGCGCTTGTAGACATTCGAATCGACCACCGCTACATTTCGTTAATCAAGAACATATACGATACAGCCACAGCCTGTGTCAGACTCCGCAAAGACACAAACACCTTCAAAATAGAACGTGGAGTTCGGCAAGGAGATACAATCTCACCGAAATGGTGAACATAAACGGAGAGGACCTTAATCACCTAAGATTCGCCGATGACATTGTCCTCATATCGGATAGCACAGATAAAGCAGCAAGAATGTTGGAAAAGCTCTACAGACTGTCAAGTGATGTTGGTCTAAAAATAAATTGTGAGAAAACTAAATTTATGACCAACCTTGTACTAAACGACAATATCTCAGTAGGAGACCACAAGATCGAACAAGTCACCACCTACAAATACCTAGGACATGAAATCCGTTTAGGCCGAGATAACCAAGCATGCGAAATAATAAGAAGAATAGGGCTGACGTGGACAGCTTTTGGAAAACTGAAAAATATACTTAAATCGAACATCCCTGTTTGCTTGAAGAGAAAGGTGTTTGACCAGTGTATCCTCCCCGTTTTGACATATGGAGCAGAGACGCTAACATTAACAAAGAAAAGCGTAAATAAGTTGAGAGCGACACAATTGGCCATGGAAAGATCTATGCTGGGAGTTAGCATCAGAGATAGAATACCGAATACAGAAATACGACGAAGAACGGGTGTTGCAGATGCAGTCAGGAGAATTGCAACGTTAAAGTGGAACTGGGCTGGACATGTCGCTAGGAACACGGACAATCGATGGACGAGAAAAATCTTGGAATGGAGATCAAGACAGGAGGCTTACCGAGGAAGATGCCGCCCGCCTACCAGATGGACCGACGATATAAGGCGCATAGAATCAAACTGAATGCAGGCGGCACGGGACAGAAATAAGTGGCAAAATTTACGAGAGGCCTATGTTCAACAGTGGACAAGATTGGGCTGATTGATGATAATGATGATGTCCAGGAAGGGACATTAAGGAGTTAAATAAGAATAAGAACGTGATAGATACTGTGTCACCTTACGTTGTAAATCTTGTTCAAGGGAGTATCCTGATGTATAGAGTCGAAAAATTAGTATTTTTTTACATTTTATTTTTCTGTTCTTCTAGAATATGTTTGTTAAAGATTCTTTTCAAAAAGTTGAAGATTTTTTAAGTTATGAAGGTTTGAGATCAGAGAGATGCCTGGTTTAAATCTAACCTAGCCGGTAGCATCTTTTATAAATATTTGTAATTATGAATTATGAACTAACATGGGTAAAAATTTTTAAGCTTTTTTTTACTCACTTCTGGTCGTTTGACTTGGATTTTTTATAAAAATTAAATTAAATAATTTTTTACCGACTAAATAGTAAAGGCGTTTAGTTTAAAAAGTGTTTACAAGAATATTATATTAGAGCTATTAGAAAAATCATGAAACTAGTAAGATTTCCATTTTATTTAGCCTCAGAACTGCACGAGTCAAATTTTGTAATGGATTTTTCACACGTTTTCCATTATCCAATTAAGCATAGATTTTGCTAACGTGTATAAAACCAGTGATAATACAAAATCCCAAGAGTCTGATGAGGACCAGGAAAGTAGAGGCCGATCTCTGCAGACGTTTGTACACCAAGAGCTAGATAACTCCCCGTATGCTCTCGTCACTAAATGGATAAAAGTTATGTAATCTTATGCATTTTTGCCGCTGAATCCAAATATTTTGTTCAGAAGTCTTGAAATGAGGCAATTGTTTAAACAAATTCGAATCTATCGTAATTTCTTGAACAAGAAGTATCAAGTTTCAAGATTCCTGAACAAGAGATCCGGATTCAGCAACAAAAAATACATGAGAATAAATAGTTTTTATCTGCTTAGTGTCCAGTACATACGAGAAGCTATTCAACCCCCGAAGTATTAAGATTATAATCACACTTCTACATAGCGAACTTTTACGATGACTCAGAAAGTAGTAGATCTAATAATGATGACCTCAAATCAAAACTGGTAACACGCCGAGGTGGACCTGGGCCCACTTTATTGTAGTAGGTTATTTGCAATTTTTATCTATCCTCATGCTATTGTAAAATGTCCTTAAGATATCGACGCCAAATTTCCACCTTGAATAACAATGAGTTCGCTTCTGCCATTAGAAGTATTGCTTTTTGAATTTTAAACTTATACTTTAGTATCACGTTAGCAATTTGTATTGTTCAGTAATAAAAACATATTTTTTTTCTTTTCAATTTTAAAAATTCCATTAAAAATAGATTGATAATGAAACAATAATTTTTAAACAAATACTTAAACAATGTCATTTAAGAACCGCTAATGGTTTTCGCGATAATAGCATAAAGTTATAACCTAATTAATTTATTCGTATATATATATATATATATATATATATATATATATATATATATATATATATATATATATATATATAGTCGTGGACTTACCGATGCCTTTCCCAGATATCTTTGTCATGCTTTTCACAACTTGGAATTTCTACTTATACCAAATTTGTCGGAGAACAACGGTGGGATGTTCTTACCACAACATGCTCCCCATAAGGCATTTGCTTGTCCGACTTTGACTATCGTAGAAAGTCTAAGCTGTAGAAGCACAGGCCTGATAAGAGAAATGTGAAACGGACATCCTAGGTAGTCTTCCAAGTATCAAGTCAAGTTTAATCACAGCCAACGGCGGTTTAGACCCCTGTCTTCCGCCGTCCCTGCTCGGACGCCATGTCGTAGTAATGCCACTAATGTTAAGGACATATATCCAACGAATTATTTCGACCTCCGTCAAAGTGTTAGGATGTTTCGTCCCGGCATCAGTAGGACCCACCGATGCCTTTCACAAACATCCTTGTCATGCTTTTCACTACTTGGAATTTCTACTTATGTCAAATTTATATATACATATATATATATATATATATATATATATATATATATATATATTAGTGTGTATGTAATCGAAGATTTTCGGGTATCCCGTAATGTGCTGAGTCCTTCTGAGGACTATAAGGCAGCCGACGTTTCGGTGAAATATCATTCATCATTTTTAGAGTTCACTCTACGGCGTCTGTGGGTGAACTGCCGCTTGCGACTCGGGTGCTGTCGGTCCCGTGTGTAAGTGGGGTGCGTTTGTTAGCCGGATGTTTCCGGCCAATCAGGTTTAAACTGTTGTAAAATATGTTTTATTAATTTTAATTAACTTAAAAATTAAATGTAATAGTTCTATAAGATAATTTCTGTGATACATGTTTTATTGAAAAGAAAATTTGTAATTTTGTACATTCGACATGAATATAAAATAACTTTGAAGAAGCTCACTTTGTTTGAGCGAAATGTCAGAAAAATTGTCGTTTTTTGATTTTCAAATAAAAAACCTATACCCAAGAAAGAATTCCAGAAAAATATTAACAAAAGTTTAAGATACAAAAATAAATTATATATATATATATATATATATATATATATATATATATATATATATATATATACCTATTTACATTTTATATTGATGTACTATAGACGAAGCCGTTCAGATAGTTCTACGTCATTAGTCGGCCCAGAACTTCACCTTTGAGCGTTCTTATTACATTTTTGTTGTTTGAAATAGACAGTGTTGATGTTTCAGTGCTAAAATTACAAAAAATATCTCAGTTAATATTAATATTGTATTTGTTTTTCTCTTAAAAGATAGACATCTTTACACTCAATTAGATTAGCAGCCAGATTTACCAAAAAGGTTGAAGTTTTAAACTTCGAAAATAAACAAAATTGTCCATTTTTGCTGGTTTGTTTATAAAAGGAAATAATTTTTCTATTGTTATATTTTTAAAGTCAACTTATTGGATGTACTTATCCATTTAAATCCTAGATGGTCATCGATCATTTTTAAGTGAGACCATGATAGTGAATTAGGGGTAAATATTTTAGTTATTTTTTATAGCATTATATGACATAGAAAAAGCAAATTCTTGTTTTCCTGTGTATTAGAGAAATAGAGATTTCTTCATGTGGAAAATTCCTGCAAAAAAATAGTAAAAGATAGGTAAAATTTTTGTCTCAAAGATTTCCATTTTACTTTTCTAGAAAGAGTTCAGGTTTTTTTTTTTATTTTAAAAGAAATAACATTGGCTCTAACTTTTTTCTTTACGTATATATATATATATATATATATATATATATATATATATATATATATATATATATATACCTACTTTACATATTATATAGAGGTGCTATAGACGAAGCTGTTTAGATCGTTCGCGCCTTGACTAAGAGAAAAAAAGATTTGCAATGCAATTAGTTTCATAAAAATGTACAGCATGTGGCTTCACAAATACGTCATTAGCCGGTCAGATAGAACTTCACATTTGACCGTTCCTAATATATTTTTGTTTCTTGCAATGGACAGTGTTTCAGTGCTAAAATTAAAAAACTTATACATTTTTAAGTACTTTATATCAGTAATTATAAGGATATTCCTGAGACAAAAAATATCTCAGTTAATATGAACATTATATTTGTTTTTCTCTTAAAAGATAGATATCTTTACACTCCACCAAAGATATTTAAGTTTTAAACTTCGAAAATAAACAAAATTTTCCATTTTTGCTTTGTTTATAAGTGAAAATAATTTTTCTTATATTTTTAAAGTCAACTTATTGAATGTACATATTAATTTAGACCTTAGATGGTCATCAATCAATTTTAAAGTTAGATCTTAATAGTGAATTAGGGGGTAAATTTTTTAGTTATTTTTTACTGCGTTATATGATCTAAAAAAGCCAAATCTAAATTTCTTATCATAATTTATTCGGGCCTGCGTATTAGAGAAATAGAGATTTTTTCATGCGGGAACATTCCTGAAAAAAAAAATAGTAAAATATAATTAGAATTTTGGTCTCAAAGATTTCCTCTTTTCTTGTCTAGGAAGAGTTCCGCAAATAACATTGGCTAAAACTATTTTCTTTATATATATATATATATATATATATATATATATATATATATATATATATATATATATATATATATATGAAGTAAAATGTGAACAGTAAATGCAAACTTCCTTCCAACCATATCCTTTCCGTGTTAGAAGTTGCACAGTTGGAACAAATTGGTAAGAAACACAATTTATCCTTTGCACAGCCAGGTGCATGTCGGTACCCTGATGAGTCTAGTAGAGACGAAACATGTACCCCTGCCGTATCACTGTGGCGGGGAGGGTAAGTTTTGATTTTCTTTTCGGTATGGTGGTACAGGTAGGCCATCATCTCGATGATGGTGGAATAGGATAAATTGTGTTTCTTAGCAATTTGTTCCAACTATGCAACCTCTAACACGGGTAGGATATGGTTGGAACGAAGTTTGCGTTTACTGTTCGCATTTTACTTCATTCATATATGGAGCTGCATATAGTTGTATGTTTGCTGAATGTGATTTCAGCACTACAACGGCATAATGTTGATATCCACTGCTATTGCATCTCACACGGAGGAATCCGTGAAAGCCGCATAAACATATATATATATATATATATATATATATATATATATATATTGATAATTTCAAATTTATAGACCTTTTAGTAGCATTACCTACTTTTATTATTCTTTCTAATTACTGATCTCTATCTCTCTTCTATCTATCATATCTAATTATCCCTTAATCAGATATCTTATATTTTCTGCGAATGAATAACAAACTAATTAAGAATATGACGTATAAAACTATCAGCTTTATAGATGTAATGTTAAAAATACGTGCGGCATACAGTTTAAAAAATGTTTTGATTTTATTTCTATTTAAATTGTCTAATGTAGAGGTAACAAAAGATATTCCAATTCTTTGTATTAATATCATGGTGAATTCTGTCTAATTAAACAAATGTTCTTGATCAACCACAGAACTACATATTCATTAATATTTGGACAAATTTATTAAAAACACTAGAGTATCATAGAAGCACCTAAGTCCACAAATACACTGTAAGATATCTATTACAATATTTATGAAGAATATGCTGGAAAAAAGTTTCAATGAAACTTTTTTACACTGATGTTTTTGGTGAAATAAATGTTTCGATTGATATTAAAATCAATGCTAAACTTGAAGTTACCTGGATAAATTCCGAAAAATTCAAATATCACTAGACAACTTTTCATTTTTAACAACAAAACAAAAGACGACTTTTTTTCAGTACGTAAACAATTTTGAGTTGTATTTTCCTTAGTAAAATAGTCAACTTCACAGACAATCATCAAGACATAAAACTGACAAAACAATAAGTTAGTAATTGCCACTTAAAAAGGAACGATTGTTGCGTAAGTTTGATAACTGAAAAAATAAACAATGTACATTTTACAACGTAATTAAATAGTAGTTAACAAAAGAAAGTTAATTTTATTAAGGGAACATGTCTTGTTTAATTAAGACAACAACGGTATCGCTGTTTTATGCAACACTTGGGAGTGTTTTTTTTGTGGAAAGCAGTAAAAACAACTTATATGGTTTATATTTATATAAACTGAGAATAGTAAACTCCGCACAGGCGCGGATCCAAGGGGGGCAGTAGGGGCGATCGCCCCCCCAAGAGCTTTGAGTTCAAGAAAATAGATCCGATTTTGCCTCTTATACTATAGTTTATTCAAGAACTAGAGAGAGTAATCAATCATTTTTTACCCTTGTTTTCTTCGCAAACTACCTGTGCTCTTTAGACCAGTGTCTTTGGTAAAATCTGTTAGACACATATATTTTTCATAGGAATGGGTTATAAATTTTATAATCAAATATACCGATCTATAATAATGGACTATTTGGGTTAGATAACAATAGCTATTTGGATGTGTGAAGTGTTAAAAGGGATTTTGATTCTTGTCATAGGCGTCGAAAGGTTTATTATCACCAAGTATTTATGGCATAGAATTATTTCGGTAATAAACTTAAAATAAAAAATTTTTATAATATTATTTTATTTCTTATGATTTCTTAATAATTCATATACATTAGAAAATATAGATAATTTTGACATATTTAACACAAATCACAACTGTATTTTTATTATTTTTAATTTTGGCATAGAAACCGTTTTAGGCACATTCAGACTAAACGTGGCCTTTTTCACTCAAAAAGTTCAAAGTTATAATTTAAATGCTTACAAAATACCCATTGTCAAAAATACAGGAAGTTTAACATATATACAAAAATAAATTCGTCCATATAATATTAAATTTTTTTTGGGGTCATTTTATTATTAATTAAAAACATTTTTAGGACATTTGACGTTTCAGTTTATTTATTTCTTAAACCATCTGCATAATTACAATTAAACACTAAAAAGGGCTTCAAATGTAATTAATTTTTATATGTTACAGAAAATTTAAATAATAAATTGTGTTTACGCTGGTAAACATTACGTATCTAATTCGTAATCAAACTCAATGTAGCTATCTTCGCTCAAATTAATTATAATTGGTTCCTCTATCTCACAGATCATGAGATCGAGTTTCCACATTTTCTTTTATTATATGCATTTTTCCCAATTTTCTGCAGTAACTTTATTCAAAAAAATCTTTAAAGTTCAGTTAAATTACTAATTTTGTAAGTTGTTTTATTTCTAGCAACTCTACCTTTAACTTGAGAGAGATATTTCCTTCTCCAACGGACAGTTTCCGGACGATCTATAAGAACAGATTTCCTATCTGGTTTTTCCCAGCAAAAATTAAGTTCTCTGAGTAATTTCCAGAACTCAGTTCTTTTAATTTCAGGTAAATCCCGATCTTCATTGATTTTAGTTAGCATTTTGTCGACGGTTGGGATCTTCTTCTCATAATAAAATGTATGTACAACTCCTTTTATTGCACTTTACATCTTTTCTTCCAACGAGGTTTTTCGTCTGCCTTTGATCGAATGTGGCTTGGGAGTATTAACAATTCCAGTCGTTTTTTTCTCACATCTCAACACAGCTTTTAACATTATTATCTAGATATTGATATCTTAAGGCATCATAAACATTCATCGTAATAAGTTTTTCGTTGAGGAAAAAATGTCCTGGTTTAACCATTTTGGAATAAATATAGAAGCCATATCTTTTGGGTATCTCACTTATCTCAAATAATATATGAACACAAGCACAAACAAGATAAATCACTAAGGACACACTGTAAGGTGTACTTTGCTCCCTGACAGAAATTAAATTGAACTATCAGAAATTTTATTGTTGCAGTAAATTAATAAAAGCTTATAATATTTAAATATAATTAGATTTACGGCAGTCATGAGTTTCCTGCGGCATTGGAGCAGGTACGTTCGAGGTTTTGATAACAGTTTTATTACTCTCTCTAGTTCTTGAATAGAGTATAGGAATGTGTATGCTTGCAACCCCCCTCCCCTTCCCAAGAACTTTGAGTTCAGGAAAATAGAACCGATTCTGCCTTTTATATTAGGAAACTTGTTTTTTCTTGTAATCGCCCTCCCCCCTCTCCAAGAGCTTCAAATACAGAAAAATAGACCCGATCCTGCCTTTTACACTAGAAATGAAAATGTTGCTGGTGTCTCCCCCCCCGTCGACAACTTACTTTCGTTTGCCATACTGTAGTTTTTATATCATCGCCTCCCCCCCCCATCGCCTCCCCCCCCCAAAGAGAGAGGCTGAATCCGCCCCTGCCACCAAGTGGCGCTCTGAGCCAACTGATTTGAGTTCCGTTTTTTTGATTAGGTTGCCACATTTGTCATTGACATTCCCACCAAATTTTCATTAAAAATGGATTCAATTGTGCGAATAGCTTGGAAATATGGTTAACGTCTAATTCTGCCACATTATCCTAAATAACTGGTTCTACGTTAAGTTAAAACTTAATCAAATAAACAATCTAAATCTTTCAAGGTCATATTATTTAATTTAAAGCGTATCGTTTTAACATCCGGTTATAAACACTATTTCAATGCACCCAAAACGGAGTTAAAGCGAATTTCTAAAATTAGAGCGAAATTAATTTAAATAATTTAATACTAACTGGAACAGATTTACCACATATTAATGTAAATTCGAGGGGAAAACTAGCCTATCATGAATATTAATGACATCAACCAAACTAATACTAGTTTTAATACACGAAAATATTTTAATTATTTTACTAATGTAGAAATTTCAATACCAATTTAAATACCTGTTTAACGTTTGTGCAATATTTAGGCGTCTCATTTATTTTTGTTAATTACCTTTTACTAAAACTGTATAATTTGTGTATTACCTATAGTAAAAATGTTATTTCTTTTAATGGGTTGCGGTCACAGTCTTTAGAGGAAATTAAGTGCACCTAAGAATTTTTATCTTTTCACTTACGTTTCGGGTTATTTTCATTAAACCATCTTCAGAGTAATTTTTTATAACTTAATATTTACTTAGGTACAAACTAATTTAACAAAACTAACTATTTAAAACAATTATTGTTACATTTCGGTTCAGTATTTATTTAAGCTACTGCCTGTTGTATTGCTCTATCCAGATTAAAAAAAAAGGCTTTCTAGAGCAACACAACAGGCAGTAGCTTATATAAATACTGAACCTAAGAAAAATGTAACAATAATTAGTTTAAATAGTCCGTTTTGTTAAATAAGTTTGTGTCTAAGTAAATATCCTTAAATTATAAAAAATTACTCTGAAGATGGTTTAATAAAAATAAATCGAAACGTTAGTGAAAAAACAAAAATGCTTAGGTTCACTTAATTTCCTCTAAGCCTATATATGAATTATAACCTCCTGCGGAAATATTCGGAGCTGGAGTCCACATTATATCAGGTGACCAAATAATAGAGGACGCCAGCTATGTTTCAGAAACTGTTAGTCTCATAACTTTCCCAAAACATAGTTATGATAAAAGGAACCCTGAAAAATCGATGTAAATTATTTTCAAGTTCGTATGACGGTCGCTACGAGGCGTAACAATCGTTGGTCAATTGGAAAAAAGTATTTTTCCGAAATTTGCTTGATGAAGTTGTATTGGAAATGTTCGAGTCTTAACCTTGAAATAATTAAAAATCTTCCCGTGTATAAATGTTATGCTTGGTTAACAGTGGCGGATAGAAAGCGGAAGCGGAAGAAAGACGAATATATGAACGCTGTCAAGCAAAAAAACAACTTCTTTTGCTCTGGCCCAACACTGGTTAAACAGAGGACATAAGATTAATTTCTCAGGAACAAAAAAGCTATCGAGATGTAAAAACCTGTCCTCAAGAGTTATAAGGGAAGCCATTGAAATTGCAAAATTGCAAAGAGGCCCAACAACTTAAAAATAGCAGAGATGATAGCCAGCGAATGCCTAATACTTGGAAAAATCTGCTTACAAAACATCAACCAGTATCACTTAGTAACGAAACAGATTACAACTCGGCAACGCAACCCCAAACACTGGCAACAGGGCCGATGACGCGCAGCAGGTCTCGCAACCATTAGAAAAACGAACGCGGCCGACGCGCACACGGGACCGACAGCCCCGAGTCGCAGGCGTCAGTTCGCTCGTAGACGCCATACAGTGGGCTTTGAAAATGGTGAATGAGATTTCACCAAAACGTTAGCTGCCTTACAGTCCCGAGAGGGACTTAGCACATACACGGGATGCTCGAAAACCCTCGATTACACATCACACCCGTAAGAATATCCGACATAACATATATATATATATATATATATATATATATATATATATATATATATATATATATATATATATATATATATATATAGCTACCATTCTCCAATCCCTCGTCGAAAAAATAGCCTCCTACCTTAAAAACGCCAAACATTTCTGCGAAATAACCAAAAACATACGTCTACAAAAAAAAATCCCATTAGTTTTGACGTAACATCACTTTTCATGCAACAGACAGTCACAGAAGCTCTTTCATTCCTTAAACAATGAGCGCGGTTTGACACTAAGCGCGATGTGCTTTGTAAGGTGGCGGCAGACAAAATCTGTTGCTTTCGAAATTACCTGGCGATCGGGTTTACCCTGCTTTCCCCTACCATATCGGTATGAATTTCATCTCCTTTTAAAATGTTTCCATATAAATATTTTATCACTGCACGAATGTCCATTTTTAAGAAGAAGATAAAACACGTCTATCTTAAACAGCTGTACAAAAAATAAATATTTGACAGATCGGCTTAAAACTTTACACGTGTTCATTGAACATTCCAGCAACAGCATATATTTTTTCTGATATCAAGGCCATCTATGCGGTAGTGTAGAAACTTTTCAAATCACGTAATATTAGTGCTGTAACACTTGAAACTAACAATCTAATATTTTCTAATTTTTTAGGAAGTGCATCAAGTGGAAGCGCATCAAGTACGACGGCGCCATACAGGCGGCGGAAAACCTGCATAAGTGCGAGAGAGAGAAATTTACGAAGACTGGAAAGTAATGAGAGAGAAAGAATGAGGATGCATTCACTAAATGATGCATTCGAGGTAAGATATTTAAGAAAAATTACACGAAAACAAAATTATACATGTAAATATCTAAGAAAATTTATTTTTTGCACGTATAAACAACCAAAAAACATTTACTTAGTCGGATTGGTTTTCTCGAAACTTAGTTTGATTGCTACTAATTTTGAGATTATAAAGTGCAAGTAGAACTGTTGTGTAATTTTACTGAGCGTCATTATTACACAATAGCTTCATCGTAGCGATATAATATTTATTATAACAACCAATCATCAATTTATATATTGAGTTAATGTAAAATTCTTAGTGCGCCATATTGAATCCGTAGTTAAATAAGATTTGTGATCTGCTACCCCGAAAATAATCTCATACCGATTTTAGAGAGAATTGAATTTTTTTAAGCGCCATCTTGGATTTTACTAAACCAAGTTCCACCAGAATTGTACGGGACCATTGAAGCATCTTCCTAAACATAACGTTAAAAATTTCATTCTAATCGATGAAGATGTTCCAATAAATTTAAAATTACGGAGTAAAATTTTTTAAAAAATCAGAACGGTTCAAAATAACGCCCTCTAGCGAGGGCCGCGAAAATCGTTCTAATATAGCAATTATTTCGTTTTAATTGCCAGACCTTCCTTTCTTAAACGAGACGAAGTTTATCAGCCAAACCAAACGTACGGTAACTTTTATAACTTTTGTAATGAACCGAGAGCAAAATGCACAGAAAACAACTATCTACTTAAAGTCCGCATACCGTAAAATATCGGCAGGATATTACTCGCAGAAACCTGATGCCGAACTGTTATCTTAAACAGTACAGGGTGAGTCAACGATTGGATGAAGTAGGTTTGTGCCTTTTCGGTGAAATTAACAAAGAAACTATATTTATTGTTTGATACAGTTTATTTTTACGCAGATTTTAAAAATATTTAGGACTCTACAGGGTGAGCCAAAAAACTAGGACAACATAAAGTTGTATTTTTTTAAATAGAACACCCTATATACGAATCGTATTTTCGATTTAGCTTATAATTTTAAATCTTTTTTATTAAGGGTTTACTATAACAAAAGTTTATAGTTTCTGAGATAATTAAGTTTAAAGAAAAAAAGTCACATTTTCAAGCATCAATTCAATCCTAAATAACGTTTTCAATTTTGTGACAAATATATTCAAATTTGGAATTTAGCCAAGGACAAGTTAACATAATTTTTACCTAATATTTGCAATAAAAGCTACAGGGTGCTGAACACATCGGCTCAAATTTGAACAAGTTTAAATGAATAAATATCTTTTTTTTTAAATGGTACACCCTGTATATTTTCATGTTATTTAATAGAGTAATAAAAACCCTAAAAGTTTTGTTCAATATATCCTATACCTATTTATAATAGTTTTTGAGATATTTCAGTTTTTCTTATTTTCCATACTTTTTTACAGAAATAGTCTTCATTATCATAGTAGCCATGGCAAAAACAATGTAAAAGAACATTTTTCTGTGTGTCAAATTTATAACCGCAATCGCTTCTTTTGGTTTTTATGTAGTGTAGTTTGGTGTTTTTTGCATTCATCTTATATTGTAAAATGAATTTTCCAAAGAATGAGTTAATAGATATGATTTATACAATAGGAGAGGCTCAAAAAAATTGCCTTCTTGCTCAAAGAATTTACAAAATGAAGTATCCTGATCGACGCCAGCCTAATACCCATACTTTTCAAAACTTAATGCAAAGATTTGATTCTTCTGGTACTGTTGATTATCCAAAACGTAAAGTGGTCAACAAACCAGTAACTAATGAAGAAAAAGAACTACAAGTATTGTTAAATGTTCAGGAAAATCCTTATATTGGTAGCCGTCAGTTAGCGGCATTATGTGAAACATCACAATCCATCGCTAATCGTACTACCAAGAAATATAGATATCATCCATATCACATGGAATTACACCAAGAATTGCATGGACAGAATTTTGAAAGTCGTGTAAACTTTTGTCGTACAATAAATGCGGAGATTCAATTAAATCCAAATTTATTATGCAAAGTAATGTTTAGTGATGAAGCTACTTTTAGAAGTAACGGTGCCGTAAATAGACGCAACATGCATTATTCTGCCACAGAAAACCCATTTTGGATTAGAGAAGTGCAACATCAAAACCATTGGTCATTAAATGTTTGGTGTGGTATTCATCATAATCGAATTATTGGACCCCACTTTTTTAATGAACCACTAAATGGCCATAGTTACCTGAACTTTCTACAAGAAGAACTACCCCAACTGCTTCAAGGTCTCGATAGGGATGAGCTCGACAGTATGTGGTTCCAACATGATGGTGCGCCTCCGCATTACCATCGTGAAGTTCGTGCGTTTTTGGACCAACGATATCCGCAAAAATGGATTGGACGTGGGGGTTTCATTGAGTGGCCACCGAAGTCTTTCGACATCACCCCATTAGATTTCTTCCTATGGGGTTATATTAAAAATAAGGTGTATGTTAATCCACCAACAACAGTGGAAGATATGCGAAACAGGATTAGGGATACCTGTAGAACAATAACGCCACTAATTTTGTCCAGGGTCCGAGAAAATCTGCAAAAAAGACTAAATTTGTGCATTGCACAAGAGGGTCGTTTATTCGAACACTTATTAAAAAGAAATAATTAATCTCAGTATTTAATAGGTAATTTTTTTGTTTCAATTTAGTATAAAAGTAAATATGTATTTGCCTTGTCGTTATTGTTGTGTTAATTTTTTCACATTATGTTTAATTAAACTATTGCCGTTGTAATATAACGAATAATGTATTTCATCACATTTAACCACATTCTGTTTGTTTTTGTAGTTTCTTTTTATTATTTTACATGGCTACTATGATAATGAAGACTATTTCTGTAAAAAAGTATGGAAAATAAGAAAAACTGAAATATCTCAAAAACTATTATAAATAGGTATAGAATATATTGAACAAAACTTTTAGGGTTTTTATTATTCTATTAAATAACATGAAAATATACAGGGTGTACCGTTTTAAAAAAAAATATTTATTCATTTAAACTTGTTCAAATTTGAGCCGATGTGTTCAACACCCTGTAGCTTTTATTGCAAATTTTAGGTAAAAATTATGTTAACTTGTCCTTGGCCTTGCTAAATTCCAAATTTGAATATATTTGTCACAAAATTGAAAACGTTATTTAGGTTTGAATTGATGCTTGAAAATGTGACTTTTTTTCTTTAAACTTAATTATCTCAGAAACTATAAAGTTTTGTTATAGTAAACCCTTAATAAAAAAGATTTAAAATTATAAGCTAAATCGAAAATACGATTCGTATATAGGGTGTTCTATTTAAAAAAAAAAATACAACTTTATGCTGTCCTAGTTTTTTGGCTCACCCTGTAGAATCCTAAATATTTTTAAAATCTGCGTAAAAATAAACTGTATCAAACAATAAATATAGTTTCTTTGTTGATTTCACCGAAAAGGCACAAACCTATTTCATCCAATCGTTGACTCACCCTGTACAAACGAAGATCAGTGTAATGTGAAAGGTGATGTGAATGGCGATGGGAATGGCGATCTGAACTTTTTGACAGTAAAAGCCGTATTCTTGAAAAGGCAATGTTGCCAGATATGAACGTGCTAAAACCCGAGAATTTCAAAAAATAAAATGGATTACAGATTGAATTGAGCTGTCAGACCGAAAATGTCCATAGTATGTTTGGTTGCCATTTTAGGCAAAAAGTAATTTTGGTACGTTAAATTAATCGTCAAAAGTAAAAAAAAATAGTGCTGTTGTTGTTATTTTTGTGAGGTTATTGATTGGCATTACAATATTTGTATTTTGCTTGGATTAAATTTATCTTAAATTGACATTCCTGAAATGTTAAACAAAAATGCTTACAAAGAGCCAAGTACTTTAGGATTCTAATATATAAGGAAAAAGGAATATCAAGAAAAACAGCAATGATATATACAAAGTATATCCTGACAGTAATTGTAGAAAGCCAGCACTGATAAACCTTGAAACGGTGGAAATTACAACTCTACGTAGTATGACTAAAAGCCATCAACCGAATCCTCTACGGAAACTATCCAATCAGTTATTTATTGTCTGAATTCACAAAATATCCAGCCTCTTGCTGCAAGATGTTCTGTCCTGACAACTAAATTTGATAGAAAACCTGAAACTTGAACAATGATAGAGAAACTGTTCATGACCAGGGACCAAAACCAAAGGCCAGACAGGAGACATCCATTAAAGATACTGGCGGATCTCACATTCAACTTTTAATATATTTTTTTTATTTTATAAAAATTTGCAGAGGCTTGAAGGTCAAATGTACCATAAATAAGGTTTTTATGCTGATGGATCTCATTCGTTGTTCTATAGGGTTCATATTTATATGTCCCGATAAACTATAATCATAATATTTAATTAATTGTAGTGTCGTATAGTGTTTAACACAGTCTAATTAAGTTAAGTGCTGTAGTTAACATAATTTAAATATAAAATTTGTTACTTATTTAAATAAAAGTTTCAGATAGCTTACAAATTGTGATTTCTCAAATTTATTATAAGTTGCGTCGTGAAAAGAATTATGTTAGATTTAGCTGTTTAAAACTAAGATACTCGGCTGTTATGGACACTTCCATAAGCAGAACTGGCCCTAGAAAAACATTTTTAAATAGCATGCTCATACAATTGACTTATGAACAGAATCTCCTGTAATAATTTTGTATGGCTGTAATCTCAAATTTACTTAATATTTGCGAGACATATTCAACTTTCTAAGGATATTTTATTAAAAAATTTGAAAATATTAAAAATATCGGGGGTACCACCTAATTAACGTTTCAACTGTTTATTCAAAAAATAAAACGTCTTAAAGAAACGGTTCGTCAACATATTATTTTTTTTTAATGACGAGTTATTTTAAAGAACCGAAAATAAAATAAAACTTCTTAATTCAATTTTATTTTTTGAAATCCGTGCGTTAAATATGTCATTTAGCGGCTGATATTTCATTTGCGCATGTTTCACCGTTCGCTTTCTTTCCACCAGGCGAACGAGGATATGAGTGATGAACATTTCAAGAATAGGCATTCACCACCTTTTCACCGTTCACTTCACGTTCCCCAGTTCGAGAATACGGCCCCTGCAAAGATGTTTTATACATAGATATATATATTGTTAGTGAACTTCACTCCCTTGTTTTTTTTTATTCTTATCTTGATGCTGTTTAAGCGCAACAATGTACTAAATGGTACATTTTTTTTTATTATTATTTGAAATTATAGAAGTTTACAATTTAATTCAATAACACAATTGCTACATCAACAATATTTGTTTATTTAGCAGAAATTATATCTAATTTACTCTATTATAAATTAAACGGATCTACTTGTAATTGATTACAAAAATATATAATTATTACATGAACAATCATTCTTATCAGTCATTATATTAATTTCAAATGCACTTATACAAATTTGAAAAATATATGGACAAGATTATTTTCCTTACAGCAAGTTTTCTTATCAATTTGTTCTTTGGAAAAGCCGATTTAATTTGTGTCTTCCGCCAAAATTATGATTACGAATCCTTGATTTTAAAAGGCAATTGAAACAAACAATTTATATAAATTTTTTGGGGGACAATGGAAATTTACTAGTAAAAATATTTACATTTATACAGGGTAAATACCAAAATTTGAACAAACACATTTTTTTATCGGTTACGTTAAAGGTGAGTGAATATTTACAAAATCTCTACGCGAAAATTCCAAGAACTTGTTTTTAAGAGGCAATAAAAACACATTCAAATATTCTCAGTAAAAGTTTAAACAAGCTAAACCAACAAATGTTAACAAACCCTGTATTTTGTTGTCGGTTGAGTGTACCTCAAATCTCCAATGTAACCTCCTGGCTCATCTATTTAAATTTATACAAATAAAGGGTGTTTTTTATAGAGGTATAGAACTTTTAAATGGAATAAAACCAAGATGAATTTTTTAAATCGACATGAAATTTACTTTATTCGAAAGATAACCTTCTGGCATTATAATTTAAATATGACTTCTGGCATATGACCGCCACGGCTGGCTCGGACCTAGGCTAATCTGGAGGTCCAATTTTCGATGAATTTTTCCAACATTTGTGGCCGTATAACGGCAATAACGCGGCGAATGTTGTCCTCCAAGTGATCAATCGTTTCGGGCTTATCGGCGTAAACTAGCGACTTCACATATCCCCACAGAAAATAGTCTAGCGGCGTTAAGTCGCACGATCTTGGGGGCCAATTCACGGGTCCGAAACGTGAAACTATGCGGTTACCAAACGTTTCCTTCAATTAATCAATTGTGGCACGAGCTGTGTGACATGTTGCGCCGTCTTGTTGAAACCACAGCTCCTACACATCATAGTTGTTCAATTGATGAACGAAAAAGTCAGTAATCATGGCTCTATAGCGGTCACCATTGACTGTAACCTTCTGACCAGCATCGTTTTTAAAGAAGTACGGACCAGTGATTCCATCAGTCCATAAAGCACACCAGTCAGTTTTTCTGGATGTAACGATGTCTCAACATACACTTGAGGATTATCATCACTCCAAATACGGCAGTTTTGTTTATTGACGTATCCATTCAAACAAAAGTGAGCTTCATCGCTAAACAAAATTCGCTTATGAAAATCGGGATCAATGGCAATCTTGTTTTGGGCCCATTCACCGAATCTACGCCTAGCTAGGTGATCGTGTAGCTTCAATTCTTGCACGAGTTGGATTTTGTAAGCACGCAAACCAAGATCTTTCCACAAAATCTTTCATAAAGTGAATGGACACATATCCAATTCCTGTGCACGATGGCGGATAGACTAATTCGAGTCTTCCTCTACGCTACGCTCTACAGCAGCAATGACTTCTTCTGTACGCACTGTACGACGTCTCTGTAGATGCGTATTATCAATTAGAGTAAACGTGGTGCGAAAACGTTCCATAGTTAATCGAATTAATTGCTCTGATGAACGATTATGTTGACCGTAAAATGGACGTAGTGCGCGATACGTATTTCGAACAGAACCATGATTATCAAAATAAATTTGCACAATTTGGAAGCGTTGTTCAGGCGTCAGTCTTTTCATGTTAAAATGCCAAACCAAACAAAACATAAATCACTTGACAGCTGACAAAATGGCCACAAGTTAAAAAAGTGTTGCCAACTTAAAATTCTATACCTCTATAAAAAAAACACCCTTTAGATTTGTATTTGTAATTAAACCTTAATGTGGGAGATCTCTTTCTCATTTTTAAAGGTAAGAATCTGTGCTGAAGTGCTAAAACCCCATTCCTGTACCTGCTGGTACCATTTCATCGACTTCCATAGCAAAAGTGTCTTTGCCTATTGCAATTTAACGTATCGTCATTCTTGGTCTACGCAAAATTACATGCAGCGCGTCAGAATAGCATTTGAGGAACTTAATCCTCAGTCAGTAAGAAGAGTCACCCATGAAGAGTTCCTGCTTAGGTGCGGAAAATGTTTAAAAGTTCAAGGGCGTCAATTTGAACATTTACTGAAATAATTTTTGCAACTTTATTTTATTAACAACTAGTTTGCTCCACATTCTCCATAAATAATAAATAAGTTTAAATAATCTTCATGCGTGTAATTTAATCTCATGATTATTATTAATGAATGTCAAGTGGTAAGAAATAATGACAATTCTGTAGGGTTCGATTGTTTTATTTTCGCCACGCTTCGCCGTCATGGCCAATTAATAACAAAACTAAAAAGCCGTATAGTATTTTTACAATGGAAAAATTGCTCATATTTTGAAAACTACAAATTTTTGGAATAAACAACCTTATACAAAGTTACTTTTATTTTTGATGCTTAACATAATAAAATTATAAAAATAGGCGCTTTCTATTTGGAAAAATTGGCTTTTGACGATTTTTAAAATTTAATTTTTATTCTTTTTTGACCACTCTGTACTAATAATTTTCAAAATATCATAAAAAGTACACTAAAGTCGATCTTCGTCTACAAGAAAACTAACCCAAATTAAATAATAAAGACTTTCCTATAGGAAAAATTTATAGTTAAGTCTGGCAACGACATTTTTGACATAAAAATTTAAGTATGTCCAAAACGGTGAGACTTAAATATAGAACATTCTACATGAAATACTTCTAGAATTTTACGTGGCAATTAAAAATACAATAATATATAGAGTATTCCATTTAAAATAAGTAAGTTGACATCTACTTCCGGTATAATCGAAAGTGCCGCCATCTTGAAAATATCTCAGCCGACTGTCCTCCATGCATATTAGTCTTCTTCTTCTTTTTTCTCAGTCTATTGACGTCCACTCCTGGACATAAGCCTCTCCGATGGTCCTCCACTGGGATCTGTCTCTCGCCTTCTGGAGCCAGTCTTTTCCAGCAAACTGTCTTATATCATCTACCCATCTGCATTGTGGCCTGCCACGATTTCGGTTCGTTTCTCGCGGTTGCCATTGCAATAATTTACTCGTCCACCTATCGGGCTATTGTCTAGCTATGTGCCCCGCCCATTGCCACTTTAGTCGTGATATGCGTTCAATGACGTCAACTACTTTGGTTCTTGATCTTATTACTTGATTTCGTATTTTATCCCGTAACGAGATTCCTAACATTTGTCTCTCCATGGAGCGTTGAGTGACTCGGAGCCTATTTGCGTTTTGTTTGGTTAGTGTTATCGTTTCCATGCTGTAAGTAGCAACAGGCAAGATACACGTGATACACTTTCCGTTTAAAGTTGATTGGTGTGTTTCTATCTCTTAATACGTACTGCAACTTTCCAAAGGCAGCCCATGCCAGCCCTATTCTCCTTGTTATTTCCGCCGTTTGATTTTCTTTGCCCAGTTTCATGACGTGGCCTAAATAGATGTACTCTTGGACATTCTCTATGACTTCATTGTGAATCTCTATTTGTACATTTGCGTCAGGGCTCATTAACTTAGTTTTCCCCAAGTTCATCTTAAGTCCCACTTTTTTCGCCTCTTCATTGAAATCTTGAAGCATTTGTTTTAGCTCTTCTGAGTTGCTAGACATGACAACAACATCGTCGGCGAAACGAAGATGACTAAGATAAGAACCGTCGACTCTCAAACCTTTCTCATCTCAATTTAATTTTTTAAAGACATCTTTCAAAGCTAGCGTAAATAGTTTCGGAGAGATGACGTCTCCCTAACGCACACCTCTCATAACGTTTATTTTTTCGGTTTTTGTGTCTTCGTCGATTTCAACCTGTATAGTTGCGTTTTTATATATATTCTGTATGATAGTGGTATACCTGGAGTCAATTCTAGCATTATTAAGTGATTTCAAGATCGCCCATGTCTCTATAGAGTCAAAGGCCTTGTGAAAATCTACAAATGCCAGGGGTATAGGAATATTATATTCCGCCGGCTTGCTCCACAGGCTGGTAATAGTCAAGCTTTTCAGTCAGGCGATTTGTCAATATGCGGGTGAATAGTTTATATAGGTGGTTTAATAAACTGATTGGACGGTGGTTTTCTATATTTGTTGTGTCCCCTTTTTTGAAGAAAAGTACGACTTGTGCGTTATTCCATTGTTCTGGTACTCTACCTTCGTATAAGCATTTATTCATCAGTGTTTGTATCGCTTTTTCAAGACGGTCTTATTATATATATATATATATATATATATATATATATTTATATCTTAAACCTTTTGATAAATATTTTTGTCTAATATTTTCTTGGGTATAGGTTTTTCCATTAGAGAAACAAAGGACAACAATCTTTCTTGACGTTTCGCTCTATATAGTGAGCTTCTTCAAAAGAGCTGATATATTTATTTTACATCTACAAAATTACAAATTTTTTTTATAATAAACATATATCACAGTAATGTTTAGATGTTTGTTCATGTTTATGTAAGGATGTCGATGCGTTTTTAGTATACTTGTGTCCATTCACTCTATTTTCAATATATTGTGTCGTCATGCGTTGATTTTAAAAACACCCATAGTTTAGATACTGACAGAAATTATCATAAATTAGTCATCAAAGAAATGATACACATAAAAAAAGATAAAAATGTTTTAAATGACAAGCAAGATGTCAAAAACTTAAGTCAGATATACCATAATTTGATATTTTAATAAAATATACTTGAATCGACTCTATAATAAATATGAGTAATGATGCTTGGGACGATTTCATATACACTCATGCAAAGGAAAGAACGTTATTAAAAAATAAATAATAATCTTTTTTCCTATTTTTTGCTTTTTATAAAAAGAAATCTATCCATATCAATTGCATACCAAGTATCATAACTGAATTTTATTTTTAACATACACACAAAACTACTTTCAAGGTATGTACTATTTTATAATTTTCACTATTTTAACCTATTTTAACCAGTTGTATTGTTTTAAAATTTTAAACTTTAAGAATATTTTAAAATCTGTTTTATTTTTATTAATTTTAATTAAATTAAAAATATAAATGTGTATTACTGTGATATATGTTTATTATAAAAAAACTTTGTAATTTTGTAGATGTAAAATAAATATACCAGCTCTTTTGAAGAAGCTCACTAAGTAGAGCGAAACGTCAAGAAAAATTGTTGTCCTTTGTTTCTCTAATGGAAAAACCTATACCCAAGAAAATATTAGAATATATATATATATATATATATACTAGCGACCCGCCCCGGCTTCGCACGGGTGCAATGCTAATACTAAATACACTACAGAAAAACTGTGACTATTTATTTTATTTTTACAACAATTATTACATCGGCCTCCGACGCGCTATTTATAGGCACGCTGCCGCCGCCCCGGTCGGCCAGTACCGCCGCAAGCGCTACTTCCCGCAATTTTAAATCTGTAATATCTTCGAAAATATTCATTTAAATCTTGTGCTGTAAAGGACCATATAGATCTATATTAAATCAACAATGTATTTAAGCTATTTAATTGGATAAGGATTAATGCTGTATTGGTTAAAATCGCTTCAAAATTTGCCATTATTTGTCGTAAAAAGTAAATGACAAAAAAATGTTATTGTGGGATATCCATGAGAGATAGACATATACCATCGCGGAGTTTTCTGTAGACCTTTTCAATGTGTACAAATAATTAGTACATTATTTTGATAAATCTCGTAGGGTTCAGCCTGCGTTTGCAATGTAAGCGGAAAAAAATATGATAATTAACGACATCACATTAGAAACCTCAAAAATAACAGTATTTCTCCACTATTTAATGGATGTTATTATACATATAAACCTTCCTCTTGAATCACTCTATCTATTGAAAAAAACCGCATCAAAATCCGGTGCGTAGTTTTAAAGATTTAAGCATACAAAGGGACATAGGGACAGAGAAAGCGACTTTGTTTTATACTATGTAGTGATATTTATACGCTTCCTAGCTAGTAATAATTCAGTTGTTCTTGCGAAACAGTTCTAGTTTTTTTTTTGTTTCTTAGATACTAGTATTTTGAAAAAAGTAAAATTTGCTATGGTGCCTATTTTAAAAGAAATAAAAAAACATCTTTGCGAAGAATACGTGTGTAAAATTTTAATTTAAACGTTTCAGTTTTCGGGAATCATGTTCAGGATAAATGATTTCGGATGTACTTTTCAAACAGTAAAGATTTTTGCTTCGATATTTTTGGAAAATTTGATTAAATTACCTTATCTTAGCTTTTGTAGTCACAAAATCTAAAAGATCATCGATATTTTTTTCTCAGTAATACTTCTACAATCATTTTAACAGTACAACATACATACTATATCTAGCTTAAAATAAATGTTCTAAATTAATTTTTTTTTTGCAGCAACTTAGAGAAGTAATACCTCATATAAAGATGGAAAGAAAATTGTCAAAAATAGAAACACTTACGTTAGCGAAAAATTATATAATGGCTCTCACAAATGTCATATGTGAAATGAGAGGGGAAGAGAAACATTACACGTAAGTACTGGCCACTTCGAACTTAAAAAGTTTATTTAAACTGTAGCTATTGTTGTTAGTTGTTTTGAATTTATAAAAATAAATAAATAACTTTAATGCAATATCCTTTAGAGAAATGCGCGATTATTTTTCGGAAAGTTGGGATTTTTAAACGAAATAAAATTTATACCAATAATATACCAAGTTTTTTAAACAGACTGAAAAGTATAAAATAATTTGTCACATTGTCCTGAAAATTTGTGACTGTAAATTTGTGACAATACTTGAATGATTTAAAACGAAAAACGTGGGGGGCATGTAATAGATCAGCGGTTCCCAACCTTTTTCTTCTTGAAAACCCCTTGTAGTCATTAGGAGTAGTATGGCTGCGATTCTAGCATGCATTTTGAAAATGGTGATACCTGAATCTTGTAAAGACAGATTTAAATCAAAATATCGGCTAAATATGCAAGTCTTTACAGCCAAAGTATGTCAGATATACAAGAAGACAAATGAAATGGATGGTCAAGAAAAAGTGCTTGAACTTCAGACTTTAACAGCGGTTCAAAACATTGCCACAAGAAAGCCATCTAACTTCTGTATGAAATAGTAATGAGGACACCAGAAGGCTTTCAAAGTCCTCACAAAGTACACGGAATAGACGATGTGATAAAATATTTGGTAAAAATTTGCAAAGCGTGAAAAGCATGAAAATTATGTTTTTTGGAAAAAATTTAGATACTCAAACCCTATTTCGAGGTCCTAGAACACAATTCTGGCCTTGATTTTCACTATTTTTCCTCACTTTCCCGGAAAACTCAAAAAAAGAAAAGCGTCACTTCACAAAGCACTTTCTTTTCAGTTAAAAACCGAATTTACGTATTTATTTTCAACGGAACTAGTTAAAAAATATTGTACGTAATATATTTCAATTATTTTTGCACAAATTTTAGCAAACCAATTTAGAAAAACTTATATTTTCAGTGAAAAATCAAAAACACGTCTCGAAAACGTCAAACGTCAAAATATATAAACTGGCCGCCGAATCACGTAAAAAAGTGCAACGTTGCCAGATGTAAAATTTCTTCATAATATAAACTATAAGATTTGTCCTTCTCAGTCAACAACATAGTTTAATTTTTTTTAATATTCAGAACAGTTTCTAAGTAAAAATAATCTTAACTCTTCAAAATTATTAGTTGGTTTTGGTTAGAATAGGTTGGTTCAGGTTTAGCTTGATTTTGGAAAACAGAAACTAACCTGAACTAATTTAAATTAACCTAGATTTAAAGTTTCTTGGTATAAACTTTACCCATTACAGTTAACAACATAGTTTAATGTTTATAACGTATAAAAAGGGGTACAATGAATCTTAACCTTCCAAAACTTTTGGTTAGTTCTGGTAAGTATAGGTTAACATTAGTCTTGGTTACTTTAAAAAACTGAAATTAACCTGAACTAACCAAAATTGACCTAGATTTTTTAGTTAAAAAATGTCATTGTCCAGCAGAAACCACGTGGAGGCGGGACAAGCTCTGCCACTCGACACTTTCTGCTGACGGACATAAGCAATATGATCAATTCATATTATCCGTTTAAAACTACTGGTATTTGGAGGGAAACAAACAAAAGCAACTATAATCCTTAAAACCTTTAATATTTAGAGTCAAAATCGCACATCAAAGTACTGGTATTTGAAGAGAGACAAACAAAAGCAACTATAATCCTTAAAACCTTTATTATTTAGAGTCAAAATCGCACATGGAAGGCATAGACATAACAGTAATTAATAGTACTTCAATAATCAAAGGAAACGAAAACATTCTTTTTGGAACCTTTTCTTTCCAATTCAAGCAGAAAGAGAAGAATATTTACAGAAATCGTTTTTGCAATCAGGCAACATCGCCGACTTCAACAGTACGCCATATTTAGCGAACTATGCAAACTATTATTTTTTGGTGCCGGCCGTTTTCTTTTGATTTGGTTGTGATTTTTGTCGTGGTAATTTTTCGGATTTTTTCGATAAAAAAAGTGCATATTTTTGAATTTTTGTATAATGTAGAAGCTTCTATCACTGTGGAATTCGTTGTTATAACAAAAGTTTAACGATTTAGTGAAAAAAATTGAACCTAAAGTGAAAAGTTATTTTCTCTGATTTCCGCAAAATTGAGGAAAAATTACGGAAAACTGAAGTCAGAATCGTGTTCTATGACCATGAAATAGGGGGTATGTATCAAGATTTTTTCAAAAAAAACGTCATTTTCGTATCATTTCACTCTTTACGAATTTTTTCCAAATATTTTATATTTTTTATTCCTTTTTAAAAACGTGACATAATTTTTTTTATTTATATAATTATTTTCCGCCTTTTGGTATTTAGTTTAAAATTAATTCCATAATTTGTACCGAATACAAAAAATATATTGCAAAATTTGTACCGAACAGACAAATAAACAAACGGACAGACAAGTTAATATTGCGTTGTCATCCTGTTCTGAGCTATGTTTAAAATTTCAAGTCTCTAACTCATCAGGAAGTTAGGAGACCTCTTCTTCGGAGATATGTGCTCCTAAAGAGGTGAGATAGAATCAAGTTTTTTACAAATAATTATTGAACCACCAGGTATATTTGATTTTTTTTAATACGATGTATACCAGGTAAAATCCTTCAAATTACTATCCGTTTTTGAACAAAACGTCCCGTTCATAAATATTCATAATTTTCCATAATTTTTGCCCCTACTGTATATACAACCACGCATCACGTTTCCTAGACAACTGTACCAATTAGTTTCAGTCATTCGTACATCATCACGCAACCGCAATTAATCTATTAAAAAGTAGTAAAACACATATTTTTTTATTATGAAAAAATGATCGTAATGCCAGCAATAACAGTTTTATATGTCCAAAATAACAATAACATGTGCTTAATTTTATTCGGATATTAAAACCCCCGAGTTATTTTATTGCCCATAAAATGATTAATTGTTACCGGGGCCATAGAATATTATGAGCCTGGGCTTAGTGCTGTGATGTTGGACTGTGGACAAAAAATATAATATTGTGTGATAAACATATAGAAATTATATCCGACGGTTTTAACAAATTTCGGTGTCGGAATTATAATCATGAAAGCACAGGTCAAAAAACGGTGACAATAACGTAAAAAGTGTACAAGGATTTACATTTATGTTAGAGACCGATTCCATTCAAAATCATACAGTGAAAATAGCGAAAAAATAAAATTCTCGTGAAATATATTATTCTAGAATCAAAAAAGTGTACATCTATTTTGCCGTTTTGAAAAAAAAATCATTTTCAAAGAATTTATGAGATTTTAATGTTGAACTTTGCAATGAAGAAAAATGAGTAATTTTTAATGCAAAATTGTATATTTTTAGGACTAATTTACGTAATTTAGTTTTCTCTCATGGGTCATAAAGTTTCGGAAAAAAAGCTCGACAACTTCCGCAAAACAACAAAATACTTCTTCTTCTTCTTCCTCTTTTATTTAAGACGACGTCTTTTTTTCTGCTATATTAAGCCTCCTGTGATATTGATGTCCAACATTCGTGCCATCGTTTTGGAGGTCGACCAGTGGGTCTTCTAATGTTTGGTATCTCGTTGTCAGTGCTGTCAAATGTTCCACAGAAAAATACATGCAAGTTTTATATTTATTCCTGGCAATTCCTGATAAAATGCGAGTGATAAGAAAAAGCTGACATTGCTCAATTACATTGAATATTAGAAAAAGACAGATAACAAGATTATCCATCTTTTAAATTTTAGACTGCAAAACCATAAAATAAAGAAAGAAATAACTACATGTGAGAAGCAATTGTATATACATTTCGCCTTAATATTTTATCAATTTCTGAGTATAAGATATCTATTCCTGGCAAATCCCTGGCATGTTAGTATTCCTGGCAAAATTACCGGCAAAGCTAATTATTCCTGGCAAATGCAAGGAATTACTGGCAAATTGACAGCCCTGCTCGTTCTATACACTTTTTTGTGTTCTAGAATAATGTATTTCACGCCGAAAGCATTCTATTTTTTGAATATTTTCACTGCATGAATTTGAATAGGATCGCTCTAGGGAAAGTGAACCAACTAAAAATATCCTAGTTCACTAAATATATTGAAATTCTTATCTTCAAAGTGCCTGGCAAGTCTTTAACAGGTAGAAGTGACAAACTTTGAAAATACAACTTCTTTTAAAAAGTTCCATATTACGGCATAAGTTTCCTGAATAATTTTAAAACACTGTGTTTGTCGACTCGAAATTCGCACTGTAGATTGGACATGCTTGTTTCATCAGCTAAATATCACAATGTTAATTCCAACCTAGTAATAGGAGTATAGCTCTATGCATCTATGCATTTCCATATTGTGTTTCCTGATTATTGGTGCAACAAGAGCGAAGAGCTCCTCAAATAGGATCATTTTCTTGCATTTCTTGAATTAAATTCTTAATATGTCCAAGTCTTTCTCTAGAGTTTTCCTTAAATATAGACCGGACCCAGTAGCGACGACTTTTCTGTTTTATTTTTTTTTAATAAAGATTATATCAATAATTTCTTTACTTTTTGTAACTTTTTTTTCTAGATTACAACACTGCTTTAATTAATGTTTTATTTTGCTTAATTTTAATTTTTAAATAAAATATAACCAAAAATTCTGATAAAAGTTAGGTTAAGACAAAAAAAACCCAATCCTTTATGTCATAAAGGGGACTGCGAAAGGAAATGGCCCTTGTGGACGATACATTTTTAACTTAAAAGGACGTAATACGCTTACGCTCAGATTTTTCTTGTCATCTGGACTCACCCTTAGATAGAGCACTATCTCAGAACATAAGTGTGAAAGTCCCTCCCAAGGCAGTGCATCGCCATCTGTAAACCGCTTTATATTCACTGTAAGTATAAAGATCTTTACGACATTAAACATGCAGATTATGTGGAATGTTGGGAGATGGCGCCTCTTGTATTACACTTTATATTTAATTTTGTTTCTATTTGTTGACCGTGTAGTTATTAATTAGTTTTTACTTTTTTGGGTTTCGGTCATATTATTACTTTATAAAAAAATTAACACATGTTTTTTTCTGACGTTTCGGTTTATTTTATTGATTAAACCATCTTCAGAGAATTACTAATGTCACTTGAAACACTTACATTTAACTATTTTATTACTTTAATACAATATAATTAAACATTTCTTATTTAATATAAATATAAATATAGAAAACTATTATTTTTTGATGCATTTTTTTTCACATCTGGTTTGTTTTGCTTTTGACAGAGTACTCTGCAGAAAAATACTTGCAAGTTTTATATTTATTCCTGACAATTCCGGGCAAAATGCGTTATAAAAAAGCCGATATTGCTCAATTAAAATGAATACTAGAAAAAGATAGATGATAACAAGACTGTCCATCCTTTAAATTTTAGACTGCAAAACGATAAAATAAAAAAGAAAAAAATAACATGGTGGAAGTAGAGAGATTTAATTTTAGAGATGGGGCATGTTATCGATTTTCATAGACTTGCCATTAATTTTATATATATTTCGCCTTAATATTTTATACATTTCTAAGTACAAGATATCTATTCCTGGTAAACTCTGGCATGACAGTATTCCTGGCAAAATTACTGGCATAGCTAATTATTCCTGGCAAATGCAAGGAATTACTGGCAAATTGACAGCCCTGGTTGTAACCTGCACAGCGTGCTCATTCTCTAAAGCATCCGCAGCGTGGACAGTTTGATGAACTGTCATGAAAGACTGATTTTGGCTCTGGTTTGTCATAAATTCGGTAGAAAGGCAGAAAAATCTCATAGTAGGGTCAGGCGATATTTCCAAGGATATCAATATGTATCGTATCTCATTTCAAATCTAAAAATATATTGAAACGCCCGGTACTTTGTTATAAAAGTATCGTTCATATGTTTGTTTTGGAACTTCGTCTTCGAAAATGTAACGACAAATTGACTGTTGCACCAGCGGAATTTACCTGTGAACATCACAATTTGCATGTGTCTTCGGTTTACAATTTAATAAAATAATCAACAAACCAAAGTAACTAAAAACTCTCAGACAGATGAGTGATGCCCTGCAAAAACAGATTATGGACAGCAAATCACAGAATAATACTGGTTGATACTGTAAATTGGCACAGTCATTCCAGCATAAAGATACCCGAAAGTATCAAATTATTATGTTCAAAGCGTCTATAGGTGACGGTACACTACCATAGAAGCTTTCACACTTTCCTGGTATTCCTGCAATCTGAGTTAATCCCCTTTCTCTAATCGTATTAGAACAGAGGACGTCTGTCGGTGATAATAGCCCGATCAAAGTAATGTCTTAAGAGCACAAGTTGGACAAGTGTTAATTTAATGGATATTTTTAATGTTGTTAATTTTCAGAAGTATTAATCGACTATTAATATTGAATAAGAATGTGTGTCTTTGAAGGTTAAAATGCTCTCAATTTCCAAAACATATTTCCTATTTTCTTTATATGCTTATTTCTCTTTCAGATTCCAAGACGTCGAAAGTGATAGCAACATAGATGTAGAACCCACCGACGAAACCAATAATAACAGCATGTACCAAGAAAATTTAGAAACATTTCCAGATAATGCGATGGTTAACTAGAAAAACTAACCTAAAACTAACTGGAAGTCAAATACTGACGCCTGCTTTATCGGGCTCGATATACGAAAGCAGTTAACCGCCTATTTGTTAACTGCCGTTTAACTGAAACTGAAAATAAGGCCCTTAAAGTGGCTCACAATGCAAACGTACGGGGTCTTTATTTTTATGGTTTCACCAATGACCCTATGGCGTAAGTTTACGTTCTGTTTTAAAAAAGATGAGTGATTTTGGTTGTGATCCCCTTTAATTGTTACCACAAGGTTAACCAAGTCAATTGAATCTTTAAAATTCTGAAGTGTTGTTTCAAACGGTTATGGGTTATTCCAAGTCAAATAACTGGTTTTGAGTTTGACTCCATATTTTTAGATTTCTCTACATATATATATATATATATATATATATATATATATATATATATATATATATATATATATATATATATAATTTATATTTGCATCTTAAACCTTTGTTAATATATTTCTGGAATTCTTTCTTGGGTATAGGTTTTTTATTTGAAAATCAAAAAACGACAATTTTTCTAACGTTTCGCTCTAACATAGTGAGATTCTTCAAAGTTATTTTATATTCATGTCGAATCTTGAAAGTAGCTTTGTTCGAATGTAGCAACATTCAAGATTCGACATGAACATAAAATAACTTTGAAGAAGCTCACTATGTTAGAGCGAAACGTCAGAAAAACCTATACCCAAGAAAGAATTCCAGAATATATATATATATATATATATATATATATATATATATATATAATGAATTGAAAGCTTTTTTATGCTCGTAAGAATTAGTGATACCTATTTTGAAATAGCCTAAAGAGGGATAAACATCCCTTATATAACTTTTTTGTACGGCACTTGGCATGTTTATTTAAATTTTTCGTGGACTACTGAATTTAAGCGTTTAGGTGTTCAAGAAGCTGAGATGTCCTCGTTTGAAATCCCACAATGGGCTAATTTTTGCCCATTTTTCGCATATTTCCAAGAAGCTTACTAAATCTAAAGTTTTGAATCGATATGAATTCAGAAAAAATAATTTTCTTCGTCTTGAAAAGACCTATTCAATTGTTAAATTGTTGTATACATGTTTATAACCCCATTTTTACAAATTTTCATGATTTTTAGTCCCACATAGAATCTTAGATTGTAATTCTTTCTTGATTGATGTCTTATTTTTTTCATCTTAAAAAGATTTTCAATTTTTATTTTGAAAAGCTCAGATTGGTTAAAAAAAACAGAGATATCAGTATTTAAAGGGAGGTCTGTTTTCGAAAAACAACTTATATTCAGGAGGCTAATGCAAAAAATATATATTTTTGTTTTAGAGGTCTAAATCCTTTCTTAAAAGTCTAAGAAACATTGAAAAAATTGTAGCTCTAGTATTTGGGCCCTTATATTCTTTTTTCGACTTAAAAATAGCAATTTTTTTTCCTTTTGTTTGTTTTCTTTAGATTACTTTTACAAATTTAATACTCGTCAAAACAAGATTTTGGCTGGATTTAATTTCTAAAAAAAATTTTCTTTGTCTTGAAAAGACCTTTTGAACTAGTAAATTTATTTTATACTTTTATTGCTAATTTTCTTAAATTTTAGATATACTTTAAACTTAAATGTGATTTCGAGTTTTGATTATTTTCCTCATATAAAATTTAGTTTTTTGTTTTGGAAAAACTTTTAATTCATTTTTCGAAAAATTATAATTGCTTATAAAATTTCGGAAAATGAACACTTTTTTTTCGAAATTCGATGTTCTTTACATGGCTGGTTTTGTTCATATCGAGTTAAAACTAGATCTGCAAATATACGATTCATAAATCGCATTTTACAATAATAAACCACTAAAAGTTACGGTGTTTCGTCCTGACTAACGGCGATGGACTCATCAGTTGGTTTCGCCGCTGCCTTTCCCAGACACCTTTTACGTACTTTCTATATATCGGATCTTATATTTGAACTTAAACCTCGACGGAATCTATAGGTAAGATATTGTGTGCGCGGTTGTTCATACAACAAAAAAAGGCCCATTTTGGGTTGTTGATTACCGGACAGACTCGATATTGCTCCTCTAAACACATTATTTGAGCAGCCTGTCCGGACATCAACAACCCAGACATATCCACCTGAACGAGTTTTTGTTGGCGTCTTAAAATTTAATTGAAAATTCTTGGCTACGAACAATACATTGCGGAAACGTGAGTAACTACAATACATTGAAGAAGCTCAATCCGAAACGTGATTACAGAACTTCATCCAAGTATCGGAACATTCTGATCATTACCTTCGACATATGCAATCTAACAACTGTCTTATAAACAGCTTTAAAAATTAAAAAAACGGTAAACAAGACACAGTGGCGACATCTCGACGGATCACTTAATAACACAAGAACAATATAAAACCGTCGTGTAATGACGCGCCACTAAATTAAAAAAGAAATATATCAAAACTGTATACACGAAACGTGCCGCCCAACAGATAGATGTCGCATCATTCGGCACTGGCAACCAAACTAACACCGAGTTCCGCAGTTCAAGAAAGGTGTCGCTCCAATGAACGATTTTATCGCGCCGTTACATGGCAGTTTTATACATCATTGTTAGTTTGTGTTGCTCTTGTGTTATTGAGTGATTCGACGAGATGTCGCTACTGTGTCTTTTTTTGCTGTTTTTTTTTTTAATTTTAAAATCTGTTTATAGGGCCACAGTAGCAGAATAATGGGTTTAACCGAACCTAATGCTTTGGTCGGTCTCCTACTAGCTCTTCTCTATTGTTTTTTGGAGTTTAGGCAATCGTGCATGACAAGAGGGACATCGTTGTTACACCTCGCTCAATCGAGCTAGTTTCGTCCTCTAGATTTTCCTCACTGTTACACAAAAAAATAGTTGGCGCAACGATTTTCGGGAATTTCGAGTTTGGTTTTTTTTGGTATAGATGGCGATGATAATTCCATTAACGTTACCTTGGTTGCCTAAGTAACCAACATTTAACAAAATAACCTTAAACTTTGTCAGCTAGCTAGTTTCTCCTACAGTAAATTGGTTGGGCAATCCACACGCCCAAAGAGAACGAGAAGAATCAATCGGTTAACTTTTTTCAAATATCTTTCCCATAGGAAACTTTTTAAATAAGCAGAAATTTCAAAATTATGTTAATAAATTCTATAAGATCAGTGCCGGTAATTTGGTGAACAGCTTGGCTATTCTATTATAGATGGCATCACTTCTAATATTGCCTATATATAATTATATCAATGCAAAGCAAGTTGTAGATGATTTTTCCTCATGATTTTATCAAACGTCTCGATTTCTAATTAACATAAAATCACATCGAGCGGTCCATTGATTTATTTCAAGCTTTTAAGCATCTACTGCTGAAAGCAATCTTAAATATTCCGCGTGCATTAATAGTAGAACAAGAAAGAGAAAGCGAATAGCAATACATGTTGTCTCTCTCACTCCGAAAATTTTGCATTGATTTTCTCCTTATCACATTCGGAGCGAGAGAGATAGCGTGTACTGTTATTTGCATTTTCTTTTTTTTACCATGTAATTCGTGCAAAGTTCTGAATGCATTTTCCATTGGTATAGGCTCGAAGTTTTAACCAAAGAGTATTGAATGCATTGTCTTTCTTATGTAGAGTGCCGTTCTTTGCCTCCATCATTTATTCTTCTCAATTTTTAGATTACTTTCGGACATAGCAACTGTTTTTAGGATTCTTTTTTGTGGCTTTATTTCCACGTGGTCATACCATACGAGTTGTTTTTGTTGAATATCTTCTACTATTGTGCTGACTTGCTCAAATTTCATACTCTATCGTTTTCAGCCCTACCCATGCTTGACCACCATTAGTCAGTCCATTTCTAGCTGTAGAAGTTGTAGAGTACTATATTTTAAAAATATTTTCTTTCGAGTGATACCCTCTTTGACCAGAGAACTGAACTAAGATATTATATGACTATTGGTTGATCTTATCAGCTGTCTTTTTTTCTGTTCTGCCATCTCTATCTACTTTTTTACCTAAAAACACATAATGTTTACGAACATCAATTACTTCTTCGTGTTTCTGTTCCAATACATAGATTTTTGTTCTTCTTAAAGTTCACTATTAATTCCCAGTTCTGATATTCTTCGAAGGGTTTTCTGTTCATAAATTTCGCGTATTCTTTATCTGAAAGTTGCAAAATGTAATGTGTATACGTCACCGGTGTAATTGAATTACTGAACACCTGGCGGCAAAAAGATACACTGTATATATATTTATGTATTGAATATTAATATGATAAATTGTAGTGCCAAAAAGTTCCAACAAACCACTCGAGATATATCTTATTTGACATGGAGTAATCCAAATGTGACAAATGTCTCTAAACATTCCAGGTTGTATACTTAAGATTTTAAAAAAGACCATTCCATTTTAAGGTAGTTGATAGTTTTTAGATAGGTCAATTTAGATATGTAAAAATTGCTGTACGTGTTAAATTTAAAAATCGCCTAATGTATATTCTGAAGAGTGTATCTGTATATAAGCCCCAGAAAGATTTATAATTATACAGGGTAAATTAATGAAAGCATTTCAGGAGGTCTGCGAGAGAGTTTGATGCACAATCAAAAAATATTAATATGACATCGATATATTGTTTAGCTTTTAAAGCCGAAAAAGTGAAAATAATTTTATTTATTTTGAAATCTACAGAGTGTTCGATAAATATATGTACAAAAAGCGTTAAGATAACCTTATTGTTTCATATAATTTTTCCTAAGGGGTCTAGTAACGGAAATGAGGGGCCTAAAAGAAGTACCAGTGATCCTTAAATCATCATCATTATCATCAGCTCATCTCATCCCTCGCCAAATATAAGCGTTTGTCAATTCATTCCTATCATTTATTCTCGGCATGCAGTTATTTTCTGCTCTTTATTTAATCTCATCGATCCATCTGATTTGAAGTCTATCTCTGGTTCTCCTATATTTTCTTGGTTTCCATCTGATAATTCGACGTATCCTAACGAATAACTCTTTCATTCGTCGATATGACCAGCCTAGTTCCATCTGAGTGTATAAATCGATCGTCTGTTACCTTAAATCTTAGTCTGATATCATGATTAGGTATGAAATCTTGGAACCTGATCCCAAATATTCTTCTTTCTCTCTCAACATAAAAATTTCTATCCTTTGAGACACGGTAATTTTCATTTTCGGTTAAAAAAAATTCGCACCGAAAAGTAGTCCAAACGATTTTTCAAAAAAAAAAATTAACTCGATAAAACAATTCCAAAGTAATTTAAATAAATGCTCTTATCAGGCATTATTTTAATCCCAATTAGTGTAAAAAAGCCAAATTTGAAAATAATACGTTTAAATAGCTTTCTAAAAGATTATTCCAGAAAAAGAATTAAAAAAAAAACAAGAAAAACAACTATTTAAATTATTTAAACAAAATATTACTGAAGTTATTCATCTCCAGCGTTTCTCCTTAACTTTCCAAAAGATAAATCAAAAATCAATACTTTGTTAATTAAACGTCTAACGAATCTCAAATTGTAACTAAAGAATATGACTTTTTACAAGCACCACCGGATTCTCGATAAATATGCGTTAGATAAACCCGTATTCGATCCATCGATAGAAATAATTATTAGTTTGTAGTACAACCCTGTAAGGATAATGGCTTTCCCGAAAGTTTCGATCTTTTGTTAATAGAAGGCATTAGTAATCCGTATTTTGAGTTTTTATTATTCGCCTGAGCATCTTGAAATTTAAAAAAAGTTAATCAAACTATTCCACGTCTAAGGTCATATAAAAAAAACCCTACTCGCTTTTTTAGCCATTTCTCACATTTTACTTATTCTTATTTCTGTCGAATAGGTAAAAAAACTGATCAAAAGATGAAACTTTTGCACATATAGACAAATATAGCATTCTCTTGTTTCCTTATGATGTGCAAATTTGTTTAATTTAAAACATTCTATAGGTAGGAGCCGATACTTTATGCTATGATCATCCTTGGCATTTATCCCTTTTGGGTAGGGGTAGGATTTTTTCAACAGCTTTATTTTAAGATATTTAAAGGGATCTGACCGTTGTAGTATTATGTCTTAAAATATGTTCCATTTTTGTAGACAACATATAAACGACCCAAAATTAATAAAACTGAATCATTCTTAAGTTTAATAAATGATTTATTTTTTCATTTATGGGTAACGGTTTTTGGGTACTGACATAAAATACACACTTCAATTGTCCAAATTCATATTATGAGTGGCAAAAGAATTCCTCTGTTTAGTGCAACATACTTATAACTCTCTCTCTCTCTCTCTTTGTCAACCTCTGTCCATCCACTCCTGGATATAGGTCTCTCTCAATTGTTTCCATCTTTCTCTATTCTTCGCCAATCTCATCCACTGTTTGCCCGCCACTGTCCTTATGTCGTCTACCCATCTTTTTTGAGGTCTTCCCCTGCTTCTTGTTTTCTCCCTCGGTCTCCATTCCAGGATTCTTCGCGTCTATCTGTTGTCCCCATATCGGGCTATGTGACCAACCCATCGCCACTTCATCTTTGCAACCTCCTTCACGATGTCTTTGACTTCCGTTCTGCGTCTTATCTCGGTGTTTCTAATCCTGTCTCTTAATGATATTCCAAGCATGTTTCTTTCCATCGCTCTTTGGACTGTTTCTAATTTTTTAGCGGACTTTTTGGTGAGGGACATGGTCTCTAATCCATACGTACATACCGGTAATATGCATGTATCGTATACTTTTCTTTTTAGATTTATGAGAATTGAATTGTTTTTCAGGATGTATGCAAGTTTACCGAAAGCGGCCCGTGTCAGCTGTGTGCTTCTTTTTATTTCAGCATCCTGGTTTGATTTCCCTAGTCTGATGTCATGACCCAAGTATACATAGTGTTCGACGTTTTCTATCCTCTAGTTCTGTATTGTTATGTTTGCCTGTTCGTGGCTCATTATTTTTGTTTTGTTGTAGTTCATTTTAAGACCTACAGATGCGGATACGTCATTTAGCTGTTGTAGCATTTCGTTCAATTCTTGGAGATTACTTGCTATTAAGATTATGTCAGCAGCAAATCTGAGATGGTTCAGGTATATTCCGTCGATGTTTATACCTTTGATGTCCCATTTAAGTTCGTTAAAAATGTCCTCTAGGACTAGGGTGAACCGTTTTGGCGAGATAGTGTCCCCTTGTCTCACTCCCCTTTGTAGTTTTATGGGGTTTGTTTTCGTCTTGTCATCTATTTTTATTTGAATGATTGCATTTTCGTATATGTTCTTTATAATGTTTATATATCCTTGAATCGATTCTTGCGTTTTCTAAGGATTATAATACTGCCCATATTTCGACGGAGTCGAATGCCTTCTGGAAATCTACAAAAGCCATATGAAGCGGTACGTTATATTCGGTGCACTTCTCAATTAGTATTCTTATGGTGTGTAGGTGATCTGTGGTGCTAAAGTGTTTTCTGAATTCCAGCTTGTTCGACAGGTTGGTAAAAATCAAGTTTGTTTGTTATGCGGTTGGTTATGATTATGGTTAACACCTTGTAGGTGTGTGATAGTAGGGATATTGGTCTCTAAAATAATAATAAAATAACTACAAGTCGTAATTAATTACTTCTACAAATATTGCTAGGGTGTGTATGAGTTCTTGAGAATGGTGGATTTATTCGAAACAAATGTGGAATACCTTTTTTTAGACACTTGTCTAAAATATCTAAAGAACTAGTTTTAGCTATGAAAATTGACACCTATCAAAATTTAGAGTTTAGTGGCAAATCCATTCCCGACTTCTTTGGTAATGTCAAAGAATGACTATAGCCTGGATTCGCCAGTCTTTATCGCTTATAGAACACTTCAAAATTTCATTAAAAATTACAAGTTCGTTCAGAGACTACACAGTTCCCCATATCTTCGTTACGAGTCACCTTAGAAATATATATATATATATATATATATATATATATATATATATATATATATATATATATATATGACACACAGGTTATTTTAACTCCTTATGTATACTGAGAGTTAGAGTTTGGCATATACTTACCGAACACCTTGAATACATTTTCATGAAAATGTTGGTACCAATTGTACTTATTGAGCTTTTAGTGGCTTTAAGTTTCAAATAAAAGTAGTATATTAAGATATTTCAAAAACGATATCATTGTAAACATATTTTCTATGGACCATATTACATGTCATATCGCATAATATTGTTAAAAATCAGTAAAATATTTCCTTGCCAAAACTGAAAATGAGTAAAGTCTGAAATAATTAACAGAAATGTAGACTTTAGATAATATATTTTTATGGATATATTTTGTTTTGGGCCTAGGTCCGATATGTAATACAAAGGAAATGTTCTAGAACATTTATTTACCTTATATTTTTTGCAACGGAGTCCATATATTATAAACTAAGTCATTTTTATAAAATGTAAGTTATTAGAATAGTGTATATAATATGTTAATATTATAAAAATTGAAGCTTTGTTGTATTTATAGAAGGAACTTTTTACCCTTTTAGCATGTATGTCGGGGACTATTTCAATTTATAACTTGGGTATATTAGACTTTGAAAAAATATTAAATGCAAATGTAATTTTTCTTTCTGGAAATTATTAAATTCGAGACTTTAAAGATTTGAAATTTCCAAAAATAAAAATTCTATTTACGTTTTGTTTATTTTTGCTTATTAGTCTAATCTTCCACTCATTGCCTTTTACTATTTAGCACACTTTTAACGCCATCTGTTAAGTGAGAAGTAAAACTCTGTTTGTTTTATGCTGTACAGACATCCTTATAGTCCAGTAGATGTCACGTCTATTTCAACATAACAACTGAAACTTTGTGAGTCCCTTCTGAGTCCAACTTTTTTATTTGGGAAAATTCTCGTACACTTTTTTTACGTTTAAATTGCAGGATAATTTGGTGAAAATGCACACGTGCGAGAATTTTTGCAAATTTTCACAAAGTTTCAGAAAACTGGTAATAAAGTTGAAATAAGAATTACGTCCTGGGAACTATTATTATTCTTTTTGTTCTACTACATGTATATAAAGTCTCTTTTTTCCCCCTAGGGAAGAAAATATTTTTTCTTCCCTGTTACCTTGAAATCCCAGTGCTGGCTGTGTCAGAATAAATGACAAAATTACTGGAACGGCTTTTTATTATAATTCTATTTATTAAATACCTATTTTTTTTTATCTTAGTAGTAGAAACAGAATCATATTTTCTATATTATATTTCTAACAATTCTTATTTGTAAAATTTCATAACTTTTAGTGGCTAAAATATCACTATTTTGTAAAAAACTATATATGTATAAAAACCATGTCAAAAATTCCTAATTTATTATTTTTTACATATTCATTTCGTTTATATAAAGTGTAAAACGGCGCAGTTAGTGAAGAGATTATCTAAAAAATACCGGCTATGTAATCTCAAAAACTGTATATAGAGTTTATGTAGCGGATTTTTTATTTTTAGAAAAAAACAATTTAGCTTTTAGGATTAGTCAAAATATAATAGATGCAAAAATTGATGAAATAAAAAAGACGGTTTTTGTAACTTTAGATTTTAAAAAATGTCTATGTTGGTAATACACGGTGAATTTTTTGAATTTAATTAGCTTAGACCTTCTTATTAGATATTCAAGTCAGTTTTCGCTATAATACCTTTTTGAGGTCACCGAAAACTTTGGCTGACGCAAATCCAAGTGATCCTTCTGGTTATTTAAGTTCCACTGTACTCTGGGCTTTAAAAAGTAGGAATTATTTCCAACACTGCTACTCTATCTTGGAATATGTTTTGCCACTTTAGAATTACCTTTCTTCTTTGGAAGATTTAATTATCTTTTTTATTTCATTAATCTTTGGTGTAAGAAGAAACACGTTGTAAAGTTACCTGAAAAAACATTGTAGGGTATTTTGGGAATACTCAATAAAGCTCAAGTAGTATAGGGTAGATATGTCATTAAAGGTAGCAGACTAAATAAATCACTTCCTTTTGACTTCTGGAACATAATCATATCAACTGTGAGCATCATGAAATGCAATCCGAAAATAAAGCTGTTATAATTATAAGTTTATTAAACAACAATTAACAAGAATAAAATGCTAAAAGAACCCGTGAAGTAGTGCAAAATTATGTATTTTAATAAGAAACCTTACATTAATTACCCTGGTAAAAGAGAACAAAAAAGAAATGTTTATTTTGAATATTTTTAATAACAGTACAAAAAGTGATTGTACATTTGTTTTCAAGGGTTTATCAAACTCATTAAAGACCTATTTAATTTTCTGTTCAATCAACAAGGGGCGCGTATCCGTTCTGACCTTATTTTGAACCGATTTAATGTTATTATTTTTATTTTAAGCCACCTTACATTTATAAAAATAATAATAAGTCACAAATTAGGGATAATTTAGTAACAAATCTAAAAAAGTACAACATAATTTTTACTCATGAAGGATTGGTTGAATTTTAAATATGTTATGTATTTTATCTATCTGATCAAATGACTCAATGGGCACAAATGTCCCATATATTTCCTCTCAAGCGTCGTCATGTTATGTGACGTCATAATAGGTAATATCATGTCACAGAACATCAAGATTTAAATAACATTCTTTTATCTTAATTCTAATGACTAGAGATTTGTTTAATAACACGTAACACATTTACACATGCTATAAAAAACTGTTCCTTTGGCACGTCAGTGTGGTACAAATTAGAGTTAAAGTTAATAACCTGGCCAGAGGAAATGCTATTTGGGAACCACTGAATCAAGAGCATATTAATGAGTTTCCCAGGTTTGGCTTCTTCCTATATACAGGATGATCATGACAGTACTAGTATAATTCAACTTGAAAGGAATAAAGAGATCCAGGAGGTCTAAAGTTTAGAATATACTTCCGATTCCGAAGAAGAAGAAAAGGGAGAAGAAGCCGGTAATAACAGAGATGGAGAGGATGATGCCTTATGCACAGGTGCTGCCAGAACTCTGGCTTGCTGTGCATATGTCGCGAGCATTCTGTGGTTCCTTCGGTGGGCCTAGCATCAATAAAATATAAAATATTCAAGTCGAGCGCTATTTAATTACATCGAAGATGCTGCCAATAGAAATGTTGATAATGATGAACTTGGAATATAGGGTGTTTTGATAGTTGATATTACTGAACATTACATACATTAGGGTACCGCTAAAGACAGATTAGAATACTTATACCTGATTAAAAGCTTTTTAATATAAGTGAATATAGAAATACACATTTAGACATAGACAGTAACAAATAAACACCGACTCAGACACAGAGAGCTCTAGATACTGACAAACTCAGGCTCAGAAATATACAGACACTGACGGGAACAGACACAGACATATTCGGTCATAGACACCGATAGTCACCAGAATACGACTGACTATAAGTCTTGAATAAAAATCGCTGAGACAGATTCTCAGAACAAAACTAAAAACTTTACGACTACAAAAAATAACTGACAGACGGCAACTGAGAATTTTAAGACTGACTGAGCAACCTCTACACAGCAAAATCTTGCTAAAGCTAATGCTAGTGGCAACAACTGTCAGTATTATTTCAAGTCAACGAATAAATGAATGCTCACGTTCTGTGAGACCAAAGACGTCATATGACATAACATAATGAGTCAATTGTATATATTGTACTTAACAAATCTGAGCACCTAGAATAAAAAGAATGGCGTTCTGTGACACGAAATTACCTGCTATGACGTCACATGACACGGCGACATTTTAGGGTATGTCATATAATATTACGATCAATTAAAAAAAATAGTACTGCTTTAACTTTAGATTATACACCACAAATGTACGATAATTCTTACTCAAGCAAGCTTTATTTCAGAACTCTGAAGGTTTGAGAATTTATGTCCATTAACACATTTAATCAGAGCAAAGGGATGCACAAAATATTAGAAATTCAACCAATTTAACGCAAGTCACTTTTCCATCGTAATATTATGTTGTCCTTTAAAGTTATGTAGATTTTGATTCAGAAGTTAATAAGGTTCCTGTAGGAAAAAACATTTCCCAATTTGTTTCCAGTCTGCCCAATACTAAAGGTATTTTGTGAGTAGATTGAAAATGTACCAAAAGATTTATGAAATGAAGGGGGTCTAATTTATCAAAGCAGTAGAAATTGAAAAAAAAATCTACTTAGACTCACCTTTTCCAGTTAATATTTCTTTTGGTATGTTGTCTAATAGCAAAAATAATCACAGACCAGGCTTAGATAGCTCTTTAGCAAAACCAAACACTCTTTCCCTCAATGTAAAGAGGAAAGACATTGTCAATTGATGATAATTATATCCTAATTTTTAAAAATTTATACTGCAAAGTTTTTGAATATATTCTAAAAACGACATCTTAAAAAAAATGTAGTAAGGGTTATCTAAATACGATTATTTTTGTTAATAGCTAGAATCTTGGAGAGTTCCAAACAAAAATGTGATAGTAGAAAAAACTTCGAGAAGTTTTCTAGTTTATAATTCGTATAAAGTATATTATATATATTTTATGATGTGTCTATTAAATTTAAAGCATTGTATTCTTATATTTAAAATATTACTAAAAAACATGAATATATTATATTGATTATAGTAGACAGAGATATACATATATATATTATTAAATTCATTTAAAATTGATGTATATGATTACCTACTAAATATATGTCACTTGTTGCTAGCAAAGTAACTCAAGAGTTTTATTTTGTCACAAACCTACTATATCCATCCCATCCAAGTTTACAACAATTACATCCCCATCTATATATATATATATATATATATATATATATATATATATATATATATATATATATATATATATATATAGGTAGAAAAATTTCCATGATATAGGAAAATAGCTGGAGTCTAAGGAGTGCTGGAATATTTCTTGAAGTGATGATGTAAGTAAAGACTAGCAGTGTTTAAGCATTACAGTAGGAATGTCTTTGGGTATTTTCTTGGAAATAACAAGCTGTTTTAGACTGGTTATTATTTCTTCACTGCAGAGATCGTTTGGATGGAACATTGACCAGACCTACTATACCCATCCCGACGTAATATATTACATTACAAATTACTATTAGAAAAAAATAGGATAGTTTTAATAAAATATCAATATATTTAAAATATAAATATATACATATCAACAATATTTACATCATTTATCTATTTTTTGTATTTAATTTTATGGACTAGATTTTAGATTGACTATGTCCTCCACTCCAGGAAAGAGGTCCATTTTCTGGTTTATGTTGATGATCTTCCTCATCGACTTTAAGTAGTGAATACAACGTATAAGGTTTTTTTAACAATTTATGAATTCCATGATGACAATCAATTTTAACGTTGTGTTTTTTATGATGCAGCAGTTTTTGAACAAAAAATCTAAAAAAATAGACGCCGTATAGTTAAAATCAATAAATAACATCATAAAATATAGTTATTTTTCAAGGTTAAAATATTGCTAATAATTATTTTATTCAAAAGAATAAATTCCCTGGTAACAAATATACATTACTAGTATATAAACCTGCTCTTGACGGACAAGGCTATCTTGAAAGGAAGAGGGCAGGACGTTGAATTACTGGACGGATTTGCAAAAAAATTAAACAAGCAAAGATACTTCTTGGAACTACGAACAGAGGAAATTTAAGGAATGCATAAGCCTAAGCAAAAACCAACTTAGAGTTCTGACAAGTACCCTGACGGGGCATTACTACCTGAAGGGACACCTCAAGAAACTTGGATTGGCAGAAACAGAAGAGTGCAGATTCTGCAAGGAAGATAAAGAAACCTCCATTCACATCCTTTCAGAATGCATCGCTTTAGAAAACTGTGGTTGTTGAGAGCACACCCAATTTAAAGCTGTCCAGCATCCAAAGGTTCCTAAGGGAGATAGGACTGAAGAACATGCTCTAGTCGGCAAGGTATCCCTAACGACTTGGCAGCAGAAGGAGAACACAATAAATCTCTTAGGTGGCAGTATACTAATCCCCAATTTCACACACATACATACATCTTGAAAGAAATTAATAACGTTCGCCAACTGTCAAGAAAGTAATAGTAAAGACATAATTATTTTTGTCTATTTTCTGAAAAATAAAAAAGAAAAATTGGGCTCAATAATGTTCATTTTTGTGGCCTACAGAACTGAACAAAATTTCAAACTTTGAAGTTTGGAGGTAACTTTCAAAAAGTCAAACATGGAAAGACAGAAGGTAGGAAATTACATATATTGGGAGTACTAAATAAAGTGCCCATTATTACTAACTCTTTTATTAGCGTAGATACAAAGTGTGTCAAATTAGCAGTGTAGTAGCATTTTTTCTGCTAATTAAGATGGTGAAAGTAGAAAAATGATTGATCATAGCGTTTCTGAATATATAATGAAAATGCTCTAAAAGGAAATATGCTAACTTAGGCGAACTTAAAAATAGTATTAGACACATTATAGTACCCATCGATGGCAGAGAGTTTTAAGAGACACGCAATGTGTACCACAGAATGTTCAAAAATGTATTGAACAAAATGGTCATGTCATGCAAATTTAACATAGGTTTTTTCTTCTTATGCTCAAATAAAGCAATACAGAGAAAATCAAGTTTTGTTTAAGAAATACATACCTAACTTATCTAAAAGATAAGTATGCAATTAATTCAATTATTTCCAATTTTGAGTCAATATTGCATATGAACTTTTTTGTTCTGTAAATAATTTCCAACCTAACAGTAAAAAATATATATGATGTTTAAAAAAAATGTGTTTTCATCATTTATTTATTTCTGCTTTTACCATCTTAATTAGTAGAAAAAATGCTACTATCTCGCTAATTTGGTTGTCTTTGTATTTATAATAATAAAAGAGTTAACAATAGTGCACACTTAATTTGGTACATTCGGTGTATTAATGCAATCAAATATTTATTTTAGTAAGTATAATTATCATCCAAAGTTGAATACTTTATTCAAATAAAAGTAACCCAGCAAAAAATAGAAAAAATTTATATTTTATACCATTACAAACCTGTTTAATTCATGTACATGTGGATGGTTTAGGTATTCCTCAATATCTATCCACTGACATTCAGCGATCTCTCTTTCACATCTTGTTATGTTATCAGTTAAAGCCTTAAGATTTACTACAATATAAATATCAGAACATTCAAACATACGATCATGAGAATGTCCTAAAGTCAAAAGGGATTCAAATTGAGCTCTAATACCAGTTTCTTCTGCTACTTCTCGAATTGCAGCATCTACCAGATTTTCACCTAAAAAATATATATTTAAAATTATTACTCTGCAAGTACAACTCTAAATGAAATTTTACCTGGTTCCACATACCCCCCTGGCAATTTCCACATAGGAACCTTATAAAAGTACTTCTCCTTAACCGCTAAAATTTGATTTTGATCATTTTCCACCACTGCTCCCACCCCAATCATAGTATGGGCATATTTGGGTACATTATTGCTTTCATTAGTAGGCAACCAAAAATATAACATCACATAATCTTCTTTCGCATGATGATATTTAAAGCCATTCTGTAAATTTTAAAATTAAAAATGGGACATAAAGGTGTTAAGAAAAAAAAAAGCATTTACCTTTACTAATATAGGAACCCAATCACACTGATTTAAATGAACTTTGAACCAAATTCCTCGTCTTTTGTTATTTCTCCATTCAGTTAACGAATCTAAAAAATAAATCTGAGCTCTATTAAAGAAGTGTAAACCTAAACGATAAGACATGAAAGTTAAGAACTAATATAACTATGATCTAATTAACAGACCAGTAATAAGAAAAGCAGAACTAAAGGATTTTGATATAAATTAACTAATTAATTCTTGCTTACAAGTTCACGGAACTTTATTTATAATGATACTGTACCTACTTTTAAGTTTTTCTTGAAATTCCAAAGCATTACAAGGTTCTAAATCAGAAATCACAGTTATTCCTTCAAATCTATCACCCTTTCCTTGAAAAATACTTTCAGAATTGATGCTGGTACTCATTTTTGGCCTCACACTGAATGATGATAAATATCTGTAACAATTTTATCAAAATTTACGTCATGGATTTACAAATGAAACAGCTAATCTTACTTGTGCTTATTTGAGGATATATGGCAAAAATTTCTAATTGATAAAAATTTTTGTGAAACAAGGAATTTGTAAAACTTTTTTGAGCGTAAGAAGTGATACAACTTAGAATCACTTACTAAAAATGAAGAAACCTTTGAAATCATTAAAACTTAAAAATATATTATATCGCAAATTTACATTCATTACACCACCTTTATATGAACTTTGATCTCTTAAACCGTAATAAATCATTAAAAATGTACATTTATTCTTGCAAGGCTAAATGTTGATAACAAACAGCTGACGCAGCTGACATCAATCAGCTGATATTTTTCCGGTGACTTTATATTTGTGATAGTAAAGACAGTTCTCGTATACACATCCGGAAAAAGTATATCATAAATTATGTGAGTTCATATTAACTATTATGTTAAATTTTGTGTTATTTCCACAAATAAGTTATATTAATTAAAGCTAATTTTAAGTGCAATTCGATTTTGGTCAAATTTCGGTTGGCTAAGCACAGATTAATTTTTATAGGGAAATTCGAATTATATGTAGAAACAACTATAGAATTACCACTACAATGATATCGTTATGGTAATGATAGTCGTTAAAATTAGTGAATTAACTCAATAGTAAAAAAATTAATTCCCTTATTTTCACTATAGTTATACAATTACAGAACGATAAAATCAATCACAGCGCCACCTTTGAAATACTACTTATATCAATGCACCTAAAGGAAAATGCACTTTACGATTCAAGGTAGTTCTCATATTCCCGGAGAGATGTCACCTGTTTAATCAAGTGATGCTATTTGTATCTATGGCCGGAATTACCACTACAATGATATCGTTGTGGTAATGATAGTCATTAAAATTAGTGAATTAATTCAATAGTAAAAAAATTAATTCCCTTATTTTCACTATAGTTATAAAATTACAGAACGATAAAATCAATCACAGCGCCACCTTTGAAATACTACTTATATCAATGCACCTAAACGAAAATGCACTTTACGATTCAAGGTAGTTCTCATATTCCCGGAGAGATGTCACCTGTTTATTCAAGTGATGCTATTTGTATCTATGGACGGTATTACACTGTCCAAGATCTTTGACAAATCATTTCTACAATATATTTTATAAAATATTTTATAGCGTAATAGCATACCTTTTATGGAATGTTTTAACCTACATATAACGTTTTTGTGTTTTTTTAGCCATAAACGCATTGTCCCTATATTATTAATGCACAAGTAAAAATATATTCCTTTTTCATGTTTTATGTTTTTTTCTAGGACATTACAGAAAAATTAATAAATTTTTGACAAATATCTTTTCTAGTGTAATAGTCTAAACTTAAAATTTAACGAAATGAACGTTATCGGAAATGTAATAAAATATTTTATAAAATATCTTTGTCAAAGATTTTTGATAGTGTAATACCGGCCTAAGACGTTGCTCTTGTGTACGTCTATCTTTAGCTGTATTCTTTAGAATAATTATCACTTATCAAAGTGAAAAAAATTAAACTGATAACGTCATTCTTTTAAGTATGCATTCACTTGTCATTGGTTGAAGACTATATTCTTTTGAGTAATTATTAATTGATCAAAGTGAAAAAAGTGAAACTGACAACTTCATGTTCTTTTGAATACGCATTTACTTGTCATTGGGCTGAAGTGATCATGATTACTTCAAGTGATAGAAGTGAAAGTGATAATGACTCAAAAGAATAGCCCTAATGTTATCATGATTATTTCAAGTGACAGAACTGAAAGTAATAATGACTCAAAAGAATAGCCCTCTTGAAGATATCCTAATAATTTCGTTTCGGACATTAAAATGGAAAAAAATAATGATATTAGAATTAGGGGGTTTTTGGAGGTATATATCCGTCTATCCGAGAATCCCCAACACTAGTGCCCACAAACCGGATTTCTGTGTAACCTATCTAGAAGGGTGGCTCTGGCTCTAGAAAAGCATCGGGCAGTGGGACGAGCTGGCGGATTGCCTTGCAGTAAAGCTATCAAAAAGATGAAAGAAGAAAATAATTAAAGGGCTATTCTTTTGAGTCATTATCACTTTCACTTCTGTTATTTGAAGTAATCGTGATCACTTCAGCCCAATGACAAGTAAATGCGTATTCAAAAGAACATGAAGTTGTCAGTTTCACTTTTTTCACTTTGATCAACTGATAATTACTCAAAAGAATATAGGCTATACTAATAATAATAGAAACTTGGGCTGCGATTCTATAAGAGTAAAGGGCAAGATAATGTCATAATAAGGATCTTCTATCTTTGTTCAGTCTGTATTAACACATAAGTGTATCACTGTTCTAAAAGGGATAAGGAAAGAGAATGTCAAAAAATATGCTTACAGAATCAGAGCTCTGGTGAATATCTTTCAGTAATTTTACTCACTTCATAATCTTCAAAATTTGCCATGAAATATATTTCCGTGAAAAATAATAAACAACAATAAATTACTATGATAATTTACAAGCTTTATTTAACTTTTCTTTTAAGTAAATTTAATAAATTAATTGTTATCTTATTTAACGAAACAAAATAAATGAAAATTTCATATCAGAAATTTCTGGGATCCTCACACATCAAAGATTGTTTTAGTTATCAAGCTGTTCTATAGAATGGAAACTTTAACTGGAATAAATTGGAAAACAAAACGGCAAAACATCTATTTTATACAAAAATAAAATTTAGAGTTTTACTTGAGTCCGTTTCTAATGTATTTTTGCGAATATCATATTAAGAGGTAAAATGAATCCATTTTTTAAATGGAATATTGTATCTTGTGACAAAGCTGATTCTAGCGAGGGACAAGATGGTGCGTGTACTGCACATATATACTTAAATGATCAACCAACGTAAAAAAAAAAACTGAACTGAATCTAACAATAGGTTTAGGTAACTACCTACTCAAGCAACTCCTCATTATAATTGGCCTATTCACACATGGTAGGTCTAACGATATTTCAAAATAAAAATGCTATCTCTGTTCCCGAGTGACTTGGATAATACATTTTTTTCAATTTGCGTAAAACATCCAGCATGTCGGATAAGAAAATCCGATTTCTCTAAATGTTATTGCAGCAAATTTACTTTATTTATTTAGAAGCTCGGCCATAATTTGATGTAGTAACGCTTCTTCTGCCACTAGAGCTCTTTCGTATTATTGTAAGTTGATTATTTTATGCATTATAATGTAAAAAAGGTTTTTGGGAACCTCCCTATCCTGTTGTAATAAATTCTTGTCACTGTTATTTTTACTTTAATAAATACTTGTTTTAAACATTATTATTATATAAAATGACTAATACTGGGAGAAATACAATTTTATGGGACCGGCTCGACTGTAGGAACAAATCTAGGCGTATTTACTGATGATTAAAGTTTATATTATTTTGCAAATATGGTTTTTGATTTACTTACAGATCCGTACTAAGCTTTTGGAAAGTTACCTTTTATACTTGAAAATAGCTAAAGAAAGCAATGTCAGCTCTTCTCTATCCATCGCCAAAGAATGGAAGAATGCTTCTCAATCTCCCAAACAACGGATATTCGAGTAATAACAAATATCTTCACAGAATACCGTCCTCTGAAGATACCGTCTGAGAAAAAAGTATGCAGGACTGAGGACGCGATTTGCCGTTTCTGCGGCCTTGACGTCCAAAGAAATAAAACACTTATCCCCAAGAAAAATAACAGATATCGTAAAAAGGCTAAATATCTTGGGCCTCATTCATCGCCGCGATCCTGTACGACGATCATGTTCATCTAATAATTTTGACCACGGAAGAAATAGATCATTTCTGTGACCGCGTTCTGCGTCCTCTGGTGAATTGTATGCACACTAGCAACTATATTGAAAAAAAAAATTAGCGGATCCACATTTATGACGTAATGTACAAATTGTGTACAATATACAAAAAGAAATTGGGAAAGATCAACTGTTCTTCACTTCTTCGGATACAAGTAATAAAAAAAATTGAAACATTCCTTTGTGTTTATATTTAACTTAACATTTATATAAAAAAATATATGAAAATTACTTTTGTGAGTAGCATAAATAATTTGTCAGACATGCACTGTTTTGTGATTTTTGACCTTTTTGACGTTTTCTCCAATTTATATTGATTATGGCTGTATTCTTTTGAGTAAATTATCACTGATCAAAGTGAATAAAGTGAAACTGATAACTTCATGTTCTTTTGAATCTGCATTTACTTGTTATTGGGTCGAAGTGATCATGATCATTTCAAGTGACAGAACTGAAAGTGATAATTACTCAAAAGAATATACCTTTAATCATGATTTCTTTTGTTTTGTGACTCAGTTTGAGAACTTTTCAATATAATAGTTGGTTTATCTAGGGCATCAGTGCTATACAAACAAAAGAGTTGGATTTAAAATAAAAAATGTTAAAAATCGCAAAACATGTCTTTTTTACGATTTCATAGAATAATTTTGGTACAATTTTTATCGAAATGTTGAGTTAGAAACTTGAAGTATACACACAATGACCAAAAAAGATGGAGTAAATAAAAACTTTTTATGTTAATCTCTGAGGGTTCGAAAAACAGCCGATTTTTGCACATATTCTTTTTAATTTTAATACATTTAAATCAGATTTCAATGTCGTTAAAAATATTTTGTTGGCAATCAAAGGATTAGGTTCGATTTATGTTGATAAGTGACCCCATAATGAATGTTAAAATTTGAAGCATTTTTAAAATGTTATTTAAGGACCCTGTTAATTTTGTAGCTCGAGATACAACTTAAAATTCCATAACATAGCTCATCAAATGCTTCTTTATGCTCAAAGTAGATTGCATCTCAATAAAACCCTTTATTTTAACTGGAAGGAACACTCAAAGAAGTGGAGTTAAAGGAGATAATAGTAGCGTTTAGGCTCTATAATAACGAGAAAAGTGCACACCAAATAAAAAAAGGGGAATTACTCCCTTTAAAGCTGACCAACATTCAAAAGGGTCCCAAGGGATATAGGCTTCGAACATACCCCTGTAGAAGTAGCATAACGTCAGAACTAGGGCCCGGTTGTTTGAACGCTGAATAACGTAATAATATTTTTATTTATATTTGAAAAAGTGTTGATAAACAGTAGCTATTTAATTTCTTGGTACAGACATACCGATTTTATGCTATCCTTTTCTAATTGCATTATTTAAACGAGTATCATCGGCACGTCCCTCGAACATACCCCTGGGTACGTCAATTCTGAAAATAAAGTATGAATATATGGTTGCCTAAATTTTTATTATTATTTTCAATATGTAAACAATCTAACAATATTTACCGATAAAAATAAGTTTTTAAATCCTCTTTTTGTTAATATTAATTGTAAACTTGGCATTTATAGTAATTTCTAACACTTAAAAACACCGAAAAAAGTCACGACAAGCAATTAAACTGAAAGACAAGATAAGTAAATATGTTTATGTCTGTCAAACATCAAAAAAGCGTCTCCCTCACCGACCATAAACAGCCTTCAGACAAATCTATTGTTGTTTAAATCTAGAGTATGATCGAAGGATATAGGAATAAGAGAACCCGCTCTAGTGGGCAAGATATCTCTAACCACTTGGAAGAACAAGGAGAAATAGATGTATTAGGTAGCAGTGTACTGATCGCCAATTCCACACACATGGATTCAATAATTCCAAGAATAGGTAAAATAAATAAAAATATATTAGTGTGTGCCGAGATAGATATTTATAAGTATTTGTAAATTTTAATATTTCCAAATAGGTTGCGTTATCGCAACACAAAAGTTTTTTTATTAACCTACAATTTTACAACGGTACATTTTTACGTAGAAATATTAGTTTTAAAAATAAATGAAAAAAAAAAACGATTTTTCACTCTTAATTGGTAATAAAAAAATTTTTGGCTAATAATTGAAGGCGCTGAAAAAATGGCTTCCAAAACGAAAATATCTATTTTTGTTTGTTAGCAGTATCATCTTCCTAGTCAAGTAGAATTATTTCACTCAAAGCGCAATAATATAATTTATGGTACAAAACATCAAGTATTTCTGAGAATAATAGTTTTTAAATGATTATAGTATTTATACGTTAGTTGACAAACGTAAATTAACAAATCCATTTACAATTAAATTTATAATGCCCTTGTTAATGATTGAAAATCTAGAAGGTAAATAGTAAATAACTGAGATTTTGTTGCTGGCTTATTTTGTGTATTTTAATGTCTACCCATTGTTTTCAATATTTTTCTAGTGTTTCGGTGAAATACCTAATTTCATGTGCCATGTGCTGTTACTTCGTTTTAATATAAATGGAAAATTTTTAAGCCAATATTGATCAGCTAATAAATAATTATTTAAATACTGTTGGTCCAGTGAGGGAAGATCTACGCGACGTCAGTCTAGGAACATATCAAAGACATTTTTGAGACTTATTTAGAGTTACCAGATGACAGGAATTTTCCTGACATATCCGGAGTTTTGACGCTCTGTCAGGGAAACAAGGACAAACTGTAATTGTCAGGATTTTTTTGAAATTGGACAAGGAAAATATAAGTAATAAAAAAATATATTTATTAATCATTCCGGTAACAAAAAATAAAATGGATGACAGATTGAAATTGAGCTGTCAAATCGAAAATGACCGTAGTATGTTCATCGCCATTTTGGGGAAAAGTAGTTTTGACGTATCCAGTTAACCGTCAAAAGTCAAAAAATAGTGTCATTGTTGTGAAGTTATAGATTTTTATTAAAATCTTTGTTCTCTCCAAGGATTAAATTTATTTTACATTATTAGCAGCCAAGTAATTTAGATCAAGCCATAAATATTTAGGTGTACTTTTTTACAGAAATAGTCTTCATTATCATAGTAGCCATGTAAAATAATAAAAAGAAACTACAGAAGCAAACAGAATGTGGTTAAATATGATGAAATACATTATTCGTTATATTACAACGGCAATAGTTTAATTAAACATAATGTGAAAAAATTAACACAACAATAACGACAAGGCAAATACATATTTACTTTTATACTAAATTGAAACAAAAAAATTACCTATTAAATACTGAGATTAATTATTTCTTTTTAATAAGTGTTCGAATAAACGACCCTCTTGTGCAATACACAAATTTAGTCTTTTTTGCAGATTTTCTCGGACCCTGGACAAAATTAGTGGCGTTATTGTTCTACAGGTATCCCTAATCCTGTTTCGCATATCTTCCACTGTTGTTGGTGGATTAACATACACCTTATTTTTAATATAACCCCATAGGAAGAAATCTAATGAGGTGATGTCGCAAGACCTTGGTGGCCACTCAATGAAACCCCCACTTCCAATCCATTTTTGCGGATATCGTTGGTCCAAAAACGCACGAACTTCACGATGGTAATGCGGAGGTGCACCATCGTGCTGGAACCACATACTGTCGAGCTCATCCCTATCGAGAACTTGAATCAGTTGGGGTAGTTCTTCTTGTAGAAAGTTCAGGTAACTATGGCCATTTAGTGGTTCATTAAAAAAGTGGGGTCCAATAATTCGATTATGATGAATACCACACCACGCATTTAATGACCAGTGGTTTTGATGTTGCACCTCTCTAATCCAAAATGGGTTTTCTGTGGCATAATAATGCATGTTGCGTCTATTTACGGCACCGTTACTTCTAAAAGTAGCTTCATCACTAAACATTACCTTGCATAATAAATTTGGATTTAATTGAATCTCCGCATTTATTGTACGACAAAAGTTTACACGACTTTCAAAATCCTGTCCATGCAATTCTTGGTGTAATTCCATGTGATATGGATGATACCTATATTTCTTGGTAGTACGATTAGCGGTGGATTGTGATGTTTCACATAATGCTGCTAACTGACGGCTACCAATATAAGGATTTTCCTGAACATTTAACAATACTTCTAGTTCTTTTTCTTCATTAGTTACTGGTTTGTTGACCACTTTACGTTTTGGATAATCAACAGTACCAGAAGAATCAAATCTTTGCATTAAGTTTTGAAAAGTATGGGTATTAGGCTGGCGTCGATCAGGATACTTCATTTTGTAAATTCTTTGAGCAAGAAGGCAATTTTTTTGAGCCTCTCCTATTGTATAAATCATATCTATTAACTCATTCTTTGGAAAATTCATTTTACAATATAAGATGAATGCAAAAAAAACCAAACTACACTACATAAAAACCAAAAGAAGCGATTGCGGTTATAAATTTGACACACAGAAAAATGTTCTTTTACATTGTTTTTGCCATGGCTACTATGATAATGAAGACTATTTCTGTAAAAAAGTATGGAAAATAAGAAAAACTGAAATATCTCAAAAACTATTATAAATAGGTATAGGATATATTGAATAAAACTTTTAGGGTTTTTATTACTCTATTAAATAACATGAAAATATACAGGGTGTACTATTTAAAAAAAAAGATATTTATTCATTTAAACTTGTTCAAATTTGAGCCGATGTGTTCAACACCCTGTAGCTTTTATTGCAAATATTAGGTAAAAATTATGTTAACTTGTCCTTGGCCTTGCTAAATTCCAAATTTGAATATATTTGTCACAAAATTGAAAACGTTATTTAGGATTGAATTGATGCTTGAAAATGTGACTTTTTTTCTTTAAACTTAATTATCTCAGAAACTATAAAGTTTTGTTATAGTAAACCCTTAATAAAAAAGATTTAAAATTATAAGCTAAATCGAAAATACGATTCGTATATAGGGTGTTCTATTTAAAAAAATACAACTTTATGCTGTCGTAGTTTTTTGGCTCATCCTGTAGAGTCCTAAATATTTTTAAAATCTGCGTAAAAATAAACTGTATCAAACAATAAATATAGTTTCTTTGTAAATTTCACCGAAAAGGCACAAACTTACTTCATCCAATCGTTGACTCACCCGGTACAATGCTTCCAAGACACCAAGGAGGAAGAGGACTGGTGGATATTGGTAAGCAGCTCGACCAACAAATAATAAACTTACCTTTATATTTCCAGAGATTAGCGGACTCTTCCACACTATATCGAGCAATATGCGGGGCAGACGATTCAACGCCGCTATAGTTGAGGGAACAAGATATTACCTCTCACCACCAAACAGACTAAGAGAAGTTACAAACCTGGCTACAGAAGCCACTTCATGGACGGCATCCAAATGAAGTCAATCAGGACAATGTCTACAACTCATCCTCGAACTACTGGTTGATTTCAGGACAGATGTTTCTGGAAACGGAGGGCTTCTTGTTAGCTATCCAAGATCAGGTTATTCCTACGAAGAACTATCGGAAGTTCATCATTAGAGATCCCTCAGTAGAAAATGACCAATGCAGATATGGCTGTCGAATATCAGAGACAATCCAGCACATAACTGAAGGATGCCAAGCGTTTGCCGCAACCGAGTATAAGGAAAGACACGACTCAGCCGCTAAGATACTCCACCAAGAGTTAGCAGAAAAGTTAAACCTATTACAGGTAGGAGAAGTGCCTTATTACAAATACAATCCAGAGCCTATTCTTGAGAACAACCAGTTCAAGTTATATTGGGACCGAACGGTTCTGTCGGATCAAACAGTTGCTCATAATAGACCAGATATTATATTAATAGATAAAATTTCTAGGCGAACTATACTAATCGAGATCGCCTAACAACAACAACCTAAGGCCAAAATACAGCGTCCAAACGATTCCCATAATACTCTCAACAACTGGAGTGATACCAAAGAACCTCCTGCAGAACATCAAGGGACCGGGTCTTAGTGAGCATCTGTATAAAACGATGCAAAAAGCAACTCTCCTAGCAACCGCGCGAACCGTCCGAAAGTTCATGGGAAATACAGCAGACTACGTCACCTAGGACCCGATAACATGGAAAGGGTTCCCATAGAGCTTCATACTTTTGGTATCTTTGTGTACCTGGTATGAGTCAATCATAATTTAGTTAATTGTAGTGTAGTATAATATTTAACCCAATCTAAATAAGTAAAATGTAGTTAACATGATTAAAATATAGAATTTGTTACTTATTTAAATAAAGGTTTATAATATCTTACAAATTGTTATTTCTCAATTTTTTTTGTTGTATTGATGAAAATAATTATGTTAGACTTAACTGTTTAAAACGAAGATCATCGGACGCTATGGACACATGGTCACAACTATCTATGTTTTTTAAATAGCACGCTCATACTATTGAGATATGAACAGAATCTCCTGAAATAATTTTGTATGTCTGTAATTTCAAATTTACTTGAAATCAGCGAGATACATTCTAAGAATATTTTAATTAGAAATTAGAAAATACTAATAATAACGGAGTACCACCTAATTAACATTTCATCTGTTTATCAAAAATAAAATGTTTTGAAGAAACGGTTCGTCAACAATATTTTTTTAATGACGAGTTATTTTTAACAACCGAAAATATAATAAAATGTTTATTTTTACAATCGACCAGTAATACGCAGACATCCAGAGATTATAATCAAATAGCACGAATTAGATCAGTCTGGAGAGTTTATGATGAAATACTGTCATTTTATTTCTTTCTACTATCCGTTTTATTCCACTACTTATGTCAATAAAAATTTGGAAAGCTATACGAATTGTTTTTACCTTTGAAAGGCTTTGATAACCGATCATATTTAGCCCGCATAATTTTGCTATAATGACAGAAAATTCACTGTTATTATAAGTGAACTTTTCCCAACATGGCGGATGGCATTTTCAGTTACTACACTCTCAGTACAGTTACTTTGGCTGTTTTCTTTAGAGTAATTATCAATTGATCAAAGTGAAACAAGTGCAATTGATAACTTCATGTTCTTTTGAATATGCATTTACTTGTCATTGGGTCGAAGTGATCATGATTACTTTAAGTGACAGAACTGAAAGCGATAATGACACAAAAAAAAGCCGTTTTATATGTGTGTGCCCCATATATACAGATTCCTAACCCCATACACATTGTCCTGAAAATTTATGATTGTGAATTTTTAATATCAATTCAAAAGATTTAAAACAGAAAACCTAGGGTGCGTGTAATAAATAATAAAAAGGAGTGTAGAGAGTGGCTGTCGTTGAGGTAACTCACAGAACGCTGAAAATTGTATATGAGGACCCTAAAGATAAATTTTAACGAATTTATAAGCATATCTTCATACATCAACCGCGATAAAGGAAAGTTTGAACATTATAAAATATACACATTATCAAATATTTACAAACCGGTTCTTTTCCTTACTTCAAAAAAAAAAACTAAATTATTAAGCTGTAAAGCATTCTTGTCATAACCTTATAACAGGTGTAATTTGTTAATGCTAGATTGAACTAGTATTTTCAAGAACACAATCTAAAGATTTTACAGTGATTGCCGGCTTTAAAAATTATAAATATTGCGTATTGCGGACGTATGTTATTTTAAAAACGTTTTATAAACAGTTTGTTTTGTGATTTTGAAATTATTTTTAATTAATTTTGGTAGGTTTCTTAAGTTCCTATAAATATATCGTGAGAAAAAAAAAATTGGCAGAGCTTGAAAAGTGCTCAGATATAGTAGAATTTAAATACTAAACTATTGATCCCGAAATTAGTCCATATGGATCCATAGGGTCGGCTGCGACCTACAAAGGGTCCATGACAAAAAAAATTGGAGTTGTTGCTCTGAACAGACCTGTTGATGTCATTCCAGTCCATGTTCGTAGGTTGCACAGCCATGATATTCGTCTTCGTCCAGCTGATCTTTGGCCTTCCATCTTCCCCTGCAGGATAAGTTAGAGCAGGCGATATTTCTCATTCCGCATGATATGTCCAAAGTACTCCAATTTTCTGCGTTTGATATTTGTAAGGTATTCCAGTTCTCCACCGATACGTTGTAAAATGTTTTCGTTTGATACGTGGTGTATCCAAGGAACCCTAAGCATGCGGCGGTAGCACCACATCTCAAACGCATCTATACGTTTACATGAAGCATCGGTAAGGGTCCAGGCTTCTGCTCCATATAAGAGAGTTGAGAGTACATAGCATTTCAAAATCCTGATCCGCCTATGTATATTGAGGGATAGGTTGCAGAGTATGTTGCGCAGCTTATTAAAAGTACCTCTTGCTTTCTCGATTCGGCTTCTTATTTCTCGAGAGTGGTCCCAGTCCTTATTCAACGTGCAGCCTAGATATGTGATCGTCTCGGCCATTGTGAGAGTTACGTTGTTGGCAAGAAACTGTATATTGCCGACGTCGTTTTTACTGACAATATCGTTTGCGTCTTCTTGCAGTTTATCTTCATACCATATCTGTTGCAAGCTGTCACTATTCGATCGATAATTCTTTGAAGTCCCTCTGCAGAACGGTATCATCCGCGTATCTTAGGTTGTTTATTACTTCTCCATTTACAATAATTCCATCTTCTATGTTGCCCAGTGCTTCTTTAAAGAAATGTTCTGAGTATACGTTGAATAGAAGTGGCGACAGTATACAGCCCTGGCGTACTCCTCTCTTTATATTAAATTCTTCTGTTGTCTCATTCTCAACTCGTACAACAGCCTTTTGTTGTGAATATAGCTTTGATATTATCTCTCTGTCTCTGTCGTCGATTCCTGTCTCTTGTAGGATTGAAATCAGTTTACTGTGCTGCACTTTGTCAAATGCCTTTTCAAAATCTATGAAACATGCAAAGACGTCGGCATTGATGTGACGTGCTCTTTGAATCAGAACCTGCATGGAAAACAAGGCCTCTCTAGTGCCATGTCCCCGTCTGAAGCCAAACTGCGTGTCACTTACGTTTTCATCGAGTTTTCTATATATTCGTGCTTGAATGATGTTAAGAAAAGCTTTTAAAGCGTGGCTCATCAAGCTGATTATTCTATGATCGGAGCACTTAGTTGCGTTGGTTTTTTGGGAATCGGGATGAATGTCGACAGTAGCCAGTCTTTTGGTATTTGACCGTTCATGTAAATTTTGTTAAAGAGGGTGGTCAGTAGTTTTATTTGTTCTGAGTCAATTAATTTGAGAACTTCTCCATGTATCTGGTCTGGCCCGGGGTCTTGTTATTTTTGAGTCTATTTATCGCTGATTCCACTTCCGCCTGTGTAATGGTAGGCCCCTCCCCGCCAATGACTGTAGCATTGCTCCACTGATAATATGTCTTGGTGGAACCCTTCCCCTTGCTCGTCACTAACCGCACTCAAATTTTCTAGGAAAAAATTTAAATGAGTGTTCAAGGAGTGTATTTTAAGAAACATGCGACAGCCCATTTAGCAGTAGCTTTCAAGGAGTTCTTCTATAAGTTTTTCGTAGTTTTCTACTTTGTTTTAAAAGAACTCCACGCAGCTAATTCAACATCACTTAATTTTGGATCAAACTGTTGATCACCTAATATTTTTCTAATTTATGATCCCACTAATATTCATTCCTTAAGCTTATCATCACTTAGTTTAAGAAAAATGCGTTTAAGGTATTTAAACGCATCTCCTTCTTTATCTAATGTTTTACTGAAATTTTTAATTAATCCCAATTTAATTTGTAATGGAGGTAACAGTACTTGTTTGGGATCAACAAGAGGTATATTCTTTACGTTAGCTTCACCTGGAATATATTGATCTCTCGGAAGCCATTTTTTTACTTGGTAATGGCTCTGTGTTGCTCTACTGTCCCATAGACAAAGGGCAACTGCATGTGCAAGAGAAATAGAGGATCTTTTGTTACCATTATGGAGCAGAACTGCTTTTATTTTTATTTTAGAACAATCTATAAATAAGCGCCATTCGTTCGGATTACGTGCAAATCCTAATTTTTCCGTAACACTACTTGGATTAACACAAACACATATTTTATCCTGCAGAGTAAAAATGAGGATAGCTCCTGGTTACGGTTCCTAAATATTGTAACTCTGGCTCCAGTGGCTAGTAAATTCCATTGTTGTAATCGACCCTAATATTTCAGCATGCTCTTTGGAAAGGGGAGTTCCCAAACTAGATGATTTAATTCGGGTTGTTCGATTAAATGGGGTGCTTTTTCTTCACTTTACGGAAAATAACAATCGTCTTTTTCTGATACATCATAGCATATTGTCCTTTCATCATACATTTCTGGTATTTTCTAGAAACATCGGGTTGTTACGTTTTTACTTTTCCTATCTAATTTCCTGTCTAAAATAGTAATTTTTACGCTTACCTCATCTTTGTTGATGTCCTGATGTTGAGGCTCTGGATCACTCGGTGTGGTGGTATGTGCAGCATGCAAGGCAGGTGCCGTAAAGATATCCGCAAGAAGGCCCGAGTGGTCTGGTATGTACAGCAGCCAAGGCAGGTACCGTAGAGAAGTCAGCAAGAGGGCAACGAAAGGAAAAGAGAATGGAAAAAGAAAAAGGGGGAAAAAAGGCCTAAAACAAAAGATGGACTTAGAAAGAACACAATTTTTTTATGTTACGAGTGAGGTAGGTTACTTATTCCTTTTCTGAACATATCCACAATTATTAATATTTAAGAATTAAAACAAAAATTAAAACAAAGACTTACCAGTGATGTTAGGTGGCCTTTTCGTGGTGGAAAAGAAAAAAAATAGAAAAATTTGATATCGGGTTTGTCTCCCGAACTGACCAAACCAAATCAGCACACGGCTTTTAAAGTACACAAAGTAACTTTTAACTATAAATTTCGTCAAGGACCCGAATCTTTTACATTAAAATCTAGCAAAATTGCTTAGTGACCTTTCCAGGTGCAACTCTGCACTGAAAGTGCCCTTATCACTCTAAGATTTTTTTCTTTTCTCCAGAAAAACGTCCAAGGCGGGAAAAGATACAGGAATCTGTATATCGACGTTAATGACAACTGACAAGGCTTCAAAACAATGAAAAATAAAAATACGAAATTTTAAAATTATTACAAGAAATTTTATTAGCAATTAACTAAGAAAATTGTGGTACGTTCAAAAATTTATACCAATAAAAAGGCTTTGTTGAAGTAAAACTGTCTCGCAAGAAAAGTCGAGTAGATTCTAACCTTAAAGTTTATTTTTATTTGACACTAAGGCAGTTTTTCCGTTTTTTAGCTTGATAGAATCTCTCATAGTCGCACGATAACTGACACAATGGGAAAATTAAACTGCCTAGAAGACATAGAAGATCCAACAGGATCCAGAGAACTTCCACTCAGAAACCTGTCGATCCTGCAGCCAAATGATTATCTGCTCACTCGAGATCTCCCGATGAAGGTAACAATAACCAAAAAATACAATTTAAATTAAGAATTTCTAATTAAATATTCTGTACCGAACCACTCTGTACAAGACTAATACCTTTCTATGTTTTAGGTACAAAGGAGAGAAGCCTTACGAACTAAACATAACAACGACAAGGACTATCGAACAATGACCATTAATTATAATACCATAATTGTGAACCCAATTCATTCGTAAATATGTTCCCAAAAAAAACAAAACACATAAATGATGAAGGAGGTAAGAGTAAAAATTACTATTTTAGATGGGAAATTAGACAGGAAAAATAAAAACGTAACAGGGTATCGGAACTTCGAAAAGTGACGGCGTACTTGTGGTATACAGGGGCCATCTATGATGTTGCCAAATAGTGCACAATTTCCCTAACTTACGTAAATTTGGCAACGTAACGCTCTGGTATATTACAATTTACTTTCTAAAATAATGTGATTAAAATTTACATTAATTTTTTGCTGAAAAAATCATAACTTAAATATCTGACGTGTTAGGAAGTTCATACCATCATTTTCGCATTTAGAGACCAAACATTAATCAAAGACTGCCTTTTACATTACAGTCGCAAATTGGCTGTAAAGTAGTGTCATATTAGAGATACCCTGCAAAACTGTCGGTAATTATATTTATACAGGTTATTTTGTTTAAAAAAAAAACAACAGTTTTCTGATTACTTTCCAGACGGAAAAATTTCATCAAATATCATGACTTAGTTCAAAAAACAAATCAATAAATTTATATATAAATCTTGCAACGTCATCACTTTTAGGTTCAAAAACCAAAAATTTAATATTTTGATACATTACCTAATAACTTATTAACATTCCGTCTATACTTTTATCCAATTTAAGTCCTTGTGAGTATATTGATATTAATTTATAATTATTTGGATAAAAGAAATTAACAAATGACTTGGCTTGTTTTTTTCGATGATCTATCGGTCTTTCAATTGTTTCTTTTTAAGACAGATAAAATAACATAAATATTTAAACATTTCAGATAAAATTTTAAAAATAGGTATGGTGCGAAATTATCTAGTTTCCTAGAATTTAATACGTTTAAGCTAAAAAAAATATTTGTTTATGATAATTACAAAGGGCATGTCAAGCAAAGGTCGATAGAAATCCATAAGATATTTTGGCATAATTTATCCTCTTCTTCTTCCGGTATCATATTAGCGAATGCTGTACATAATTTATCAGTTCTTCAGTCATAAAGTACGCTTCATGGCTGAAAAAAAATATTTGACAGATCAGCTTTAGATTTAACAACTTTTCATAAGAAAGATGGAACAGTCCAGCAACAGCATATGATTTCTGATATCGATGCCATCTATGTGGTAGTTTAGGAACTTTTCAAATCATTTAGCATTATTTTTTTTCGCATATTATCAGAGCCATCTTGGATTTTACTGAACCAATTTTGGACAAAGTAATATGGACCACCACAGTAACTTCCTGAACATAAAGCAAAAAATTCAATTTAAATTTGTAATCTGCGTACATACACAGGCGCGGATCTAAGGGGGGGGGGCGATCGCCCCCTCCCCCAGAGCTTTGAGTTTAGGTTTATTCAAGAACTAGAGATAGTAATAAATCATTTTTTACGCTTTTTTTTCTTCGCAAACTACCTGTATTCTTTAGTCCGGTGTCTTTGGCAAAATTTGTTAGTCACATATATTTTTCACAGGAATGGGTTAGAAATTTTATAATTAAAAATACCGGTCTATAATAATGGACTATTTGGGTTGGATAACAATAGATATCTGGAAGTGTGAAGAGTTAAAAAGGATTTTAATCCTTGCCGTAAGCGTGGGAAGAAAGTATTTATGGCATAGAATATTATTTCAGTAATAAACTTAAAATAAGTTTTTATAATATTATTTTTTTTCTTATGATTTCTTAATAATTTACATACATTAGAAAATATAAATAATTTTGACATATTTAACATAAATCACAATTTTTTTTAAATTTTGTTGTAGAAACCGTTTTAGGCACATTTAGACTAAAACGTAGTCTTATTCTCTCAAAAAATTCTAATTTATAATTTAAATACTTACAAAATACCCTTTGTCAAAAATGCAAGAAGTTAAACATATATAAAATAAAATTTTTATAAAAAAATTGAACCGACTTCTAAAAGTGCACTAAAAAGTGAAAAATAACCATAAATTTTTATATGAAATTGAACTTTTTGAAGTCGGCGCCAAACTAATACCTGACAAAATGTGATTTGCATAAACAGATTAAAAATACTTTATTTGTAATTGCTTTCTTAAACTAATTTGTATATAATAGTTATTTATTTCATTTACAAATAATTTGGCGCCGACTTCAAAAAGTTCAATTTCATATAAAAATTTATGGTTATTTTTCACTTTTTAGTGCACTTTTAGAAGTTGGTTCAATTTTTTTTATAAAAATTTTATTTTTCAATTTTTAGTTTTAGAATTCATTATGATATTCATAAATTATTTAAACTAAGTACTAATCGAAATTAGTGTACTTCGAAATGACTCCAAATTGTTGAATTTTTTAAAAATTATTTTGGATTCGTCATATGCGACCCCGAAAATTCCCCCGTACCAATTTTGGTGCAAATCGGACAAAATTGATTTATTCGTCCGCCATATTGGATGGGCCATATTGAATTTTTAAAAAATAATATCAGATTCGTTATGTGTCACCTCGAAAACTTCCCCACACCAATTTTGGAGAAAATCGGACTAAATTAAAAATTTTTGTCCGCCATATTGGATCCGCCATTTTGAATTTTTTTTAAATAATTTCAGATTCGTTGGGTACAACCCCGAAAATTTCTCCATACTAATTTTGGAGAAAATTGGACAAAAATAATTTTTTTGGCCGCCATATTGTAAGCGCCATCTTGGATTTTATTGCACCAATTTCATCTAAAAAAATATGGAACCACCGCAGCAACTTCCTTTACATAACGTAAAAAATTTCACTCAAATCGGTGCAGCCGTTCCGGAGTAATCGGTGTACATACATAATAAAAAAAAATACATAGTCGACGAATTGAGAACCTCCTTCTTATAGAAGTCGGTTAAAAATAAATTCGTCCATATAATATTGAAATTTTTTTGGGGCTATCGGTCATTTTATTATTAATCAAAATCATTTTTAGGACATTTGACGTTTCAGTTTATTTATTTCTTTAACGATCTGCAGAATTACAATAAAACACTAAAGAAGAATTTAAATGTAATTAATTTTTACATGTTACCGTTAAAATTAGGTCTACTTATTTTTATTTCTATTGCACTGACATCTTAATTTAATTTACTTTATTATATGGAAATTCGATAGCCCCAAAAAATAAAAAAAACATGTTAATTCTACACGCTTAAGAAAAAGACACAAATACAATAATAAATAATAAAAAACTTACGGCTAATTGGAATTAAATATCTATAAAATTAAAGAATGGGACACACTAAAATAAAAATATATAAAAATATATATAAACAACATTAAACAATAAAATACAACAAAAATTTAAATAATAAATTGTGTTTACACTGGTAAATATTACGTATCTAATTCGTAATCAAAGTCAGTGAAGCTATCTTCTCTCAAATTAATTATAATTGGTTCCTCATCTCACCGATCATGATATCGAGCTTCCAAATTTTCTTTTATGCTTCTATTATATGGATTTTTCCCAATTTTCTGCAGTAACTTTATTCAAAAAAATCTTTCAAAAGTTCAGTTAAATTACTAATTTTGTAAGTTGTGTTATTTCTAGCAACTCTGTCTTTTACTTGAGAGAGATATTTCCTTCCCCAACGGACATTTTCCGGACGATCTATAAGAACAGATTTCCTATCTGGTTTTTCCCAGCAAAAATTAAGTTCCCTGAGCAATTTCCAGAGCTCAGTTCTTTTAATTTCAGGTAAATCCCGATCTTCATTGATTTCAATTAGAATCATGTCGACGGTTGGGATCTCGTTCTCATAATAAAATGTACGTACAACTCCTTTTATTGTAGTTTACATCTCTTCTTCCAACGAGGTTTTTCGTCTGCCTGTTATCGAATGTGGCTTGGGAGTACAAACAATTCCAGTCGTTTTTCTCTCCTTCAATATTCGGTACATAGTAGATTATCCCACTCCTGTCATATTGGAATACATCTCAACAGAGCTTTTAACATTATTATCTAGATATTGATATCTTAAGGTATCATAAACATTCATCGTAATGAGTTTTTCGTCGAGGAAAAAATGCCCTGGTTTAACGAAGCCATTTCTTTTGGGTATCTCACTAATTTCAAATAATATATGAAAACAAGCACAAACAAGATAAATCACTAAGGACACCTTGTAAGGTGTAGTTTGCTCACTGACAGAAATTAAATTGAATTATCAGAAATTTTATTGTTGCAGTAAATTTATAAGAGCTTATAATATTTAAATATAATTAAATTTACGGTAGCCCTCAGTAACCTGCAGCACTGGAGTAGGTACGTTGGAGGTTTCGGTAACAGTTTTATTACTCCTTTTAGTTCTTGAATAGAGTATAGGAATGTGTATGTTTGCGATCGCTCCTCCCTTTCCTAAGAGCTTGGGGTTCAGGAAAATAGAACCGACTCTGCCTTTTATAATAGGAATGTGTATGCTGCTCGCATCCTCCCCACCTGTCAGCAACTTGTTTATTCTTGTGATCGCCTCCCCCCTCTCCAAGAGCTTAAAATTCAGAAAAATAGACCCAGCCCTGCCTTTTACACTAGAAATGGGAATGTTGCTGGTATCTCCCCCCCTCGTCGACAACTTGCTTTCGCATGCCATACTGTACTTTTGTGATATCACCCCCCCCCCCAAAGAGAGAGGCTGGATCCGGATATATATATATATATATATATATATATATATATATATATATATATATATATATATATATATATATATATATGTATATATATATATATATATATATATATATATACTATTCGCATATCTTGAAAACTGCTTTTAAACTTGATTTAAATTTTAAAACCTGTTGATGAATTATTTTACGTAGTTCTAAACTTTTACAAACTTCAGTACATATTTTTACTTTTGCTTGACTATTTAATAACATAAGTATTTAGCTGTCTATAATAATAACTAAATTAAATAATGTCACCGGATATTGCGGATTATTTGTAATTTTTATTACGAACAAAGTGATAATTACTTAAATTTTATAATTTGTCTATGTTTATGATGCAACAATAAAGTTGTAAATTTCCGTTTTTTTCTAAATTATTTATTATCGAAATTCCCCCGCCTGTGTATAAATGGATATTTTGTTATATAGCACAGTGTAAATTTTCAATATTAATTGTTTAAATAATCAAAGTTGATTACTACTGTACGAAAACATGTGGATGTAAACATTTTAAAGTGTAAACAATTATTTTTTAATTAGTTTTTAGAAGTGATTGTTTTCTCAACAAGTCTCAATTTTAATAGAACATGGAGCTTACAGCAGTCTCTGTACAGGGTATCCTATATTCGATGCTTTTATGGGGTTTTCCGTTAATTATTAAACAAATATAACTTTCACGACATTATTTTTTAAGGAAACTAAAGAATGCGAAAAATATTTGGAAGTTTGGGTTGGAAATTACTTACAATATTTAATGTTAGTTTTTGGTCACCCTGTTTTTATTTATTATCAAAATATCAATAAAGTCCACTAAAGTAGATCCCCTTCCAGAAAGAAATCCACCTCAATTAAATAATAAAGGCCGTTATATAAAAGAAATTGGTAATTATATTTAGGCCTTCAGTTAGATGTGAAATATGTCTATAATTTTGCATAGAATGTAAAAATAAAATAACGTATAGGGTATTTTTTTTTAAAATAAACAAGAAGGCATCAACTTCCGGTATAATCGGAAATGCCGTAATTTTAAAAATATTTTAGCCGAATTCCTACCATCTACTTTACTAGTCAACTGCCAATTTTTAAAAAAATTCCAGTCTATTTTCTGAGAAATTGATTGTGGCATTTCGCCGTGGGACACCCTGTAGAATAAATTATATATTACTAAAACTAACATTTGATTTTCATTTTCAGTTATGCTATTTTGATTGCCTTGAATTTGCGTTGTCCTCAATCCTAGACTGGCTTTAACTCAATTAGGCTAGATTCTTAGGACCGTTCTCGATACGCTCTCGATCCCGTAAAATATTCTTACAGGAGAAATAATGAGTTTATTCACACTATCGATTTCGTAAAGATTTCGATATTGGAAACACTTTTTCATTTGAAAATATTTTATCGATCTGAGAGCGAATAGAGAGCGTATCGAAAGCGACACTTTAGTGAGAATCAAGCCTCAATGGATCATTGTGAATTATTTATATTTAATAATTATATTGTTCCATTTATAAGGTAAATAAACAATAAAATATATTTTCTATATTTTATAGTCATACTATACTTATATTTTACCCAGAAATGCGAAAAAATTTTATTTGGAAAGCAACACATCACATCAGTGGCGACTGGATAAAAACTATTCGTCATAAATCTTTTCATTGTTTTTCAGGTTAATACATCTATAAATATTGTATAAAATGTCATCGCGCTAGTAAAACAAAGAGCTGTCTCCCCTGTACTACCATCCTCCCCAGTTTGCCCAGTTCACTCATAGATGTCTCCGTGTTGCGATTCAAAGACATGGTTGTGACTTTTCTCTAAGTTTCTTGTTCTGAGGTCAGTTTTCTTTTGTTTATGACAATATCATAATTTATATTACATGTGCCAACAAGTAAATCCTAATATAGGCATATTAACGATAAGAACTTAGTCATAAAGCCTAAGAGCAACAGTTGTATCCCGAAATTAAATTAAAGTCTTCATTTTTGCCGGTTAGGTAATAAAAGAAAATGATTTTTCTGTCCTTATGTTTTTAGGGTTTATAAGTTGATTGACTTATTGTTAATCTTGTTAGTTTAAATACTCTGCTGTCAATTTAGAACGGTTTTAAGGTTAGATCATGTTAGTGAATTAAGGGGTTTAATTTTATTGTAAAGTATGTATATCTAATTATCAAAAAAATACATATATTATTCCTGACAACTTCTTCTTCGTGTCTGTAAATTTTCATTGAAATCGGTTAAGTCGTTTCTAAGATTATCCCTGAAAGACAGACCTGCAGAGATAGAGACACTTCCCCTCCGAATTTACTGACATGGTTTAACCTTGAAACCATTCTAAATTGACAGTAGAGTGTTTAAACTGACAACAATTAACAATGGGTCAAGCATGTATAAACAATAAAAATGCAAGCATAAAAAATAATTTTCTTTTATCACTGAACCGACAAAAATGGAGGATTTTATTTATTTTAGGGATCCAACTATTGCTCTTACATATTTTAAGGCTTTATCGCTAGGTTTTTATCCTTAATATTCCTATATAAGCGTTTATTGTTTGACATATGTAATATAAATTATGTCAATATCATAAACAAAACAAAACTGGCCGATTATAAACTCTATTTTTCATGGCAACTAGATCGGGCTTAAGTCTTAGACTTTTTTAGTGAATCGGGCTGTAAAATTTTATTTAGTATTAATTATTGATAATATCTATGCTGAAATATCAGTTTTATGACTAATAAATTATTTCTTTTAATTTCATTTTCCACCATGATAATTCGAGCTGTCACACATCATCTCAAACCAGTGACTTTTTTAGCACTCAAAACGCGGAGCCGATTTGCTAGTCAATGACTTTCTTTGTTCCTTTAAATGAAGAACGCCACGCCAAAGAAGCGATTGTTGCTTTGAAAATCCAAGTTTTGGAGATATCAGCTTCACAAAGGCAAAAATCATTCTCGGATCGATTTAAACGAATTTTAACTTGTACTAAAATTTATTTCCATATTTTTTATTTACAATAACAAACAATTATTAAAATTTTGAGACTAATTTATACCCAAAAAAAGTGTTGAAAAATTTATTGCGCAGTAAAGAAACTAGCAAGCAGAATTATTAAAGTTCGTTAGGTACCTAATTAAATAAAACCAAGTCCGAGAAAACACTTGATAAACAGTTTGTTGTTTGTCTTGCGGTTTTGGCTGGTTTAAATGCAGTATATTTTTGTTTAATAGTTAAATAACTTTTTAAAAATCCCTAATGTTACGTAAACAAAAATAAACATTAAAAAAATATAAGAAAATCTATTTTTATGGTTGGATTCTTCGCAAGCAATTTTGTAGAGAATAAGTATTAAGGAGCCGTTTATATTTCATGTAAACAAACAAAAATAAATATCATTGAAAATAGTTACATTATTTTTCAAAATGTGCTCAATTCAGTGTGAAATGATATCCTCAAAATATGGTTTCTGAACGCATTACAGCCGCTTGATCCTCATGTACGGTAAGACAAGAGAACATTTGTGGTTTATGGTAGATGACCCATCAATCCCAGTCGATAGCCAACACCCAAAGAAAAAAATCTCTCTAGAAAACCAAAGAGAGTACGAAATTCCATGCGGAGAATGCAGTTCATCTTACGTAGGCTAAGCCAACCGTAAAATAAGCGCCAGAAGAGACGAACATATAAACGCTGTCACTGGCCCAACACTTGTTAAACACAGGACATAAGATAAACGTCACAGGAATAAAAATGCTATCCAGATGTGGAAACCTGTCCACAAGAGTTATAAGGGAAGCCATTGAAATTGTAAAGACCAACAACTTAAACAGCAAGCAAAACAATCACATACGGGGAAAACAAAATAACCAGGAACAGAGTAAATGATAGCATCCAATTAATTAAGCGAGGTTACTGGGAAAAGTTCTCAACTGACATGGAGCATGATCTTTATGGAGGGCAGAGAAAAGGCTGGAATATGCTAAGAAACCGCAAAAAACCCGTGAACGAATACATTCAAACCACTGCAATAACAACAGAACAATGGGAGAAGTACTTTCACAATCTGTACGACAGCATTGCACCCGCAATAACACAGGAAACCCAGGATGAATATGCGGAAAGGAGTCAGGCTCCAAAATGGATTATCACAAAAGAAGAAATAAAAACAGCAGCCACCAAATTGAAAAATCGAAAAGCCCCTGGACCAGATGGCATAACAAATGAAATGCTTAAATATGGTGGAATGGCACTACTAGAAGAGTTACATTCCCTCTATAGAAAAATACTCAACGAGGAGAAAACACCAGAACAATGGAGGGAAAGCTTGACCATACCCATATTCAAGAAAGGCAACAAAACTGACCCGAACAACTACAGGGGAATAACACTTCTAAGCTCAACCGCCAAGCTACTAACGAAAATCATAGCAAAAAAAATAGAATCTAGCGGAATCAGTGAGGAGCAGCAAGGCTTCAGACAAAACAGGTCAACAACTGACGCCTTATTTATAATTCGCCAAATTACTGAGAAGGCCATCGAATACAACAAAGAGGCATATATGTGTTTTGTCGACCTCACAAAAGCTTTCGACAGGATCAGACTTCATGACGTTCTCGAACTACTTAAGGACAGAAACATATGTCATAACATCCTGGAAGTAATTAAAGACTTAAACAGCAGAAATACAACGAAAATTAAAGTAGGCAACAAGACATCGAACCAAATTCCAATGTCTACCGGCATAAGGCAGGGGGACAGCCTCAGTCCAATTCTATTCAATGTCATTATGGACGAAATTATCAGAGAGGTGAAAGAGGCCGGTAGAGGATATAGAATGGGAAAAGAAGAACTAAAGATAATTTGCTATGCCGATGATGCAGTACTGATATCGGAAGACGAAGACAACCTCCAACGGCTCCTGTACAAGTTTGAAAAGACCGCTGAAAAATTTAACATGACAATCTCCATCTCACGATCAGTAAAGAACCAAGAAGATGTAAGCTCGCTGTACACAATCAAAGCATCGAACGGGTCATGTCATTTAAATACCTGGGAGCAAACATCGCCAGCAATAGAAATTTAAAAGCAGAAGTTCAAGAACAAACAACCAAAGCTGCCGTAATGTCAGGATACCTACGTGATATTATATGGAGAAATAAACATATGACGACACAAAGTAAGATCAGAATATATAAGACCTGCATACGACCCATAATGACTTATGCCATCGAAACAAGAGCAGACACATCAGCAACCAAAAGACTACTTCGGACAACTGAGATGAGAACGCTAAGAAGTATTACGGGTCATACATTACGCGACAGACTAAGAAACGATGAAATCAGAAAAAGATGTGAAATACAGGACGTCGTAAGATGGGGCAGAGGAAGAAGGAGAGCATGGAGGGATCATGTCGACAGGATGACCGACGACCGAGTGGCAAAAATTGCAAAAGAAGGAATACCAAACTCCTCAAGGCTTCCTGGTCGACCGCCTAAAAGATGGAAAGAGAGCTGGACATCGGTGTCACAGGAACAAGAATAAACGAGATGCATTGACAGTCAATACAGGACAAAGTCCTATACTAAGAATAAGAAGAAGAAGAAGAACTTAAACAGCAGAGATGATAGTGTTGTATTCGTAGGTCGCAACTACGATATACAAACTGAAAAATTGACCCAAAATTTTACAGCGGTGTTTCGTCCACGATGCCAGCGGTTGTACTCATCAGTGGGTCCGCTGGCATCTTTCCCAGACTCCCTCTGTTGATGTACCTATGAATATTTGATTCTCGTATTTGAAGTTATTTTCGGGCGGAACGTGACGGTACCATAGTACTTGAAATTTGTATTTCAGATTTTTATCTAAACTTATTCCGTATTATTACGACACGTCCCCTTCAAGCAACCACTTTCCATATTGTTCCGTGATCGTGTCTTTATCACGAATCAAGATGGAAAGCTGGGTGCACAAGAACTCGACGACGCGCTGCAAATTGTGGTCTGATACGCGGATCCAGTCGCTACTTGCTGACTCAATGGAGGGAAAAGCCCTCTGAAAAACCCCCAAAGGTCCCCACCAACGATGCCAACACCCTGTGTTGAGGTACTTATGAATATTTGATTCTCGTATTTGAAGTTATTTTCGGGCGGAACGTGACGGTAGGATATTACTTGAAATGTGTATTTCAGATTTTTATAAACTTATTCCGTATTATTACGACAATAGCCAGCATGACATCCTGTACATTTTTGGGGACAAAATAAAACATACAGTATATAATTTTTGTTTTTATTTAGGATATGTAAAATAAAGTATATTAAAAAAACACAAAATTGTGTGTCCAGATTTAGAAAACAAATATTTTTTATTTTATTGTGACAAGAATTTTCTAAATTAAAAATCTTTGTATACTTTAAAGAAAATTCTGATTCCAAAATTGTATGTCAATTTTTACATTGTTGAAAGCTTAAATTTCCATATTAATTAGGATAAAAACATTTCTCAGACAAGTAATTTTCCATTATTAACATTAATAATGACAAAATATGTTTGTATTTACACTGGTAATTACATATATAAATTCATTTTACACATATATACTGATAACCAAAAATGTATAATAAATTTATTGGACAGTACCTCTATTATGTTAATTAATTAATATATGTGTAAAACGTTGGTTTGAGGGTTGTAGACAATGTTGAAGATTGACTAAAATGTGGTTGTCGGACTTGAATTGTCTTTATTTTTATTTATTTTTATGGCGTCTCGATTAGGTTGTATCTCTAATCATTATCAAGTATAAACTGAATGTTTTGTCTTAAACTACGAGCTTGTATAGGGACTGTGCCCCTGAAGCGCAAAGTTTCGCTTCACTGTATACACCTCAATGATTTGATGTTACAAAGTAGTGGTTGCCAAAGATTAGGTATCTCAACACTCGGTTTACTGAAGATTCCATTATTGCTTCTACAAATTTTCTTTTTTTTCATGTTGGGTTCCATATATATGACGCAGCCTCAGACCATTTTATATGGTGTTGTTTATCTCAGGCGTGTTCTGCAATACCTGATCTCGACGATTCCCCTTTTTGTGTATGAGTTTTATGTTCCTTAATTCTAACTTCTAGTGGTCGTTTGGTTTCTCCAATATACATTTCACCACACTCACATGGAACTTTGTAAACACATTCTTTCTTATCGGTACTTTTTGGTTTTGTTTTTGTTAAATGAGCTCTAAGTGTATTTCCTGATTTAAAGGCTGTTTTTATATTACAACTGCTGGAAATTCGTCTTATTTTCTCCGAAGTTCCCTTAATGTACGGAATTGTGAAGAAGGAATGTGTTTCTTGCTGTCCAGTGTTCACTGTTCTAAAGTTATTTATAACATTGTCAATTAGTTTTAAAGGATAACCATTCTGTTGTAAATCGGATTTAATATTTGCTACCTCTTTTTCCAATGAATCGGCATTATTGCATATAGATATAGCGCGATTATAGAGGTTGCATATAATTCCCCGTTTTGTTACAACAGAATGATTAGAACTATGATTAAGATATTGTCCAGTATGTATTGGCTTTCTGTATACTGAAGTTTTAATAGTTTCGTTTAAGCAATTCACCATGACATCTAGGCAAGGCAATTGATCATTTACCTCTTTTTCTATGGTAAACCTAATTGTAGGTGGAATGTTATTTAGATGTTTCAAGAAATCATTAAGTCCTTGATCATTACCCTTCCATACGATGAAGGTATCATCGACATATCTCAACCAGACTTTCGGTTTTACTGTTGCCGTTGCTATGGCATGAGTTTCGAACCATTCCATATATATATATATATATATATATATATATATATATATATATATATATATATATATATATATATATATATATATTGGCGACGACAGGAGAGAGTGAAGAACCCATCGGAAGCCCGTCGTCCTGAGCGTAGAACTTGTCCTGTACTTGAAAGTAAGCACTACGCAGGCAACACACACAAAAGATCCATCACCCCGTCCAGTGGTAACATGGTTCGATCTGATAAAGTAGTATCATTTAAAAGTCTAGTGTTGATTATGTCTAGTGATTCCCCTAATGATACATTAGTATACAGACTTTCCACATCAAAGCTTATTAGTCTGTCGTCTGGCTCTATATTGATGCTACTAATAATGTTCACGAAATGTGTGGAATTTTTAACATATGTGTTCGTCTTACCTTCTAAAGGTTGTATGATTTTTAAAAGAAACTTCGCCAGTGCATTTGGGGAGTGGAGGAATGAAATCAACTCTGAAAAGAGTAGTCTGAATTACTCATAAGTCTAATTAAAAAAATAGTTTATAAATGCAGAGGCATTTATATAATATATATTCTTGCACAAATTTATGCTCCTACTCTTCTTATTCCTGTTCACGTTGCTTCAAGAAAAGTTCTAATTTCAGATTATTTTTAAAATGAATGAATCGTAGGATGACTCAAAAAATCTGCCATCAACAATTCGATGGTTTAAATCAAAACGTCCTTAAAATAAAAACTTTAACCTCATTTCCTTGTCGTTACGAACGAAACTAATTCCATAATATAATAAATATAAGGAAAGGTTAGTGCATTCAATGTTAATGCCTTCAAAGTTTAATTATATTGTATATTAGATAACCGCAGCACAATTTATACATATTATTATAAAGATTAATAAGTAAAATAATGTTTTATTAATTAAAGCATAGTATTGATAAAAAAGCAATAATATGTAAAAATTCAATATAATTGCATAATTTTCAAATCAAGCTAAAAATATACCTAAAAAATAAAAGGTTTTGCGGAAATGAGTATAATGTTTCCGTAATGTTACATTTATTTCAATGTCACGAACGTTAAAGAAAGGTTAGATCATTGAAATTGCTTTATTGCTATATAAATGATTTTTTTAAAAGTTACCACCAGGGTCTACAACCTTAACTTTTGTATGCAGTGTTTATTATCAGCCTTAAAGTTTTATAAGGTGATATATTAATCTGATATTGCGTGAAGGTTGTTGCCAGGTAGAGTGCAGACTATTGAAAGTAATTCCATTTTATGAAAACTAAATATAAAAAAAGAATGAACATCGACAGTTGAATAGTCAAAAATATTATTTTTTATGTTGTAAATTGCTAAGATTTTAACTCCTTAAATTAGAAAATGGGATCTTGCATCGAGAGGGATTTTTTTTAGTCGGTTTAATTTTAAAAAAATCGATAATGTTGGTTGCCTACATATTTTTTTTTGATTTATATTAAACGGTTAATTAAAGAATGTCCAGTAAGTAAACTGTTGTAATATACAGCATCCTACCGCCGACTCCCGATGCAAAATAACTTGAAATATGAGTTCCGACGTACAGTAAGCGCGAGTTAAATGGGCGGTTCACCAAAAACTGTTTTTATTTATTTATTAATTGACAAATTCGAGCAATACAATGATTAACTTAACTTAGACAAGAAACAAATGACAATGTTCTTAGCGTTTGACCTATATTTATAATATTTCTTAGCGTCTACTACGTAAGCATAATTATATGTGAAGGATTGCAATTCAGCTTCCATAACTCCTCCGGCCCTAGTGGAGAACTATGGGGTTGTACCAGAGTTCGATAATTCGATATTGGGAACTGATTTAACATCTTGTAGTTCCATGGCAGCTTGTGGCTGGGATTCTTTTTCTTTCTTCTGTTGATAGTAATTATAAAGACCATATACTCCTACCGACTGCGCCAGTTAAATGGGCGGTTCACCAAAATCTGTTTTTAAAAAACACGAAGTTTTTTACGGACATTTATTAATTGACAAATTAGAGCAATACAATGATTAACTTAACTTAGACAAGAAACAAATGACAATGTTCTTAGCGTTTTATCTATATTTATAATATTTCGTAGCGTCTGCTACCTAAGCATAATTATATGTGAAGGATTGGCAGTTCAGCTTCCATAACTGGCGACAACGGGTGTCTGGGAAGGTATCAACTGAATCCAACTGAAGAGTCCTATAGTTAGTACCGGAACGAAACATCCAAAATTTTTAGAGGTCTTCCAGGTCTAGCTAGCAAGCAGACGCTGATACAAGATGTTTCGACATTATTTGTAATTTTCCAAAATGCAGGGACATTTTCAAGCGGGATTACGAAAAAACTTCCATTAATAAGGTTAAATCCTACTAGATAGTCTTCTAGGAATGATTTATTGAACTAGTTGTGATTTAATTTTAAAAATATTTTAAAGATTCTAACAGAAATTTGATTAAAAAGTAAAAGTAATGAAAAATCCGAAACAATTGGAAAATCTTAAATTTTTAGTTCTTGTTGTATTGTTTTCCAAAATTCTTCATTCTATAAACATAGTTTTTAAAGTTCTTCAAAGTAAAAGTATAATATCGTGCAAGCTTTCAATTTATTTAAAAATGCTTACGTACAACGTTGTAAACTGTGACAAAAAATTCCAAAAATTTATTTGACGAACTTGTCTCGGATACAAAATTCAAAGCAAAAAAAAATTTAAATAGGATTACATTTAATAATATTTTGGATATTGCGTCATGCCAGTTAAAAACTCGACTCTCTGGTTTTCAAAATATTGTTGATAGATTTAAATTCCTTGATTCCTCATTTATGACCACCGCTACTGATACTGAGTTACACAAGCAGGCAGAAATTTTACGAAATAAATACGATACGATAATTTATCGTTATTATGTTGCCTTCGAAATTCTCAGTTTTCATTCAGCTATTCGTGAAAATTTAAAAGAATTATCAACAATAGATGTAAAAGGTTTCATGTTTTGTAAAAATCACACCAGCTCATCAATGTGTGTACCGCACTATTAATATTTTTAACTATTCCTGTTACTTCCTCTTCTGCTGCGATCATTTTCCAAACTGAATCTAATTGAGAATTTTTTAAGAAATAGTATTGGTCAGGAATATTTAAGTAGTCTGGCTATTCTAAACAAAGAAAATAAATGCGCAAAACAAATTAAATTTGATAAAGTAATTGATGTTTTTACATGCATTAAGAACGGCAAAAAGCATTTTTAATATGTATTATGTTATAGGAAAGGTCAGTTTCTAAGCGACTGCAGTGGGCGGGACACGTAAGAAGACTACCAGATAGTCGCACAGTCAAACTCGCGTGGGAGGAAGCACCGGTAGGAAAAAGACCACTGAGACGTCCTCGCCTCCGATGGAAAGACAATATTGCCAAAGATCTAAAGGCAATGAATATTGATAATCCGCTAGATGCCATTGCAGACAGGCAGCACTAAACGAACCCCTTGTCCTAGCATTTGCATACCAATAAATTACCCATTTCTTATATACCCTGGGACGTACTAGTATGTCCTAAGTAAAAACTGATATTTCCTGTAATATACGTAATAATCAAATCAATGTAAGATTAAGGATTAAGAATCTAAGTAAAGAGGTCATGATTCTTTGTTAAGAAAAATTAGGGCCAGAATTTTGTATACTTTTTATTATTAAAAAATATGAAATATCTAACTTGACTTTAACCTTTTTTATTATGTGACCATAAATACCACATAAATTAAAGTGGAAATATATATATATATATATATATATATATATATATATATATATATATATATATAACATCAGTTTATAACGTTCTATGCCGTCTTCTGATTTACAGTCTCCATTGATCTCGGTTTGTCCATAGGTTTTCATCCATTCCTCTTGTTCTTATATCTTTATCCACTCCTTCTCTCCAACTTAGTCTGGGTCTACCTCTTTCTTCTTCCCTGTGGTGCCCAATTTAATATTTTTTTGGAAGTCTAGTATCGTCCATTCGTTGAACATGTCCGTACCATCTAAGTTGGTTGATTTTAATATCTTCTGTTATCTTGTGCTTAACGTCCATAATTTCTTGGATTCTTTCATTTCTGACTCTGTCCATTCTGGATTTTCCAGCCGCTCTTCTCCAGTAATCTATTTCTGTAGCTTCCAGTGTTCTTAGAGTTCTTTCTTTCAATGGCCATACTTCACTTCCATAGGTGACAATGTTTTTAACAATACTATTAAAAATTTGTGGTTGTTTTCTTCGGATATTGTTTTATCCCACCATATGCTGTTCAACTGTCTAATAGTTTGTCGTCCCTGGTTGTTTCTATGCTTGATTTCTTGGTCAAGTTTGCCGTCGTTGGTTATATGCATTCCAAGATACTTGTATTTCTCACAGTGATTTATTTCCTGCTGCTGTTGTTCCAGAGTCAAGTTTTGTTGCTGTCCCCCAATACACATGTATTCCGTTTTTCTGATATTAACTTCTAGCCCCAACTTTTGATATTCTTCATTAGCTTACGAGCCATGTATTCTAGATCTTCGTAGTCTTGTGCCAGAACTATTTGGTCGTCTGCGAAACACAATGTGTATAGTTTGGAATCGTTTAGTGGAATGCCCATATTTTCGCACTTTCTTTTCCATGTTTTTAACGCTTGTTCCAAGTAGATGTTAAACAAGGTTGGAGACAAACAACATCCCTGCTTGAGCCCTTTGCTAACCCTTAATTCTTTTGAAATATTATGCCCTTTCTTTATTTTGCTTGTATTATTTGAATGGAGCTGTTGAACAGCCTTGATAAGTATTATATTTGTTTTTTCTAGGGCTTCCCAGAGTTTTTGTTGTGGTACGCTATCATAGGCTTTTTTGAGATCCACGTAAAGCAGGTGTACTTCTTGGTTCCGTGCTGATTTTTCTCAATAAGCTGGGTTATTGTAAAGAAATGGTCAACAGTAAATCTACCTGCTCTAAATACAGCCTGTTCTTCGGCCTCCATATCTGAGTATTCGCTCTCAATCCTCTTTTTGACTAGTTTCCCATACACTCTCGAGATTGTGCACAGAACCGCATTTCCTCGATCGTTATCACAGACGTCTTTACTTCCTTTTTTGTGTATAGTGGTAATATAGGATGTTTTCCACTCTTCGGGTATCTTTTCTCCGTTTATACATTTTTGATAGAGGTTTGTTAATTGTCTGTATAACTTCTCTGTGCCATATTTAAGTAGCTCAGGCGGGATAATTCCGGAACCCGGTGATTTTCGGTTTTTTAATGTTTGGCATATTTGCTTGACTTCTTTGCAATCTATCCTTAGTGGAAATGCTATGGTGCGTACGTGCACGCCGGAATCAGCTTGTACTGTTTGTTGGTATTTTGCTCTTTCTTCTGCTAGCAACTTTGAAAAGTATTCATTCCATTGAAATAAACCAATCAGTGATATGATATCTTTAGATTTTTCTTGTCAAAGAGATCTCAGTATTTTCCAGCTTTCGGTACTTCTGCTACCCCCCAAATGTGCGTTTATTCTGGTACAGGTTCTTTCCCAGGTTTTGTTTTTCTTTTGGGTTATTGCGTTTCGCACTGCTCTTTGGGCCGTTTTGTATTCACTTTTACTTTCATCCGTCTTTGAGCTTAAATATTTACTCCATCTTTCTCGTTTAGTATTTATCATATCTTCGATTTCTTCATCCCACCAGTATGGCCTTCTTTTGTTGGGCTTTTCGTACTTTTCCAAGGCTTCTTCTGCTGCACTTCTTAGGCACTCTTTAACGTAAGCGTATTGTTGCTCTACACTATCAAAGTTTTCCCGTACCAGTTTATTATCAAGTCGCTTTTTGTATAGTTTTTTAATGCTTTCGTGATTGAAGCTATCTAAGTTGTACTTGATTTCAGGAGTTTTTTGTTTCTGTTCTTCAGTGCCTTCTTTACTTTTGACTAGGCGGAAGGGCAGTATTTTGGCTTTAACCACTTCCACACGCGATTCCTCTATAGGCTCGCACATCTTAAATTTTAAGCCTTGTATCCTGACGCGCTATTACATAATCTATGACAGATTTCAGATTTCTTGTTTGTTGTACCCAGGTAAACTTATGTATTTCGCGGTGTTGGTAAAAGCCATTTAGGATGCGAAGTCCATTTTGGTCGCACATATTAATTAGTCTGTCGCCATTGTCGTTCAATATATCTTCTCCGAATCGTCCTACTATTTTATCGTTCACTTTTTTTCCAGTTCTTGCATTTAGGTCTCCTAATAAAAGTAGCTCTCTGGAGGTCCCTATTTTTGAGATTTCATATGATAGTTGTTCGAAAAACTCTTCTTTCTCCCTTACTAGAGCGTCCTCGTTTACACCGTATACTCCCATAATAGTGACTTTATTTCCGTGCAAGCTTAGATTTACTTTTATGATGCATTGGTTTATTAGTTCCTAAGACGTTATGCTTCGTCGTAGACTTTTTCGGATAAGTATAGACACTCCTTGTTGGGCTATTTTATCCTTTGGTATTCCGGAAAAGAGATGATCATATTCGCCTAGGTTTTCTGACCCTTGCCCTCTCTTTTTTGACTCGGTTAATACTAGGATGTCTAGGTTGGCCTTTTTTGTTTCTGAAAAAATGTCGTTAATTTTTTGGGATATGCCTTGGACGTTCCAAGTGCCAATATTCATAGTCCGTTTTCTAAGTGTAAGTCGTCTTCGATTCTTCATCCGATTCCGAGGCTGGTTACTGAAAGTTTTAACCTTTATTGTCTTTCACGAGTGCCCAGGGGTTAGCCCGATGCCTCAATCCCCAACCTGGAGAACCACAGTTTTGATTTTGGAGTGTCTCTTTCCTAGATGGGTTGCCTTCTCTACGGCTTTAGGAGACCTATCTTTCCTCTTCGACCGTCATCCTGGCCAAGGAGCCCTCACAGGGTGCTATCAGCCGGGCCAGTTAAACCCTGGTTTTTTTACGAAGTTGTTACTCCTCCCCGTCCTCCATTCCCTAGATGGGACCACAGGCTTGGGACTGGTGTAGCGGAGTTAAAGTGGAAATAAATTAAAATAATTTTACGGTTATTATAACAAGTTGGTATGATATTTTTTTACCTAAGAAAAAAATTAGGTATTTGTACTGTGTGTCGATTTTTCTTCAGACTTAAGGCGCCAAAGTTACTCTTGCCAACCGGCGCTATAGGAAATGCGTGAAAGATATTTAAAAGAGAGTGGTAAAAAGAAGAGAAGAGATATCGTTTACAAATAGTGAAAAGGGTATTCCAGTTTTTAATTTCCTCACAAAAAGCTATCGTGGAAATATTTCTACAGAATTCCCCTGCCAAGTATCCAGTGCAACATGCATATATTTCTAGTCTAGTGGTTTCATTCAAAATTAACAAGGTTAAACAAAAACGATGATTAAGCCTAGTTTGTTATTAAGATTTATTAAATTTCAGACATGCATACTACTAAAACCTAATATTAATTAAAAAATATACTAATACCACAATTACTTCAGTCGGTGAAGGACAAACAACTGGGTACATATTATAAATGGTCTTGATAATTAATTTCCCGTATGAATTACTATATTTTTTTATGGAGTACTTACTGTTTAAACTTTAAAATTGATTTAAATTCTTCAAAATACCCGTTTCCTGGTTTGTGGTTATTGAGTTTATTTGTTCAAATGAACGACTTTAAGCTGTATTGTTTGCTTATTGCATTATTAATTTTAATATTAGAGAAATTACATTCGCACACTTAGGCGTGAACAGGACATTCATTAAAATAACATTTCTTACCTTTATTAAAAATAAACATACCTTGGAAATACCATGAAACTTGTTAAAAAAATTAAATAGGTGAATTGAAATGAAGAATTCATTCGACATGGACGGTATTCCAAAAACCTAGCTACTAAAAAGCTAGTATTATATAAGTGTATAACAATGAATTTAAAATACTAATATACTATTATATCACAGTGTAATGGAACCAGGCGCGGATCCAAGGGGGGGGCGGTGGGGGCGATCGCCCCCCCACCCCAACAGCTTGGAGTTCAGGAAAATAGACCCGATTTTGCCTCTTATACTATAGTTTATTCAAGAACTAGGGAGAGTTTTTCATTTTTTACCTTTTTTTTTCTTCGCAATCTAGCTGTGTTCTTTAGTCCGGTGTCTTTGGCAAAATCTGTTAGACACATATATTTTTCATAGGAATGGGTTAGAAATTTTATAATCAAAAATACCGGTCTATAATAATGGACTATTTGGGTTGGATAGCAATAGATATTTGGATGTGTGAAGTGTTAACAAGGATTTTAGTCCTTGTCATAGGCGTCGAAAGGAGGTCTATTTTATCACTAAATATTTATGGCATAGAATATTATTTCAGTAATAAACTTAAAATAAAAAGTTTTTATAATATTATTTTATTTCTTATGATTCTTTAATAATTCACATACATTAGAAAATATAAATAATTGTGACATATTTAACACAAATTACAACTTTATTTTTATTATTTTTAATTTTGGCATAGAAACCGTTTTAGGCACATTCAGACTAAAACGTAGCCTTTTTCTCTCAAAAAATTCTAACTTATAATTTAAGTACTTACAAAATACCCATTATCAAAAATACAAAAAGTTAAACATATATAAAAATATATAAATTCGTCGATATAATATTAAAATTTTTTGGGGCTATCGGTCATTTTATTAATAATTAAAGACATTTTTGGGATATTTGACGATCCAGTTTATTTATTTAACCATCTGTAGAATTACAATTAAACAATAAAAAGGGATTCAAATGTCATTAATTTTTATATGTTACAAAAAATTTAAATAATATATTGTGTTAACGCTGGTAAACATTACGTATCTAATTCGTCATCAAAGTCAGTGAAGCTATCTTCGCTCAAATTAATTATAATTGGTTCCTCTATCTCACCGGTCATGAGATCGAGTTTCCACATTTTCTTTTATTCTTTTATTATATGGATTTTTCGCAATTATCTGCAGTAACTTGATTCAAAAAAAATCTTTCAAAATTCCAGTTAAATTGTTAATTTTGTAAGTTGTGTTATTTCCAGCAACTCTACCTTTTATTTGAGAGAGATATTTCCTTCACCAACGGATATTTTCCGGACGATCTGTTAGAGCAGATTTCCTATCTGGTTTTTTCCAATAAAAATTAAGTTCTCTGAGCAATTTCCAGAGCACAGTTCGTTTAATTTCAGGTAAATCCCGATCTTCATTGATTTTAGTTAGAATTTTGTCGACGGTTGGGATCTGCTTCTCATAATAAAATGTATGTACAACTCCTTTTATTACAGTTTACATCTCTTCTTCCAACGAGGTTTTTCGTCTGCCTGTGATCGAATGTAGCTTGGGGTTACTAACAATTCCCGTCGTTTTTTTCTCCGTCAGTGTTCGGTACATAGTGGATTTTCCAACTCCTATCATGTTAGAACACATCTAAACAAAGCTTTTAACATTATTATCTAGATATTGATATCTTAAGGCATCATAAATATTCACCGTAATAAGTTTTTCGTTGCGGAAAAAATGCCCTGGTTTAACGATTTTGTAATAAATATAGATGTGAAAGCTACATCTTTTGGGTATCTCACTAATCTCAAATAATATATAAAAACAAGCACAAACAAGATAAATCACTAAGGACACACTGTAAGGTGTACTTTGCTCACTGACAGAAATTAAATTGAATTATCAGAAATTTTATTGTCGTAATTTTATAAAAGCTTATAATATTTCAATATAATTTGATTTACGGCAGTTTTGTTACTGGGGGCACTGAAGCAGGTACGTAGGAGGTTTGGGTAATAGTTTTATTATTCTCTCTAGTTCTTGAATAGAGTATAGGAATGTGTATGCTTGCGATCGCCCCTCCCCTTCTCAAAGGCTTTGAGTTCAGGAACAAAGAACCGATTCTGCCTTTTATATTAGGAATGTGTATGCTGCTGGCATCCCCCCCCCCCCGTTGACAACTTTTTTTTTTGCGATAGCACCCTCCCTCTCCATGAGCTTTAAATTCAGGAAAATAGACCCGATTCTGCCTCTTATACTAGGAATGTGTATGTTGATCGCATCCTTCCACCCCCTTGTCGGAAACTTGTTTTTTCTTGTAATCGCCCCCCCCCCTTCTCCATGAGCTTCAAATTCAGAAAAATAGCCCCGTCTCTGCCTTTTACACTAGAAATGGGAATGTTGCTGGTGTCCCCTCCCCGGGGACAACTTGCTTTCGCTTGCCATACTGTACTTTTGTGATATCACCGCCCCCTCCAAGGAGAGGGGCTGGATCCGCCCCTGAATGGAACAAATGTTAATTATTTTTCACTGTTCAATGTGAACTATATTCTGGTAAAATAAATAATTAAATAATCACTCTGTGAATAGATTTTTCGTGGGAATAGGGTAGTTATATTTTTTTATCACTATCCACGAAAGTCTAAAGGAAAAATAAATCAGTTATCAAGCTTAACTTTTATGATCTTTGTCGTTTAAATGTTTTCTTAAAAAAATACATAAAATCAGTTAATTTATGAAGACGTAAAAAGATCTTCTCTAAGAATTGCCTATAAATCTGTCTAAGTGATCCTGCCCTGGTTATGTAAATAAAACCGAAAGATAAGGGAGGTTTATAACATATGGTATATGCACAAACCGTTAAAATGTCTAAGAATATTGAACGATTTTCCCATTATTAGGAAATAAAAGAATACACAAATAAACTCACTATAATAGAAATATATCGTTTGGCCATTTGTAAAAAGAGTTTTGATTATTCACTGTTTTTTCTATTCACAAGAAATAACGAGTTAACATGTTTATTGCCAAAACAGCCAAGAAAAGTGAATAGTTTTTTTTACAATCTTTAACATATACTCTTTTCGTTATAGCAAGACGTAGGTTAAGTTGTTTTACTACTCTGTTATATAAAAATTAGGATTTAGACGCTCAGAGGTCAATTCGGGAATCAAACATCCGGTATAGAATAGCTAACGCCCTCGGCACCTAACGATCGAAACCTTCGATCTTTAAGAGAAAGAAATTGACGTTTGCACGGGGTTCCATCGGCTAATATGGGTACAAACGGGAATCAGAGGGGTGTCGGGGGGTGTAAGATTCGAAGACACTCTTTTAAGGAATAGTAAAAGTCAGTCATAATTTGAATGTCGTTAGAACGGTACCGTGAGTACCAGTGCCGTAGAATAATTACGTCACGGGTATAATAGTCGAGAAAGAAGGTTATCTTTGTTTAATTTGGGAAATTAAGGGATTATCGTGCGTTATTTTAGTGGGGCATTTCGCGATTTTCATAGGGTTCGATTAAGTAACATAAATAGCTGTTTTTTCGCTTTTTATTGCTTTTTTTTGTTTAATATTTTATTAAGCTATTTATACGTGTTTTTTTCAAAATTGGGTTTTACGTTTTTGGTTAAAATAACGGCCGAGAAGAGCAACTATGTTAGTTTTTCTCATTGTAAATAGTTCGTTTTTATTCTATTTATTTTGTTAATAGACTAAGTTGTTTTGAAAAACTTCTTTTAATCAATTTAATTAAAACCTTCACGCGAATTAACTTGCGCTGTTGCGAGACTTACAAAACAAGAGGTGTCTTCTGATCAACTAATTAGCAGCCTTTCCTGAGTCCTGAAGTTCTGAGTTGTGGTTGGTAAGCTTAAATAATCGTAGTTGTTTGGTACTAAAGCTGCAAGAGAGAAGATGCACGACCAGACTTCCAGAGTGTCTTTATTACTGTGAAATTTAATTGTAGGTTATTAAAATAGTTACTAATTAATATGGGGCAAAAAATTATTATAGATAAAATGATTAACGCTACCTCAATATGTCATTAGCAGGAGTCTAGAATCAAATTCTGACACAACAGATTTAGAAAATACTATCATAGATTGCGCGATACCAATGAAAGCCTTTTTCATAATGCGAGAGAATGTTATGGAACAAACATTCTTATTAATCTTACTAAATATCGTTTGTCGTAAAGTATATGCCACTAAAAGGAGGAATTAAATAATCAATCTGTAGATGAATTTTAACCCTGGGAACTGAGACAATGTATATCTCATATTACCACCCTAATATCTAAAGACCATTATCAAATTTAACCATTTTTATTGCTTTTGGGTCAATTATCAGTCTTCCTGGAATCATAAGTATTCAAAAATTTGTCGAGAAAATTTTACTCTCACCAAAATTATAAAAACTGCTAAAGATGGATTTAGCAGCATATGGACTAAACCGTCAGAAGGTTTTTGTAATTTAACGATTTTCCCATTATTAGTTAACAAAAGAATAATCAAATAAAAACGCTATAATGTGATATATTCGTTTGATTACATGTACCAAAAATTCGTATCACGACTGTTTTTCTATTCACAAGAAAGGAATACTTATAAAATCACTAAAAGAGTGAATAGTTTTCCACAGATATTATCATATTCTTTTAGTTATAGAAAGTCGTAGATTAGTTATATTAATCATTTTTGTAACTATTGACTATTACCAGCCTGTGGAGCAATCCGGCTTTCGACGTGGATTTAGTACGATAGATCATATCCAAGCCCTACACACAGTCCTAAAAAAAAAACGAAGAATATAACATTCCTATATACCTGGCATTTGTACATTTTCACAAGGCCTTTGACTCTATAGAAACATGGGCGATCTTGAAATCACTTAATAATGCTAAAATTGACTCTAGGTATACCACTATCATACAGAACATATATAAAAACGCAACTATACAGGTTAAAATCGACGAAGACACAAAAACTGAAAAAATAAACGTTATGAGAGGTGTGCGTCAGGGAGACGTCATCTCTCCGAAACTATTGACGCTAGCTTTGGAAGATGTCGTTAAAAAACTAAATTGGGATGAGAAAGGTTTGAGAGTCGACGGTTCTTATCTTAGTCATCTTCGTCTCGCCGACGATGTTGTTGTCATGTCATGCAACTCGGAAGAGTTAAAACAAATGTTTCAAGATTTCAATGAAAAGGCGAGAAAAGTGGGACTTAAGATGAACTTGGGGAAAACTAAGTTAATGAGCAAATGACGCAAATGTACAAATAGAAATTCAAAAAGAAATCATAGAGAATGTCCAAGAGTACATCTATTTAGGCCACGTCATGAAACTGGGCAAAGAAAATCAAACGGCGGAAATAACAGGGAGAATAGGGCTGGCATGGGCTGCCTTTGGAAAGTTGCAGTACGTATTAAGAGATAGAAACACACCAATCAACCTTAAACGGAAAGTGTATAACACGTGTGTCTTGCCTGTTCCTACTTACAGCATGGAAACGATAACACTAACCAAACAAAACGAAAATAGGCTCCGAGTCACTCAACGCTGTATGGAGAGACAAATGTTAGGAATCTCGTTACGGGATAAAATACGAAATCAAGTAATAAGATCAAGAACCAAAGTAGTTGACGTCATTGAACGCGTATCACGACTAAAGTGGCAATAGGCAGGGCACATAGCTAGACAACAGCCCGATAGGTGGACGAGTAAATTACTGCAATGGCGACCGCGAGAAACGAACCGAAATCGTGGCAGGCCACAACGCAAATGGGTAGATGATATAAGACAGTTTGCTGGAAAAGACTGGCTCCAGAAGGCGAAAAGACAGATCCCAGTGGAGAACCATCGGAGAGGCTTATGTCCAGGAGTGGACGTCAATGGGCTGAGAAAGAAGAAGAAGAATCCTTTTTGTATAAAAAATAAGAATAAGATGCTTCGATTAAGATCAATTTGGGAACCAAATAAACGGCATAGAATGGCCGACGCCCTCTACGAACGAGAGGGCCGAGACTTTCAGGAATTAAATTTACCCTTACAAGGTATAAGAACTGAGATAGGTATTAACGGCAACGGCTTCGGGGAGTCCGGGGCGTTGCCGTTAGTGCCGGAGCGTGCCTTTGTAGAAATAATAAGTTTTAGTTACTATTGGAAATTTTTAGAAAATTACGTGATACGATAAGAAGGTTCTTCTTTTTGATTTTTCTTTTATTTTGGGGAAAATCCTATTTTATTTCATTTGGGAAAAGGGCGAGTTTTATACTGTTCGTTTGAGCAATTTAAATAGCTGTTTTTTACATTTTTTTTTATTTCCTGGATTAATTTTTTCAAAGGTTATTTATATGTATTATCTTTAAAATTGAGTTTGCTACACTTTTATTAAAATAACGTCTAACTGGAGCAATTATTTTAGTTGATTTGGAATTATTAATCAATATTAATTATAAGCTTCTCATTTTATATAATTCCGTTTTCTATTCATTTTCGTTAATAGATTTAAGTGTTTTGAGAAACTTCATGCGGTTAAACTGGCAGGCGTACTGATGTGGGAGCTTCAAAGCAAGAGACGAGATCTGATCAGTTTGTCCTGAGACCTGAAATTATGTTATGGTATTGGTAAGCCCTAAATAACCGTAGTTGTTTAGTACTAAAACTGCAAGAGCCAAGAGGAATGATCAGAGCTCCAAAGTACTTTTGTCACTGTGATATTTATTTAGAGGTTTTTAAAATAGCTACTGACTAATATGGGACTGCAGTAGAGCGTGGGTGAAACGGCCAAATCCTACCAAAATAATCCGTTCGCGAGAGTCCACGATCAAATACTGAAGAAAAGAAAAAGAAGAATGAATGCAATAATCTGCTTTCTTAGTATTTTTTTAAATCTATATATTATGTAAAGAAGGAGTGGGCTTTTGTTCGTAACAGATACCTGAAAAATTTACTTTACCAGTCAGAACCAAATTTTGACCATAATCCTTGAAATAATTGGGTGTATTTAAAACTATATTTGTCTCGAAAACATAATAATAATAATAATATAATAATTTGGACTTGACAAGTGCCGTATCTTGAACATCGTTAAAGGGAAGATACAATCGGGGGCTTTTGAAATGCAGAACGATGAAACTGTAGCTGCAATGGAAGCAGACCAAACATACAAATATCTAGGTATGAAACAGGCTAAAAGAATTGACCATGGCACTATGAAGGCCGAATTGACAGCCGAATTTGTCAGGAGGGTAAGGCGGGTATTACGAACTAATTTAAATAGTAGAAATTTATTTAAGGCGCTCAACACGTATGCTTGCTCTGCGCTGAGCTACTCTTTTGAAATTGTAAAGTGGAGCAGGACGGACAGCCAAAACCTGTAAAGAAAAATAAGAACACTCCTAACAAAAGCACAAAAACATCACCTTCGGAATGCTATTGAAAGTACAATGCTTCCAAGACACCAAAGAAGAAGAGGATTGGTGGATATTGGTAAGCAGCTTGACCAACAAATAATAAACTTACGTTCATGTTTCCACAGGTTAGCGGACTCTTCCACACTACATCGAGCAATATGCGAGGCAGACGATTCAACGCCGCTACAGTTGAGGGAACCAGATATTACTTCTCACCACCAACAGACCAAGAGAAGTTACAAACCTGGCTACGGAAGCCACTTCATGGACGGCATCCAAATGAGGTCAATCAGGACAATGTCGACAACTCAGCGTCGAACTACTGGTTGATTTCAGGACAGATGTTTCCGGAAACGGAGGGCTTCTTGTTAGCGATCCAAGATCAGGTTATTCCGACGAAGAACTATCGGAAGTTCATCATTAGAGATCCCTCAACAGAAAATTACCAATGCAGATATGGCTGTCGAACATCGAAGACAATTCAGCACATAACTGGAGGATGCCAAGCGTTTGCCGCAACCGAGTATAAGGAAAGACACGACTCAGCCGCTAAGATACTCCACCAAGAGTTAGCAGAAAAGTTAAACCTATTATAGGTAGGAAAAGTGCCTTATTACAAGTACAATCCCGAGCCTATTCTTGAGAACAACCAGTTCAAGTTATATTAGGACCGAACGGTTCTGACGGATCAAACAGTAGCTCATAATAGACCAGACATTATACTAATAGATAAGATTTCTAGGCGAACTACACTAATCGACATTGCTGTGCCTAACAAAACAACAACCTAAGGCCAAAATACAACGAGAAGATCGCTAAATACAGAGATCTGGAGGTTCAAATCCGAAGACAGTGGGCAATGAACAGCGTCCAAACGATTCCTATAATACTGTCAACAACTAGAGTGATACCAAAGAACCTCCTGCAGAACATCAAGGGAGTGGGCCTTAGTGAGCATCTGTATAAGCCTATGCAGAAAACAATTTTCCTAGCAACCGTGCGAACCGTCCGAAAGTTCGTAAGAGATATAACAGACAATGTCACCTAGGACCCGATAACATTGAAAGGGTTCCCACAGAGCTTCATACTTTTGGTGTCTTTGTATGCCTGGTATGAGTGGATAATCCCTGGAGGGAGTGCGAAGCCGTTTCGCTTGTAAATCATAATAATAATAGTTCCCGTTTATAGCGTTATTTCGCATTGTAGTACAGCAGATACAGCTGCTATGTACTAGGACAAAACGGTCTACAAGGAAGATAATGTCGCCAGCACTATGATTCAACTACCTATTAATACCATGCATGGCTAAGTTGATCTAGAGGCTTACTTTTACACTGAAAAGTGAGATTAATGTTCGGTTGCACCGGGGTTCGAACCGAGAACTTTGAAATTCAAGAACTGGCTTTTTCGAACTAAACCTTCCTGCCAAATTAATGCGATTAACGAAATGAATATCATAAAAAATTTCTTGGAATCAACGATAATATTATGCTATCAAATGATAATTCCAACGCTTTTCGGATTGGTTCAAGAGGCCACTTATCATTACCCCAACCTTACCTAGTCGGCGTCACTTTTAAAGTCTGGAACCGCCTTTAAAAGTCAAATAATCTATTTATTTAGTTCTTAATAATATTTTGTTCATAACCATTTAAGACAACCACCGATTACCAAAAAACCTCAGTACTACTTATTTATTTTATGTTTGCGACACACCGAATGAAGATAAAGTTTTACTGCATTTTAAAACGGCTTAACTTTTTTTTAATCTGCTGTTTTTAATTACATATGTATGATTACACGTCGCCTACAAACACTTTTATTTACTCTATTGATAAATTTTTCCTTAAATAATAAAAAAATAAAACTTTATTGACTACGTACACAGTTCGAATTGATGTTGTTATATATGTTGGTTTTACGGAAACGTGATGATTTTGGGAAAAAAGGGTGACCTACAAAACAGGATTAAAAATACGATCAACAAATATTTTTTTAAGAATTTTCAGTGTAATAGATTGGCTGTGCGGCAAGTCATGTTTACTTGCATCTTACATCTTAGAAAACAATTCGAGTGAGATACTTTATTGATGCACGCCAAAACAATATGCAGAAATAATTCCACATCATAGAGTTATCATGTATAATAAACATCGACAATGAGATCTAAAAGTAGGCAATAAATTCGGTTTATTAAAAACTATTTTTATTCTTGCATCATTATCTTCACCTTTCTTTCTACATGTTTCCTTATGTTTGTCTGTCTAGGGCAGTGTTTTTCAATCTGTGGGTCGCGACCCCTGGGGGGGGGGGGTCGCGGAGCCTTACTCGGGGGGTCGCCGCTAAAGAAAAAAGTCAAGGTTCTACATGGTTTACTACAGTAAAACACAATTTTAGTGAGAAGGATGGGCTTGTTTATTCTTCAAAAAAATGTCAAATCGTGGTGCTATTTTTGAAATGTTAATAATTCAATCATTTTCTAATTGAAGCCTATTTCTTTTTTTAGTTTTAATGTCCACCCTTGAAGAGAACGCCAATTCACATAAGTATGAAGTGGCGAATGGCACTAATAATTTAAGAGCTTCCGTTGCCAGCTCAGGATATTCTTGTTTCCTTTTCATCCAAAACCCGTCAACAGTTTCAATTTTAAGCATGCCGTCAGCAGCTAAATCTATAAGATTTCTTTCATATTTGTAGTGAGATCAACTAGTTTTATTGACTTATCCAAGAAAGGGTTAAGAATCCATCTGCGCCCATTGTCAGCTTCAGAGTGCAAGTCTGGAAAGTATGTTAATAGTTTCTCTTGCAGATTATGCAAACTCTGTATCATGCAGGGAATGTGAGCTCCGACCACAAGCGATTGATCTGTTGCAATATCTTCAACAGTCTTCTGAAGACATGGAAATGATTCAAATATATTGTTTTGCAGAGAGGTTGACCATAAATGAAGTTTTGCATGAAATTCTTTCACTTTATCTTTCGCTGTTAAAATATTTTCATCTCTACCTTGGAGATTCTAGTTTAAATTATTGAGATGACTAAAAAAATCTGCCAGAAATGATAATTTCAAGAGCCAAACAGGGCCAGAAAAGTGATTAGCATATTCAGATTTAGCATCTTGTAAGAACATTAGCAATTCAGCTTTAAGTTCTAGAACTCTTGTCAATACCTTTCCTTTGGATAGCCACCTGACCTCTGTGTGAGAAAGGAGATTGTGATGAAGCGCACCCATATCTTTACAAACGATTCGGAATAGTCGGTTTTGCAAGGCTTTACCTTTGATAGAATTCACAATTTTTATTACCTCTTTAAGCAAGTCATTTAAATCAGACGTTAAAAAATTAGCGGCTAGAGCTTGTCGATGAAGAAAACAGTGTGTCCATGATACGTTTAGCATTACTACAAATAGCGATACATTTTGTCGAATCAATGTCATAGTCGCAAGTGCTTTTTAAAAATATATCGTACAAACACTGGCCAGAAGTGTTTGCTGCACAATATGAAACATCTGTAGATTCGTCAAACTGCAAAGCAAAATGTGGGCTCTTCTTTAATTTTTCGACTACTTGATCTCTAATATCATAGGACATATCGTCTATTCTGCGTGAAATAGTGTTATCAGAAAGCGGTATGCTTTTTAATTTGTTTGCTTCCTGCCTGCTGACTATAATTTCAACCATATCTAGAGCTGCTGGCAAAATAAGGTTTTCGGAATTGTGTGCGGCTTCCCTGCTTTAGCGACTCGATATGCGACTTTGTAGGTAGCCAATAATGATGACTCGTTGACACTAGATATCTAAAAACAAACAAAACAATATAAAAATAAATGATTGACAAATAAAAAAAAAATAAAGTGCATACCAAAATTAATTTTAATTGAGTTTTATGCAAACATAAATACTAAAACAATTTAAATAAACTCGGCTTGAGTTCGAACGCTTAAACACTGACCTGACGATTTTTACAACACTATGTTAAGACTAGGATAACACTATTACCTGAATCATGATATTTTACTGCTGGTTAAGAGCTTTCAATTTTCGTTAAAAGAAATCCAACGGCTTATCAGCTTCTTTTTGATGCTTGGTTGTAAGATGTCGCATAAGCTTTGACGGTTTCATACTCTCACGTGACCAAAACATCGCCGCAAATTACACATCGAGGGTAATTATTTAGAACTGTAAACCAATATTTTAAGTAATTGTTGTCATAGTGTCTATTTTTTTTCTTGTGTGATTCACCTCCGCTACTGGCATCCGTACCAGATGTTGAAGGCTGCGATCTTGTGAGTAACTTATCCATTTTTCAATCGTGCGGAGCAAGTGAAAAAGGAAAACAATCACGTCCATACTAATGGGTGACGCTCAATCAATTAATTGAGAGTTGAGTGAGTCGAGACAAAAGAACTTACTAGCGCGGGCGGTGGCGGGCGGTGGGGGACGTCCCGTCGCCTCTCGCGCGCAACAACAATGCGGTGTGGCAACGCCGCAAAGTTAGGCCCTTGCAGAGTGTAAGTTTTAATAATGAATATAGGTACCTAAATAAAGAAAGTCATAAATGTAGTTTTTTAATAATTATATTACTAATTTTTTGTCTTTCTATGGTCCAAGGGGGTCGCCAGACTTTTTTAACTTGGAAAGGGGCCGTGCTTTCAAAAAGTTTGAGAAACACTGGTCTAGGGAGTATAGCGATGTTATCTTCGAGCATACATTACTGGAGTGCAATGCTCCACGCCAGTTATTCGGTAAAAAGGGAGATAGTGGGTGAATACGGAATAGTGCTATTTCTCTCAGTCCAAACGATTGGATTTGTCCTCCTCCACCCTCGTAGAAGCGCGTGCCGGCCAATGGATGTTCGGAGCAAGAAAGATAGCATTTTCTAGTATTTCTCTCTCTCCCGCTTTGCCGTATAACGTGTGTGGAGCATTGCACGCTGCCTGTAGTAAGGTATACTCGAAGGATGTCTCTGATCTTCATTATATTAAATTAAATTTTAGTCCATCTGTAGTCCTCCTTTCTTATCATGTGCTTCCCCTAGTTCCACCTAGATTGAGCTTGGTAAGAGACCTCATTCCACTCAATAAAATGCACTAACATGTCATACTTCTCACAATTTTTATAATTTTGGACAGCAATCGATTATTAAAATGAAAAAATTTCTTTTCAAATCTAATTAAATTTTCGCCTGCCGAATTTTGATGGAAATTATTAAGCTTTTGTTTTCCGCAGTAGGCGCAGTCTACTTGAATATTTTAAGTTGTTTTTTATATCCAGGAACGTCTTTCTAAATCATAATATATTTAGAAGATTTTAGAAACTTTAAAACTAAAGTTCCAAATGATATTCAAGAGGTTGTAAAGTATGTTTCAATGTCTATCGTTTGGCTCTTGGTTTCAATAATCAGGGTCACTACCTGGGGCGTTAAAACCCCTCTGCGATACCGAGTGCGGTTCAAATAGCAATATAGACAACAGGCTAGGGGTATTTTTAAAAATTAGACTTAGTAAATTTTTATAAAATAGTAGTCCTGGCAGATCTAGAGTGACTTAAAAATGATTGCACTTTTACTTTGTTGCAGCTAGGCTTCACCAACTTTTGCTGTTTTTTGAGTGAATGAGACAATCGCAAAGGCACTTTATTATAAGAATAAAGACTGGTCCGTTCGACCATCATTAGAGCCAGGTGAAAAGAATGTACAACATATGCCATTGCTAGACCCCAAAAAGATTTTGTTGCCACCACTGCATATCAAATTGGGCCTAATGAAAAACTTCGTTAAGGCACTGAATACATATCGGCCGGCGTGCTTGCGACAGAAATTTTCAAGGCTAAGTGGAGCAAAAATTAAAGAAGGTATTTTTGTTGGGCCACAAAATCGAAATATTCTGAAGGACAACCATTTTGACGGCACTCTATTAGATATTGAAAAAAATTCTTTGGAATGACTTTCGTCTCGTTCTTCTTCTTCGGAAATAAAAAAGCTAACAATTACGAAAAAAATATGTTGTCATCGTATCAAAAAATGGGTTGCAATATATCTCTAAAGATCCATAATAACATAAAAACACAATGCTAAACAAAAAATACATGATCATCGAGATATATACATTTCAATTCATGTCATCCTATCAACCAAAAAAAAAATCGGTACTGATAGGCCTTGCTGATCGAGCAATACAATTATCTGATCTAGAATTTAGAAAAAAATCTATTGAGAAATCAAAAAAAGCCTTAATACTAAATAAGTATCCAAAATATCTAATAAATAAATCAACATGTTTTATAACACTGAAAATAGAAATAGGAACAAAAAACCAAAAAACAACAATAAAAAATATATATCACTCTCTTTTGTAAACAAGCTGTCGCAGTAATTGCAATACATCTTTAAAAAATACGACTTACAAGTTGGGCATAAAACTCACAACCTGTTATCAAAAAATTTTTCCAAACTAAAATCAAAAACCCTAAAATTACAAAAAAGCAGTATCGTGTACGAAATTCCATGTGGAGATTGCAACGCTTCATACATCGGGAAAACGAGCCAATATTTGGAAAATAGATTAAAAAATCACAAGTATGACAAGAAAAACACTACCGCATTGACCAATCATGAAAAAAACAAAAAACAGAGAATAACTTAAAAAAAAGAGAATTCTACGAAATGGTGGAAATTCAAAGATAGAAATCTTCAGTAAACAATAAAAAAGATTTAAATAATTTAAATAAATTATACATTCCGCTACTTTAATACAAAATATCAGTTGTTTGACGTCGATAAACCCGGACAACTGGGCAAATCAAATTGTTTTTAATAATAAAGAAATTTTTGGACGTGTTGTTGGTGTCGTAATTCGTTGTTTTTTTAATTGTAACTTTTATGTAATATGTGCATGCAAACCATGACGATTCGAGTGTTTGTTTTATTTTTTAATCAATATAACTAAGAAAACAATGAAGTTACCAACAACCTTACAAGGTATGGTCTTGGTTTTTGATTCTTGTGTTTTTGTATATTGTATATCCATTTTTTTAGTTTGATAAAGGCTGACAACTAAGGTCGAAACGTCACTTAGCCTGCTGAGAATTTTTTAATTATAAGACTCAAATATAATTTGAAGAATTATTATTAATGACCTATATCCAAGAAAAAATTTCTTTAACATGTATATATATATATATATATATATATATATATATATATATATATATATATATGAAGTAAAATGCAAACAGTAAATGCAAACTGCTTCCAACCAATCCTTTCCGTGTTAGAGGTTGCACAGTTTGAACAAATTACTAAGGAACAAAATTTATCCTATCCCACCACCATCGAGATGATGGCCTACCTGTACCACCATACCGAGAAGAAAGTTAAAACTTACCCTTCCCGCCACAGTGATACGGCAGAGGTACATGTTTCGTCTCCACTACACTCATCATTGCACTGACATGTACCTGGCTGTGCAAAGGACAGATCGGAAGGAAGCATGTAAATACTGAACGCGGCTTCGCCGACCTTCCGCCGGATGGGCTTGTAGTGCTGAAATCACATTCAACAAACGTACAACTGTATGCAGCTCCGTCTATGAATGAAGTAAAATGCGAACAGTAAATGCAAATTGCGTTTCAACCATATTCTCTCCGTGTTAGAGTTAGAGAGTCGGGGGGTCGGCGAAGCCGCGTTCAGTATTTACATGCTTACTTCCGATCTGTCCTTTACACAGCCAGGTGCATGTCGGTACCCTGATGAGTCTAGTAGAGACGAAACATGTACCTCTGCCATATTTCTGTGGCAGGGAGGGTAAGTTTTGACTTTCTTCTCGGTATGGTGGTACAGGTAGGCCATCATCTCGATGGTGGTGGAATAGGATAAATTGTGTTCCTTAGCAATTTATTCAAACAGTGCAACCTCTAACACGGAAAGGATATGGTTGGAACGCAGTTTGCATTTACTGTTCGCATTTTACTTCATTCATAGACGGAGCTGCATATAATTGCTGAATGTGATTTTAGCACTACAACGGCATAATGTGGATATATCCACTGCTATTGCATCTCACACAAAGGAATCCATAATATATATATATATATATATATATATATATATATATATATATATATATATATTACTTTCGGTACAAACCATCATTTCGCAACTGTGCACTATAAACAGATTCTAAAATTAAAAGCAGTAAACAAAACACATTGGCGACATCTCGATGGATCACTTAATAACACTTTCAAGAAAGGTATATTATAAAAGAGGCTTACACGATAATTTCATTTTAAAGCTTGCTTATTGATAGATTGTTACTTTTTTCTTTAATGATTTTATCTTCCAGAAACTTACAAGAAGGCTTCACAAAACTTTCTGAAAATGTGGAAATACATCTTGGATGTTAGCTTTCATAATACAGGGTGTTTTTTTTTATAGAGGTATAGAACTTTTAAATGGAATAAAACAAAGATGAATTTTTTAAATTGATATAAAATTTACTTTATTCGAAAGATAACCTTCTGGCATTATAATTTAAATACGACTTCTGGCATATGACCGCCACGGCTGGCTCGGACGTAGTCTAATCTGGGGGTCCAATTTTCGATGACTTTTTCCAACATTTGTGGCCGTATATCGGCAATAACGCGGCGAATGTTGTCCTCCAAGTGATCAATCGTTTCGGGCTTATCGGCGTAGACTAGCGACTTCACATATCCCCACAGAAAATAGTCTAGCGGCGTTAAGTCGCACGATCTTGGAGGCCAATTCACGGGTCCGAAACGTGAAATTATACGGTTACCAAACGTTTCCTTCGATAAATCAATTGTGGAACGAGCTGTGTGACATGTTGCGCCGTCTTGTTGAAACCACAGCTCCTGCACATCATGGTTGTTCAATTGATGAACGAAAAAGTCAGTAATCATGGCTCTATAGCGGTCACCATTGACTGTAACGTTCTGACCAGCATCGTTTTTATAGAAGTCCGGACCAATGATTCAGTTTTTCTGGATGTAACGGTGTCTCAACGTACACTTAAGGATTATCATCACTCCAAATACGGCAGTTTTGTTTATTAACGTATCCATTCAAACAAAAGTGAGCTTCATCGCTAAACAAAATTCGCTTATGAAAATCGGGATCAACGGCAATCTTGTTTTGAGCCCATTCACCGAATCTACGGCTTGCTAGGTGATCGTGTGGCTTCAATTGTTGCACGAGTTGGATTTTGTAAGCACGCAAACCAAGATCTTTCCGCAAAATCTTCCATAAAGTGAATGGACACATATCCAATTCCTGTGCACGATGGCGGATAGACTGATTCGGGTCTTCCTCTACGCTACGCTCTACAGCAGCAATGACTTCTTCTGTACGAACTGTACGACGTCTCTGTGGATGTGTATTATCATTTAGAGTAAACGTGGTGCAAGAACGTTCCATAGTTAATCGAATTAATTGCTCTGATGGACGATTATGTTGACCGTAAAATGGACGTAGTGCGCGATACGTATTTCGAACAGAATCATGATTTTCAAAATAAATTTGCACAATTTTGAAGCGTTGTTCAGGCGTCAGTCTATTCATGTTGAAATGTCAAACTAAACTAAACATAAATTACTTGACAGCTGACAAGATGGCCGCCAGTTAAAAAAGTGTTGCCAACTTAAAGTTTTATACCTATATAAAAAACACCCTTTATTTACAGTAAGGAAAATATATAACAGACTTACACGTTGCTTTCATGAATTTTTAATAGAAGTTTACATTCAAGTTTGTAGCAAATTATATATCAAGATTCCAAGAAGATTACTGCACGATCACAGAAAGTTTTCTTGGAAGTATCAGTTTAGAATAACAGAAACTTTTTTTAAAATCTTGCTGGGCAGTTACACTAAGCTTCTTTCTCAGTTTGCTTACTTGTTAGATTACATATTCTTTTCTAAGAAGATTGCATGTTATCTTTCAGAAAAGTGCAAGAAGGTTTCACGAAACTTTCCGAAAATGTGAACATATATCTTATCTTTCATAAAATTTGCATTAGGCTTTCCAAGAAATTATTTAAGAGACTTTTATGATGATTTCATAAATTCTTCACGGAATCTTTCATTCAAGTTTGCAACAAATAATCTGTAAAGGTTCTTGGTTGCTTTCTTGAAAATATCAATATGGAATAACAAGTCTTTTCTTGAAATCTTACTGAAAAGTGACGCTAAGGTATCCACTTTGCTTACCTGGTAAATTACAATATCTCTTCTTGGAAGACTGCACGTTATTTTCTACAAACTTTCACAGTTAGTTTTACGTTAATCTTTCATGTAATATTTTATTATGTTTCTCAGAATCTTTCATAAAAGATTAAATGGAATCCTTTACAAAATTTATTCATAAGTTTCCTGGAAAGTTCTTTGAAGGAAACTTACATGAAACTTGTCTCCGAATGCTTCTATGCGACGTGTGGAAACTTTCATTTGTGTGGGTTCATAAAAGAAAAACAAAAAAATAAGATGTAAGTGTCCTTACAAGTGTAAAAGTATGTATTTTTTATTTTTTTGTTACATATAAAATAAAGAAAAACTTGTTCTTGAAAATTGCAACTAAGTTTTTTATTTCATTATCATTTTTGTGTTCAGCGCCCCAAAATGAATAAAAAAATGCGCTTTTCATACAAGATGCAACAAATAAAGTAAAATTTGTTTGAAGGTTGTAAACAATGTTGAAGACTGACTAAAATATGGTCGGACTTGCATTGTCTTTATTTCTATTTTTACGACGTTTCGATTGGGTCGTACCTCTAATCGTTATCAAGTATAAACTGAATGTTTTGTCTTAAGACTACGAGCTTATATAGGGACTGCGTCCATTGAAGTGCAAAGTTTCGCTTCACTGTACACACCTCAAAGATTTGATGTTACAAAATAGTGGTTGCTAAAGATTAGGTATCTCAACACTCGGTTTACTGAAGATTCCATTATTGTTTTTAATGTATGCTGCTTCTATAAATTTTCTTTTTTTCATATTGGGTTCCATATACAGGGTGATTCAAAAATCGATCACGAAACTTAAGGGGGTGATTCTACTTGACAAAATAAGGGTAGAGCTTCATATAATTTTTTTTTCAAAATGTCATTCGTTTTCGAGTTACAAGCCGTCCAAGTTCAAGTTTTTATTTTTTGTTTTTTGAATTACTCGCTTACAGGAAAACCGATTTGACTAATATTTGAAAGATAGGCTAAGTCTTCTGCGCTTCATCATTTTAGTAACAATTCACATTGATTGTTTGCCGCTAGAGGGCACTTTACCTACATTGAAAATTGTTTTTTTGTCATAATTTTTTAGTGTTGACAGCTACAGTAGTTTTTGGCATAATTTCTGAAAGACTGATGCCAGGCCTTTAAAAAAGGTGCTCTTTATTTACATCGCTAAACCCAACGGTTTAGACGTAAATCACCCTTAAAAATTAAGTGGTAAATTTACTTTTCTCATTTCATTACCACCAGCTACCAGGTAAATAGCTATCAAAGTATACTAGAGCTGTCAGTTTAACATCAAATAAATTCGCTTTTTAAACTATTTAATTTATAATCTTAAAATAACTAATAATGGCTAATCACCAATATTCAAATATCGAATATTGTGATATCCATTTTTGTTATGGAAAAGCAAATGGTAATGCAGAGTTGGCAAGAAGATATTATATGGAGAGTTATCCGGAAAGAAATATCCCTCATGCTCAAACATTTTCCAGTGTGCACAGGAGGCTTGCGGAATGTGGTTCCTTTAAAAGTTATAATGGAAATAGGGGAAGACCTAGAACTGCTAGAAACGTGCAACAAGAAGAAAGAGTGCTTGAAATTATTGAAGATAATCCAGGTATTAGTACTAGAAAAATTGGGAATGAAGTGCGGCTCTGTCAGGCTAGTTCATGGAGGATACTAAGAGAAGAACAACTCTACCCGTTTCATTCAAAAAAGGTGCAGGCTCTTTATGACGATGATCGGCCGAGACGGTTGAAAATGTGCAATCAGATCCTAGCTAAGTATGAACACTATAATCGATTAATTGGCGTCATATTATTCACTGACGAAGCTGGTTTCACTCGTGATGGCATAACAAATCTACACAACATCCACACATATGCTTACGAGAACCCAAACAATGTGGTAGAAACGAAACATCAGCGTAGATTTTCACTAAATGTGTGGGCAGGGATAATAGGAGATTACCTTATTGGTCCTCATTTCTTTGATGGCCCATTAACTGGTGACGTATACTTAGATTTTATCCAAAATCGTCTCCCATTGTATCTGGAAGATGTGCCATTGGAAGTAAGGGCCAACATGTGGATCCTCCAAGACGGAGCTCCGCCCCACTTTAGTATACGTGTCCGACAGTATTTGAATGCAACGTATCCTGAGCGATGGATAGGACGAAGTGGACCATTGGCATGGGCAGCGAGGTCACCAGACCTTAATCCTATGGATTTTTTCTTTTGGGGTCATTTGAAACAATTGGTGTACGATATTCTAGTAATCAACGTCGAGGATCTTCGCTTCAGGATAATCGAAAAGTGCCAAATTATTAAAGAAACACCAGAAATTTTTCATCGAGTTAGGCGACATTTTTTGAAGAGTGTTAGGAAATGTATTGAAGAAAATGGGGGACATTTTGAGAATCTTTTTTAGTTTGTTTAGTACTGTTTCATTAATTTTTATCAATTAAATGTATATCGCAATAATCCATAATATGAATATTTACTGATTAGCCATTATTAGTTATTTTAAGATTATAAATTAAATAGTTTAAAAAGCGAATTTATTTGATGTTAAACTGACAGCTCTAGTATACTTTGATAGCTATTTACCTGGTAGCTGGTGGTAATGAAATGAGAAAAGTAAATTTACCACTTAATTTTTAAGGGTGATTTACGTCTAAACCGTTGGGTTTAACGATGTAAATAAAGAGCACCATTTTTAAAGGCCTGGCATCAGTCTTTCAGAAATTATGCCAAAAACTACTGTAGCTGTCAACACTAAAAAATTATGACAAAAAAGCAATTTTCAATGTAGGTAAAGTGCCCTCTAGCGGCAAACAATCAATGTGAATTGTTACTAAAATGATGAAGCGCAGAAGACTTAGCCTATCTTTCAAATATTAGTCAAATCGGTTTTGCTGTAAGCGAGTAATTCAAAAAACAAAAAATAAAAACTTGAACTTGGACTTGTAACTCAAAAACGAATGACATTTTGAAAAAAAATTATATGAAGCTCTACCCTTATTTTGTCAAGTAGAATCACCCCCTTAAGTTTCGTGATCGATTTTTGAATCATCCTGTATATTGCCGCAGCTTCAGACCATTTTATATAATGTTGTTTATCCCAGGAGTGTTCTGCAATACCTGATCTCGAGGTTTCCCCTTTTTGTGTATGAGTTTTATATTCCTTAATTCTAACTTCTAGTGGTCGTTTGGTTTCTCCAATATACATTTCACCACACTCACATGGAACTTTGTAAACACATTCTTTCTTAACTTTAGGTTTTGTTTTTGTTAAATGAGCTCTAAGTGTAGTTCCTGATTTAAAGGCTGTTTTTATATTATAACTGCTGGCAATTCGTCTTATTTTCTCCGACGTTCCCTTAATATACGGAATTGTGAAGAAGGAATGTGTTTCTTGTTGTCCAGTGTTCTTCTTCTTCTTCTTATTCTTAGTATAGGACTTTGTCCTGTATTAACTATCAATGCATCTCCTTTATTCTTGTTCCTGTGACACCGATGTCCAGCTCTCTTTCCATCTTTTAGGCGGTCGACCAGGAAGCCTTGAGGAGTTTGGTATTCCTTCTTTTGCAATTTTTGCCATTCGGTCGTCGGTCATCCTGTCGACATGATCCCTCCATGTTCTCCTTCTTCCTCTGCCCCATCTTACGACGTCCTGTATTTCACATCTTTTTCTGATTTCATCGTTTCTTAGTCTGTCGCGTCATGTATGACCCGTGATACTTCTTAGCGTTCTCATCTCAGTTGTACGGAGTAGTCTTTTGGTTGCTGATGTGTCTGCTCTTGTTTCGATGGCATAAGTCATTATGGGTCGTATGCAGGTCTTATATATTCTGATCTTACTTTGTGTCGTCATATGTTTATTTCTCCATATAATATCACGTAGGTATCCTGACATTACGGCAGCTTTGGTTGTTTGTTCTTGAACTTCTGCTTTTAAGTTTGTATTGCTGGTGATGTTTGCTCCCAGGTATTTAAATGACATGACCTGTTCGATGCTTTGATTGTGTACAGCGAGCTTACATCTTTACTGATCGTGAGAGATTGGGTTTTTCCTATGGAGATTGTCATGTTAAATTTTTCAGCGGTCTTTTCAAACTTGTACAGGAGCCGTTGGAGGTTGTCTTCGTCTTCCGATATCAGTACTGCATCATCGGCATAGCAAATTATCTTTAGTTCTTCTTTTCCCATTCTATATCCTCTACCGGCCTCTTTCACCTCTCTGATAATTTCGTCCATAATGACATTGAATAGAATTGGACTGAGGCTGTCTCCCTGCCTTATGCCGGTAGATATTGGGATTTGGTTCGATGTCTTGTTGCCTACTTTAATTTTCGTTGTATTTCTGCTGTTTAAGTCTTTAATTACTTCCAGGATGTTATAACCTGTCCTTAAGTAGTTCGAGAACGTCATGAAGTCTGATCCTGTTGAAGGCTTTTGTGAGGTCGACAAAACACATATATGCCTCTTTGTTGTATTCGATGGCCTTCTCTGTAATTTGGCGAATTATAAATATGGCGTAGTTGTTGACCTGTTTTGTCTGAAGCCTTGCTGCTCCTCACTGATTCCGCTAGATTCTATTTTTTTTGCTATGATTTTCGTTAGTAGCTTGGCGGTTGAGCTTAGAAGTGTTATTCCCCTGTAGTTGTTCGGGTCAGTTTTGTTGCCTTTCTTGAATATGGATATGGTCAAGCTTTCTCTCCATTGTTCTAGTGTTTTCTCCTCGTTGAGTATTTTTCTATAGAGGGAATGTAACTCTTCTAGTAGTGCCATTCCACCATATTTGAGCATTTCATTTGCAATGCCATCTGGTCCAGGGGCTTTTCGATTTTTCAATTTGGTGGCTGCTGTTTTTATTTCTTCTTTTGTGATAATCCATTTTGGAGCCTGATTTCTTTCCGCATATTCATCCTGGGTTTCCTGTGTTATTGCGGGTGCAATGCTGTCGTACAGATTGTGAAAGTACTTCTCCCATTGTTCTGTTGTTATTGCAGTGGTTTGAATGTATTCGTTCACGGTTTTTTTGCGGTTTCTTAGCATATTCCAGAATTTTCTCTGCCCTCCATAAAGATCATGCTCCATGTCAGTTGAGAACTTTTCCCAGTAACCTCGCCAGTGTTCGTTGTTCTAAAATTATTTATAACATCGTCAATTAGTTTTAAAGGATAATCATTCTGTTGTAAATCGGATTTAATATTTGCTACCTCTTTTTCCAATGATTCGGCATTATTGCATATAGATATAGCGCGATTATAGAGGTTGCGTATAATTCCTCGTTTTGTTACAACAAAATGATTAGAACTATGATTAAGATATTATCCAGTATGTGTTGGTTTTCTGTATACTGAAGTTTTAATAGTCTCGTTTGAACCATTCACCATGACATCTAGGAAGGGCAATTGATCATTTACCTCTTTTTCCACGGTAAACTTAATTGTAGGTCGAATGGTATTCAGATGTTTCAGGAAATCATTAAGTTCTTGATCATTGCCCGTCCATACGATGAAGGTATCATCGACATATCTCAACCAGACTTTCGATTTTACTGTTGCCCTTTCTATGGCATGAGTTTCGAACCATTCTATATATATATATATATATATATATATATATATATATATATATATATATATATATATAAATACATATATATGAAGTAAAATGCGAAACAGTGAATGCAAACTTCGCTCCATCATCTTCTTTCTGTGTTAGAGGTTGCACAGTTAGAATAAATTGTAATAAAATACAATTCATCCTATTCCACCACCATCGAGATGATGGCCTACCTGTACCACCATACCGAGAAGAAAGTCAAAGCTTACCCTCCCCGCCACAGTGATACGGCAGAGATACATGTTTCGTCTCTCACTAGACTCATCAGGGTACCGACATGCACCTGGCTGTGCAAAGGACAGATAGGAAGGAAGCGTGCAACACTGAACGCGGCTTCGCCGACCTCTCGTCGGATGGCTTATATATGTTTATACGGCTTTCACGGATTCCTCCGTGTGAGATGCATTAGCAGTGATTATATCCACATTATGCTGTTGTAGTGCTGAAATCACATTCAGCAAACGTACAACTATATGCAACTCCGTATGTAAGTGAAGTAAAATTCGAAACAGTGAATGCAAACTTCGCTCCATCATTTCCTTTCTGTGTTAGAGGTTGCACAGTTAGAATAAATTGTAATAAAACACAATTCATCCTATTCCACCACCACGGCGGAATCCGTGAAAGCCGTATAAACATATATAAGCCATCCGACGAGAGGTCGGCGAAGCCGCGTTCAGTGTTGCATGCTTCCTTCCTATCTGTCCTTTGCACAGCCAGGTGCATGTCGGTACCCTGATGAGTCTAGTGAGAGACGAAACATGTATCTCTGCCGTATCACTGTGGCGAGGAGGGTAAGCTTTGACTTTCTTGTCGGTATGGTGGTACAGGTAGGCCATCATCTCGATGGTGGTGGAATAGGATGAATTGTCTTTTATTACAATTTATTCTAACTGTGCAACCTCTAACACAGAAAGGAGATGATGGAGCGAAGTTTGCATTCACTGTTTCGCATTTTACTTCACTTACATACGGAGTTGCATATAGTTGTACGTTTGCTGAATGTGATTTCAGCACTACAACAGCATAATGTGGATATAACCACTGCTAATGCATCTCACACGAAGGAATCCGTCAAAGCCGTATAAACATATATAAGCCATCCGACGAGAGGTCGGCGAAGCCGCGTTCAGTATTTCATGCTTCCTTCCTATCTATCCTTTGCACAGTCAGGTACATGTCGGTACCCTGATGAGTCTAGTGAGAGACGAAACATGTATCTCTGTCGTATCACTGTGGCGGGGAGGGTAAGCTTTGACTTTCTTCTCGGTATGGTAGTACAGGTAGGCCATCATCTCGATGGTGGTGGAATAGGTTGAATTGTGTTTTATTACAATTTATTCTAACTGTGCAACCTCTAACACAGAAAGGAGATTATGGAGCGAAGTTTGCATTCACTGTTTCGCATTTTACATCACTTACATACGGAGTTGCATATAGTTGTACGTTTGCTGAATGTGATTTCAGCACTACAACAGCATAATGTGGATATAACCACTGCTAATGCATCTCACACGGAGGAATCCATGAAAACCGTATAAACATACATATATATATATATATATATATATATATATATATATATATATATATATATATTTATTTTCTTGATTCTTGAACCATAGATTATATCATTTTTCTTAATTTTTTATTTTCTTGGGTTTAGGTTCTATAATTAATAAAACACAAAACGATTTGACGTTTTGCCCTTTATTCAAAGCATTTTCAAAATTTATTCCTTGACATTTTGCTGTTCTGTTTCTAAATAAACTTTTTAGAAATTAAGAAAAATGATATATATATATATATATATATATATATATATATATATATATATATATATATATATATATATATATATATATATATATATATATATATATATATATATATATATATATATGTAAACTTCAATTTATTTTTACGAATATTACTTTCCCTCTAATAAAACTTAAAATAATATAATCTTCTTTTTATATGGGGCAGGAAATTTTTACATTTCATTATTTCCTAAAGGAACTTAAAACATATAATTAATGTCTGATTAGTAGGTACAAAATAAACATCAGCTTATCTGTCTGAGTTATAATGAGTTAACGAACAGCAAAATATATTAACGCAACAAGGAAAAAATGAGTTATAATTTTTATAGCCGGGAATTAACAATTTTATATCTTTTTAAGTTTAGTACGACAATAAATAATAATCGCAAATAAATAGCTGAAATTAATGAGACGTCCCCCTTCTATGTCGGCAGATATTACCTTGTATTCATAAACTACAGGTGCTAAAACTTATTGTAACTGCAGATGTGAATGGAAGTGGCTAGTGGTGATCTATAATATTTAGATGTGGTGATTGGGACGGATTATACGAATTTTAAGCGGAACTGACTTAAAGGATAGTCATTTTGGAAAATATGGGGGCTCATTACAAAGTATGTACATTTTTATTAATTATTTTTTAATAAAAGCCGGCCAAATGCATTAGATTTTTTTATTTTTAATTTTTCTATATTATTTTCTAGTTGTTTTTTTTCGTAATTTTGTTGAAGATATTATTTCCTACCAGAAAGTATAAACGAGATTAAATTTTAAATAGTTTGTTTTTGTATCTCACATAAGTTGACCATATCCATTTTCGTTGGCATTACGTACTAACTGCTCTTAAGTTCTATTTTATCAATTTTTTAAAATCTTTCCCTATAAGCAATTTTGAATGCTAATTTGGTCAATGGGGCTATAGTTATATTTTTGAAGACCTATTTAGCGGTTCTCTCCCCCCCCCCCCTCACGGAACTATAGCTGAGGCATTTTCCCAATATTTTTCTAATGTGGTGGAATAACAGCTGAGTTTGTATTTTCTATTTGCTCGTTTTACAATGCACTACCTCTCACATCCATTATAACTCAATAGTTTTCTCTTCTATCATTGACGCTGAGATAAATAGAAAAAGTAAGACTAAATTGTAAAAGTAAATAATATTTTTATAAAAAAATTGAACCGACTTCTGAAAGTGCGCTAAACAGAGAAAAATAACTGTAAATTTTTATATGAAACTGAAATTTTTGAAGTTGGCGCCAAATTAATACCTGACAAAATGTTCTTCGCATAAATAGATTAAAAATACTTTATTTGTTATTGCTTTCTTACTATAATTTGTATATATTAGTAGCTATTTATTTCATTTAGGAATAATTTGGCACCGACTTCAAAAATTTCAATTTCATATTAAAATTTATAGTTATTTTTCACTTTTTAGCGCACTTTTAGAAGTCGGTTCAATTTTATTATAAAAATATTATTTTTCGATTTTTAGTTTTGAATTCATTATGATATCCAAAAATTATTTGAACTAAGTACTAATAGAGATTAGTGTACCTCTCAATGACTCCAAGGTGGCAAAAAAAGTACTCATTTTATCCAAAGTTGTAAATAAACCACTAAAAATTCTTTGATTCTTAGAGTTCTTCAAATATCAGTGAAATTGTATGAAACAAATATTTAGTCTGTCATAGTAAATCCACTATCTTAAATTTCAAATGAATTTTAGACTGATAATATAGGCCCCAAAATTTTCCAATATCGATATTTAAAGAACTTGAGACGTAAACCTAATAATACCAAATCTGAAAAAATGCGAATAAGGTAATTCACCTTATTGGATCCGCCATATTGAATTTCAAAAAAGAAATAATAATTTTAACGTCTTAATTTAATCTAAATCTAAACCCTTCAAAGCCCCCCTAGTACCAATTTTCGATGAAATCCCGAAACCTAAAATTTCTAGACCGTCATATTACATCTGACATATTAGATTTTCTTAAAATAATTTTATATTCTCTATTTACATCCTCAAAAACTATTCAGGGTCACCTCTGAACAAAATCGAAAAATGTAAAATTTTTAGGGCGCCATATTGAATCCGCCAGACTGTTTTCAAAAAATATTTTAAATTCGTAATTTACACTAACAAAAATCCCCCAATACTGATTTAAGACAAAATCGAGAGATGCATAATCTTTAATCCGCCATCTTGGATCCGCCATATTTAATTTCTTTTTAAATAATTTCATATTCGTAATGTGCGACTCCAAAAACTCCCCCATACCAATTTTGAAAAAAATTGGACAATATAAATTTGTTTGGCCTCCATATTGTCAGCGCCATCTGGGATTTTGCTGCATCAATTTCGTCCAAAAAAATATGAGACCACCGCAGTAACTTTTTGAATATAACGTAAAAAATTTCATTGAAATCGATGCCGCCGTTTTGGAGTAATCGGTGAACATACATAAAAAAAAATACATGTCGCCGAATTGAGAATCTCCTGCTTTTAGAAGTCGGTTAAAAATCTACAAGATTGGATAAAGCTCCTATATACTTAATAAAAACATTTCCACATTAATTTTCACGAATCTTAGCAACCATTATTAACAGATTACTAGAATCTGGTGTTTTTCCCACAAGTCTTAAAGATAGCTTGAGTATTACCAATTTATAAAAAGTTATATCCGCACACAATGGAGCAATACAGCCCTATTTATCTGCTGTTTTTAAAAAATATTTTAGTGTCTAGTTGTTGATTGCCTAGCATGCTTTTTAGCAAGGGTACTCAACTAAAACTACCAGTACTGCGTTCATGCAATATTTTTTGACAATGTTGATAATGAGCAATACACAGCATGAATCATTTTTGACTTGTCTCGGGCGTTTGATAGGGTAGATCGAGATTTTATTGCTAGTAAAATCTATAACTTAGGTATTAGGGGAACATAATAATAAATGGATTGTATCCTTTCTAGAGAAACTACACTGGTATAGCGTTGTTCGATCTGCGGGGTTTGGCGCCCGAGACACCTCAATGAAGTATTCTCAGGCCACTAATTCTTTTCTTATGTAAAAATGACTTCCCTGATCGTTTGGCTTTTGTGTGTTTTAACAGACCGATTCAAAATCATAAAAATAAAATGCTTTCTTCGTGAAATATTTAATTCTAGAACTCAAAAACGGGTACATAGATTTTGCCGTTTTGCGAAAAAATCTTTTTCAAGGATGTTATCGAGTTTTGAAAGTTGAGCTTAGAGCTTTTGCAGTGAAGAGAAAAGAAAGTAATTTTTTATTCAAAATTGTATATTTATATGACTAATTGAGGCAATTCAGTTTTCTCTTTCGAATAAGGTCACACGAGTTTTGAATTTGAAAATCGAAAAATTTTCAAAATTAACAAAATGGCGGCCGTTTTTCGAAAAAAAAAACAAATGAGATTTTCTCAAAAACTACATTTTTTCGGAATAATTTTTTTTTCAAGGAGGAACACTCAAAAAAATTATCAATAAAGATTGTAGTTTTTCCGACAATCGGGTTTGTTATTTTTTCAAAAAACGGCCGTCATTTTGTTAATTTTGAAACTTTTTCGGTTTCCAAATTTTTTTCTGAAAGCTTATGACTCATGTGACCGAAATTAAAAGAGAAAACTATATTTAATATTTAAAATATTAATTGTCTCTAGAAAGGAAAAGAAGATCTTCCTCAATCGAGTATTTTCGATTTTAGTCTCTTCAAATAGATTTAAATTCGAGATTCCAAAGATATTTGAATTTTTAATGACCTAAAAAATTATATTTTTGGCAACGTCTAATGTTTGTAGACAAAAATTGCAATATCAACAACTTCTAAAATTACCAGTTTTTAAGTTTTTGAACTTGTCCAAAAAGAAGATACTACGCATCTTAAAAAAATGTTTCCTTTTTTCTGATAGGCCTGAAAAGCTTTGTAACTCGCAATTCTTCTGATAGGTTATAAAAATCAAAAATATCTACATGAGTTACAAGCTTAAAAATTTTTTTTCAACTTCTAATACTTGTAGAATCGCGAGATTTGAACCCCAAAATTTCAGACTAATTTTCTTTAATCTACATCTTTTTCCTGTCGAATACTGTCTTGCTCAATTCTGTAACATCTTTTCTTTCAAGAGATATTCAATTTTGTCAGTGCGCTGCATTTGACCGGATTTTTTTTATTAAGAGCATTCTACATATGTTTTCTTCTTATTTTGTTTAGGAATAGTTAATACCAGTTTGCATCAGCCATTCGTCCCCAAGGCAACTCTCCTCTCTTAAAGATCGCCATCTTGTTAATTTGTCGCTTCAATAATATTACATACGAGCTAGATATCTTGCTTAATTGCACATTAAGGAAGACATCCCAGCTTTAGAGGAGTTTTTAAATTGCGAACATATTGCAATTTTTTATAAGTTGCTCCAAATCAATCTCTGTTTACTTCTGGTGAATATATGTTTCAAATTTTTTTTATATTTCGTTCCTCCATTTGCATAAGAATCTCATTTGTGTTTTCCTTAATCGAATGCGAAATTCTGAAAATTATGTTTCTATAGAAAGAACTCAGTTGGGTACCATTTATCTTCTTTAAAGTATTCAAGGAAATGCTAGCGTGGACGCTACCAGTAAATGTTTAAAACATATTTTTTAAAAAATAGCGTTTTTGTGTATAAGTATTATTCACTAAAATTCAAGAAAATATCTAATGTGGTTTCAAAAATAAAGCTCTAGTGGACCTGTATTGACATAACTTTTTTTTTTAAATCATCCAAGGATTCGCATTCGGAAGTGTATACAATTATAAAACACCTTGTGTTAATTTATGAAAAAATAAAAGTAGTATATTCTCCGTAAATGACTATATAATATATAAAAAAGTTGAAAACTAATTTTAGTGGTCAATGTTAATTATTAAAATTTTTTTTCTAGGAAATACATTATTTTCAGATTAATTAACATGTTGGCTATTTCTGGGTTTTGTTTTAAATTTAGTTGTAATCTGCATATAAAGCCAAAAAAATTCTCACATGGAAATATTTTTAGACATTAAAGAACTTTTGTGAAGATACGTCTATCATATTCAGGCGCGGAGACCTGATTTTGTCTCTTATACTATAGTTTATTCAAGAACTAGAGAGAGTAATAAATCATTTTTTCTATTTTTTTTTGCTCGCAAACTACCTGTGTTCTTTAGTCCGGTGTCTTTGGCAAAATCTGTTGGATACATATATTTTTCATAGGAATGGGTTAGAAATTTTATAATCGATAATACCGATCTATAATAATGGACTATTTGAGTTGGATAACAATAGATATTTGGATGTGTGTGAAGTGTTAAAAAGGATTTTAATCCTTGTCATAAGCGTCGAAAGGAGGTTTATTATCACTAAGTATTTATGGTATAGAATATTATTTCGGTAATAAACTTAAAATAAAAAGTTTTTGTTGCAGTAAATTTATAAAAGCTTATAATACTTAAATATAATTAGATTTACCGCAGTCCTCAGTTACCTGCGGCAATGGAGCAGGTACGTTGGAGGTTTCGATAACAGTTTTATTACTCACTCTATTTCTTGAATAGAGTATAGAAATGTGTATGCTTGCAATCCCCCCCCCCCCCAAGAGCTTTGAGTTTAGGAAAATAGACCCGATTCTGCCTCTTATACTAGGAATGTGGATGTTGCTGGCATCCCCCCTCTCCAAAAGCTTCAAATTCAGAAAAATAGACCCGACCCTGCCTTTTACACTAGAAATGGGAATGTTGCTGGTGTCTCTCCCCCCCCCCCCCCGACAACTTGCTTTTGACTGGCCATACTGTACTTTTGTGATATCACCGCCCCCCCCCCCAAAAAAAAGGGAGGTTGGATCCGCCCCGGATCATATCTTTCGATTTTGCGATATTTGAATTATTTGACATGATTCCAGAAAACTGAAACGATTAAATTGGCGTAATCTGTGTAAAAAGTGACCATACAAAAATATTTACAGATCTAAAAAAAATGTTGGGAAATAAAAAAGTGATTGCTGATCTAAGAAAATGGCAGATACTACTTTTTCTGAATATCTCAAAAACGTAACAAATCAGAACCGATTCACAAACACCACCGCCTTTCCACCTCCCATAATTTTCGCGATTGCAATGTTATTATCGCTAATTTCGGACACCCTCTATGCAACCAAACAAAACTTCGGTAAAAGAAATAGTGAAAACTTATTTGGCTTATTGTTGTACTTATCTGTTAAATGTCAAAAAACGAATTTCGACACTGGTCAAATTTAGGTAAATCCCAATCCGATGGCAAACTACCAGTTGGGTAGAGATTGTTAAATGGATACCCTTCACTTATTCTACATAGGATATTTTATTGTTGAGTCATCTGATAGTTAACTACATATTGCAATAGCCGGAAACTGACTTTCCTAATGTTTATTGTTTGGACAACATATTTCTTTAAAAAAAATTTACATTTTTCGACACTTTATGTGGTACTGTAACAAATAATTTTATTTATATCATATCACAAACAAATTAGTAATTTGCTAAAATGCCGTGACATATCAAGATATTTTGTAGCGCATATTTTGACATATACAGGGTGTCTCTAAAAGGTCTGTACGAAACGCTATCGCAAATTCCTGGGGCTACAATGTGAGGATCTCGCCCAATCTATCTTAGTCCAAAGTTGATAGTTTTCGAGATACCGGGTGTCAAAGATAATTTTTAACCAACTTCTAAAAGAAGGAAGTTTTAAATTTGACCGCTTTTTTTTTATGTATGTCAGTGGCGGCTGATGTATTAAAAAAGTAGGGATTGCAATTTCAGTGGTACATTAAATATATATATATATATATATATATATATATATATATATATATATATATATATATATATATATATATATATATATATATATATATATGTGGGTGTGTGTGTGTGTGTATGCGGCTTTCACGGATTTCTCCGTGTGAGATGCAATATCCACATTATGCCGTTGCAGTGTTGAAATCACATTCACAACTATATGCAGCTCCGTGTATGAATGAAGCAAAATGCGAACAGTAAATGCAAATTTCTCTCCATCATATTCTTGTTGTGTTAAAGGTTGCACAGTTAGAAAAAATTGTTACAAAATGCAATTTATCCTATTCCACCACCATCGAGATGAAGGCCTACCTGAACCACCATACTGAGAAGAAAGTCAAAACTTACCCTCCCCACCACAGTGTAAGGTGGTAAATGCAGCATCTCGATGGTGGTGGAATAGAATAAATTGCATTTTGTAATAATTTTTTCTAACTGTGCAACCTCTAACACAACAAGAATATGATGGAGAGAAATTTGCATTTACTGTTCGCATTTTGCTTCATTCATACACGGAGCTGCATATAGTTGTGAATGTGATTTCAACACTGCAACGGCATAATGTGGATATTGCATCTCACACGGAGAAATCCGTGAAAGCCGCATACACACACACACACCCACATATATATATATATATATATATATATATATATATATATATATATATATATATATATATATATATACGCATTTTGCTTCATTTATACATGGAGCTGCATATATAGGATGTTTTTTTATAGAGATATAGAACTTTAAGTTGGCAACACTTTTTTAACTGGCGGCCATTTTGTCAGCTGTCAAGTGATTTATGTTTAATTTGGTTTGGCATTTGAACATGAATTGACTGACGCCTGAACAACGCTTCCAAATTGTGCAAATTTATTTTGAAAATCATGGTTCTGTTCGAAATATGTATCGCGCACTACGTCCATTTTACGGTCAACATAATCGTCCATCAGAGCAATTAATTCGATTAACTATGGAACGTTTTCGCACCACGTTTACTCTAAATGATAATACGCATCCACAGAGACGTCGAATAGTTCGTACAAAAGATGTCATTGCTGCAGTAGAGCGTAGCGTAGAGGAAGACCCGAATCAGTCTATCCGCCATCGTGTACAGGAATTGGATATGTGTCCATTCATTTTATGGAAGATTTTGCGGAAAGATCTTGGTTTGCGTGCTTACAAAATCCAACTCGTGCAAGAATTGAAGCCACACGATCACCTAGCAAGGCGTAGATTCGGTGAATGGGCCCAAAACAAGATTACCGTTGATCCCGATTTTCATAAGCGAATTTTGTTTAGCGATGAAGCTCACTTTTGTTTCAATGGATACGTCAATAAACAAAACTGCCGTATTTGGAGTGATGATAATCCTCAAGTGTATGTTGAGACACCGTTACATCCAGAAAAACTGACTGTTTGGTGTGCTTTATGGGCTGGTGGAATCATTGGTCCGTACTTCTTTAAAAACGATGCTGGTCAGAACATTACAGTCAATGGTGACCGCTATAGAGCCATGATTACTGACTTTTTCGTTCATCAATTGAACAACCATGATGTGCAGGAGCTGTGGTTTCAACAAGACGGCGCAACATGTCACACAGCTAGTGCCACAATTGACTTATTGAAGGAAACGTTTGGTAACCGCATAGTTTCCCGTTTCGGACCCGTGAATTGGCCTCCAAGATCGTGCGACTTAACGCCGCTAGACTATTTTCTGTGTCTACGCCGATAAGCCCGAAACGATTGATCACTTGGAGGACAACATTCGCCGCGTTATTACCGATATATCTTAATCAAAATAAAAACATAGTCTCACAAAAATTAAAATACACGTATGTAGACATCACGCATAGAAATACCAGCACAGTAGACACCACGGTTGTATTCTGACCTAAACTAAAGAATGGTTTAATTGCTGCTTGAAGAAGAAACCTTTACTTAATACTGGTATCGCCACGTGTGACTGGAAGTAAAAGTTCAAATACTCGTCCAGTGGGTTGCATAAGAGAAATTTTTATTGTAGAGGGATATTTTGTGGACAAACTAAACACAGGTTTGCAAGTCGACTTGCAACCTACATGGAGCTTATGAGACGAAATGAATCTACACATCTTAGATAAACAACTCCATATACGCATAAATTAATTCTACGGCAGTGAAAATTGCGTCATTTATTATCGAAATTTCAATTTTTAGAAAGGAGAGTGTTAATCTATCTCAGATATTTATTAATAAAGATAAAGTCTTTCCCTTCGATCATACTCTAGATTTAAACAACAATAGATTTGTTTGAAGGCTGTTTATGGTCGGTGGGGGAGACGCATTTTTGATGTTTGACAGACATAAACATATTTACTTATCTTGTCTTTCAGTTTAACTGCTTGTCGTGACTTTTTTCGGTATTTTTAAGTGTTAGAAATTACTATAAATGCGAAGTTTACAATTAATATTAACAAAAAGAGGATTTAAAAACATTTTTATCGGTAAATATTGTTAGATATTGTTTACATATTGAAAATAACAATAATAAAAATTTAGGCAACCATATATTCATACTTTATTTTCAGAATTGACGTATCCAGGGGTATGTTCGAAGGACGTACCGATGATACTTGTTTAAATAATGCAATTAGAAAAGGATAGCATAAAATCGGTATGTCTGTACTAAGAAATTAAATATCTACTGTTTATCAACACTTTTTCAAATATAAATAAAAATATTATTACGTTATTCAGCGTTCAAATAACCGGGCCCTAGTTCTGACGTTATGCTGCTTCTACAGGGGTATGTTCGAAAGTCTTTCCCTTGCCTAAATAACCCAATTTTAAAAAATACATTTTTTTATGAAAATAAAGTTTATTTAAAGAACAATATTTAAAATGCCTTATCTTAAATGTAAATAAAGAATTATTTTTACAAAATCTTGCAACATTGGTTATAAAAATGAAGAGTTGAGCGACCTTATAAATTAATTAGCAAAGGAAACTCGACAGTTTTCAACTAAATATATACGTACCCTTGTCTAAATACGCCAGTTCTTCAAAATAATAATAATCCCTTTAGGATACGAAGCATGTTTGAAGATTGATCCATACTTAAAATTATCTGTTATAAAATGTTACCTTTCCGTATTTTCCACGTGAATCTGTTCACGTTTTATTACCATTTTTTACAGACGGGATTTAGGTTAATGTTTTTATTATTCGACTATGAAGTACAATGTTTCATGGTATGCGATGAGTAATTATAACACTAACAATAATTATTGATAAAGAAAATATTAATGTAAGCAAACTATATATACCTCACTTATTTACTTGCGTATTAAGAAAATTCTTATCATCACACTCCAATTAATGTGAATCTAATTAATTATTTGCATGACTTTTTGAAAATATAGATTTTTACGATCTATGACAATCACATTATTTTTTGTGAATCTCATCTATTGTTATATTCGTAATTGTTTGAACTTTTTTATAGTCTTTCCGGTACCATTGCACTCATAGGTATTTTTATGAGTTAAAAGTATATACAGAATTATTTAACAGCCAGAAATTCTTAATATTTCCTAAATAGTTCTGTGATATAAGTAAAATAATTTTATGTTGTGAGAAACGCTGTGTTCACCTTGTTATTCAGCTCAAATTATATGTTACTTTTGCTTTATACCTTACCAAATGGATATGATTTTATGATCATATACAGGCAGGCGCGGATCCAAGGGGGAGGGGTGTTGGGGGTGATCGCCCCCCCCCCCAAGAGCTTGGAGTTCAGGAAAATAGACCCGCGTTTCCTTCTTATACTATAGTTTATTCAAGAGCTAGAGAGAGTAATAAATCATTTTTTACCATTTTTTTCTTCGCAAACTACCTGTGTTCTTTAGTCCAATATCCTTGGCAAAATCTGTTAGACACATATATTTTTCATAGGAATGATTTGAAATTTTATGGTCAAAAATACCGGTGTATAATAATGAACTATTTGGGTTGGATAACAATAGATATTTGGAACAAAAACAAAAACTTAAATAATAAATTGTGTTTACACTGGTAAACATTACGTATCTAATTCGTAATCAAAGTCAGTGAAGCTATCTTCGATCAAATTAATTATAATTGGTTCCTCTATCTCATTGATCATGAGATCGAGTTTCCACATTTTTTTTACTCTTTTATTATAAGGATTTTTCCCAATTTTCTGCAATAACTTTATTCAAAAAATCTTTCAAAAGTTCAGTTAAATTACTAATTTTGTAAGTTGTTTTAGCAACTCTACCTTTTAATTAAGAAAGATATTTCCTTCTCCAACGACATTTTCCGGACGATCTATAAGAAAAGATTTCCTATCCGGTTTTGCCCAGCAAAAATTAAGTTCTCTGAGCAATTTCCAGAGCTCAGTTCTTTTACATTCAGATAAATCCCGATCTTCATTGATTTTAATTAGAATTTTGTTGATGGTTGTGATCTGCTTCTTATAATAAAATGTATGTACAACTCCTTTTATTGCAGTTTACTTCCCTTCTTCCAACGAGGTTTTTCGTCTGCCTGTGATCGAATGTGGCTTGGAAGTACTAACAATTTCAGTGTTTTTTTTCTCCTTCAGTATTCGGTACAGAGTAAATTTTCCAACTCCGGTCATGTTGGAACACATCTCAACAGAGCTTTTAACATTATTATCTAAATATTGAATATTTGAGGCATCATAAACATTCATCGTAATAAGTTTTTCGTTGAGGAAAAAACGCCCCTGTGTAACGATTTTGGAATAAATATAGAGAAGAATATTTTGGATATCTCTCTAATCTTAAATAATATATAAAAACAAGCAGAAACAAAATAAATCACTAATGACATTCTATAAGGTGTACTTTGCTCACTGACAGAAATTAAATTGAATTATCAGAAATTTTATTGTTGTAGTAAATTTGTAAAAGCTTATAATATTTAAATATAATTAGATTTACGGCAGTCCTCAATTACCTGCGGCATTAGAGCAGGTTACGTTGGAGGTTTCATTAACAGTTTTATTACTCTCTCTAGTTCTTGAATAGAGTATAGGAATGTGTATGCTTGCGATCGCCCCTCTCCTTCCCAAGAGCTTTGAGTTCAGAAAAATAGAACGGATTCTGCCTTTTATATTAGAAATGTGTATGCTGCTGGCACTCCCCCCCCCCTCCGTTGGTAACTTGTGTTTCTTGCGATAGTTCTTCCTCCAAGAGCTTTGAGTTCAGAAAAATAGCCGCGATTCTGCCTCTTATACTAGGAATTTGTATGTTGCTCGCATCCTCCTCCTTGTCAGCAACTTGTTTTCTATGTGATCGCCCTCCCACATCGCCAAGAGCTTCAAGTTCAGTAAAATAGACCCGACCCTGCTTTTACACTAGAAATGGGAATGTTACGGGTGCCCCCCCCCCCCCCCCGTCGACAGCTTGCTTTCGCTTGCCATACTGTACTCTTGGAATATCACCGTTCGTCCAAAGAGAGAGGCTGGATCCTCCCCTGTATACAGGGTGGTGCAATAGTGTATAATATGACAATTTCTACAATCTAAAAATATTTTCAATTATATATAGTATTTCATGACAGCGTGGCGCTACAAAAATTGTTTTTTTTTAATGGGATACCCTGTATAAATTTGCACATTTGATTTTGACTTTAAAATTGCTGAATTTTGAAAAATAAGGTCCTCTATAATCTATTATATCTTTTAACCTACAGCAGTTATAGTACACAAACTTAACATTGAGGAAGGTAAATGAACTATAAAAGGTCCAGTATAGCGTCTAAGCAATTATCTCATACAAGGTGTTTGTCAAAATTTTGCTCATTTGATGAAATGTTCATTAATTTTTCTTTGATTTTTTGAACGGAACACTCTGTATATAATTATTTTATCATATAGAATTATTGTTCCTCTCTTATTTTTCTAAAGTTTTCCTCTTCTATTATGGTTAGTTTTCCCGGTGTATTCATCTTTATTAATTGTATACAAAAATATAATAACCTATCGATACCTAGTTAGTCATAAGTATTAAACGAAAAGAGTAAATGTCAAAGTAATATTTACCATTTATCTGTCACTAATAAAGAGTATTGTTGAAAACTTTCTATGAAAAATTTCAGTTTAAAATAAATAATCCATTTGATTCTAATACTGGAAAAATACGTTAAAATTATATTGTTGCTTTTATTGTTTCAGTAATGAAAACGCAAATCATTTAACAAGACAAGTTTGGTTATTTGTTTATGCCGAAAATAAACGATTAAAGAACAAGTCTAAAAATTACTCCATATGAAGTAAAGATAAACCTTAACAACTAACACTACTTAATTAGATGTTCAATGTGAAATTTTTGAAAAAGTTTGAAAGATATACCGAGTAATTCATTAAAACAAATTTTTTTAGTACCACGATATCATAAAACATAATGTCTAATTGAAGATAATTTTAGATTGTAAACATTTTCGTATTATACAACTTTTATTTAAACATTTTTATGCCTATTCTTCCAACTTTAGCCATAGAGCAAGAAATCTTAAGTTAGAAGAACACACATTCGTGATAAGATTGCTGATAATACTTCAACAGAGTAAGAAAGCTAGTAGCTTAAATAGATATAACAAAATTGGTTGTCCATAAAACTTTCCAAGAAAAATTGATTCATCCTTTCCATATTTAGAAGTTATATGTAATATGTCTAGATGATTTTCCTGCAAGGCTTATTGACTTAAACTGATGTTTACAAAATTTTAGAGAAAATATATATTTGACTAGAACTGTTTTATTGACAGGCGAAGTAGGCTTCACAAGGGACGGCGTTGTAAATTTTCATATTTACACCATTGATATGAAGAAAATCTTTATGCAGTAATTCAGACTAAGCACCAACAAATAATTATAATTATTATTTGGGCAAGAATCATTCTGAATTATTTGACTGGGTAAAAAATAAACTGTTGCATTCTATTTAAAATTTTTGCATTAGCCATCAAACTCTTCGATTTAAGTCCGTTAGATTAATTTTGTTCGGGGAATTTTAAAGGACCTGTTATTCAACACTAGTAAATACCAGATAAAAGCTGTTTGACAGGAGAATTCATTACTGCAATATTGAATGTTATTTCGAATCCAGCGAGCAGCAGGAGTAAGACCAGAATGTGTAATAAAGTACGAGGAGCCAGTTGTATATAATTTTTATACAATTTTGGAACATTTAGTTATTCCAAGAATTTTTATTTTTCGTTATTGCTTATGAGCTGGATTCGTAAGTCATTAACAATTATATAGCAATCAAGTTTTAATTAAAATATACAAATCTACCCACAAGTTACACTGTCAAGAGTTAAGAATTTTTTAATTGACCTAAAATAATATATATTATATTTTATTTAAAAATAATACATTAATTTCTCTTCAAAGTTATTAAAAAATATATTACATATAACATTAAAACTTACAGTAGTAAAGTAGTACAAAAATTAAGATATTTTTCAGTAAGTAATGAGAAATTTACGATTGACTTGACTGAATTTGACCTAATTTCGTTTGTAAGTTTTAATCTGCTACAGATAAAATTATTATTATTATAATTCACTGAACTTTCATTAAGTAATTTTAAGATAATTATGTAAGAAATTCGAAAATTTTAAAATTGCTCAACCATAAACTACTTTTGAATTGTAAAAATTGTTTAAATCATTTGATACTTATTTCATACTTTTGATGATTGAAATATCTGTGATCCTGATTGTAGTGTCGTAAATTACGACCTCGTAGACCCGTGGTGCGTGGGGAGGGGCAGCCAATCCACGGGTGCTCTCAAGTATCCAAATGTAAAAACGAAGGATCAAGGGTCCAAACAGTAGAGAACATTCAAAAATCTGCGGGGGGGGGGGGGAGCGCACATACTCTTGGCTACGCCACTGCTTGGTTGAAGAGGGTTTTTCAGGTGAAGGAAGAGAGGTTTGCAACTTTCTCACAAAACTAAAATATAAACAGTATTTATGAAAAATACAAACGGCTTTTAATGGTATTGAAACTAATAACCAAAATTTGATATTTACTATAAATAAATTTTAAAGTTAGTAAGTGATTTTGACAGTATACTTAAACTTTTAAAATTTCCGACTGCATAATTATAAATAAAATTCAATAGCTTGTTATTATATAATTTTGAAAAAAACTGTGTACTTGTTTAAAGCACCTTAACGAGGAACAATAGAATGGTTTTTAATGATGTGCCGTTAAAATTGAAAATTACAATTATTTTAATATTAGATGTGATTTAACAAGTTCAAAAAAAGACCATAACAAAACAGGCACAATTTGGATTTTAGGCAGTCAAACGTATGATTTTAATTAGAAGTTACCGTCACAAATACAATTTAATTTTTACATTTTTTGCCAGACTGGTTTCGACATATCATCATTATTGCTATTATAAAATAATGTATCCGTAGAAAACAATTTTTTACGAAAAGTGCTTTTTAAGTTTACAATACAAGACTAGTAAGTAGTACGTGGTAACTTTACTGGAAACAACATACAAAAAATATCATAAGGAAGGTCTTCAAAGACCACAATTAAGATAAATGATAGAGAGGATTTGAAACTGGCAGTAGAATATATAAATAAGGCTGTCATAAAAGCGCATAACAAAAATCGGCAGGAAAAATCGCGAAATTGGATGATTAGTTATTGAGCCAAACAAAATAGGGACTGAAATCTTTATAAATCAGCACTAATAGATATAATGAATAAACCCAAATAGGTTACAGAACTCGAGGAAGTTTTGCCAAAGGATAAATGAAGCTATCGCATGATTTCGAATCACAAGGTCCTGATATTCAATCTTCAATTTGGCTCAAACTTTTGAAGAGAGGAGGTGAAACATACTCTAAATCAGAGAAGAAAAGTCTTAAATTGCTTATAAACGCATACTTTTCGTCCTCAGTCTAAATTAGGAACAACTTAAAACAAAACAGTTCCAAAGCAGGACCAAAAAAAACAACGAGAATTGAGTGAAAACTAAGAAGCTTAAAATCATTAGAATAAATCAGTTGTCACTATTCAAATCACCAGAAGTGGATGGTATTCTTACAATTATCCTGCAAAAAGGGCACAGCCATACTGAATATACAGAAGCTGTTTAGCTTATCATACTTATCCAATGGCAACTAATAAAATGATGGGAAAACTATCAGATCAAACATCAAAATTATGCACGCCAGTTTATGTTAAGAGCTTTGTCAGGAATACATTTAAGAATCAATAATAGAGAAGCAAACCAAATGTGTAAATCAACAAAACTAACGCCAGATTACTTGATTGAGGTCCTAACAAAATCTCTGGAAGATAAAGAAATAAATTTAGCTACGTTTCTAGATATAGAGAGGACAGTCAATCTCGTTTTGACGGCAAGGACCCTAAAAGTAGAACCATCATGTTCACTCATAGCAAGGTCACAGTTAGGGTGAGGGTAGTCAGGCGATATCTACAGGGTGAAATATCGTCCTATTAATGTGGGCTATTTGAGTAGATAGGAAAGTTAAAATGCTAAAAAATTTCCATTGCTTAGGACAGGCCGACGATCTGGTGATAGTGGAACTCGGGTACCTTATCTAGTCAAAGTCATAGGGCCCTTGAAATAGTCTACTTTTATTGTAAAAAGAAGGAATTGTCATTCGAAATCCAATATGGCGACTATAAGAAAAAAATAAATTGATTTATTAGTTAGTTATTAGATTAGAATTCGTAAAAAGGTGTGCCAGCAAGATCTTTACCAGTTTAAAAGATTTATATATATATATATATATATATATATATATATATATATATATATATATATATATATATATATATATATTATATCAGGTTACTCTATTTTAATAGGAATGGCACATTCAAGCAATATAATTTTAATTTTATTATTTTAAAGTTTTCTTAAAATAATTACATAAATATATGTAACGAACATGGGTTTAAAATGCCGCTATATGATATCAATATGAGTGGCATACACTATACCTTGCTTAACCTTCAAAAATGCCAATGTGTTTGGTTTTTATGACACTTCTTGTATTTATTTAATTTATTTATTTTTGATTATAATTTAATGTTTTTTAATTAAAAGATATTTATTATAAGTAATCAGTTCTGTTAGATTTGCCTGGCCTTAGTATTTCCAAATTTGAATTTTTTTTGAGAAATATATATATTTTTCTTTTTTAAATTTCTAAAACATTCATTTTCAGTAAAGACATTTTTAGTTCCACTACAATTTTGCCTCAGTTTATTTTTGTAGTAAGTTCGCATATGACAACATGAATCTCTAATTTTGTTTTTTTTTCCATCGTGAAATTATTGATAAAGATTATCTAAGGTGTGGGAAGATCTTGAGATGTATCGATAGGAAAAGCAAAATTTGAACCTAAAATCAAGATATCAACAGCATAATAAAGTTTTTCAACATATGAAAGACTTTCAAACCATTCGTACCCCTTCTACATTAATTCTTTTAGGGGAATTTTGTTTCTAAGAAAAAATTAATTTTATATTATTAAAGATTTTTATGATTAATCTTCATGAAGAGGACCTGGAATTTTTTTATGTTCATTATCAATAAAATTTTGGAATTTGTTTGGTGGGAAGATTTGTTGTGGTTGGTATTTTATGTGAGATATTTCTATTTCTAACTTTTTTTATATTGTAAACAGTATTACTAATTAATAAACCCAAAGTCCGAGTTTTGAAACTGCTTAAAATATTTCTATGGAATTTCCTGTTCAGGTTCTCCGAAAAAAAAAGTAATGGGACTAGTTTTTATGTTTGAGAATTTAGGTATTAATATTTCGAATATATATATATATATATATATATATATATATATATATATATATATATATATATATATATATATATATATATATATATATATAGTATTAGCTATAAGGGGATGAAAAAAATTTTTAAAAGCATATATACAATGTTTGTTCGATAAACAAAAATAATGATGTTTTTTCCTCAGAATTTTTTCTCATTTATTTTTTTAGTGCAAAAATTAATTTCCTGATTGGGCAAAAGTGGATGAACTGAACAAGAATTTGGTAAAAAAATATATAAAAGTCCATGAACAAATACTTAACATTTTGAATTGAAAATTAAAACATAGTATTTAGTGTAGTATCCTTTGTTTTGGATGATTTTCTACGTAATCGTGACCTTAACTCCAAAAGCCTGTTAGTTATTGACAAATACATATTCATCCTGGTTTTCACCAAAGTCTCGTACAACTGTCCCCGATTTCTGAAGTTTTTGTTTCGAACTTTCTGCTCTAATATTTCCCAAAAGTTTTCGATGGGATTTAGGTCTGGGGACTGGGACGGCAACTTCATGACATGAACCATTCCTTCGGGTCGTTATCATGTTTAAATTGAAATAAAATTGGCATTTTCTCTCCCACATACTGAAGCATTTGGTTTTGAACTGAGTTCAAATAAAGATGTGATACTAAAAGCAAAGTTTTTGTTGTATCGTATCAAAAGTTAGTCACGTGTTATCAATATGTAGTTAATAAAAAATCATTCTGAGGAAGGTCAAGTGTGACCAAAACATCAATAAATATGCATAATAAATAAAACATATACAGTTTAATTAATAAAATGGACACCCAAGAAAACCAAAAACTTGAATATATATATATATATATATATATATATATATATATATATATATATATATATATATATACATATATATATATATATATATATATATATATATATATATATATATATATATATATACATTTATATACATTTATATATAGGGGAGAAAGATACTTATTGTTGAATTAATGTTATATTCCTTATTGTTAGTTTGGGCTAGTATTAAATTTAGAACATATTAATATAGGAGGGGGTTAATATCAGATAACTTAATCAATAGGCTATAATTTGATTTCGCATACCACCTCGCTGATTTGTGTTATATCGTTTTTGTAGATATATTTTCGAATTTATTTTACTTATTGGGAAACAATAGAATTTTTAATTAATGTTACATTCAACAGAAACAATATACAATATTTTATAGCGTTATAAATTTAACTATTTTGTGATTTATGGAGTATTATGAACAATAAATGTTTCCTATTGACTCATTATCCATAAAAATATTTTTAAGGTTTTCGGCAACATATTAACGTTTAATTATTTTTTAGGTAAATGGAATCGAAAACCCAACGTTCGTAGCTGAACCTAATGATTTAGAGCTCAATAAAAATGGCAACGTCGTCTCGGAGAAGGTAAACTTAAAACTGCAAAATGTAAAAAAGTAATTTGTTTTATCCTTGGGCAATTGGCAATTACAGACAGTAGTCTTAATTGCTAAATTGCAAAAAAATTTAGTTGATTTGATTCTGTTTCTTTTTCTTAAGAGAGTGCTCTCAATCAATTATAAAATGGACAACTTTTTTATATTTGTTCACTTCTTAGAATGTCTCCTTATAGAAAGTTTGTACGTGCTTCTTTGTATTTAATTGTATCTAAACTAGCTTAGACTTATTAAAATATATAAAATTAAATATGAATAGAATGAATTTATCACGAAAAAATCTAAATGTTAAGCAATTGAATATCTTTTGGAAATTTACCGAGCAGGACAAATCTTAAACGAGGAAAAGGGAAGCACTCGTCATACTGTGGCCCCAAACGGTTCTGTTCAGTGGCGTATCATTACACAGGAATCAAGAATCAAAAAATACAAGAGCAATTGTAATGAAATAATATACGTTTCTGAAATTGTTTGCTTTCCCCCGCCACTCAAGCTTCACAACGGCGTGAGATTTATTCAGATTAAACAATTAAGAAACCCTAGGGAACTCTGTGAAAAGAACTCTCTTGTTTTGCTTATAAATAAATTGCATAATTTTGCGAAATAAAACACATCTCAAAAGCTCTACAAGGGAATGTTCGCAATCAGATATAAAGAAAGCCATAAAAACAAAAGAGAAGACCACAATAAAAACCAAAGACTAAGATCAAACAAGGAATAAACCATACATAAAAAGATTCACTGACAGAATTAGAAGAATCTTAAGAAAACACAATATAGAATCCATATAAAAACCACAAAAAACAATAGTAGAAAACCGCAAAGGTAAGACAAACTTTGAAAATCATGGCGTTTATAGCATTTCGTGGGCAGATTGCCATCAGATTTACATAGGACAAACAAGCAGGCGCATATCAGCAAGAATTCAGGAACATAGAAATAGTTTCAAAAACAAACAGAGAACCTCAATTTTATTTCAACATCATCAAATAACCGGATATACCATCAATTTCGAAAAAGCACAAGAAATAGTACCAATACATAATTATAAAGTACGTGCCATAAGAGAGACATTAGAAATCGAAAAATTGAGGCAATAAACGGGATGATGATTTGAAAAATATTCCAACTACATGGAAAACAGTAATAAAAAATCAAAAAACAAAAAACACGATATACACGAAAAGGTAGCACACAAGAAACAAATACATCGCGATTTGCAGAGCGGAGGAGCCTGTTAAACCTCTCGACCAATTAGAAAGAGAGGCAATTTAACAAAACTCGGGAGACAACCGAGATCGCCATCAGTTTCGTGAAAACAATTTTTTGGATGACCTGATTGAAACCGGAAATAATTAAACCATTCGTTCCACCATATATATATATATATATATATATATATATATATATATATATATATATATATATATATATATATATATATATATATATATATTTCTAACGTATTTTCCTAAAATAACATTATTTTTGAGTCCCAAGCGAACATTACGACTTTGTCAATAAACAGAGTTATAAATTACTTTCCCTTTAACTCATGCTATCTTCGACAAATTAAGTCCTTTAACTGGATTTATTATCTTTTGGCAGTATCAACATACCACCTGCGGATATAAAAGCGAATTATCTTGTTTTTTTAACAATTATTTATAGGAATGTACTGTACCAAATTAAAATTAGAAATTGATTTTTATTCCATTTTCATTTTAGTTGTTTAAATACAGTTGTCTCTCTTTCTTTTTGAACATTTATAAATTCTGTGTGTTGAGCAAGTTTGCTATGGTTTCATTAATAATGTTAAGGTGTTTGTTGTTTTTATTGTTGTTTTGGCCGGTTAAATACTCTTCAAATCTTGCTTCTAACATGGTTTGAACCAGTCCTATACCTGGATAAAGTGTGAAGGAAGGTACACATAAACAAAACAACAAATAAATATTAATTGTGACCGTAAAGTAATAAAATGAGTTAAAAAAATTAATAAAAAGTGAAAAAACTCACCCTTGTGGAAATTTTTAAAACATTTTTATTATTTTTCATGGTACGTTTGTTCACGGACCTTTAAAAACAATTGCTTTTTCCCGTCAACGTGATATCAGTTATTCTTTTGGCTATAATTCCAAAACAAATAAAGATATTAAATTCATTATTTTACATTTTCTCTTGCATTTATTCTACTTTCCGAATATGAATAAAAACTACATCTTTCCACATAAAATTTCGAAGTAAAATTGAACAATTCTAATATAGCTATTATTCCGTTGTAATTGTCAAACCTTCCATTTTTAAACGAGGCCAAGTTTATTACATTCAGTTCAGTTAAACCAAATTTATGGTAACTTTTATCAGTAGACTTTTCCCCTTCTCTCCTCCTTTTTTACATGACCATAGAAATTACGCCCCCTAGCGACAGAGTTAGAAACTTAAAAATTATTTCTAGCAATTTCTCTTGCCACTTTCCTCAACGGGATTTTTCCCAAAATTTCTGAACTATCACTTCTTGAGATATGGTACCCGGCCACCCTTAATGAAACTCCTAATATATATATATATATATATATATATTAGTATATTGTGTTCGGTTTTGACGTTTATCGTTTTTTATTTAAAAGCGCAAATTCATTAATCAAGAATAAACGTATATGACACATACGTATGTATCAATTAATTAATTTTGTCTGCTTGATATCAAAACTAATACAAATTTAAGCAATATTTAAGCTAGCACGAGGTTTACTCGCAAAATATTTCATCTTGTTTACACTAATTACTACGAGTGTCACTTTAAAAAATTACCTATTAAGCTTTAAATAACAAAACTAATTCCGAGACCAGTGTAAATTTCATTGACACTTTAACTAGTCATTATATATATATATATAAAATAATAAAAAAATATTTCTATATTAAAGGTTTAATTTTAATCTCACTATTAATATGTCGAGTTGAATGTATATCTATTCCAGAAAGCAATTTATGAGTGGGATAAGTTGAGAATTTATATATTTATCAATATTGATAATTCCGAAATAATTTGTGATTAATAAATGGCATTTTTTTCTGCGTCCTATTTGTAGTTTGTATTTTAAAATAAGCTTTTTAAGCAAGGTTTGAGATTTCTCAGTTTTTGGATTGTTTATATATATATATATATATATATATATATACATTTAAAAAACTTTGGTGAAGCCATGTTTCTTCATCGGCTACAGAAATTCTGGACCATAAAAAAAAGAAATACTAATACGTACTACGCAGTACGTAAACAGACATTTTAAAATTTGGACGTGAAAATAGCAGGGAGTCTGGTTTTTTATGTTTATATCTTATTTTTGTGCATTATAATTGTTATTTACTTTTGATGTTATATTTGACTAGCAATGCCATGAAACAAAAAAAATTGTTTTTGTAAAGTATTAAACCGGTCCATCGTTCACATGCATGTAACAGTGTTTTCAGTGGTGTACCGTCAATAATTTAAACTGCAAAGAAATAATGAATATACAATAAGAACTTTGTTTTTTTTGGTACTAATTTTCCCAATATATTAAACCATTAAACAGGGTGTATGGAAAGAAGCGGAGCTATGTTTTGTTAAAAAGTGCGAAACTACCAAAACAGGCAAAACATAACATGACTTAGTAACTCAACACAATTTCCGGGATAATTTGAACGACTTTCCAGCCCCAAATCCTAAACAATAAATCGAATAAATAGAAATGGAAGTCTTCAGCTGCTTCAGCTGATTCGAACAGGAAAAAATTTGTAATTAATCGATTTTATCCGATGTTGGTGGGGTTTAATTCCTTTATCAAAACGTACAGAACTGCCAAAATCCTGTTTCCAGATTTATCCAGGTAAAAATAACATAAAAATGCCAAACAGGCAAAAGATAAAGTAACTCAATAGATCAACACAATTACCGGGATAATTTGAATGACTTGTCAGCCTCAAATTTCAAAGGACGATTCAAATAAATTGAAATCGAAGACTTCAGTTTCTTCAGCTGATTAAAACAGGAAAAAATGAAAGTTATGGTAAAGTAGACTGCATTTAAAACTAGGATCCTTGTTTACGCACAACATTACTTCTTTTAGGCACATTCAAACAACAGTCGGCTAGTGAATAATAAAAAATAAGAATAAACAAAATTTTTTAGCTGCGGACTGACGTTTTTAAGGGGTGTATATTACCCCCAAATCTCAAACCCTAAATTAGTTTTTTCTATATATACTGGTTCTATCCTGATTGTTTTTCTGATTTATTCTTTCTGATTTAGTATTTTTTCTGTGCCAGAAAAAGGTTTTTAATTCTTTACTTCCCTGAAGATGTCAGAATATACACTTGTGCACATATTTATATAGTAGGATAGGTAATATCAAATGATGGCATATTGTCATGAAAACCGTTCGATACTACATTCACATTGTTAACAATATATCAGACAAATCATCCATAGAGAGAAAAAGCCTAAAATTGAACAAATTTTTATTGTCAAATTGGACTCGAAATTATTAGCTGTAAATAAGTTACAGCTGTTATGACGTAATCCATAGCCGAAGTTGCATAATATTGATTTAAAAGAAAACATTGATGTTATTTGAAAACTCTAATAACAGGATTTTAAATGCCGAGTTGAACAAGACGTTGAAATTTAAATAAATAAAAATGATAATATTTTGGTAATTTTTATTCAAAAAGTGTAAAATATCAGGAAGAAATTTAATATTTTATGTTACATTTCTTCAATAAAAATATTATTCTCGTTTGCATGAACTGCACGTCCTTGAGTGTGACCCACCTAAGGAATTAAGATATTAAAATTAAATTTATTTTGTTCCGTATTTAAAATGTTAATAAATTAGTAATTGATATTAGCTATGTAAATTAGAACAGAATAAAGAATTAAAAACAAAATTCAATGTTAATTTTTTTGAAAAATGATAATGTCAATATCAAAAGCTTTCTTTATTATTGATCATTTCATAACTACCGGATAATCTGAATTATATTTCCATTTTTAAAGGGGAAGGAATCTTCTCATCAGTACTTCGGTACTTTGAATCTTTCTTTGTAGTCGCTTTCTTACGAGTCTGTAAATGGCGCGTTCATTGCCACAATGCCTTTTGAATGAATACCGATTTCCAGCTAGGGTCTTTTTTTAAGGTTTGGAAAGACGTTAAAGTTTACTGGTAAATAAAGTGCATGCGATATACTTCACTGGGGTTATATCTCAAAATATCGAAAAAAGTTATTAGAAAAATTTCAGCTGTATAAGATAATTTAGATTTTTTGCCAATTTTTTGTAAATTGCACCAGTGTTGCAAAATAAGATCCAACGCAACCTACATAAAACTTCTTAGTTTTGACAATGCTTCATTCCAGACATATTTTGTTTAAAGTAGCGCCATATTAAATGTGTTTTTTTCTACATGATCCAAATAGAGCTATTGAAATTTAGTCTCATGTGATGCCAAGTTTATTTGTTTGTGACCCTGTATAAGGTAACTTCATAAAATAACTATTTTTGAAAACCTAGTTTGTGTCTAAAAGTAATACATATAAATATTAAGTAAATAGTTTAATTGAAAAGACTTAAATTTTCTAATAAAAAATCATAATATAAAAATTAAACGCATTTAAAATTTATTTTCCACCTAATGCAGATTTTATTGATGACACTGTGTACGTTTGATTTAATTATAATGTGAATAACTTTTAGACACAAACTGCATTTTTAAAAATAGTTATTTTATGAAATTACTTTATACCTAGTCAAAAATGAATAAACTTTGTATCACATGTGACCAAATTTTAATAACCCTATTTGGATTTTGTAGAAAAACACACATTTAATATTGTGCTACTTTAAACAAAATATGTCTGGAATGAAGCATTGTCAAAACTAAGAAGTTTTATGTAGGTTGCGTTGAGCCTTATTTTGCAACAGTGGTGCAATTTCCAAAAAATGGGCAAAAAATACAAATTATTTTATACAGCTCAAATTTTGTATATGGGCTAAAAATTACATTTAGTTATTATTTCTAACAACTTTTTTCGATATTTTGAGATATAACCATACTTTCGAATTTTTTTTGGAAAAAAATTAAAATTTGACAAACAATGCTAATTGATTGATCGATTGACTGCGTGTGTGGAGTATCAAATAAGAGATTACCAGGGTGGATTTAGAAAAAACCGCTCACCTGTAAATCAGATATTCACGATTAGGCAATTAATGGAGAAATGTTGGGAATACAACAAAACATTGCACCAGCTATTTATAGATTTTAAACAAGCATACGATAGCATCATAAGAGTGGATTTGTAGAATGCCATGGCAGAACTGGGCATACCGAAGAAGCTAATTAACCTCACCAAAACATGTGTAGAGGGATCTATAAGTTCATTAAGACTTGAAGGAAGATTGTCAACCTTCTTTACAATCAACAGTGGTCTTAAACAGGGCGATGCGCTCTCTCCACTCCTCTTTAACGTCGCCTTGGAGAGCATCGTGCGAAAAAACAACACAAAAACGCTCCTCTTTAGAAATCAAGGTCCGCGCATCATATTTGCGTTCGCTGATGATATCGATATTGTAGGTAATACAACTACCAGTGTCAAGGAAGAGTTCTTCAAACTGAAAAATGCCGCAAAGAAAGTTGGCCTACGAATCAACGAAGAAAAAACAAAATATATGGCTACAACAAGAATGGAACGGCGAGACAGAATAGGACAGAACGTGACTATGGACCACTACAATTTTGAAAAGGTCCATCAGTTTAAACATTTGGGAGCTACGATCACCTCTGACAACAACATTACACAAGAGATTAACAACAGAATACAAGGAGGCAACCGCTGCTGGTATGGGCTGCAAAAGATAATGAAATCGAAAAATATATCCCGCCGCACGAAAATAAGAATATATCAAGTAGTTATAAGACCGGTAATGACATATGCAGGTGAAAAATGGACGTTGACAAAACCAAATGAAAATAGACTGAAAATCGCAGAAAGAAGAATGCTTAGAGGGATATACGGACCGGTCAGGGACAACACCGCACAGCAATATAGAACGAGAGCAAACAAGGAATTGGAGGAACTATACAATCAGCCAGATATAGTGAAAATAATAAAAGCAGAAAGATTAAGATGGGCCGGCCATGATATGAGACAAGATCAAGGTATCGTCAAGTTGGTATGGGAAGAGAACCCAGAAGGAAAGAGGCCGCTAGGAAGACCAAGGATGAGGTGGAGAGATAAAGTTGCAGCAGACTTACAAACCTTAAACGTCGAACGCGCGGAGGAACTGATGATGGATCGCAGCAAGTGGAGGAAGATTGTGAAGTCAGCAAAGACCCACCCTGGGTTGTAATGCTAGAGAGAGAGAGAGAGAGAGAGAGAGAGAGAGAGAATGCTAATTACGTGACTGCTACTTTTTGTTAATTTTCATCTCGATCGAAGCAGAAATTGTTGCCAAAGTCACACTGTATATTAGAAAAATCCATACAATACAGGACATTAGTGTTAAAAGTCACATTGAAAAATAATATTTCATGGATACGGAGGACGTCCTATAAAATTATTCCAGTACTCAATATTTATTTTTCATATGCCAAAATGTAATATAAATAAGTTTACTCTTCTAGTGTAGAATATGTGGAATATTTCTGACTTAATCCAGAAGGTTTTTTATGAATTTTCCATCTCATATTTTGTTGACTTACGTTTATTTCACAATAGGTATGGGGGCAAAATAAACATACAATTTAACTTTTATTTGTTGAAAAATTACTGAATTGATTTCGATGAAGACTCTCCCACTATAGCGCCCAATCAACCTTAATCAATGTAGCAAATAAACTTTTGTAAAAGATATTTTATCACCTCTCGCTCTGGAAAGGAACGAAACTTGCAAGCTTTAAAAGATCGCAAAATAAAAAATATCACAGAGCAGCTCTCTCTTTCTTTCTCTTTGATAAAAGATGGTGTGTCAAGTTGATATAGACAAAATAATACTACTAGCGCCAGCTATAAGGACCGCTGAAAATCTTTGAAATATAATTGATGAAAAATAAAAAATAAATGGTAAATTATTCTTCGTATAAGTAACAACAAAGAATTTTGAAGCCATTATTGAAGATTTTATATTAAAAATAATGAATCCTCATTCCAATTCCTTCAGTTTCTCCAAAAATATTTTTACTGTTTTGTTTTTAAAGTATTAGTATTTATTCCGTCAATATAAATTACTTTCATAATTCTTCTAAATATAATTTTGCATAAATTATAAGTGCATTTTTTAATTTGATTCGCCTTTTATTGATATTTCTCTTGTCTTTTTGGTAATTATAAATATTTAGGTTATAGCATTGAACTGAATTGCCAATTGCCCCATTGTTTAACATTTTTCTGTATTACCTACTCTTTTTCACTTTTACCGTTAACCTTTTGCATTCTTTTTTTTTCTCCATTGCACTATTACCCAAAGCAATTAAGCAACTACTCGTTGACAAAAAATCGTCAAGTCTAATACTAATAAAATATACTAAGCGAAACAAAATGAAAAGGAAACGTGAAATTGTCCATTGATTATACAGTCAAATAATAGGGATAAAGATAAAACTTGTATAAATCATTTTTTGACTTAGATTAAAAGCCTTATAGACCAGGACTTATCTGTTTTTAGGTGAATGTAAAATGGAACATGGAGATTTTTGCATGAGAGCCTTCAGAATAACCTGAATAACAATAATTTTGATATGCGTACTTTCAAAAAGTTGGGCAACATTGTTTATATTAATAAAAATATAAAATTAACGAAAAAAAAAACATTTTTTTCAACTTTTCACTTGTATAACTTTGAAGGTATTCGTTTTAGAGGAAAGTTGAAGAGGAAAAAAAGTTACGTAATTAAATTTTCCATAAGAAACAGTTGATCGAAAATCTCAAAATATATTTTCCTTATTGCAAAATAGCAATAATTAAAAAAAGGTAAAAAAGCAGGTTTGTAATCAATTTTTTCAACCATTTAAATTTCTCTGAGGATCTTCATATTAGAGCAAAGAAAACTTTATGCCACGATAAAATAATGCGCTAAAATTCGTTATAATCGAATCGATAGTTTTTCCACAATAATTTTGCAATCCAATTTCGTTTACAAAAATTGACCATTTTTCAAGTTTGTCTGAGTCCAAAATATCACGTTAACGTATTTAAATTTATTTTCGACATATAGTAGGGAACTCAAGTTTTCCAACGCTTTTTTCGGAATAAAAATCGGATGATTTGGACGCCCTCAGGAATTGTTTAAAGACATTGTTAATATTTTTGCTTATAAACAAATAAATTATCTCGGCGGATTTTCATTGGATTTCATGCAATACATGGCTTGAAAGTACTAAGAAAGACGCTTCTTTTCGTGAAAAAAAATTTCAAATCCGTCAATTGGTTTCCGAGATCCAAACTATCAAAGTTGATATCCTGTTACGGTGAATCTATAAACAATACAGACCTGATTCTTGAACCAAAAACTTTGTCTTGCCTAGCTCTTTTTTGATACAAATATTTAAATGTTTATGTTATCGAAAACTTTAATAAAAAATGAAAAGAATTTCGCCCACGTATGTGAAAAATGAAATAAAGAGGGGCGGGGAGCTCTCATTTTAAAATTGAATTCGAGGATTCAAAATACATATCTGAAAAAATTTTCATTTTCTCGGCTTCTAATTTAGCGATTTTGATCATTTTTTTTAAACCGATGTACCGCAAATAATGAAACTCAAATATCATAATGCCATGTGTCCATCATGCATTCATTTTGTTATAAACAAATGACGTTATTTATGCATCATACTTACATCATACTGCACCCTATGTCATATACTCGAGTTCAGATATTCAAGATCAAAGGTTACAAAAACCAGTTTTTTGTAAATATCTTGTTTTCTTTGCTCCAAATGACGTTTCGAGTTATTAGAAAAGTTGTAAAGCATAAAATTTGTTATAAATTTAGGCAACCTTTTATAAAATTAACCGTTCTTGAGGTAGAGCGTAAAGAGTGGGAATAGCTTAGCAATAAGTATAATAAGACTTGGTCAACTGTGGAATTCAATACATAGTACAATTTTTAAAGTTAGTCAGTTACTAAAAATAATATAACTATAAAGAAACTTTAGTTTTTATTAATTACTAAAAGATATTTATAGATACTTTTCGTAAATAAGACACCCGTTTAATAATATTTAGTTCACTTATATTAATAATAAGATATTAAAATATATTTCTATTATATGTATTTTTACTTACCATCAGTTTCTCGCAAATATATTACAATTCAAGTTTAAATATCAGAAGGATTTTTTTCTGTTATTTTCAATATTAATACCAAGCATGCAGCTTTACATTCCTCTTGTTCGTCATTGTCTTCCTCATCTGGTAGCTAAGCTTGAATTTCCCATTCATTATTATCACCCTCGTTGTCTGGTATATTCTCTTTCTTTATCAAGGTCTTTTGGATTTGATAAAGCGTTGAGGCATGCTTGTCCATTACACGAACCACAGACTATGCAGAATTGTAACTCTACTTTTCTACATCCGCAAATCAAACCACAACCTTTCTTGTTATTGCAACATATAGTATTGAACAGTTCTTCTGGTGCTGGTGGTTTTCATTTTACAAAGCTATCCCCATTCCTGGGGTTCTAGAATATCAGCATCATCTCTGATTTATTTTCTAACGATGTTCCCAGTTTTTAATTTCTCGATAAGCATTTCAATACATTTTTTTTTATTACATCGGTTCGATAAATTCTTCTTTTTTTAAATTTGGGATTTAGTTGGACCAGGTCAATGAAACAACTTATGGAACACTTTGCTGTATTTGTCGACGTTCCGACCATTATGAGATCATCCTCAGGGCGACATAACTAGATTCTTTGAGTACAAAATAAATAAAAACATTTCTGGGAGTAATACCAATTTGGTTCTGGCTTGTTCTTCCCCAATTTATAAATATAATTAAAATATCCAACATATTACTTCTTAGAAATGTTTTTATTTATTTTGTACGCAAGAGATCCAGCTGTATAGTCCTGAGGATGATCTCATAGAGATCGAAACGACAAATACAGCAAAGTATTCCATAAGTTGTTTTAAAATTAGCACAATCATTGTTTCATCAAAACAAACTTCGTAAGATGTTAAAAGAAACCCACCATCGATAATATTTTTTTCACCCGGTTCGATATTAACAGGTGCCATATTGTTATATAATTTTGCTTCCATGTTTTTCACATGTTAGTATTATCAAATGAAGATGCAACTCAGTTCATATTGTAAATATTCTTAAATATATTGCGTAAGACCAAATCTGTAGAGAATTTCATGCTCTACAACTTTTTTGATAAATCCAAATGTTATTTAGAGTAAAAAACAGTTTTCGAGACCTTTGACCTTGAATAAATTGACATGCGTCCACGAGATTTTATGAGACTTTCAAATTAACTTATAAAATTTCCAAAGATCCATACATATAGCTTATAATCTTTTATTCCCCTTTTTCTCACCTTATATAACTGGATAATAACATATGTTTAGGAGAATTCAAATTTGAGAGTACACAGAGCAGATAGTTTACATTTAAATCTAGAAAATTTCACTTTCGATTTTAATATACAATTTTCAATATGTATGTAAAAAATATATCAGAAATTATTTTCTGTTAAAGAACACACAAACAAACGAAATTTTCTCTTATTAAAACAATCGGTTAATATGGTAACCATTTCTAATCAGATACGTATACTAGTTTATACAGTTAAATATAATTTTATATGCATGTCAACAAAGAAAATTAAATTTTACAAACCGATACTGGTAACTGAAAAGGTAAGTCTTCAATATTATGTTTTATTTGGACTCGTACAATTTTACTGTTCCTATTTTCAGCGTAAGAATGAATTTTATTTTTCACATTGTGTCATAACACAAATGCCAACGTCAAAGTACTAAAGGTCTTTTTCCATTGTAATTGTGTAGTTTATTTGGATATGAAAACTCATCGGTTTCTATTTTCTTTTCCAAGCAAGTCTACAGGTTTGATTGTAAATAAGAATCTTGCTAATATATCAAAAATGAAATAGTATCTTTTTATATCGTTCTCTTTCAACCATTTTGCAGAAGGAAGAAAAAAATGATCTTGACGATGATGGAGACCGCGCCCAATGGGGAAACGGTCTGGAATTTCTTATGTCATGTATCGCTATGTCAGTTGGTCTTGGCAACATCTGGCGGTTTCCATTCACAGCAAAAGCAAATGGAGGCGGAGCCTTCTTAATACCATATATTATCGTTTTAACTGTAATTGGACGCCCTTTGTATTACATGGAAATGGCCTTGGGGCAATTCTCAAGTCGAGGAAACGTAAAAATGTACGAAAAATTATCACCTGTATTGAAATGTAAGTAAAAAAATATTCTAATTTTATTTATTCCCTTCGATTATACTACGGTAGATCTCAACAAAACAAATTAGTCTGGTTTTGTTTACTTTCGAATGCGGAACGACAATGGATAAACTTAGTTTACATTTTGACAATCGACAACAATGAGTCACCGTCCTATCCATGTTGCTAAATTGTAGTTTACATCTTGTATTAAGGAAAATTCCAAAAATAAAAGAATTTGTTTTAATTTTTACAGTGTGAGCTATCGTATATTCCTGATATTTTAATTTAAAAAATATATAATTTTTTTATTAGGTATTGGATTTGGGCAGCTTATAGGAACAATATGTGTAGCAAGTTATTATTGCTGTCTTATGGCTATTACCCTGTTTTATTTGTCAAACTCTTTTACCTCCGAATTACCATGGACGGATTGTCTTGAACAATGGGAAACATATTTGGGAATCATCAATAGAACTTGTGTCCCATCTTGGAATACTACTGCTTCTGGAATAGACAATACAATCAGCTCTTCTGAGTTATGGTTTAGGTACGTTATGTATTTTGTTTTATTCTAAATAACATATTATTACGGTATTTGTCGAGCATCCACTATATTACCAGGATAGCTGTTTACATTTTGGAAACTGGCGTAGCAGGTGCCATTTGACATTTCCCATAAATATTTTCGGGGGATTATTTTCCATAACTTTTGATGTGCATTAATGACCTTAATTTTTTATATGGCAATGAAGTAGCTACAAAAATCACAGCATATCGCTGGTTTAGTTAATTCAATCGTGGTCGTCGTTCGCTCACGGACGAGTTCCGTGAACATCGTCCAAAATCAGTTGTAGTGTAAGAAAACGTCGATGCTGTGCTTGAATTGAAAGTGCAAATTTTTAACGGTATGCTTAGGAAGTTTCTGGGGTGGTCCCATGTCATTTTGGATGAAATTGGTTCAGTAAAATTCAAGAGAGCGCTTATAATATGGCAGACAAACAAATTAGTTTTGTTCGATTTTGTCCAAAATTGGTATGGAGGAATAACGAATCTGAAATTATTTTTAGAAAAATCAATATGGCGGGATCCAACATAGTTAACAAAAAAATTAATTTTGTCCAATTTTCTTTAAAAATTGGTATGGAGGAATTTTTGGGGTCTCACATAAAGAATTTAAAATTATTTTTTAAAAATTAAATATGAAGGTCCAATATGGCGGACTAAAAATTTTACATTTTTCGATTTTGTTTAAAAGGACCCCGTTCAGACTTACGAAAATCCAGTTTCAAAATTTAAAAATACTGTAGTAAATACCCTGAATTTCAAAATAATTAAAATCGTAAAATTCCCTGAAAATAACTCCGGGGTTTTAAAGGGGATAATGCTGAAATTCATGGTTCTTGGGTTTAGACCGTGTCAAATTGGAATTATTATCCGACGTTTCGCCTACGATTGCACGAGGCATCTTCAGGGATCTTTACTTCATTAAATTTCAGTTCGACAGATCAATAACTGAAAAACCAATTAACAGATTTTTTATTTTAGGATCGAAGTTTTACAGCAAAAAGACCGAATCGATGATGGAATTGGATTACCAGAATGGCGACTAACTCTCTGTCTCCTGGCATCATGGGTCGTAACATTTTTCGTGTCAATCCGTGGTGTTAAAAGTTCCGGCAAAGCCTCATACTTTTTAGCCCTATTTCCCTACGTCATTATGATCACTTTATTAATTAGAGCTGCAACCTTGGAAGGTTCTGGAGATGGCATGTTTTATTTTATTGATACTGACTGGAGTAAACTTAAGGAAGCTTCGGTATGTTTACGTAAAATAAACCTGCGGTTAAATATTTTTTGGATTATTGTTTAATCAAAAATGATTTATACTATCATAATAAAACACGAACTTAATAATACACTTTGTAAAAGGTAGTTTTAATAAGGACGCTCGATTTTTAAATGTAAATAAAACATTTTATGGGACTAAGTATGGAATATAGCGTCGTACAATTGTCCAACGTGATGACTTTGTCGCATAAATATGGCTAAATTTGCTGGAAGACGTTGGTTATCTTCACTTTGAGGGCATCAATTTTTTGCGGTTTATTCGCATTTGCGATTTCAAATAGCCCCAAAAAGAGAAATCTAACGGAGTTAAATCCTGTGATCTCGGTGGCTAGTTTACGTCGCCGACGCGCGAGAGAACCATGTCCTCAAGTTGCTCATGTAGAATGTCCATAATGGCATGAGTTGTGTGGCACGTAGCGCCGTTCTGTTGGAACCACATGTCGCTATCCATATCATCCAGTTTAGACCATAAGCACTTCCTGATCATCGATTTTCAGCGCTCGTCGTTGACGATTATGGCCGTGCCAGGTTGATCTTGAAAGACGTACGGATCGATGATTTCGCCAGAGCAAAAACCGCTGCAAACAGTGATTTTCTCGGGATGCATTTGGGGCTGGTGGATCTGCTATGGATTGGCAACGTCCCAAATTTGACAAGTTTGTCTATTTATACATCCATTCAACTAAAAATGGACCTCGTCGCTAAAAATGAGTCTGGAGAAATGCGGGGCAACTTCCAACTGCTCCAGAGCCCAATCAGTTAACGCACGGCATTGCCTAAGGTCGTTTACCTTAATTTTCTAGGTCACTTGGACCAGACTCAATTCTCGACACAAAATTCGCCAAGATGAAGTTGAAGAAAGGCCAAGTTCTTATGAACCACAGAAATTGACTGCCTCGGGTTTTCCCGTACACTCTCACGCACAGCAGCGATATTTTTAGCAAATCATGCGTTTCGGTGACGTACGGTCTTGCCAGATTACTTACTAAACTAGTTAACTCGAATTTGTCCACCAAACTCTTATAATCGACTTGACAGAACGATTGTGATGAGAATAAAAATCACGTAATGCATAGAATGCTGCTCGAACGGAGCACTGATTTCGAAAACAGACTTTGATGATTTGCACACCTTGTATAACGCTATAATCTTCCATGGTGGGTTGCCATATACTACTGAACAATTCACAACAAATTTACCAGTTGTTGTTTTAACTATGTAGTCGCCATAACCTAACAAATTTCAAGCGTCTCTATTAAAAGACCCTTTACAAAAAATCATCGAACTAATTCTAATAAAAGCATTCAGGAAAAAGTAAGTTCTTAATTGACACATGGATGAATCTAATATGAGTCAAAGAATCATTCTTTTCAACTTAATATGTTAAATATACTTTAAAGGAGTGCCAATATAAGCAGGGTTGATAGTTTTAGTTAAACATTTTTATGGTTAATATCTTTTCACTAACTTATAAGATTGTTTAATATTTTTTAGGTATGGTATGCTGCCGTAACTCAATGTTTCTTTTCACTTAATGTTGGATTTGGTTCAATAATAATGTACTCTTCTTATAACCCTTTTACTCATAATATTAACAGGTAATACATCTATAAATACAATTATTATAATCAGAATCGGTTTGCTCTAACCTAATCAAATTATGTTGAATTTGGCACACTGGCAACAGGGCCAATGACGCACAGCAGGTCTCGCAATCTGATTGGCCAGAACCATCCGGCCAATGAACGCGCTCCACGTACACACGGGACCGACAGCACCCGAGTCGCAGGCGTCAGTTTGCTCGTAGACGCTATACAGGGTGAGTCAACGATTGGATGAAGTAAGTTTGTGCCTTTTGGGTGAAATTTACAAAGAAACTATATTTATTGTTTGATACAGTTTATTTTTACGCAGATTTTAAAAATATTTAGGACTCTACAGGGTGAGCCAAAAAACTAGGACAGCATAAAGTTTTATTTTTTTAAATAGAATACCCTATATACGAATCGTATTTTCGATTTAGCTTATAATTTTAAATCTTTTTTATTAAGGGTTTACTATAACAAAACTTTATAGTTTCTGAGATAATTAAGTTTAAAGAAAAAAAGTCACATTTTCAAGCATCAATTCAATCCTTAAAAACGTTTTCAATTTTATGACAAATATATTCAAATTTGGAATTCAGCAAGGCCAAGGACAAGTTAACATAATTTTTACCTAATATTTGCAATAAAAGCTACAGGGTGTTGAACACATCGGCTCAAATTTGAACAAGTTTAAATGAATAAATATTTTTTTTTTAAATGGTACACCCTGTATATTTTCATGTTATTTAATAGAGTAATAAAAACCCTAAAAGTTTTGTTCAATATATCCTATACCTAATTATAATAGTTTTTGAGATATTTCAGTTTTTCTTATTTTCCATACTTTTTTACAGAAATAGTCTTCATTATCATAGTAGCCATGTAAAATAATAAAAAGAAACAACAGAAACACCGTTACTTCTAAAAGTAGCTTCATCACTAAACATTACCTTGCATAATAAATTTGGATTTAATTGAATCTCCGCATTTATTGTACGACAAAAGTTTACACGACTTTCAAAATCCTGTCCATGCAATTCTTGGTGTAATTCCATGTGATATGGATGATACCTATATTTCTTGGTAGTACGATTAGCGGTGGATTGTGATGTTTCACATAATGCTGCTAACTGACGGCTACCAATATAAGGATTTTCCTGAACATTTAACAATACTTGTAGTTCTTTTTCTTCATTAGTTACTGGTTTGTTGACCACTTTAAGTTTTGGATAATCAACAGTACCAGAAGAATCAAATCTTTGCATTAAGTTTTGAAAAGTATGGGTATTAGGCTGGCGTCGATCAGGATACTTCATTTTGTAAATTCTTTGAGCAAGAAGACAATTTTTTTGAGCCTCTCCTATTGTGTAAATCATATCTATTAACTCATTCTTTGGAAAATTCATTTTACAATATAAGATGAATGCAAAAAAAAAAACCACACTACACTACATAAAAACCAAAAGAAGCGATTGCGGTTATAAATTTGACACACAGAAAAATGTTCTTTTAAATTGTTTTTGCCATGGCTACTATGATAATGAAGACTATTTCTGTAAAAAAGTATGGAAAATTATAAAAACTGAAATATCTCAAAAACTATTATACATAGGTATAGGATATATTGAACATAACTTTTAGGGTTTTTATTACTCTATTAAATAACATGAAAATATACAGGGTGTACCATTTAAAAAAAGATATTTATTCATTTAAATTTGTTCAAATTTGAGCCGATGTGTTCAACACCCTGTAGCTTTTATTGCAAATATTGGGTAAAAATTATGTTAACTTGTCCTTGGCCTTGCTAAATTCCAAATTTGAATATATTTGTCACAAAATTGAAAACGTTATTTAGGATTGAATTGATGCTTGAAAATGTGACTTTTTTTCTTTAAACTTAATTATCTCAGAAACTATAAAGTTTTGTTATAGTAAACCCTTAATAAAAAAGATTTAAAATTATAAGCTAAATCGAAAACATGATTCGTATATAGGGTGTTCGATTTAAAAAAATACAACTTTATGCTGTCCTAGTTTTTTGGCTCACCCTGTAGAGTCCTAAATATTTTTAAAATCTGCGTAAAAATAAACTGTATCAAACAATAAATATAGTTTCTTTGTTAATTTCACCGAAAAGGCACAAACTTACTTCATCCAATCGTTGACTCACCCTGTACAGTGAGCTTTGAAAATGGTGAATGAGATTTCACCGAAACGTCAGCTGCATCACATGTTTATAATTTTCAATAAAATTTTATTGCTTGTAACATTAAATGCTTTCCGAAACTGTTGTGTCAGAGGGAACATTGGCCAATATTTTGTTGGAAATATGATAGCCTGACGAACTATCTGTACTAAAATGTTACGATAGGTCTGTGGGTAATAAATGTTATTATAAAATCAAAAGCAAATAAGTTATAGAAGTATTATTAGTCATAGAAAAAATATTTTATTACGTTCATGCCAAAACATGAAAAAATAACAGGAATTTTATGACATAAAAAAGATGTAACTCATAATGAAAATTAGTAAATTATTGCTCCGATAAGTTTAATTATTGTGGTGGTATTCCATAAGTGATTAGTACTTTACGACAATGTTATTAAAAAGCGAATTTCCTGTACTTATACATATTTTTGAGATTTATTGATAATAAAAATTATTACCTTTTATTGATAGACGAAGGAAATAGAAAACAAAAAATTATTGATTAAAGGTCGAGTTAAAAGCATATATAGAAGAAATGAATGGATGTCCATTGGCACAGAAATTTTTTTTCAGAGTTCTTCTCTCTCTCTGTCTGTCTCTTAAACTAGGCATTTCTGCACGTCTGCGAGTTGGTATAAGCTCGCTAAACTTCACAACCAGGGCAAATGCGCATTCAAGGAATTAATGTAATAACAAAATTAGTATATCGAGCTATCATTATCTTGAACATATAAATAAAATTATTAATTATTTGTTTATAATATTTTTATTTTTAGGGACGCTCTAGTTGTAACAACGCTAGATACATTTACATCGCTTTTATCAGGGGCAACCATCTTTGGAATACTTGGAAACCTTGCATTTACGTTAGGTGTACATCCTTCCGAAGTAGTATCTTCTGGAGGAACGGGATTGGCGTTCATATCTTATCCTGAAGCTATTGCTAAATTTAACTACGTACCATGGGTTAGTATTTTGACAAATATTTTACCAAAATTTTGTCTCTTAACAGAAAGTTATCAATTATGTAGCTTTATTTTTAAGCAGAGTGTCCATTTAGTATTTCGATATTCAATTGCATTGGACTTTACACAAGCGTTCGACCGAGTCAAACTGGAACAGATAACAGAACTACTGCGAAGAAAACAAATAGACGAAGCAATCATACGCACAATATACGAACTGAGTTCCAAAAACACCATGATAATTAAAACAAATAACACTCTAACAGAGGAAATCCCACTATCCATAGGAATAAGACAGGGTGATAGCCTAAGTAATGTAATCATGGACGAAATCATTGATGAGGTAAAAAGCACAAATATTGGGTACCCAATGGGACACAACACTGTTCAGATTATATGCTTTGCAGACGATGTTGCCTTGATAGCAGATAGCGAGGACAACTTACAAAGAATGCTTTTCCATCTCAATCGAACAGCCAAACAGTATAATATGAAGATATCTGTGGAGAAAACAAAAGCAATGATAATAGCAAAAGAACCGGTAAGATGCAAACTAATGGTTGATGACAAACATGTTGAACAGGTTGGGAAGTTTAAATACCTGGGAGCGCATATAACAAGTAACAGGGCAATAACGGAAGAAGTACGCACACAAGCCAACAAAGCGACCATGATATCAGGCCAACTAAGAGACATAATCTGGAACAATAAACATATGACGATTGAGAGCAAAGCAAGAATTTACAAGGTCTGTGTAAGACCGATACTGACCTACGGCGCAGAAACAAGAAATGAAACAACAAAGATAAAACAAATTATGAGAACCACAGAAATGAAAACGCGGAGAATGAACAAGTTTAAGAGATAGAGTAAGAAACGCAAAAATACGCGAGGACAGCGGAGTGGGGGATGTTGTGAAGTGGGTTCGAAACCGTCGTAGGCAGTGGAGAGATCACATGGAACGAATGGAAGATGATAGACTAGCAAAAACCGTGATGAGAGAGAAACCAAACACCAAACGGCCGCCTGGACGGCCCCTCCAAAGATGGAGAGACAGCTGGATTTCGACCCCAAATGAGGATCGATGAGGCATTGTGTAGATAACAGAACTTGGTTCTACCTAGAAGAAGAAGAAGAAGATATTCGATCCCCGTCTAATTAATGTGCCATTTCGATAATTTTTACCTATGTTACCCTTAAATGCATTTGTATCACGTCGTAAATTCTAGAGAACACCAACAACATGTTTTAATTGATTGCAAAGTAGGTTTAAGAATGTACTTATGCGATATATAAGTTGTTGTAGCATACCAGGGAGCGGCGTTGCCAAATCTACGTTTTATCTATGTTTAGAAAAGTTGTGTACAATCTAGCAACACCGCATGGGAGGCGTCTGGGCGCGACCTCTCATCAAGGAGGTCCCAATCTCCTAGGGCTAGAGATACTCATTAAACCCCTTATAATTTCAAATTTCACCATAACGTGTAGTCATCAAAGGGTCAGCTGCTTATTGAAGTATCGAGTATTAAATGTACACCCTGTATATAATTAAGAAATAGGTTTTCAAGTAATTACGCTTTTATTGATAATACTTGCAATAAATAACTAAATATAAAGAAAAGAACAGCAAATAAAAGGATTATCAAGTAATAGTAATAGATTTGTGCGGCTGTAAACTTTTGAATCTCCAGGGTGAACCATTTTAAAGATTTGTATTATTATAACTTTTTTTGTTTTAGCTATTTGCGATTTTATTTTTCTTCATGTTATTTGTACTCGGAGTTGGAAGCTTGGTTGCCCTTCAGAACTGTCTTAACACTGTCATAAATGATGCTTTTCCTCAACTTAAACCTTGGATGATCTCTGCTGGTACTGCCATTGCTTTGTTTTTGGTTGGTTTAATGTATGTTACTCCGGTAAGTTAGCACGTAAATACGTGGTAAGGTTAAAAATGTTCGAACTCTTATATTACAGTAATCTATGATACGAAAATATAATCTTTAGTTACCTATTCGTTACATACAGGCAAAATAAGAGGATTTACTTTAAAGTTCTTGTTAAGATATCATTTAGTAAACACAGATTATTGACTAATCGTAAATATCAAAAACTGAAAACATTTTTGTCGTAGTTTAAATTACTAGTTCAGATGGTGTGTAAGGGAAATCTAGTCTCAGCATTTCCTTGTTATTACTATAATAATTATTCTTTAATCTTAAATAAAATGTTGCTTTAATTTTTTAGGGTGGTCAGTACATGTTGGATTTAGTAGATCATTTTGGTGGAACTTTTATCATCTTTTTCTTTGTAATTTTGGAAGTATATAGTGTCGTATTTCTTTATGGTAAGTTTGTTCTAAATAGTGTAAAATTTATTAATTAGGTATTAATTTCAAAATTAGATTCGGCTATTAAAAGTACTTTAAGTATTAGAGACAATATGGTGTGTTCTGTCTTTTTTAAACCAATATGAGAAAACAAAAAATTTTATCATGTATTTTTTAACTTAAAAAATGTTGAAAATATATATTGGATATGAAAAAGTCAAATTATATTCCCGAAAGTACAAGAATAGGTAGCGGAAGATGAAATCGGCAAACTTTACAGGGAAATTAGGAATGATAAAAACGAAAATAGAAATGAACAAAAAAAAGTAGAAATCTGATCAATGAGCCACGAAAAATAAAAAAGAACATAGTGAAGAGCTGAATATACACGATTAAAATTAAGAAGAAGGAAATCAAGTTCGAGAGAGGGAGCAGAAAATAGGGGGAATCGCATTGAAACAGAACTTTCACAAGAAGAAGTACTTCTAATATATAAGAAACTTAAAAGTAACATGAGTGCAAGAATAAATGAAATAGCAGCTGACAACATTTTATTTAGAAGACAGATCATAAATATAGAAGTTTTTTAAGAAAAAAAAATCTGTGAATAAGAAAAGAGTTCGAGAATTGAGACAAAGCGGTCGCGACATCAATACTAAAGAAACGATATGTTGAAGATTGCAATAAATTTACAAATTTTTTAATTAGATGCAACACTGGTATGCATCAAAAGTAAATAACGAAAATGTCAAAGAAACAAGAAAATACGAAAAGAACAGAATATGAGACGTTGACTCATAAAAGTTGCTCGACATCGAAGAAGAATACATTAAAAGGGCCTTGAGACAAATAAACATTGAAAAGTGAGCAGTTCAAGATGATATTATACCTGAAATGATGAAGGGAGGAGGAGGTCAGCAGGAAACTCAAATTTATATTTGAATCATCTCTTCATGAAAGACCGGAACACCGCGATAGTAGTTCTGATATATAAAGAAGGAGATTCGAGCAATTTCGAAAAAAAAATAGACTAATAAGCTATCACAGATATATTGACCCTCTGTAAAGGAAATAACAAGGAGCAAAGCTCAACATATAAAGGGTGTTTTTTATAGAGGTATAAAACTTTAAGTTGGCAACACTTTTTTAACTGGCGGCCATTTTGTCAGCTATCAAGTGATTTATGTTTAGTTTGGTTTGGCATTTTAACATGAATAGACTAACGCCTGAACAACGCTTCCAAATGGTGCAAATTTATTTTGAAAATCATGGTTCTGTTCGAAATACGTATCGCGCACTACGTTCATTTTACGGTCAACATAATCGTCCATCAGAGCAATTAATTCGATTAACTATGGAACGTTTTCGCACCACGTTTACTTTAAATGATAATACGCATCTACAGAGACGTTGTACAGTGCGTACAGAAGAAGTCATTGCTGCTGTAGAGCGTAGCGTAGAGGAAGACCCGAATCAGTCTATCCGCCATTGTGCACAGGAATTGGATATGTGTCCATTCACTTTATGGAAGATTTTGCGGAAAGATCTTGGTTTGCGTGCTTACAAAATCCAACTCGTGCAAGAATTGAAGCCACACGATCACCTAGCAAGGCGTAGATTCGGTGAATGGACCCAAAACAAGATTGCCGTTGATCCCGATTTTCATAAGCGAATTTTGTTTAGCGATGAAGCTCACTTTTGTCTGAATGGATACGCCAATAAACAAAACTGCCGTATTTGGAGTGATGATAATCCTCAAGTGTATGTTGAGACACCGTTACATCCAAAAAAAACTGACTGTTTGGTGTGCTTTATGGGCTGGTGGAATCATTGGTCCGTACTTCTTTAAAAACGATGCTGGTCAGAACGTTACAGTCAATGGTGACCGCTATAGAGCCATGATTACTGACTTTTTCGTTCATCAATTGAACAACCATGATGTGCAGGAGCTGTGGTTTCAACAAGACGGCGCAACATGTCACCCAACTCGTGCCACAATTGATTTATTGAAGTAAACGTTTGGTAACCGCATAGTTTCACGTTTCGGACCCGTGAATTCGCCTCCAAGATCGTGCGACTTAACGCCGCTAGACTATTTTCTGTGGGGATATGTGAAGTCGCTAGTCTACGCCGATAAATCCGAAACGATTGATCACTTGGAGGACAACATTCGCCGCGTTATTGCCGATATACGGCCACAAATGTTGGAAAAAGTCATCGAAAATTGGACCTCCAGATTAGACTACGTCCGAGCCAGCCGTGGCGGTCATATGCCAGAAGTCATATTTAAATTATAATGCCAGAAGGTTATCTTTCGAATAAAGTAACTTTCATGTCAATTTAAAAAATTCATCTTTGTTTTATTCCATTTAAAAGTTCTACACTTCTATAAAAAAAACACCCTTTAATATTCCCACACACATCCAGACTACAGAAAAGGCTATAGTATGGTAGAAAACGCTACCGAGTACAATATCCAAATGTGGGCTGCATTTATCTTTAAAAAGGCCTTTAACACTATAGAATTGTGGGCAATAAAAGCTACAAAAAACATAATAATGAATCAGCAACATATTGACACTATTAAGGGAATAAACCAATGATCCAAGATGAAGGTAACGCTGTATAATCCACAAAGGCGTTAGTCTGGGGTATTGTATCTCCTAAATTATTTATTCTGATCTTGAAGGATCTATTTAAAAATCTACACTGGGAGAACAAAGGAGTACATATAGCACGAGAAGGACTTAGAAACCTCATTGTTATTTAAAGAAAAAGCCAGTTAACAGGAGTGAAATAATATTTTATAATTCCCTATTTAGACGATACTGGAATTATAGAAAAACTAATTGGGTTAGTACAGCACATGGAATTGAAAGTGAATTACGAAAAAAACTAATTTATAGAAATTACATTAACTAAAATGAGTTGAGGAATGTAACATTTAGAGGGTATACATATATTTGAAATGTAGCCTAGGTAATAAGTACAACGAGAAACAAGAAATCGACTGGCATATAGCTGGTTTTTTCGAAGTAATTAGACAGAAAATCAAACATTGCAATAATAGTACTCTTCTCATCCAAAGCGTGAGTTGTGAATAAGAAATTCCAGTAGAAATGATTACTTTTATGAGGACAGAAAATTTGTGGAGGAAGAAATGCACAAAAATATATGAAAAAAAGACAAAGGCAGAGATATAGAGCCTATTCGCAGAAAGAATAATTGTAAAAAGTGATAAAGGACTAAATATTACGATGGTTAGGGATTCGATGAGATGGCAGAGAATAGGATAGTAAAAATAGTGTAATGGAAAATTTTTTAGAGAAGGAAATAGTGAAAGGAAACGGTGGAATTGCAGTAGTACAGTATTTGGTATTCAAAAATATTACAAACTCAAAAGTGTGGAAAAATATTATCAAGTCCGTGGTTTAAAAGGCACTTTTATACTTTCTTTATTAAGTAAAATTTTGCTTACATAAAAATTTTTATTTTTATGAAAAAAAAATCTAATCGAAAAAAAATTTTAGGTCTTCGTAACTTCTGCGCTGATGTTGAATACATGACAAAGAAAAATGTAGGAATTTACTGGAGGGTATGTTGGGGAATTGTAATGCCACTGTTATTATCGGTGATTTTTATTTATTTCGTGGCTACACTTCCGGTGCTGACATATGGTATGTATTCAGCACCCTATCCTGATGGCATACTTGGTAAGTAGTTTACTGATTTTAAGAATTAAATATCAAATAATTTTAAGAAAAAATTTGCTTCAATATTTATTAAAGAAATTTTAAAATTTTATAAATTTGTGATTTGGTTGAACCAGGTAAATAAAAAAACTTATAGGATTAATTTCCTTTATTTGTCGATATTCTGAGCTCTATGAGGTCATCCTCAGGACTCTAAAATAAACGTTAATACAATAAAGAATCACTTCTAATGATATTCGAGTTACAATACAAATTTACGTTCAAAATATAAATTGTTACATAATATATAACACAAAATGTAAAACTTATCTTTATAAGTACATATAACAATAATAATGACGAACTAAGCACGTAATGATGACAACACACTTTAAAAAAATAAATTCAATGGTATTTACATAAATTTATAAAAGCAGTGCACACCTGTACTTTCTTACTTACTAGATCCGTTGCACACAAAATAAAAACATTTCTAGGAAATGCTATGCAGGATAATTGTTTTTTATTAACACAAATAGGGAAGAACGGACCAGAACCGCATAATATATCAAGTTGTACTAACAGCTTAAAATCGATATCTGAATTATTTTAAGCAGAGATAATTTTTGTCCTGTTTTTTGTTCATATTATTCTTATATTTTTTTATTTCTATCATCTCGCTTATAAGTATTTTTTTATAGATATTCTGCATAGAAAGTATAGGTGTTTTCTTAAATTCAAATTGATGCTATAGGATAAAAAGTATGTTTACGACAGAAGATAACAAAATAAAAACGGATTGGTATCACAACTCAACTTTTTATGAAAGGTTAAATTTAAACTCGCAATATTCTTTCACCAAAAAAAAAATAAAATCAAAAATCTAAACAATAGAGCACTAAGACTATCACATCCAGACATTCATAACAAAAATCTTCAAAATATCAAGGATTATCTTATAAAAAATGAATAAGATATTATATAGGTGGATAATATATATATATATATATATATATATATATATATATATATATATATATATATATATATATGTTATGTCGGATGTCATACCATGGAGACAAAACAGGAAAGAAAACTACCATTTCTGGATATCCTACTGAAAAGAAAAGAGGATTGCTTGCTTTCGCACACTGTCTACAGAAAGCCCACTCACACCAACAGGTACCTCAACGCCGATTCACATCACCACCCCGCCCAATTATTTGCAGTAGTGAAATCGCTTACGTTTCGATCGCAGTCCCTTACAGATCCAGAAAATTATCACAAAGAGATGAACATACTGCAAGACGTCTTAACAAAGAACATATAGACAAAGCTCTAAAAAACAAACACTTGGCCCCAAAAAATCGCGAAAACCAAGAGAATAGCTCCAAGGCTTTTGATCCTCATGTAAGAGGCACCACAGACAAGATCGCAAGAATTCTCAGGAGACACAACATTGAAATCATTTTCACCACAGACCGTAAAGTAAAAGATCTTTTGCCAACACCTAAAGAAAGAATCCCTCTAGAAAACCAGGGAGTGTACGAAATTCCATGCGGAGAGTGCAGCTCATCTTGCGTAGTTCAAACCAACCGTAAAACAAGCGCCAGAAGAGACGAACATATAAACGCTGTCAAGCAAAAAACAACTTCTTCTGCTCTGGCCCAACACTGGTTAAACACAGGACATAAGATAAATTTCTCGGGAACAAAAATGCTATCGAGATGTGAAAACCTGTCCACAAGAGTTATAAGGAAGGCTATTGAAATTGCAAAGAGGCCCAACAACTTAAATAGCTGAGATGATAGCCAACGTGTTCCTAATACTTGGAAAAATCTGCTTACAAAACATCAACCAGTACCACTTAGTAACGAAAAAGATTACAACTCGGCAACGCAACCCCAAATACTGGCAACAGGGCTGATGGCGTGCAGCAGGTCTCGCAACCTGATGGGCTGGAACCATTCGGAAAACGAACACGTCCGATGCGCACACGGGACCGACAGCACCGGAGTCGCAGGCGTCAGTTCGCTCGTAGACGCCATACAGTGAGCTTTGAAAATGGTGAATGAGATTTCACCGAAACGTCAGCTGTCTTGCAGTCCTGAGAGGGACTCAGCACATACACGGGATGCCCGAAAACCTTCGATTACATATATATATATATATATATATATATATATATATATATATATATATATATATATATATATAATAAACCCACTGAAGTTCAATTCACATGTTGCAAAATACCGTACATCAGGGATCTTTCGGAAAAGTTGGCCCAGGAACTTGATATTGACTCCCTTACCAGTTTTTAAAAATGAAAACACTTCTAAAAAATATTTACAAAATTAAAAACACTTACTCCTAAAGATCTTGAAAGCAATATTGTTTATAAAATTCCATGTTTGGACTGTGAAGGAGGTCAAACTGGTAGATATCTTAAAACTAGAATAACAGAACACAAAAGATCTACAAACTTGGTTAGTTAGAAGAATAAAAACGCTCTAGCAGCAAACATCTATAGATCCCAATAAAAGTTATTGTACTGTTAACATACCTAATAAATGCTTCATTCAGATTAAGATACGTCCCAGCTGTCTGGAAAAGTGCAGAAGTTATTATGTTACAAAAACCTGGAAAACCTCCTAACAATATTAAGTCATACCGGCCAATATCATTGCTATCAGTTATCTCCAAACTTTTTGAGAAACTGTTGTTAAAGAGGTTAAAACCAATAATGGAATGTAACAAACTGATCCCAGAATACCAATTTGGTTTCCGACAAAAACACTGTACAGTAGACCAAGTACATAGGATTACTGATATAATCAAGAAAGCCCTTGAGGAGAAACAAATATGTTCAACTGTATTTCTAGACGTAGCCCAGGCCTTCGACAAGGTGTGGCATAAAGGCCTGATACACAAATTAAATGGATTACTACCGAAGTAGTACGTGGAAATATTGACCTCTTATATTACTGAGCGGACATTCAGAATGAAACAAGAAGATGAGTACTCACAACTGAAAGATGTAAAAGCAGGGGTCCCACAAAGCAGCGTACTGGGACCAGTCTTATATGTACTATACACAAGTGATATTCCTTGTATGGATAATTCAACAATAGCAACCTTTGCCGACGATACAGCTATATTATCTGTCGGTAAGGAATCAGAAACAGCCACTTTAAGGCTACAAGAAGATTGCAACAAATTCTTAGAATGGGCAGAAAAATGGAAAATAAAACTAAATGAAATGAAGTCGATACATGTAAATTTCACGAACAGAAAGATTAAAACTCCACCAAGGCTTTTGCTAAACGATAACACTGTCCCGCTTGATAATGAAGCAAAATACCTAGGGATGACTTTGGACGCAAAATTATTATGGAACAAACATATTAACAAGAAAACAACAGAACTCAAACTCAAATACAGACAATATTATTGGCTAATAGGAAGACGCTCAAAATTATCAATACAGAATAAATTCCTGATCTACAACCAAGTTATTAAACCAATCTGGACCTATGGAGCTCAACTCTGGGGATGTGCCAGCAAGTCAAATATCAAACACATACAAAAGTTTTAAAATAAAGTATTGAGAAATATGATCAATGCTCCATGGTACATTAGAGACAAAGACATTCATAGAGATCTAAAAGTACCACTCGTTATAAACGTAATCAAGGAAAAGTCTATTAAACATGAAGAGAAACTTCACTGCCACCCAAACGCAGAAGCCCTTCAGCTGCTGGACAACCAGAATCTCTTCCGAAGACTGAAGAGAACCAAGCCGTTTGAACTAGTGTAGTGTTGTGTGAAAGCAGAGCATGTGTCTGGTTTAGGTTAGCTTAAGACAACAAAACAAACTAAGGGAAATCATTGGATAACTTTAGAAGTTAAGAAATTAGATTGTATTCGGAAAAAATTAATGGTTGGTCACTTGTGACCAGTTTTAGTTGGAAACGTGTAACTAGGCCTATACGTAAATAATAATAAAAAAAAATGCAAAGTAACTTTAAATAAAGACTTATGAGCGAGATGATAGAAATAAAAATTACGAGAATAATATTAACACAAAACAGGACACTGATAATCTGATGACCTCATATTTCAATATAATTAATATTAAAAACACCCTGTAGATAAAATTTAGATTACCTACTGCTTTTTTCGAGTATTTAACAGGGAGGAAGGGGAATATATATATATATATATATATATATATATATATATATAAATATTTTAAAAGTAAAAAAATTATCTCTGAATAAAAAAATTCATATTTCGATTTTCAGCTGTTAGTACTAATTATTTTCTTCTAACTTAATTTAGACATTTTAAAATCAAAAATTTAATTAACACTGATTAAAAGGTAATTTTGCATTATATTATCTTGTTTTATTATATAATATCATATATTTCTAACCCTTATCACTTGCTCATAAAAAAATAAATCAAGAAATGTGACTTTTTATTAGTAGAAAAATCAAATTAGACTTGGTTTAAATTTAGATTTATTTAGTTGACTACCCTGTCACTCAGGGGCGGATCCAGTCTCTCTCTTTTATAGGGAGGGCAACAATATATGACAAGAGCAAGGAAAATATCGATTCTAGATTATCACCACGCCATTTGTAAACAAGGCAGTATGACATGCGAAAGGGAGTTGTCGTTGGGGGCGAGTCTATTTTTCTAAATTTGAAGCTGTTTAGGGAGGAGGCCTGTCAGTGTGTTTAAAAAATTTTATAAAATCATTATTTGAGACTTAATTTACGAATAAACTATACTGATCTGATTTTTTCAGCATTTGGTTGGTGTATTTTGGGAATTGGTGTGTTACAATCCATATTTTGGTTAATATACTATTTGTATGCCAACAGAGAATACCCAGCTAATAAGGTAAGATGTTTTAGAGAAATATTATTAATGGCGCTTTTCGTTCGGTTGTATTTATAATAAAAATAATGGTTTTTAAAAATAAAGTGTCCGGAAGGCATGTTGAACCATAGCGGAAACATTTTCATCAAGCTTTTTTGATAATCAAAATATTGCGAATATTCAGTTCAGCATATACAGAGATATTCCCCAAAGGGCGTTAAAATCTAATTACGTCATATGGCAGCAGCTATTCGAGGACAAGGGGGGAGTTTTTTAAATTTATGTTACTGTTACATAGGTACTGCACTTAAAAGAAATCTTTGAGAATAATGATCACGATATAAATTAAGAAAAGAGACGTTACAAAATGATGAGACCTAAAAATCGAATAAACTGACACAACTTTGCGTTTTTTCAATGCTTCCACCAAATTTACTAAAACTTTTCGCAAAGTAAAGCGCCTACAATATGTCAAAAATTATCAAAATCAATACAAAACTTAAAAAGTTATTTAAGATAGAATTAGAACAAAACTTTGTGTCTATTGTTACCAAAATCACAATGATTTTTTCTCAAATTTTATTAGTCCCATTAAAATCTTTTATATTCACTTGTATTCAATGAGTTTTACGACGATTTTTTTTTAGTTTGTGCAAAAGACTTTCTCAACTAAAACCTGGGCGCCAGCTGGAGAAAAGCGAAAAGAAGATTGGAAAAGATATAAGGAAGCTGTATTGGAGCAGCGAGGTCCCAAAACTGGTGTTTGGATAGCACGAAAAATGAGATTTATATTTTTAGGACGATAAAACATAATTTTATTTTTATTGTTAGGGAAGATTGATTTGCAGCAAAAACCTATTTTTTGAATGACTCATACTACGCAACTAACTTTACGAAAAATAATAAAATAGACTGCTAAATGAATTATCTAAGAACTTTTGTTTGAAACTACTTTTTTAAAATATTACCACCTTTGTTAGTTTAGTTGGAGTCATTGTTGTAAATATTTAATTAATAACTACACTAATTTAGTACTTATATCACTATATTTATATAACAAAACTCTGTGATAAAACATAGTATTACTTTTCTTAGTACTACCTTTAGTACTGATTGTAATTTGCAATAATTAGCCTTATAATCAAAAATATATAAACATTTTTCATGTTATGCCGAAGATTGTAAATTGATTTTTAAATTAATAAAGGTTTCCTTAGTTATTTAGTTTTGTTTTAGAAAACTAAATAATTTATTTTGAGTTTGTTTCTACTTTAAATATTTTCAATATCATAAATTACAACATATTCATAAAAAAGAAAGTTAATTTCATTATATCTTGAAAGTTATTCACAAATTTTTTAATTTTTTAGTGATTTAAGGACAGTTTGAAGGAGCTCTCTTTATATATAAATATATATATATATATATATATATATATATATATATATATATATATATATATATATATATTCAACAGTAAAATTTAAAACATAAACCTTAACGAAAAAAATACTATATGTCAGTTAAAAATAACTCTTTATAGCCACATCCTAAGAACTTTTTGTCAAATTAAGCTTAATATATATATAAATAAACGCTTAAGTATATTAACTTATATTATGATAGGGTATGGTAGATATTTTAATAACTGGCTATATAGATTAAAATTCAGTAGTCTCATTAAAGGTCTTAAAAAGTTATTGTTCGTTGTAAAAGTGTATTGTTCCAAAATGGCTGTATAAGTTTCTAAATAAAAAGATAATCACACGTCATAGACTTTTATTTAAAATAAATATTTAGGTGAGCTCAAAAAATGGCGGAGATTCTCAGTTGAACCGACGATCATACTCATATTGACTTATATATATTTATTTTGTTTACTATAACATTATTTTTTACACAGTGATTGCAGTTTTATAGCTATATATATATATATATATATATATATATATATATATATATATATATATATATAACAAAATAGAATCAAATATTGGCGAAGCGGACGTGAAAATTTGTCAATCTACCTGATTCTCGTGTGGAGCACTCCAAAATATGGAAAAACTCCGAGTCCGACAGATGACGACAGCGCTGTTTCGTCCTAATATGGGACTCGTCAGGCCACCGCATTCGGAACAAACCATCATCTCGCCTTTGCATCCTATAAAGCTGAGTTTAAAATCAAAAAACAGCAAACAAGACGACAAAGGCGACATCTCCATGGTCCACTTGATAACACAAGAACCACACAGATTAACAAAGTTGTAAAAAACCGCCATATGGTGGCGCGACGGTGAATTAAAACAGAAATATGTAAAATCGAGTACACGAAACGTGCTGCCCAAAGGATAGGGGTCGCATTTTTCGGTACTGGCAAGCAAGCCTACCGCTCATTTCAGCAGCCATAGCCACGTGTTGCACCAAACGATCCTACCATGAGAGCAACGTTTAGCGTGTTTCAAAGCCAAACAAGTAAATAAATAAAATTAGGACGAAACAGCGCTGTCGCCATCTGTCGGACCCGGAGTTTTTCCATATTTTGGAGGCTCCGCACTTTTTAACACGAGAATCATGTAGATTGACAAATTTTCACGTCCGCTTCGCCAATATTTGATTCTGTTTTATTTTAAATTACATGGACAAAAACTTATCTATTTATTTATTTACTTATATATATATATATATATATATATATATATATATATATATATATATGTATATATTTATCCGAACACCCTATATATATTTTCGACAACAATATTAAATATTTAAGTTACGAGGTTTAAAGGAGACATCCAAAAATGACATTCTCTTTGACCTTGGGAGTAACTTTTAGGGTCATTCTAAGGTCAAGTTTATTTTTTAAATGCAGAAATAGAAAGTACGAAAGGTTTCACATTCAGTCAGATAAATATCATTGGAGGGCAAATATTATATGGAAGTAGGGGCGGATCCAGAGGGGCGGTGGGGACGATCACCCCTCCCAAGAGCTTCAAATTCAGAAAAATTGTACGTACTTCCCCCCCGTCGACAGGTCGCTTTTGCTTGCGATACTCTCCGTTCGCCCCCTCCCCATCCCCAAGAGCTTCGAATACAGAAAAATAGATTCGCCTGTACCTGTCACTCCCCAAAGGGGGAAGCTGGATCCGCTCCTGTATGAAGGTCAAATATTCAGTGTAATCTCAAAGGATAACTCAGAAATTGAGGTAGAAATTTAATATCATGGTCATATTGAAGTTGATCTTGGTAGTGACCCTTGGAATCACTGCAAGATTAAGTTGATTTTCATTGAACGGGAATCTATATTTTTCATTGTAGGAAGGAAAAATTCCAGATTCAACCATATAAATGTTTTTAGCTGATTTAATAAAAATATATTGAAAATCCCTCATTATATATATAAGTGATTGAAAGTGGAATTTTTGGTTCATTCCATTCATTCAATGAAAAATATGGGATCTCGTTCAAAAAAATCAAATTGATCTTGAAATTACTCTAAATATCATTTTCAAGGTCATCATTTCAATTCCTACAATTTTGATATTTTTTGGTTGAACGAACACCGCTATAAAAAATGATAGTTCTAATTTAAAAAAAATTACCTTGACTTTTGAATAACTTATCTGAAAGTCAAAGTCATGGTCATAGTTAAATGTTCACTTTTCTCGAAAATCGTTTCTCGCCTGCATATATCAAGTCTTATTTATTTAGATGTATATAGATTTATATATATATATATATATATATATATATATATATATATATATATATATATATATATATATATATACACGCAACCACTCACAAACTTTCCCCTAAGTACTTTAGGACACACCCCACAACAAATATTCCCCTCTTATATCGTATATTCAGCTCGGACCCCCGCTTTTGTCCCCAAATGACCAAACCATGTTTTTTTCTTGCTTTTTGCAAGTGGGCGCCAGCTACGTGTTGACAGTTTAACGAGCAAAACGGAAGTCCCTAATCGAGGTTTTAACGTGATTTGATTTTCTTGAGTTTGGGCTTTGCAACTGAGCAATCGCCAGATTTCCCTATTCCGCGCTTACAAACACTTATCCGGTAACCTTCAGGAAGGCTCACACATTTTTCAGATTTGTGGTTATTCGTGGAACTCTCGGATGTCGGACATTTATCCTTAGAAGTTCCTTTTATTGTAAACCTAGTACAAGAGTAAAAATGATATTTTAGAAAAACAAAAATAATAATTATATATTTAATTGTTAAATTAATGTTCTACAAAAAGCTTTACATTTACAACAAATTAAAATGAAGTTTAATTAATCTTGAAGTGTATAGGTAATAACAAGCAGAAGCTGGAGAACATATCATCTTTTTTTTGCTCTTTTTATTCTATGTATTTTACTATGCAAATTAACCTGAAACGCGTAACTAGAGTAAATTTCTACTAAAAGCACCGGTATATTGTTAACACTGTTCTATAAATACTACTACTAATATATTTATTGGGCATGTTAACCTCAAAGATTTTCCACCTAGAACTAAACTAACATTTTTATTATTTTATTTTAAAGTAATTTATTATGTTAAATAAACATTCTTGTTTTATTTTTAAACCCTAAACTCTCGATTCTCCAACAATACCTTAATATTATTAAAATAATGTTATTATTAGATTCTCTAAAGATAAAAATATTGTTTAAGTTATTTTAAGAGAAAAACAATCCCTTAATATACATCATAAATATATTAACGTCATGTTTAAGAAACTTCATAGGCAAATACTTTTTCGTTGCTATATAAAATAGAATAATACAAATTTTCATAATGTAATTAAAGTATCTCATTGGTTTCCATTATATTTTCTTACTATATTACACATGAACAAATCATAAATTGCTGAAAAAAATCCTCTCAAACTATTAACATTACCACAGATTATTTCATCTTATGGATGGGACGAAATGCATTTCAGTCAAAACAAAATTATGTAACCTTGCTTGTCTTGTGACCCGGTATATTATACTGAGAGAAGGTATTAAAATTAGAAAGAATACCGCCATAGATTATTTTATCTTAACTAGATATGATAGAAGGCGTTCTCTACAATCTCAATAAGATTCTGAGCATATATATATATATATATATATATATATATATATATATATATATATATATATATATATATATATATATATATATATAAAATCAGGATCATTAGATCTATTATCCAGTTTTCTAGTAAGAAAAAATATTATGACAATTCAAAAAATATTCCAAATTGAATTATTACTTCCATACCACTCATATTTGAAAAATAAAAAATAAATACAAATAAGCTGAAATAGGTATTAACTTACTGTCATAAATTTTGGAACAGGGTGTTTATATTAAATTGTTTTAGGCATAAAACTTTTTCGATAATACAGTACTTGCCCATTAGCTGATATAATAATATAAGTGTAAAGGCCCAAAAATCGTTAGAGTCAAATGTTGTAACAAAAGGAGAGCGTGACATTTTAGAATACCTAAAATAATTGTTATGGTTATTATTGAAAAACTTGTAAAAATCCAACAATGACGACTGTATTATAATATTTTTTTAAGCTTAATAACAGTGTCTAAGGTATTGATAAGGGTACCTATATCTATTTTTTAATAATTTTTTGTCATTCTTGATATTTCCAACTAGTTCTGTTTTTCAACTATCTAAATAATTTGATGATACAATTCATCCCACGATATCAATTTCCACCATAAAATTTAAATCAAAATTTTAACTGAGTTTATGACTATGTCCTAAAATACATACTTAATTTGGTGTAAACCTTCCTTCTTCTTCTTCTTCTTTCCTGGTCTTACAACTCTGGGTGAATCTTAGCCACATCCACTATCGCCCTCCATCTCCTACGGTCTTGTGCTTCCATTTTCCACTGCTGGACTCCAATCCCATACAAATCAGCTTCGACAGCATCCTTCCATCTTTTCCTGGGACGGCCTATTGATCTTCTACCATCTGGTCTCTCAAAGAATACTGTTTTCAATAATCTGTGGTCCCCTGATCTTATCACATGGCCTGCCCATGTTATTCTATTGGCTTTTATATAATGGACTATGTTTTCACTGCCCCACTACCTTCCCTTTCTATGTAAATAAGCCCTTCGAAAATGTTGCATCGAATAAATATTAGAATGACACTTGCAGAAAGAAAACAATTAAAAATTGGTGTAGGCCAATAGAAAGATAAATATTATTTTTATATTACCTATAGTTTCTACAAGATTTTTAAAAAATTTCCCACTTAAATATAGAGATGTTTTATGGCCGTGTGTAATATTTTTACATACATATTAATGTTAATTTTAAAGCGGTAAACCCATTGGAACTCATTCGAAAACCCTATGTTTCACTTTTGCTCTTGTCTACCTAAATGTTTCCCTTTTACATGTACCCTTAAATTGACCAAGTTCGCAAAATTTGTACTACATTTTTTGCATGTATGAGTTCTATATTGGTTTTTGACCTTTAGAGCCAGTAACTATAATTTTTCTAAAAGAAACAACAGGATTTTATATTCTTAAGAATACAATATACAACTTCCTCGATATTTCCTTTTTACGCGAGCCCTTGGACTGGAGTATTTAGAAAAATTCATCTTACATTCTACACAACTCAAGATTCTTATTATAAGCATTATAAGTTGAACACAAAAAAATATCAGTTCACTTGGTTGTCCACTACTCACACTAAAAGAATTATTTATTAGAAAAATATGTTAATATTACCAACACAGGACAGTTTACCGAACACACAACATTTACAAAATTAAGCAAAAATACAAAGACAAAAGAATAGCACGTTCAAAATGTCGATTGAATACAAGAAATCGAGAACAGTTGACGTCAGCAGGTCAGCTGTCAAATAAAGAACTGCGCATGCACTATGTTTTTCAAGTGATATTCATTTTGAGGACTTAGATGTTTTTGGTCTCAAGTGGGTTTGATGCTTGACAGTATTGTAGGTGCTCTGTGTTACTCGCTTCACACGTACGAGTTACTGGGCAAGAAACGATTGTAGCGAATTGTCTATCAAAATTTTCAATCAATTGTAGAGTTCTGTAACAATTAGGAGTCCAGTTTCATAAATTTATGAGAATTAGTGTGAATTCATTAAAAATTATTTTAAAATAATCATAATCCACCATTAACAAGGCCTTATTCCTTGACAGAAACCCTTGTAATTAATCGATTATCAACTGGTAAACTCACGCACACGTGACTTTGTTATTGGTTAGAACTCAAATTCATCAAAAAAACCAGTACGAAAAATAGAGCATGTTCTCTAGCGGATTTATGCACAGGCCCACGAAACTGATCAGTGACGTCATTTTTCGTGTAGCAAGTACAATGGCCATCACAGCTCCCAACATGTAGTCAGACGGCAAAAAAACCTCATATGAGATTTTTTTCCTTATAATGTAAAGAAATACGTAATTTTTTAAAAATAAAAAAGTGTTAACACCTTTTTGTGTTTTTTTATTGTTACTTTTTCTCAGTGAGGAACTAGGTCTAGTATTTTTTTTTTAATTTTAAACATTACTATCAGTATTTATTCTAACTTTTTCCAGTGTAATATAGAGGGCCACGAAACTAGCAAAGTAACAATAACTCTACCCTTTATTTTCAACTAGCGACCCGCCCCGGCTTCGCACGGGTGCAATGCTGATACTAAATACACTACAGAAAAACTGTGACTATTTATTTTATTTTTACAACAATTATTACATCGGCCTCCGACGCGCTATTTATAGGCACGCTGCTGCCGCCCCGGTCGGCCAGTACCGCCGCAAGCGCTACTTCCCGCAATTTTAAATCTGTAATATCTTCGAAAATATTCATTTAAATCTTGTGCTGTAAAGGACCATATAGATCTATATTAAATCAACAATGTATTTAAGCTATTTAATTGGATAAGGATTAATGCTGTATTGGTTAAAATCGCTTCAAAATTTGCCATTATTTGTCGTAAAAAGTAAATGACAAAAAAATGTTATTGTGGGATATCCATGAGAGATAGACATATACCATCGCGGAGTTTTCTGTAGACCTTTTCAATGTGTACAAATAATTAGTACATTATTTTGATAAATCTCGTAGGGTTCAGCCTGCGTTTGCAATGTAAGCGGAAAAAAATATGATAATTAACGACATCACATTAGAAACCTCAAAAATAACAGTATTTCTCCACTATTTAATGGATGTTATTATACATATAAACCTTCCTCTTGAATCACTCTATCTATTGAAAAAAACCGCATCAAAATCCGGTGCGTAGTTTTAAAGATTTAAGCATACAAAGGGACATAGGGACAGAGAAAGCGACTTTGTTTTATACTATGTAGTGAAGATACCGCCAAAGCCGTTGCATAGGTAAGCTGATAAAATCTGTGACACCCGCTACATAACTTAGTATCCTAACATTTGTAAATACCCCTACTTCTCCTAATTAAGTGTTAATTTTATGGCATTAAATAAATGTTGGCTTATCTCCGCACTATAAGGGAAATATAAAAAAATATTTGAAAAATTATTAATTTTTATGGCCAGCAATTAACACTTTTATATCTTTAACTGTTTGTACAGTATATGTCGTCGAATATTACATTGCCTTCATAACCTACAGATATTGAAACTTATTGTCTCTTCCGATAATAACGGAACGAGCAAATAGTGAACTATAAAATTTCAACGTAGTGATTCAGAAGAATACTTTGAATTTAAGGTGAAATTAACTTGAAAAATATTCATTTTGTAAAATGGGAACTAAACATAAAGTAAGGTATATTATTATTATTATTATTATTATGAATGATTTACAAGCCAGACGGCTTCGCACTCCCTCCAGGGAATATTCACTCATACCAGGTACACAAAGGTACCAGAAGTATGAAGCTCTGTGTGAACCCTTTCCATGTTATCGGGTCCTAGGTGACGTGGTCTGCTGTATTTCCCATGAACTTTCGGACTGTTCGCGCGGTTGCTAGAAGAGTTGCTTTCTGCATCGGTTTATACAGATGCTCACTAAGACCCAGTCCCTTGATGTTCTGCAGTAGGTTCTTCGGTATCACTCCAGTTGTTGAGAGTATTATGGGAATCGTTTGGACGCTGTTCATTGCCCACTGTCTTCGGATTTGCACCTCCAGATCTCTGTATTTGGCGATCTTCTCGTTGTATTTTGGTCTTAGGTTGTTGTTGTTAGGTACAGCGATGTCGATTAGTGTAGTTCGCCTAGAAATTATTATTATTATTATAGATTTAATTATATAAAGAAGAATATAAAACATTTAGATGAGTCCAAAATCTATAAAAAGAATTTACTTTTAAACTATTAAAACATATTTGAAAAAAAGGAATTTAAGAAATGGCTTAAAGATAGTCATTTATAATTCCTTTAAATCTAATTTCTTTCCTTTAAATATAGTTTTAAAATTAACTACCAAATCCTGAGACTATTATTCTTTTGAAAAATTTTAAAAACTGTCTTTTGAATTATATAATCATAAATTCTTACAATAACTAGCAGTTACAAGCGAAGTTTAAGCACTCTTGCAATAATTTCCTAAATGTCTTTTTTAACTTTAAAGTGATCAGGAACCTTTATAATTTCTCCCCAACATATATTTTATACTAGTATATTCACATATTCAATAATTTATTTAAAAATCAAACTATACAACAAATAATAAATTTCAATCACATCAGGGTACATTAAATTTATTAATTTTTTAAAAGTATTTCAAATTAGCGATGTAATCCTACTTCTTTCAGTATCCCTCCGAAGGTTCCAAAACAATTTTACAAACATGGCTAGTTCTCATCTACCAGGATAATGCGTCTCAATCTCTGCTATTTTCTGGTGTAAGCGTTCTCTATGTTCTTCACTAATTGAGCCCATATTATCCTGAGAAAGAAAACTTAAAGGAAAGTGGAGAAAATTAATTTTCATTGGCATATTGCATTCTAGTTTATGATAGATATCTAGCATTATTTTTATTTTTTCATGGACGTGTGGTAACTTGTGGTTTCCGACGAAATTTTGTATGACATCGACAAAATCCCACCATGCCCTTTTTTCCTGCAGAACTGAGGCTAGGTGAAAGAAAGGGATCATCGATTAATTATTTTATATCAGGCTCTAGAAAAATTTCCTCTTTTTTTGGTATTACTTAGCGTGGTATTTTTTTTTGAGAAACTGAAATCTAGGACCGTTTATACGTAGTGTTTTTACAAAAATCTTGATTAAACCGAGTTTCATATGAAATGAAGGCAAAATATTTTCTGATGTATTACCAAGAGTTTATTTTTAACATTTTTCTTACGATTGATCCACTTCTTAAAGGCAATTCACACAGGAATTTTCATCCATTAATAAATAATACTCCTCACTCTTCCGGTGAATGCTGGTGGCCTAGTGCTGACTTTGAACCATCGATATTGTTACAGAAAACTAAATTGTCTTCTTTTATATAAAAGGTAATTAAAGAACTGTGATGATTTCGGTGTATTGTAGTTTTAACTTTAGGTTAAAAAAGGTTTGACTCTTTTACACACTGCTAATATTTCTGATTCTTTGGCCAAATTTAAATCTCTGACTGACTAACTAAATGTGGTTCTGTAATAGCTGGATCTAGAAAGGCCAGATTCATCGCTATCTCTTTTCAAACAGGTTGATGAACTGGAAGATCGTTTGGTACAGAAATGTGTGCGGAATGGAGCAGTGGCATTAAAACTATTAAAACTGATTATAAAGGGTGTTTTTTTTTTATAGAGGTATAGAACTTTTAAATGGAATAAAACAAATATGAATTTTTTAATTTGACATGAAATTTACTTTATTCTAAATATAACCTTCTGGCATTATAATTTAAATATGACTTCTGGCATATGACCCCCACGGCTTGCTCAGACGTAGTCTAATCTGGAGGTCCAATTTTCGATGACTTTTTTCAACATTTGTGGCCGTATATCGGCAATAACGCGGCGAATGTTGTCCTCCAAGTGATCAATTGTTTCGGGCTTATCAGCGTAGACTAGCCACTTCACATATCCCCACAGAAAATAGTCTAGCGGCGTTAAGTCGCACGATCTTGGAGGTCAATTCACGGGTCCGAAACGTGAAACTATGCGGTTACCAAACGTTTCCTTCAATAAATCAATTGTGGAACGAGCTGTGTGACATGTTGCGCCGTCTTGTTGAAACCACAGCTTCTGCACATCGTGGTTGTTCAATTGATGAACGAAAAAGTCAGTAATCATGGCTCTATAGCGGTCACCATTGACTGTAACGTTCTAACCAGCATCGTTTTTAAAAAAGTACGGACCAATGATTTCACCAGCCCATAAAGCACACCAAACAGTCAGTTTTTCTGGATGTAACGGTGTCTCAACATACACTCGAGGATTATCATCACTCCAAATACGGCAGTTTTGTTTATTGACGTATCCATTCAAACAAAAGTGAGCTTCATCGCTAAACAAAATTGGCTTATGAAAATCGGGATCAACGGCAATCTTGTTTTGGGCCCATTCACCGAATCTACGCCTTGCTAGGTGATCGTGTGGCTTCAATTCTTGCACGAGTTGGATTTTGTAAGCACGCAAACCAAGATCTTTCCGCAAAATCTTCCATAAAGTGAATAGACACATATCCAATTCCTGTGCACGATGGCGGATAGACTGATTCGGGTCTTCCTCTACGCTACGCTCTACAGCAGCAATGACTTCTTCTGTACGCACTGTACGACGTCTCTGTGGATGCATATTATCATTTAGAGTAAACGTGGTGCGAAAACGTTCCATAGTTAATCGAATTAATTGCTCTGATGGACGATTATGTTGACCGTAAAATGGACGTGGTGCGCGATACGTATTTCGAACAGAACCATGATTTTCAAAATAAATTTGCACAATTTGGAAGCGTTGTTCAGGCGTCAGTCTATTCATGTTGAAATGTCAAACCAAACTAAACATAAATCACTTGACAGCTGATAAAATAGCCGCCAGTTAAAAAAGTGTTGCCAACTTAAAGTTCTATACCTCTATAAAAAACACCCTTTACATAGGCATATTTTAATTAACTTTTTGATTTTTTAGAAAAATCCTTCACATTTCTCAAATAGAAGTAGATTGTAGTTTTTGGAGTGAATCATTAGGGCTTTCTTTGCCTCTCTAAAGCACTTTTGTACATTACCCTGATCTAATATAGGCTCGGAATATTTAAAGTTTAACTTAATGGTTCGTCTGGAGGTTAGGTGCTTTGCTTATTATAATAAATGTTTAAAATTTTCACCCCGAACTTTCAAACATTTTTCGCATCTCCGAGTTAATTTGTCATGGATGACCGCTCTAATTGACTTTGAAGATAAACTTTCACACGCGTCCCTTACCCTTGCTATACAGTAAACGACGTTTTTTATTGTTCCCCATATAAAATAATCCAAGACAGTCAAATCAATAGAACGAGGAGGACACAGAAAAGGCTCTTTGTTGGCCATCCACTTGTCATAAAATGTTGCATGTAAGAAGTTGGTTAGTTTGTTATATATGTAACTATATAATTATATATATATATATAACAAACTATTTAAATACGGCAGAAAGATTTCTTTATTTCTTAATGAAATTTTGATTGTTTAAAAATTTCACGTTACTCCGTTGATTCATAGATGTCGTTCGACTGGCAATATTTTCCAGTCTGACATCTAAGTTGGTAGACGGCAGGTGTAAAATCCTGCCGACATACCTTGAAATTTATGGTTCATATATCAGTTATTTCCTGCTAATGTTGCTCTCGGTCCGATACAGCTCCATTGACGAGATCATGAGGTGATCGAAACGCGTATGGAGAGAGGACCAGAGCGATATTTGCAGGAAATAAACTGTTTGTACATATATTTTTCATATTCTCTGCCTGAAAGGAGAATTACATATATAACAAACTATTTAAATACGGCAGAAAGATTTCATTATTTCTTACTGAAATTTTGATTGTTTAAGAAGTTGGTTACTGAAACGGTTCTGTGTGATGGGGCGCCATCGTGTTTTTAAAAAAATTGCCTGTGTTTCGCCATAGATAAATTGCTTAAACATTGTTTTTCAGTCTTTTAGAATATTTAATACCTTTCTTAATACATAATTTAAAGCGAGAACATAATTTGCCATGTATTATTAATGAATTTACATTTAACTTTCCTTCATAAAAATATAGTTTCACTTTTCCATCATTTCTTACAGCACAAAATACGTTAAATTGCCAAGTTTCTTGAAAATTTCACAATCTTACTGCATGAGGATTTACATCACTTTAAAAATGGGAATTGTGTCTTTTAAAAAGGTTATCAGGTCATCAGGTCATCAGTCCAAATTATGTTGGCAAAAAATCGCGTGTCGTCTTGTGGCATCTTTAATATAAATTCGCAAACTTGTTCTCTTTTCGGCAAATCAGTATCTCTTGGGTGTTGAAACAAAGATATTAAATAAGGGTGGAAGTTGTGATTCAATAGAATTCTATGTATTGAGCTTTGTGAGATTCCTGGTTGTAGAGCCACTTATCTTAACGATGTCGTAGGATATGTCGCAAAATATCCCAGAATTATAATTTCAACAGTTTCATCGTTCATTTCGAATGTTACGAATTTTAAATTAGTGGCATTAGAAAGCCAGGGAAAAACACATTCAAGAGAGAGGGAGAAGAGATAATAGTTTTCAAATTTTTTTCGCATAATTGTTAATATAAAAAAAATCAAAACTCGTGGTGAAAAAGATGAAAGTACATTTGTCTCCCCTGAAAATGAAAAATTCCATTTATATTTAACTGTTTTTTCCAAAGTTTAAATTCCTCCGTTAAATATATTGCTAAAATATCCCATATTTCTACTTACTCGTAAATCCTTCCCAGATTAAATGTTTGTTTATAACTATGTATATACTATTTGGATTTAGATTTATAATTTTATAATTTAAAGATAAAATTTCATAGCACAAATAATTATCATTGATAAAGAAAATAACAACCATTTATGTAAACTTGTAAAAGCATTAAAAATTTCACTTCATATAAAGAAAATTGTTTATTGTTATACTGCACTTTTAAGAGTCATTTGTTTTACCGAGTTCATAAGATTATCCTTAAAAGAAGAGTACCCGTTTACGTGGATGGAGAAGGTGTCATATTTTGTATATTCATTGGAAAGAAGTCAATAAAATATTTGTATTTATTGGGTTTTCATTATTTTATTGTTTTATTTACACATTATTATATTAAGAAAAGATTTTTTCAAGAAAAAATTATTAGTGTTATTTTCTAGGCAAATGGAATAGAAAATCCTACGTTTGTAGTGGAACAAGATGAGTTCGCACATGATAAAAATGGCACCACTGTTTCGGAGAGGGTAAGTTGCAAAATGGCGAAGGGAATTTAATTTAAATAATTTTAAAATGAAAAATGTAGAAATCAAATTTACTAAAAACATATAACTCGTTTATAAGGGCAATACTGAAAATAATTGAATAAAAGAAAAATACTATAGATAGAATAAATATTTATTTATAATTTTTCACAGTATTCTCCGTTGTGCTCAATACATTTGTTCATGCGGCAGAACCACTTAAAGAAAGCCTCAAGATACACATTTTTCGAAATTTCCTCCACTTCCTTACGAAATTCTGTTACTATTTCTTCTGGAGTAGAAAATGTACATCCTTGAAGTTTCTTTTTTATCCAGGACTCATCACCAGTAATAATATCAAAAATTCGCTTGGATGATCCATTTTGATAATCTTCTATCTACACATTTTCACACGCAATTGAATAAATTGGAAAAAAATTTTTGGTACTATGAAGATTATATACCCAAAACGTAGTTTTTGTACTCATCAATAGGTTTTTCTGACATAGAAAGTCGTTGATCACGCAGTTTGTTGTTCACGTCGATCACAATCACGATGAGCCTATGTACATCCATTGCTGAATGTAGGCCATCCAACGATGCCTGTCTCGTGCCACTTGTTGCCAATTTATTCCATTTTTTTTCACAATATCATCACTCCATCTATGTTTGGTCCACTCATGTTTCTCTTACTTTCTCTTGGACGCTATTCGAGTACACTTTTAGTCTAAATATCGTCCTCCAGTTGCACGATGTATCCAACCCATACCAGTTTCATTTCCTTGCTAGAAAAATCGGAAAACGATATAACATCATCGTTGTTTTTAATTCAAATAACTCTGAGACGTCAGCTCACTAAGGTCAAATCAACAACTCAAAGGGACATGAAGAACTGTGTTTATCAAATACCATGTAAATGTGGCTACGTTGGTAAAAGAAGAGACCCCTTGAAGTAAGATTCAAAGAGTATTAGAAGAATACATCTCGTGGAGAAACATAAAAATCTGATTGCGACAACCACTCCTAGACTCATGGGCAACACATAAAATGGTCTGAAGATATAAGAGAAGTATAGAAACTAATTCTTAATAATTATAAATTAATTCATTTCATTCATTCATTCATCAATTCAATTTCATGAGACTAATCGTGGAAGAGAAGAAATATATGGCGTCTAGGTTATTAGGTAATGCTATGTGCACTTTAAATTTGCCCATTTCTATATGTTTTATCTAGTATTTTTATCAGCCATTCCTCATCAAAAACTTTATAAATTCAGTTTGAATATTGTCTGACTCAGATACTTCGCCTTCCTTAAATTGTCATACTTTATTTTCTGTTACAGGGATCCTCCACGTACCCATCTTTCGTCTTTATTAATAACAGTTTTATCAGCTGTATTGTGCAGTTTCCCAATGGTGTTGGATATATTTCAGCTGCGTCTTTCACTTTCTTGTTCAAATGATGGCCTAATCTGTTTTTACTTCATATTTTACTCACAATTTATTTATCTCAATTTTATATAATCGTCGATCCGTAGAAAGAAGCAAACAATGAACTCGACGACGATGGTAAAAACCGAGCCCAATGGGGTAATGGTCTGGAATTCCTTATGTCCTGTATCGCCATGTCAGTCGGACTTGGTAACGTTTGGCGATTTCCATTCACGGCAAAAGACAATGGCGGTGGAGCCTTTTTAATACCATATGTTATAGTTTTAACCATAATTGGGCGTCCAATGTATTACATGGAAATGGCACTGGGACAGTTCTCAAGCCGAGGAAACATTAAGATGTATGAAAAGTTATCACCTGTTTTAAAATGTAAATAAAAAGAATAATATATATTTCAATTTATATAAAAATGTGGAACAAATCATATAATTTAATCTTGATATTTAAAATAGTTTATAATTTATTTTTTATATTTTAGTATCATTTTTTGAAGTCTCTTTAGTTTTTTTGTAACAATGATTTGATCATCTTTATAATGTATTTTTATTTTCAGGTATTGGAATTGGACAGCTTATAGGAACAACATGCATAATAACCTATTATGGCTGTCTCATGGGTATAACCCTATTTTATTTAGCTAATTCATTTACTTCTCAGTTACCATGGACAGAGTGTCTTACAGAATGGGAACCATATTTAAAAGTCATTAACCGAACGTGTATTCCGTCTTGGAACACTACTGCTGCTGGAATAGCAAATACGATTAGTTCTTCGGAGTTGTGGTTTAGGTATATTATTTATTTAAATGGTAATTGTTTAGGTTAAGTAAAATCTGGAAGTTGTATAACATTATGCTGAGCTTGGTTTCCTACATTTTTTCCTTATTTTTCCAGGATATGCAGAAAAAACACTTATTACTTCAAGGTCACATTTATTTCTTTAGAAAACACTAAACTTTCATAGTTATTATTAAAAGTACTAGTTAAAATACATTATATGTAATATATTTCAACTATTTTTGCACAAATTTTAGCAACTAAATACAGAAAAATTTGAATTTCGATGAAAAAGCAAAACTAAGTTTTTGAATCTTCGTTGATACTTCTACTACGTAGAAAGCAAACATTTGGTGCGACGTTGCCAGATGTCAAATAATTTCATTTAATAAACTCTTATTTTAAAAGAAATTTAATAAATTTTCCTCATTTTAATCAACAACATATTTTAGTTTTTTTTTAATGGAACGGTTAATATAAGAATACTCCTCGGAAATTATTGTTGCAGTTGAAACATGAATTAAATTATATGGTGGTGGGATATTATTGGGTTATCAGAGGTTCGAAGGAGGGGGGGGGGAAACTGAAATCGGACAATCCCCTCTACTAAAAAGGTCCGGAAGATTAAAGGTAAATTGGATTTATTATTAATAAAAGACTGGCATTGAACAAGACTGTGCTGCGTAGTGAAACGGATCGCATTTGTTTGATAATGTGTCATATTTCATCTAAGTATAAAATAAAAATAAAAAGCGTTATGGAGAAATATGTATCAAAGTACTTAATGATCATAGAAGATTTTAATGCTACACTTAGGAAGTTACAGGAACAAAATGAACAATATTTGGACAACTACAGTTTTGACCAAAGAAATGAATAAGGTATAAGGATGCTTGAATTTTTAACATATCAAAGCATATATGCTATAAATTCGATCTTTAATAAGAAAAAATAACGAAAATAGACCTGGGTTCGACCAGATGTAAGGATTAAGGACAAAATCTACTACATATGCTTAAACAGTAAAGAAATAATACAGGATGTAACCACCACGAATAAACAACGACCATGGAATGGTAAGAGCGACTATTAGACTCAATGAAAAAATCCGAACAGTATTAAAAGGAAATCTTGAAAGAGCTACACAAGATAGAAAACGTATGACAGGACAACAATTGAAATAATATAGATAACACAATAAGCGAATCTTAACAAAATCTGCAGAAAAAGTAGCTAGAACACAGTAGTATGAAAAGGACAAACTAAGCCAGGAAACAGAAGAGAAAATCGAGCAAGAGGAGAATATATGAAGAGAGAGAAATTACAAAAATTTTAGTAATTATTTAGAATATATATTTATATAATCACAGTCTCAAGCAACGACTTACTTCTTTTATAGACTGGTGATTTATTGCATGGCTTTTTCTCAATTTGACCTCGATCCTGGCTGGTCCTGTTTATGGCAAAATCGATTAGTAATTTAATACACAATATTTTAAATTTTTTTAAATTTCTTTGGCCAATATTAATAGGACCGAAAATCAACCTTATAGGCCCTCCTACTTTATCGATATCGCTTGATTAAATAGAAATATGGACTCAATTTTTATTTCAAAAGATAGTCTTGCCTCCCAAAATCGTTCATCTTTACTTCCGCAGGCGAAGTCGCGATGAGTAACTGTTAGTGTTATATATTTTAGGATAGAAGTTTTACACCAAAAAGACGTAATCGATGATGGTATTGGATTACCTCAATGGAAACTAACACTCTGTCTTCTCGCATCATGGATTGTAACATGTTGTGTTTCAATACGCGGAGTTAAAAGCTCAGGAAAAGCTTCTTATTTCTTAGCTCTGTTTCCCTATGTCATCATGGTTACTTTATTAATTAGAGGCGCAACTTTAGAAGGTGCCGGGGCTGGAATGTACTATTTTATTGAAACAGATTGGAATAAACTTAAAGATGCTTCGGTAGGTTTAAAACTAACACTTATTTTAGATTTTATGGCATTAAAGAGGAGTAATTTTTAAAATAATTGGTTCCTTGATTTTGGGATTAACTTATCAATAGCTGCATATTTTAGGTATGGTATGCAGCAGTGACTCAATGTTTCTTTTCACTTGGTGTTGGACTAGGTGCAGTGATAATGTTTTCTTCCTATAATCCTTTTTCTCACAATATTAACAGGTAATAATATTAGCTTTAATGTATAAATTAACACATTCCTATAAAGTAAACAACAACATAATAAGTTTCGTAAATTGTTTTCTGCAAAATCATAAATTAATTGTGAAAATCAACAACTTTTTTTCGGAACAAATCGTTTGCTGTTCACTGGAGACAATCCCAATTAAAATAACACAGAACTATCCATTTAGGCGGATGACACTGTTTATATTAATTCCTGAGAGTCAATGGCTATAAATTTATTATTACCAGAATGAAAAAAATGGAGAATATTGTTTATTTTCGGGAAACGACTATTCTTATTGTCGGATCTAGGTTTTTATTTTTTATCTAATTATATGAAGGTTTACACTACACAAAAACGAGGTCATGAAGATGGAGAATTTCGTAAAACCAAACATAAACTGTTGTACATCTTTGGTAAGAACTACAAAACGTTACTCTTTTTCCAATTTTCAAGACTTCTTTGTTGACGGCGGTAATTTCAAAATTTTTTAATGGCGGGGAATTTAAATTAACAAATAAAATTTTGTTTGTAATCCGATCTTATACTACACTACTAAAATGAAAAATTGAAACAAATTCTGCAACACAACCGAATTCACACTAAAACCATAACTAAAATGGCGGACAAAAACTGCTATCTAAAACCGAATTTTATAAAATAAGTTGAATGATCGCGATCAGAAAATGGGTCAATAGTACAATACTTTTAAGAGCTTCTGCTTTTTGCCGATAAAGATGTGCAATGCTGTCAAATTTCAAAGAAATACCTTCAAGAACTTCTGTTTTTTGCTGATAAAGGAAGTGCAATGTTGTCACATGTCGACGAAATATTCAAAACTAAGATTATATCTTATCATAAATATACGATTGTGAACATTATTTTAATACCAAGTCAATATTATATTAGTGTTTCAGAGGCTTTATTTCCTCAAACAAGAATTGTACTTAAACCACCTTGTAATTCATAGTTTTGTACTTGTTTTTCTCTAAAAACATGTAACATCTTATTAATGGTATTTAAGCAGTGACAACTGTGTAATGATGGGTAATTTCAATAAAACAGCGCTAGTACATGGCAACCTTGCATTTTAGGTTAGTAATAAGAAGGAACTTATCCTCAATAGTCGATAAGCAAGGATGTAAACATTGCCACGTTTTGAACACAAATTCAAAAATTTAAACTCTTCCTTACTAGTTACACCGATTATTCTGTGTCCCAATATTGCATTACTTTAAGGGAGTCAAAATTATAATATATGAGTATATGTTCATCCATGGCGATACCATGATGATAATTACTTAATAGGCTACACATATTTAAATACACACTTTAAATTTAGAGCGTCAGGTAAGGTGTTGATGAAAATATACAAAAACAAAGAATTTGCAAAAGAAATGCAAAAGGAGGTTTTTCAACCTATCAGAACAAAAAAGGAATTATTCAACATTCTGTTAATAATTTTTTTCAGGGATGCTTTAGTTGTGACAACACTGGACACGTTCACTTCACTTTTATCAGGTACTACTATATTTGGAGTCCTTGGTAATCTCGCATTCACATTAGGTGTACATCCTTCTGAGGTAATTTCTGTTGGCGGTACGGGATTAGCCTTTATTTCTTACCCTGAGGCTATTGCTAAGTTCAATTATGTACCATGGGTAAGTACTATATCATAAATCTGAAAATTTATATATAGAAATCACAAACCAGTCAGCGCCAACCAGAATTTAGAAAAACAGGCCAGTGTCAATTTGTCAACTGTTTTTGGACACTTTAAAGGGCGCTGTTTAATTCCTGATTATTCTGCGAACGAAACTATATAACATTTCTTAATATTTAGGAAAATTCAAATCATATTAAGTATTTAAAAAAATAAAACGAGAAATGAGACAGTTATTTATCTAACCAGTAAGGAAATGCTTTGCGTTTCCTATATATTCATTTCCTCTTAAGAAACGTCCAATATATTTTATCATGGCATTATTTACTTGTTCATGACAAATATTTTTAAGTCATCAAAACTCTAATTAGTTTTGAAAAATCTCACTTTATATGTGAAAATTAGAAACGAAAAATACTTCCTAGAAATCTCAAAAAAATTTTTAAAATCATTAAAAATAAATAAATAAATTTCTTATTATCTCTTTCAGCTTTTTGCAATTTTATTTTTCTTCATGTTATTTGTGCTTGGTATTGGAAGCTTGGTTGCCCTTCAAAATACCCTCAATACTGCCATAAACGATTCTTTTCCTCAACTTAAGCCTTGGATGATCTCTACTAGTACCGCTACCATCATGTTCCTCATTGGTTTAATTTACGTTACCCCGGTAAGTTTGTAGAATTACGTGTAAGTAATCTGGAACGTTTGAAATTATGTGAAGGTGAAAGTTCCATGCGTAATTAAAATAAACTTCTATTAATCGAGAATTATCAGTTCTCTTAAGAAAAATAGGAAAATAATAAAGCTCCCGGAGAAGATTAGATTGTTATTGAAGCTAAAAAGATGGATAGGGGGGGGGGATTTGTTCACGATAATAATTTCTCATTTCTACCTCTGTCCGAAAAATAGCGTAATCCCAAGCAAACAGAACAAGGCTGTGATTGTGTTCATTCATAAGACAGAAACTATAAAAAATCAGTTTACTCTCCCACTTGTATAAATGGTTTACCAACTCTTAACTAAATATCTTGAATACCAGAAACAGGCGAGTTTTAGATATGGATACGGTACTAATTATCATTTGCACACCATCAAGATCCATATAGAGAAGTTGATGGAATACAACAAACCACTCGTATTGGAATATGTCGATTTTACAAAGGCTTTCGACACCATAGACTTGCCAGCGATACTATCTGCATTGCATGAGATAAGGATAGATTACCTATTTATTTTCTGTCTCTTTTATTTACTAAATTCTCAAATCACATATTTATTTTTTTAAGTTAGTTTTATTTTTACTTTGATACAAAACTTACAATACAATATTCTGATGCGAGATTAGTAATCAGCAATGTCATAAATCCCCGTAACCGAACTTTCAAGTAGGTTGTTCCTTTTTAATAGTCATGATATGCATTTTAGGAGTTATTGGCCGCGATGTTGGATCCGCCATTTTGAATTCTGATACTCTGATGCCAGATTTCTGATCCACGCACTCAAATACTACGAACTTAGCTCTAAAACGGAATATCTTGCCGTCACAAAAAATTTTATGAATTGCCTTTCTCTGCTTTTTCAAAATTTTGCTATTTGAAAGTGCCATATTGGATCCTCAATCTCTCTTTCCAAAAAGTCACTGTTTGAAAAAGCTTCAAAATGAGCCCCTCTAAAACTCTTTACGTTGTTTCAAATTTTAAACGGGGGGGGGGGGTGATTGTTGCGGCAAAGAACGCCCCATATATATATATATATATATATATATATATATATATATATATATATATATATATATATATATATATATATATATATATATTTAAAAATAAACAATTTCAAGGTCTATGTATTTCGAAAAGTTACTTTATCCTCCTTACGACCGTTAAGAAAGGGGACAGACACTATATTCGCTGCGAATTTCACTCTGGTTCTCTTCCCATTAGTTTCGACCACCTAATGATCTCATCAGCGGAGTGAACCAGAGTGAAATCCTTTATATATATATATATATATATATATATATATATATATATATATATATATATATATATATATATATATATATTTAGACATGCCTAAAATTTTTATTCTATTTTGTAGGGTGGTCAATACATGTTGGATTTAGTGGATCATTTTGGTGGGACCTTTGTTATATTTTTATTTGCAAATCTTGAGATTTACAGTGTTGTATTTCTTTATGGTAAGTCTTTTTAAAAATATACTATAATGTCAATAACTGATGCAATAATCGGGAAGTCGGAGGGGCTGTTGTTATATTTTGATATACTAATTTCGATGATGCCTTGAAAAAATGACAGCATAATTTATTTATAACAATTTTTTATAGACAAATTGAAAATTTCCATATTATCGATTACATCATCGCTATGGTTACTGGAAAATCGATGGACATTTCTATTCCGAACATGATCCTTTTTTCGAATTTGAAAAATATTAAATAGAACAAAAGTTATTGTATATTTAGTGCAGGAAAACACTACACCAGATTGCGCCTCAAGTTTAAATTCAACTATATATAGTTATGTCGAGCAAGACCATCTTTCACCACAAAAATACATGTTTTATTACTTGGATACGAGAAAAGTTGGTGTTCTCGTATATGAAAGCTAAAAAATTACAAAAATGCTGATAATGCTTTATATCCATCAAGGTAGGAAAGACAAAATGTAAAATAACCGAAAATTTTTGCTACGTCTTATCTTAACATATTATCTAAAAACCTGCAACAAAACATTTTTGACAAACTAATGTTTTTTCATATTGTTATCTTATAGTTTTTCCCACTTATATTTTTAGCCTTCTTAACACATATTGTACTTAAATATAAGTTTAAGATATTTTAATAACGATCATTAAAAGTTTAAAAGTAAATTAAAAAATAAAAAAACACATAAATCCAACAAAAAGTAGATAATAACGTATTGATTTTAAGCCTTCTGGTGATGACGTCACAAATCAGCGCCTGGTTCTTGTTTTGTAGGAGTTATTGACCGAATGCATGTAAATGATTGAACGAACAACTGGTGACTTTTGTATAGAGAATAAGTTATTTTTTCTAATACTAAGAGTTCATCAACAGTTAGTTCTTCAAAAAGACAAGATGAAAATTTATAAATATATGATAGTCATGTTCTTGAGTGGATGATGAAAAAATATATGATAATCATGTTCTTGAGTCGATGATAAAAAAATTTTAACGTACTTTTTTAGGTCTTGAAAATTTCTGCACAGATGTTGAATATATGACAAAGAAAAATGTGGGTATATATTGGAGGTTGTGCTGGGGGATTCTAACGCCTCTTCTGCTCACGGTGATTTTTATTTATTTTTTGGCTACACTCCCAGTACATACGTATGGTATTTATTCTTTGCCCTATCCTACTGGTGTACTTGGTAAGTAATTTACGAAAAAGTTTGGACCTCACCTAAACTGAACTTCAACATATTGATCAAAACCTTAATTTTTCAGCCTTTGGTTGGAGCATTGTGGGAATCGGTATATTACAATCCATATTTTGGTTAACGTATTATTTGTGTGCTAACAGACGGTATCCTGTTAACAAGGTAAGATATAATATCGATAATTGTAACTATTACCGTCATTATTACGGTAAACAATAAAATCTGTATCCACCAATCTGTTATGTCTTAGGTGAGTGACGTGATGTGTTTATCTATATACAAAGAACTAACTAATAAATTCTTAGATTGCCTTATATCACAGAGTTTTTACTCAGTTTTAATTTACTTACCTACTTTTTTAAACTTGCTTCTTGTTAATTGATTTTATCAAGTTGTCTTTTTTTTAGCTTGTACAAAAAACTTTTTCAACCAAAACATGGCGTCCAGCTGGAGACAAACGAAAAGAAGATTGGAAGAAATATAGGGAAGCCAAATTGGAGAAAAGAGGTCCGCCAACTGGCACTTGGATAGGACGAAAATTGAGATTTATATTTTTAGGTCGATTCACGTAATATATATTATTTGGGGATATTTGTATCTTTTAGTTTAATTTTTAAGTATAGAAAACATTACTAGATGTAAAATTAACATTAGATAAATTCATCAAACATTATGTTAAATATACTTGCAAAGTGTTAACAAAAAAATCATTTTTTTTTCTCAGGACTGCAATGCTAGTTGAAAATATAAAATTTGTTTTTCCGGTTAAGACAAAAAAATCTATGCTACTTTAAATGATTTACCGTTGTTTTTGCTTCTGCAAATGCGGAAGCTTCGCAAGATTTTAAACTCCTATTTTTACAGGTTGCTTTTCAACGAAATTGTTCAGGATTTGTAAATAATATGCTTGAGATAGGCAAGGAGCGAGCTAGGCATCAGTTTTTGTGGAATCAATTTGTTTATGATATTACTATTAGTTTAATTTTGAGATTATGATTTTGTTTGTTGCTTGACTATATTTTATTATGTGTTTAGTGAAGCACTTTTAAAAAGTGATGAAAAATGAAATAAATTGCAGAAAGAAAAGACAATAAATTTGTTGGAAGTATGTGTTCAAATATTCTTGAAAAACCCTTAATAACTCTTACAAAAGAAAATGAAAAAATTTCCTCAACAATAATTAAGATAAAATAGTTTTTGGTGAATTAGAAGATGGATATAGCTGAATGGAAATATTTCTAGTAATTAATTATTCTAAAATGATTTGTCCTAAAACTTTATAAGTTCCTAAATAAAGAAATAACCCTACGAAATAGAGTTTTATTTAAATTGTATCAAAGTTATTAATAGCTTATCGTAGAGTCAAGAACGCCGATTTCATTTTAGCAATAAAAATAAAAAAAGAAACTGTTGAACATTTCCTCAGAGAGTGACAGAGGCAGATATGTTGGACGTGGAATATTATGACTCCGAAGCAGTCAGAGTTATGCACGTTGAGATAACGAAGTTGCTTAGAGAATTGTCACTATTTCTTGCCATTTGACATTCATTAAGTATTATCATTCATAACAGAATAGAAACTTGTATAATACACCGCCTTTGAGGCAGTAAGGTCAAGATTCCTAGATATCACCCTCAGTGAGTAGAAAACACTCGAAAGTCTACTGCACAAAAAGTTCATATGTATGGTCCATCTTAAATTAGAATCCAGCCACACTTCCAACCAGGCGCGGATCCAAGAGCCTTGAGTTCAGGAAAATAGATCCGATTTTGCCTCTTGTACTATAGTTAATTCAAGAACTAGAGAGAATACTAAATCGTTTTTGACCCTTTTTCTTCTTTGCAAACTACCTGTTTTTTAGTCCGGTGTCTTTGGCAACACATATATTTTTCATAGGAATAGGTTAGAAATTTTATAATCAATAATAGAAGTTTTATAATCAAAAATACCGGTCTATAATAATAGACTATTTGGGTTGGATAAAAATAGCTATTTGGAAGTGTGAAGTGTTAAAAAGGATTTTAATCCTTGTCATAGGCGTCGGAAGGAGATTTATTTTATCACTAAGTATTTATGGCATAGGATATTATTTCGGTAATAAACTTAAAATAAAAAGTTTTTATAATATTATTTTATTTCTTATGATTTCTTAATAATTCACACACATTAGAAAATATAGACAATTTTGACATATTTAATACAAATTACACCTGTATTTTTATTATTTTTAATTTTGGCATAGAAACCGTTTTAGGTATATTCAGACTAAAATGAAGCCTTTTTCCCTCAAGAAATTCTAAGTTATAATTTAAATACTTACAAAATACCTATTGTGAAAAATACAAGAAGTTAAAGATATATAAAAAAATAAATTCGTCCATATAATATTAAAAAATTTTTGGGGCAATCGGTCATTTTATTATTAATTAAAAACATTTTTAGGGCATTTGACGTTTCAGTTTGTTTATTTTTTAAACCATCTGCAGAATTACAGTTATACACTAAAAAGGGATTCAAATGTAATTAATTTTTATATATTACAGAAAATTTAAATAATAAATTGTGTTTACGCTGGTAAATATTACGTATCTAATTCGTAATCAAAGTCAGTGAAGCTATCTTCGCTCAAATTAATTATAATTGGTTCCTTTATCGTACCGATCATGAGATAGAGCTTCCACATTCTATTTTATTCTTTTATTATAAGGCATTTTCCTAATTTTCTGCAGTAATTTTATTCAAAAAAAAACTTTCAGAAGGTCAGTTAAATTACTAATTTTGTAAGTTGTGTTATTTCTAGCAACTCTACCTTTTACTTGAGAGAGATATTTCCTTCTCCAACGGACATTTTCCGGACGATCTATAAGAAAAGATTTCCTATCTGATTTTTTACCAGCAAAAATTAAGTTCTCTGAGCAATTTCCAGAGCTCAGTTTTTTTAATTTGAGGTAAATCTCGATCTTCATTGATTTTAGTTAGAATTTTGTCGACAGTTGGGATCTGCTTCTTATAATAAAATCTATGTACAACTCCTTTTATTGCAGTTTACATCTCTTCTTCCAACGAGGTTTTTCGTCTGCCTGTGATCGGATGTGGCTTGGGAGTACTAACAATTCCAGTCGTTTTTTTCTCCTTCAGTATTCGGTACATAGTAAATTTTTTAACTTCTGTCATGCTGGAACACATCTCAACAAAACTTTTAACATTATTATCTAGATATTGAAATTTTAAGGCATCATAAACATTTATCGTAAGTTTTTCGTTGAGGAAAAATGCCCTGGTTTCACGATTTTGGAATAAATATAGATGTGGAAGCCATATCTTTTGGGTATCCTACTAATCTCAAATAATATATGAAAACAAGCACAAACTAAACAATTTAAATCACTAAGGACACACTATAAGGTGTACTTTGCTCACTGACAGAAATTATTTTGAACTATCAGAAATTTTATTGTTGCAGTCAATTTATAAAAGCTTCTAATATCTAAATATAATTAAATGTAATTAGATTTATGGCAGTCTTCAGTTACCTGCGGCACCTGAGGTACATTGGAGGTTTCGGTAACAATTTCATTACTCTCTCTGGTTCTTTAATAGGGTATAGAAATGTGTATGCTTGCGATCGTCTATCCCCTTCCTAAGAGCTTTGAGTTCAAGAAAACAGATCCGATTCGGCCACTTATACTAGGAATGTGTATGCTGCTCGCATCCTCCCCACTGTCGACAACTAATTTTTTCTTGTGATCGCCCCCCCCTGTCCAAGAGTTTCAAATTCAAAAAAATAGACCCGACTTTGCCTTTTACACTAGAAATGCGAATGTTGCTGGTGTCTCCACCCCCCCGTCAGCAACTTGTCTTCGCTTGCCATACTGTATCACCGCCCCCCCCCCAAAGAGAGAGGCTGGATCCGCCCCTGCTTCCAACACCTTACTACTATCACCTCTATCCATCTCTGTATTATCCGTTGTCACTGAGGATGGTAAAGTAACATTTCTTTGAGATGTTTTAAAAATAACACATTGAGTTTTTTCACTCTTTAAATGCAGATGATTACAAGAAAACCAGAATTTAAGTTGTCTAAAATTTTCATCTATTTGGTTTAAAAGGTTTATGGTTGATTTATTTTTAATAAGAAGATTTGTATCATCTGCATCGTTAAAAATATTACAGTAACAGATTTATTGTTGGAAGATTACATGAAATTACAATGGTCCCAATATACTGCTTTGAGGCACACACACCTCTATCTCATTTGAATGAGAATAACTATACTATTGTTTTCTCCCTTCAAAACAACCCTTTGTGATTTTTTAGTAAGATATGATTTTACCCAGTTCAAAGTGTTTCCCCTGACACTATATCTAGACAATTTTTCAAACAGCAGGGAGTGTTCCAGGCAGTCGAAGACCTTAGAGAGGTCAAGGAATAAACCCGCGCCATTTCACCATCCTCAAGTGCCTCATACACCGTTGCCAGAAAATCAAGCATCACCATCTCTGTCGATTTGTTTTTTAAGAAGCGATGTTGGAACTGCAATAAGGTTCATATGTGAAAAATAGTGACATAAGTGATTATAGAAAGCTCCTTCAAAAAGTTTGGAAAATGATGATAACAAACTTATTGGCCTATAGTTTGAAAGTGTATTAATATTACTCTTTTAAAATATTATTCAGATTGTGAAAATTATATTTTATTAGAATTATCTATGGATTACAAGCTTATAATTTGTTTTACTTCAAAGGAGCAAAAGCTGGCTTTATTTTTATCTAATTCTGCATATGAAAATATATTAGATGACTTTATCTATCACACCTTAATATCCTTGTTCCATAATATTGAAAGACCGTTTGCAAGTTCTTTTCATTATTTCCTACAAGACTTTAACTATTTAGTTCACTCCCGGGTAAGAGACACAACAAAATACCTTATCTGATAATAAAATTATAATAATAAAACGAAACAAATTTAATTATTCAGTTTTACAGCCAGGAATTAACAAATTTTGAGTGAATGTTAAAAATACATCGTAGTGTGTTCTTAAACAACAGTTCCTAATTCTGCGTGTGTGTCTGCCGATGTGAATGGAAGCTGTCAGTAAAGCTCTACGATATTTCGATGTGGTGATTTGAAAGGATCATTTAAATTTGAAGACATATTTTATCATATCGATTTTGAAAAATATGGGTATTAGTTACAAAGTATGTATATTTAGTTTTTTATTAAAAATAAATGTTCCATATATAATCGATACCATTTATTTTCATGGTACAAATCTTCAAGGTATTTTTTGGCTAACTATGCTTCCATTCTTTTATGCATTCATAAAAAGAACATTATATCAAAAAAAAATTACTGATTTAAAATAACTAAAACAAGCAACCTAAGCTATTGTTAAAAACTAAAATAAACGATCTGAATATTGTAGAACAGAACTCCTTCCGACCCATCAATATTTAGTTTTACATTTTTTTAGGATTCTATTTTTGATTTTTTGTTTTCAAAATTATTATTACGTTCTTTATTTAATTTTTATATCTGATTTTATATATTTCATCACTCAAAGCACCTTTTTTATTTTACACCGAAAACTCCTACAAATTAATCAACCGATTAAGATCGTGTCGGATACGTATTACGTTAAGGTTCCGTAGCAGTTGTTTTTCCTTTGCTTTTCTATTTTTCCTATATTTCGAAAATTTCAACCAATATGATTTTATATTTCATAAATAAGCAAATGTGAAATCTGTGTTTACGTTTTATCTTTTGGTTCCTAATAAAGGGTGTTTTTTATAGAGGTATAGAACTTTTAAATGGAATAAAACAAAGATGAATTTTTTAAATTTGACATGAAATTTACTTTATTCGAAAGATAACCTTCTGGCATTATAATTTAAATATGACTTCTGGCATATGACCGCCACGGCTGGCTCGGACGTAGTCTAATCTGGAGATCCAATTTTCGATGACTTTTTCCAACATTTGTGGCCGTATATCGGCAATAACGCGGCGAATGTTGTCCTCCAAGTGATCAATCGTTTCGGGCTTATCGGCGTAGACTAGCGACTTCACATATCCCCACAGAAAATAGTCTTGCGGCGTTAAGTCGCACGATCTTGGAGGCTAATTCACGGGTCCGAAACGTGAAACTATGCGGTTACCAAACGTTTACTTCAATAAATGAATTGTGGAACGAGCTGTGTGACATGTTGTGCAGTCTTGTTGAAACCATAGCTCCTGCACATCATGGTTGTTCAATTGATGAACGAAAAAGTCAGTAATCATGGCTCTATAGCGGTCACCATTGACTGTAACGTTCTGACCAGCATCGTTTTTAAAGAAGTACGGACCAATGATTCCACCAGCTCATAAACCACACCAAACAGTCAGTTTTTCTGGATGTAACGGTGTCTCAACATACACTTGAGGATTATCATCACTTCAAATACGGCAGTTTTGTTTATTGACGTATCCATTCAAACAAAAGTGAGCTTCATCGCTAAACAAAATTCGCTTATGAAAATCGGGATCAACGGCAATCTTGTTTTGGGCCCATTCACCGAATCTACGCCTTGCTAGGCGATCGTGTGGTTTCAATTCTTGCACGAGTTGGATTTTGTAAGCACGCAAACCAAGATCTTTCCGCAAAATCTTCCATAAAGTGAATGGACACATATCCAATTCCTGTGCACGATGGCGGATAGACTGATTCGGGTCTTCCTCTACGCTACGCTCTACAGCAGCAATGACTTCTTCTGTACGCACTGTACGACGTCTCTGAGGATGCGTATTATCATTTAGAGTAAACGTGGTGCGAAAACGTTCCATAGTTAATCGAATTAATTGCTCTGATGGACGATTATGTTGACCGTAAAATGAACGTAGTGCGCGATACGTATTTCGAACAGAACCATGATTTTCAAAATAAATTTGCTCAATTTGGAAGCGTTGTTCAGACATTAGTCTATTCATGCTGAAATGCCAAACCAAACTAAACATAAATCATTTGACAGCTGACAAAATGGCCGCCAGTTAAAAAAGTGTTGCCAACTTAAAGTTCTATACCTCTATAAAAAAAACACCCTTTATAATGAGGAAAAATAATTGAGCTACTATACTGTTAAACAGATGGAAGGACAAGACGAAATTACGAAAATTCCTAGTAGCCAGTGAACAGTAAAAAGCAAGACTTTTACACTGCCATAATTAAAAAAAAGGAAAGAAAAATCCTGTGAATTAATAAAAATTATTGTTCTTGATTCAAATACTAAGTAGGTAGATTTGAAAAATGCTATTGTTACCTTTTTTAATGGAAACGTAGCTTTGAAACCATTTATTTTTGGAAAAATAAACTAAAAAAAGTTTAAATAAATAAACCTGTATAAAAAAGGCCTAAAATGTAAAAAATAATTTAAAACTTATGAAGTCGGCAACAGAGATTGAGTTTTTATAAAAAACTTTACAAAAATTATATTTTCTGGTTCTTTTTAAAACAAATGTTAATTAAATCTTAGAATCACCAGATTAGTGTATCCAAATATATATCTAATTTTATTTAAATTATTGTCTCGTATTTTAAAATTTGCCCCTTGGAACTTCTCATCACGATCCCAAGGAGAACGATACCTTGAAGTTTCAGCGAATTCGATTGGGAAATTGGTTCCTAGACAATCTGCCTACTTGAACGGGAGATAGTCTACTCGTATTACCACAACTTTGACGCTCTGTACCTCGGAAACTAGGAATTCCACCTCGTGCCCATTGGAACTTTTGATTAGAATCCTAAGAAGAACAACATATCGAAGTTTCAGTTATCCGGGAATCAATTTCCATTTCTGAAGACAAATTACCTTAACTAAAACTTAACCGAAAATGTCTTAGTTTTCAAGTCAGGTCTTAAATGGTAGTTTTGAAACCATGCCTCAAAATCAGGTGACGTTACCAATGACTTTTCACTCGATGTTTTTCAACGTTAAAATTGAAATTCTGAAAATACTTTGATGTTAATTATTTGCCTTCAACTAATAATTCATTATTTATAACATTAATGTATAAAAATGTATAACCTAACCTTGAATGTTCACGATAGATCTAATAAATCTAAAAAAATCAGGAGTTTGTAAGTTAAAATAGAACGAACGCAACAGCTTCTACATTGGACAAACAGGAAGAAACTTTTCCAAATTTAAATACAAATATCGCCCTTTAAATAAAAAGGCAGAAATTAGACATATTAGGAAACATTAAATAATAAACACAATAATATATAGTAAAATAATATATAAATATAAAAAAGATCAAACTACAAACTTTCTCAGCACAAATAAATAAAATTAAGCTACCTTTTTTAAGTTTAGGTTAATATATATATATATATATATATATATATATATATATATATATATATATATATATGTTATGTCGGATATTCTCACGGGTGTGATGTGTAATCGAAGGTTTCGGGCATCCCGTGTATGTGCTGAGTCCATCTCAGGGCTGTAAGGCAGCTGACGTTTCGGTGAATTCTCATTCACCATTTTCAAAGCTCACTGTATGGCGTCTACGAGCTCGTAGACGCCATACAGTGAGCTTTGAAAATGGTGAATGAGAATTCACCGAAACGTCAGCTGCCTTACAGTCCTGAGAGGGACTCAGCACATACACGGGATACCCGAAAACCTTCGATTACATATATATATATATATATATATATATATATATATATATATATATATATATATAGAGAGAGAGAGAGAGAGAGAGTAAAGTCCGCACCATATAGGATTTTTTTATTAATAACTTTATTCCAAATCTAAATTTTTAGCCCATATGCAACAAAATTTCAGCTGTATAAGATAATTTAGATTTTTTGCGCATTTTTTGTAAATTGCACCACTGTTGCAATATAAGACTCAACGTAACGTACATAAAACTTTTTAGTTTTGACAATGCTTCATCCCCGACATATTTGTTTAAAGTAGTGCCATATTAAATGTGTGTTTTTCTACAAAATTCAAATATGTGACAAATAGCTAAGCATATATCGTGTCTTATATTACATTTAAAAAATAATTTAAGTAAAAACTTTAAACAGTATTTGGATGCCATAATAATAAAGAAAGAAATTATTTTAAAAGCATTTTGTTCTGAAATGAACATCAAATTGTCAGCTTTTATGAGAATTACCCATAAACCGGGCACTTTAGATATTGAAGTACATTTAAAATTATCTTATATGACGGTAATATCTACAATATTTCGCATTGTCATTCGAATCAGACCAGATTTTGGTAATTACATTTAAGATATGTACTCTTGAGATTTAGATTAAAAATTCTACTATTTGACAAACGAACTTTCATGACACTAATAACAATAATAACTATAAACACAGACAAGACTTTATTTATTGCCTGATATAATAAAAAAAAGTTTTATATTACAATATTGTCATTATGGTGATAATTATGACTTTCTAAAACTACCATTGTATGAAAAATTTTAAGTTTCCCGATTAATTTACTCCTACTTAATCTTAATCAGTCTTCACATATTACGAAAAATCCGTGCAAAGTGACATAAAATGAGCTGCATTATTAGTTTTGCGTCCTCAACCTAAAAATTCGAACTTTCAATTCAACTTAAATTTGAACTAGATATAATACAGGGTGTCTCAAAAGAAAGTTCACATTTAAAAAATCGATTTAAAAAAAAGTCAGGACTTTATTGAAAAAATGTTTATTACATATTAAAATATATTGTTTGGGAATTTATTTTTTTAAAATGATATCGTCCAAATGTAATCCGTTGCGCTCATGGCATTCATTTAATCGAGCACTAAAATTGCCCATGACGGCTCGGCAGGTATTCTCCGTGATGCCTGCCATTTCGTTGCGGATATTTTCTTTTAATTGTGCCAGGGAAGTCGGTTTGTTGGCGTAAACTTTTGATTTGACATAACCCCATAGGAAAAAGTCCATAGGTGATAAATCAGGACTGCGTGGAGGCCAACTTATGTCACCTTTCTTTAAGATCAATTTGCTAGGAAAAATTTCACGCACTCGTGGCAGAGACATGTTGGACGTGTGTGAAGTTGCTCCGTCTTGCTGGAACCATGTTCTTTGGTTATAGCCAGGAAAATTTTGCAGTTCAGGCACGAAGAAGTCGTCTAACATCTCCACATACCGCTCTGAAGTCACTGTTACTGTGCGTTCCCTTTCATCTTCAAAAAAGTACGGGCCGATAATTCCTCGCGCCGACATCGCAGCCTATACAGTCACTTTCGGAAAATGTAGAGGTTTCTGATGTTTGTGTTTTGGATTGTTTGTACTCCAATAGCGGCAATTTTGCTTGTTTACATGACCATTAAGATGAAAATGGGCTTCATCCGAAAAGAATATGTTGGTAAACATTGAAAAGCGTTCAGTCATCTGGTTTACGAAGTCAAGCCTCTGACCAGTATCCTGAGGCTTCAATTCTTGCACCAACTGAATTTTATAGGAATTCAGCTTTAAATCTTTGTGTAAAATGCGGAATAATGATGACCTATGCACATTTAAAGCAACAGCACGCTTACGAATCGAAACGTTTGGGTCGTCACGAACAGACTGAGTAACACTCTCTACGTTTTCGACCGTTCTCAAAGACCTCGGACGCCCGGATTTTGGTTTGTCTAGTGTTGAACCGGTCTCGTCAAACTTCTGGACCCATTTTCCAATAAGCCGAGCGCTTGGCGCATCATTTAAGTGACGAATATGTCGAAAATTGCAGAATTTTCTACGCGCTACAGTCGCCGAATTACCGTTTTTGTAAAACTCACGTACGCACAAAGCACGGTCCGCATCCAAGAAACGCTCCATAGCGACTAAATGCCCAAGAGCCAAGCTACCGATTGACATATCCCCCGCGCTGCTCGGAATAGTTGCGTTCACGCAATAAGCAAAACAAATGTGTACTTTCTTTTGAGACACCCTGTATTAAGTTTTTATAAAAAAAATGAACTGACTTCTAAAAGTGCGCTAAAAAGTAAAAAACAACCATAAATTTTTATATGAAATTGAAATTTGAAGTCGGCACCAAACTAATACCTAACAAAATGTGATTCGCATAAACAGATTAAAAACACTTTATTTCTTAACATAGTTTGTATATATTAGTAGTTATTTATTTTATTTAGAAATAATTTGGCGCCGACTTCAAAAATTTCAACTTTATATAAAAATTTATAGTTATTTTTCACTTTTTAGTGCACTTTTAGAAATCGGCTCAATTTTTTTTATAAAAATCTTATTTTTCGATTTTAAGTTTCGAATTTATTATGATATCTATACATTGTTTGAACTAAGTACTAATCGAGATTAGTGTACCTCGCAATGACTCCAAGGTGGCAAAAAAGTACCCATTTATCCAAAGTTGTAAATCATCTTAAAATCACCAAATACCACAGAAATGGTGTCGTCAAACAAATATTTAGTCTGTCATATTAAATTCACTATCTTATATTAGTTTTAGATTGGTAATATAAGCCCTAAAATCTTCCAATATCGATATTTAAAGAACTTGAGACATAAATTTCTTAGTCGGATATATTTTATACTGCATATTGAGTTTGTATCGCCCCAAGAACCCCACAATATCAATTTTCGGCAAAATCATAAAATATAAAATTTTCAGTTCTTCATATTGTATCTTATCAACCTAATAGTCCATATTCGTAATATACGACCCCGAAAACCTCTTAATACCAAATCTGAACTAATGCAAATGAGGTAAAATGTTCAACCCACCATATTGGAACCGCCATATTGAATTAAAAAAAAGTTTTTAATGTCTTAATCTAATCCAAATCTAAACCCCCAAAATAAATTTAAAACATCTACACCGTCACATTGCATCTGACATATTAGATTTTCTTAAAATAATTTTATATTCGTTATTTACATCCTCAAAAACGATCCAGTCCCACCTTTGAACAAAATCGAAAAATATAAACTTTTTATTCCGCTATATTGGATTCGCCATATTTACACCCTCAAGAACCGCCAATATCAGTTTTGGAGAAAATGGAACGATGTCAAATATTTTGAACGCCATATTGAATCCGCCAGATTGAGTTATTCAAAAAATATTTTAAATTCGTAATTATCGTTAACAAAAATCCCCCAATACTGATTTTAGACAAAATCTAAAGATGTAAAATCTTTAATCAGTCATCTTGTATCCCCTATATTTAATTTTTTTAAAATAATTTCAGATTCGTAATTTACGATCTCAAAAACTCCCCCATATCAATTTTGGAAAAAATCGGACAAAATTAAATTTTTTGTCCGCCATATTGGATCCTCCATATTGAATTTTTAAAAAATAATTTCAGATTTATTATGTGCAAGCCCGAAAACTCCCCCATATCAATTTTGGAGAAAATCCGACACAATTAATTTCTTTGGCAGCCATATTGTTAGCGCCATCTTGGATTTTACTGCACCTATTTCATCCAAAATAATATGGAACCACCGCAGTAACTTCCTGAACATAACGAAAAAAATTCATTCAAATCGGTTCCTCCGTTCTTGAGTAATCGGTGTACATAAATAAAAAAAATACATACTGGACGAACTGAGAACCTCATTCTTTTTGAAGTCGGTTAAGCCACTGTTTAATTTAAGTTTTCAATAGTTTTGAAAACAATACACCCTTATTTAATGAATTATTAAACCAATTAAAGTATGATTTAACAGATTATAGCTACCAGGAAAATAGTGTAATAAATAAATACGTATGTTAATGTTTTCTAGGTAAATGCAAAGGAAAACCCAGCATATGTTTTTGAACTTAATGATTTGAAATTTGATAAAAATGGAACTGTCGTTTCAGATAAGATAAAGTTAAAATTGCTAGATGGAATAAAATTACATTTTTCAAATTAAAACAAAAATTTGTTTATAATTTATGTAAAAATGTATTTCTTTCCAAACAACACATAACAAGAAATTTGGAGTTTCACATCTCACTCCTTCTTGTCCACTGCAACTTGTAAAAGCTATTGTGAACTTAGCTGAATTTTGTAAATAAATATTTCAAGTTTTAACATGTTTTCCGAGTGTAGCTGGTTGTTTCCATTTTGGTTGTGCTCATTAACGCAAAACGCATGCTAGAAATGCATGTGTTATATCCTATCTTTTCCGCTTCGTCTTAACGGACCCTGGATGTGGTTTTGTCTGCCATCCGATTAAGTTTAAATGTTTGTCTTAACTAATATTTTGCTAGTTTGATTGAGGTCTTGGCTATAACTTATTTTGCTTATCTGTATCCCGTTGTGTCATACCACTATTGCTGAGGACACCCACCTCTTTACTGTTAAATAGCTATAAACCCAACCACTTAACAAATGAACGGAAAGCCATGAGGTTCATGCCAAGTTATCAGCCTATTCATTACCGTAATGATTTTCGTGCTGAAGTACCCGAGCTCATTATACCCACTTATTTCTTAATTACTTACTTATTAAATGGTCTACAAGTGATTTAAATGGATTAGATAGAGACAGATAGCAGAGAAATCTATTGAATTTACTAAGCCGGCTTTTATGTGCTTTATAGATCTCACTAAAGCCTTTGATAGGATGAGACTGGATGATATTCTGCAAATAATGCGAATTAAAGGCATCCCAAACAATTTAATTAACATAGTTGAACAGCTAAACTCCAACACAAATCTCAGTAAGCAGCAACCTAACTAAGGATGTACCGATAGCGTTGGGCATACGACAGGGGGACTCTCTGAGTCCATTACTGTTTAACATAGTAATGGACCAAATAATTGAGAACGTCAAAAGAGCGGTACCAGGGTACAGAATGAATACCGGGGAAATAACAATAATATGTTACGCTGATGACGCCGTCATAGTCTCGGAAAATGAAGACGACCTCCAAAGACTTCTATTTGCATTCCACACCATAAGCAAGCAATTCAACATGAAAATATCCATCGATAAAACTAAGTCAATTGTAATAAGCAAAGTGCCCTTAAGATGCAAACTAGTAGTGGATGACAAACCAATAGAACAACTCATGACCTTTAATTACTTAGGAGTTGAGATATCCACAAACCAAGACAGAACAAGAGAAGTAAGAAACCAAGTAAACAAGGCAAATAGAATCTCAGGAAGCCTGGCGGATATAATATGGCACAACACATACATGAGCAAGGACGCAAAAACAAAAATCTACAAGACCTCTATTCGACCGATAATGACGTACGCAATAGAGACCAGAGCGGACAACACAAAAACAAAATCAATTCTAAGAACGGCCGAAATGAAAGTACTAAGAGGAATATCGGGATACACATTAAGAGATCACATACGCAATTCAACAATACTCGAGGAACACGGAATGCAGGATATAGTAAGATGGGGACGGAAACGCAGAAGAGCCTGGAATGAGCACGTAGGAAGAATGGCGCAAAATAGGATAGCGAGAATGGCCCGAGATGGAACACCGGAAACCAGAAGACCAATAGGTAGACCACCTAAAAGATGGAGAGAGTCCTGGATTTCAACATCAAATGAGATGAATGATTGAGTTGGAAAAAACAGGCTGTAAGCCTATAACAAGAGGAAGAAGAAGAAGATAATAATGTTAATTTAATTTTCTGAAAAATCCGCAGTTAGCTCTTATTGTCGCGGCAATAATATAAGGGGGGGGGGGGTACGATTCACTTGTTATAAAATGCAAGAACAGCTCTTCCTAAAGTTACTCTTACTGAAAGTTCAAATTTAAGGCGCCATCTGTGGCTTAAAACTAATAAAATGGGAACTGTGGGAAGACTTATTCTCTACAGATAGACTTTGCAAATTATCCAAATAAAACTCGACAACGAAAATTGCAATTTCCTTTATAATACAAATTCAAACAATATAGCTATTTTTTTGTTTGTGAGTACTTGCTATCAGGCTGCAGTCACTAAAAGATGGTCCCGGCTAATTGAATACTTGGAAACAAGACAGCTCTCGGATGTTTTAATATCCTCTTGTGAGTAGTTTGATATATGTGGCAAGAAGGGAATCAAATTCAACACATTCGCCAGCAGAAGTGGCTGGTTTTGAAGAAATACGTAGTAATTCTATTAAGGAAGGCAAAGGCACTGATTTTGTTCTTTAACAATTCTACAGGATTCTTGATGTACCAGTTACATAGAAAATGGCTGAACGACGAAACTTCAAACTAGACTTGTTAAAGTGCATGTTGCAATAGAAACAGATAAACATTCAGAAGTGACAAACTTTTTCAACTTGTTCATTATTTTGTATTTAATGAAATTTTTTGTAACAAAAAATTTGTTTTATAAAAAACACTGCAGTTTTATGAAGTTTTTACTCCTCGTAAAGAAGACAAATAATTATTCTCAATTTTTTTTTTTATTTTTTATAGAAAGAAGAAAAAAATCAAATGAATGCTGATGGCGGGAAGCGTGCCCAATGGGGAAACAATCTGCAGTTTCTTATGTCATGCATCGCCATGTCAGTAGGTCTCGGTAACATCTGGCGGTTTCCATTCACAGCAAAAGAAAATGGCGGTGGAGCATTTTTAATACCGTATATCGTTGTCTTATTGGTAATTGGAAGACCTTTATATTATATGGAAATGGCCTTAGGACAATTTGCAAGCCTTGGAAATGTAAAAATGTATGAAAAATTATCGCCAGTACTAAAATGTAAGTAAAATTGATGTATATATATATATATATATATATATATATATATATATATATATATATATATATATATATATATATATAAATTTGTCAATCTACATGATTCTCGTGTGAAAAAGTGCGGAGCACTCCAAAATATGGAAAAACTCCGAGTCCGACAGATGGCGACAGCGCTGTTTCGTCCTAATATGGGACTCGTCAGGCCACCGCATTCGGTATAAACCATCATCTCGCCTTTGCATCCTATAAAGCTGAGTTTAAAATCAAAAAAGAGCAAACAAGACGATAAAGGCGACATCTCAATGGTCCACTTGATAACACAAGAACCACACAGATTAACAAAGTTTGTAAAAATCCGTCATATGGAGGCGCGACGGTGAATTAAAACAGAAATATACACGAAACGCGCCGCTCAAAGGATAGGGGTCGCATTTTTCGGTACTGGCAACCAAGCCTACTGCTCATTTCAGCAGCCACAGCCACGTGCCGCACCAAACGATCCCACCATGAGAGCAACGTTTATCGTGTTTCAAAGCCAAACAAGTAAATAAATAAATAGATAAGTTTTTGTCCGTGTAGTGTAAAATAAAATAGAATCAAATATTGGCCAGATGGCCATCTGTCGAACCCGGAGTTTTTCCATATTTTGGAGTGCTCCGCACTTTTTAACACGAGAATCATGTAGATTGACAAATTTTCACGTCCGCTTCGCCAATATTTGATTCTATTTTATTTTAAATTACATATTAAATGAGGACCTAAAAAGGCCTAAATTTGCATCAAAACAAAATTTTTAATGCATCTTATTTATCTCGCGATTTTCCACTTTGAAATTACATTTATTGTTTGTTAGCATTGTTATATATAATAAAAATTTTATTTTGTTTTCACTTTTTAAATTATAACAATAAATCTGAAATCCTATTACCTGGAAAAAACCCAAATAATGATTTCATCTGAAATCTAGCACAACAATAGGACTATTTAAAATAAATGACTATGAAAACCAACAGGAATCATCGTCACTCACATTTTTGGTATGCTGCCTTCTCAGATATTCAATATCTTGTAACTTTCCTTATATCATCACTCTCTGGTAGGAGATACAACTTCGTTTCTATTCCATTCTAGAACTTTCTTCGTTTTTCTATCTACCATCCTCGCATTGTTTCTAGTTGCACTTCAGGTAACATATTGTTAAAATGTTATCTCTTAAATATCACTCATTGGGTCCTCATAGTAAAAGTAACACTTTTCACCAATAAAGTCTTTAATTACTCCTTCTTAATACCTTATATCCCACCCCTATTTATATACCTATGGAATTTACTAAAATATGGGGGAATACTAGTCTAGAAATTACATAAAACAGCATAAAAGTCGAAAACTACCTATAAATATTTTTAATGAATAATGACTTATCGATATAATATTTGTTACGTTACATTATAATAAAGACGATTTATAGCATCAAAATAATAATTTTCTACCAGGGCGCATCAAAAAATTTTCATAGTCCTTCTCTATAATATTTTTTAAATACACACTTCTCAGTGTGGTCTTATTCTTATATCTTCCTTGGACACTTTATCCCATAGTGTTATACCAAATATTAACTGCGTCATGACATTTTCAGCAGCGTTGATTTTCTTTACGGAATTTTTGATACGTGTCAAGGTGTTTACCCCGTATGATAAAACCGACCGGACCCACCGATTATCCAGCTTTAAATATTTATAATATTCCCCTTTTTCTATTAATGCCTGATTCACTGAAATTGAATCATCGAGGTACATATTCACTAAAAAATTCAGTTCTAGAAAAAATTATGTTCAAACATGCTTGATGAGAAGCTTCACTCAATCTTGATGACATCATTATTGCCTTACCTAAGCATGCTAAAATAAGTACTAGATCATCTGCAAGTCGTACACTATCAAATTTAGTCCTTATAAAAGTAAATTTTGTGAACGATATTCAAGAAACGATGTCCCCCATCGCAGTCCATGTTTCATTTTGAAATTAATATTTTTATTTAAATGAAGATTGACACATGCCATTGTGTTTGATAAATACTTTTTATTGGTTCGTATATCGATATACGGCTGAAGGGCCAAAAATGTTGTTGGTCTACCTTATCAAACGCCTAATCGCAATCAACAAATGTTATTAGAGACCCATTGTACGTAATACACTTTTTATTCAACCACTTTGTGACCTGTAAACGGCCATTAGTAACGATGATTGCCCTAATTCCAACCCGTGCCTTTGCTTAGTAAAAACCCAACTTAATCTACTGAATTTCCACCAAAGATACTTCATCAAACCGAAATGAACTATATTCTCTCTCCACTTGACATACATAGAGAAAAACAGCTTCGCGATTACACAGTATTCCAGTTCAACCTTTTTCAAGTATATCCTGTTATATACTCGGACAATGAGGTTATTCTTAACTCTACAGTATTGAGCCCGTTCCATTTAATTTTCTGGATTTAAGATAACTTTTCTAATCAATCTTATGAAACCAGAAATATCAGTAGAAAACTGCAGTTAGTTGAATCTTCCAATTTATGATTTTTATTATCAGGTATTGGGATAGCACAGCTCATAGGAATAACATGTATCCAAACTTATTACGGCTGTCTTTTGGCTATTACTCTGTTTTATTTGGCGAATTCATTTACTGCCAATTTACCATGGACCGAGTGTCTTAAGGAATGGGAATCATATTTGGCAACCATCAATATGACCTGTGTACCTTCCTGGAATACTACTGCTGCTGGTATAGATAATAAAATCAGTTCTTCCGAATTGTGGTTTAGGTAAGTTATTTATTTTTATTTCTAACCAAAGATTTAGCTGAGTCCGAACAAAAACAGAGAGCTCTATCAAGCCAATATTAGGATTGAAAACTGGAAAATGGGTAAACAAAAAATCATACAAATATGGGGAAACTTAGGAAGAATGCAGATTTGCAATATTTTTAAAAGAACATTTATTGCAAAATAGCACATTCCTAATAGAATGCAGACAAAGCTGATAAATTATCATGTTAAAAGCCCAGTAGGTCACAATTATTCCTGCTGATACGTACAAAATTATTCTCCGCAATAATAAATAAATTATCTACCAATAATTCTGGTTACATTTTTAGAAGAGAAGTTTTGCGACAAAAAGATGTTATCGATGATGGTATTGGTTTACCTGACTGGAGGCTAACACTCTGCCTTCTAGCGTCATGGATTGTGACTTGTTGTGTCTCAATTCGTGGAGTTAAAAGTTCGGGGAAAGCTTCATATTTTTTGGCCCTATTTCCCTATGTCATCATGATTACTTTATTAATTCGAGGCGCAACTTTAGAAGGTGCTAAGGATGGAATGTACTATTTTATTGAAACAGATTGGAAAAAGCTACAAGACGCTTCGGTATGTGGATAAAGATATATTTTACTTAACTTTCTAAAATCATCATTTCCATCAGTATAAGACATGTAATTTAGAATCATTTTTAATGACTCATATTTTTGGTTTTCATATACTATTTAAATTGAAATCAACTTCATCGCGGGATGATTTTTTTTAGGTATGGTATGCAGCAGTAACTCAATGTTTCTTTTCACTCAGTGTTGGTTTTAGCACAATAACAATGTATTCTTCCTACAATTCATTTACCCACAATATTAACAGGTATATTAAAAATATATAAAGAGTGTTTTTTATAGAGGTATAGTACTTTTAAATGGAATAAAACAAAGATGAATTTTTTAAATTGACATGAAATTTACTTTATTCGAAAGATAACCTTCTGGCATTATAATTTAAATATGACTTCTGGCATATGACCGCCACGGCTGGCTCGGACGTAGTCTAATCTGGAGGTCCAATGTTCGATGACTTTTTCCAATATTTGTGGCCGTATATCGGCAATAATGCGGCGAATGTTGTCCTCCAAGTGATCAATCATTTCGGACTTACCCGCGTAGACTAGCGACTTTACATATCCCCACAGAAAATAGTCTAGCGGCGTTAAGTCGCACGATCTTGAAGGCCAATTCACGGGTCCGAAACGTGAAACTATGGGGTTACCAAACGTTTCCTTCAATAAATCAATTGTGGCACGAGCTGTGTGACATGTTGCGCCGTCTTGTTGAAACCACAGCTCCTGCACATTATGGTTGTTCAATTTATGAACGAAAAAGTCAATAATCATGGCTCTATAGCGGTCACCATTGACTGTAACGTTCTGACCAGCATCGTTTTTAAAGAAGTACGGACCAATGATTCCACCAGCCCATAAAGCACACCAAACAGTCAGTTTTTCTGGATGTAACGGTGTCTCAACATACACTTGAGGATTATCATCACTCCAAATACGGCAGTTTTTTTTATTGACGTATCCATTCAAACAAAAGTGAGCGTCATCGCTAAACAAAATTCGCTTATGAAAATCGGGATCAACAGCAATCTTGTTTTGGGCCCATTCACCGAATCTACGCCTTGCTAGGTGATCGTGTGGCTTCAATTCTTGCACGAGTTGGATTTTGTAAGCACGCAAACCAAGATCTTTCCGCAAAATCTTCCATAAAGTGAATGGACACATATCCAATTTCTGTGCACGATGGCAGATAGACTGACTCGGGTCTTCCTCTACGCTACGCTCTACAGCAGCAATGACTTCTTCTGAACGCACTGTACGACGTCTCTGTGGATGCGTATTATCATTTAGAGTAAATGTGGTGTGAAAACGTTCCATAGTTAATCGAATTAAGTGCTCTGATGGACGATTGTGTTGACCGTAAAATGGACGTAGTGCGCGATACGTATTTCGAACAGAACCATGATTTTCAAAATAAATTTGCACAATTTGGAAGCGTTGTTCAGGCGTCAGTCTATTCATGTTAAAATGCCAAACCAAACTAAACATAAATCACTTGACAGCTGACAAAATGGCCGCCAGTTAAAAAAGTGTTGCCAGCTTAAAGTTCTATACCTCTATAAAAAACACTATAATATTTAAATGAAGATAAAATATTTGAGAATACATCTAGTTTCGTAATTATGAACAAGAAATCATACCTCTTTATTAAAATTACTTTCTTTTCTCAGTAATTGGTATTCATAAATGCTGAGTATACTACTTATTAGAAACAAAATTACACATTTACTAAACAAGTTATTAAAATTTATAACTGTTTATAACTTTACAACCTTGTTTTCACAACGAAATTTTATTTTAAAAAAATACATATTTTACAATTTTTAATTTTTTGACAACAAGTTTTTTTATTGCTTTAATGATACCAACTAAGAATTATATTATCCTTAACAAACAACTAACGCCAATATATTAGAAAACTTTAAGATAAGGTCCAGCCAAAAAGCAGATAAAAAATTTAGAAAAATGATATTTTCATAAAATCATACTATATTTCTAATAGAAAAGTAGTAAATAGAAGACAACTGAAGCTCAAATTGTACTCTTGATATCACTTTTCAAAATAAATTTAAAGTCGTTTGCAAGTTATTTTAATAATAGTTTGATTTTAGGGACGCTTTCATTGTAACAACACTGGACACATTCACTTCACTTTTATCAGGTACTACTATTTTTGGAATACTTGGCAATCTTGCACATAATTTAGGAGTAAGTCCTTCCGAAGTAATATCTTATGGTGGGACAGGATTAGCCTTTATTTCTTATCCTGAGGCTATCGCTAAATTTAACAACGTGCCATGGGTAAGTATTTTCGCAAGATCGATAATAAAATCTTGGTAAAATAAAAAAGCAAAAAAAAAAAAAATTTATAGAAAAGAGAAGAAGTACCAAAAAAGATTCACCAGAATATTAAAATCTAAACAAAGCTATTAAAAGAATAACGAGAGAGTTTAAGAAAGCACAAAACGCAAAGTGATAGAGGATAATAGAAATATGAAAATTTTGAAATGGGAAAGCACAAAAGTCAATTAAATGAAGGACGATACAGAAGAAATAAAACAAGGAAGTTTGATATACAGTGTCGAAATGTTTTATAATAACTTCCATTGTTTTAGCAATTCGAAAATAAAACACACCACTTTTCCAAATATCAAGAACATAAACTCAGAAAAAGTTTCTGATATAACAAGAAAAGGAAAAATTCTACATCCAGGATGAAGGACTACCGATGGGATCTTCACTCTCACCGGTGGTCGCAAATATTTTCATGAAATGGTTCGAGACGTTTGCAATTGAATTCACAACTAAGAAACCGAAGTTATGGCTCAGATACCTAGACGATACTTTTATTATTTGGAGTGAAAACGACAAAGAACTTCGAAACGGCCTTTTTCATTTCAACAATATCAGCCCAACTATTAAACTCACCATGGAGAAAGAAGTAGAAAATAAATTACCATTCTTAGATGTCTTGGTTGAAAGAAATGGCAGACAAATTCGAACTTCGGTTTACAGAAAAGCCACGCACACAGAACAATACCTTAATTATTCATCTGATCACTCCAACAACACCAAACAAGGAATTATAAGAAATCTTGTAGATAGAGCCTTAACTCTCTACAACTCCAACGAGAACTTGATGAAAGAAATAGATTACATTAAAAATGATCTGACAGCCGACGGATACCCAGTATATCTAGTGGATAAATTTCTAGAACAACGCAGAAATAGGACAATATCGACAACGAATGAAGAACGAAAACCAATATTGAACATCTCCTATGTTAAATGCATTTCAGAAAAAGTTAGAAGGATAGGAAAACGATATAAAATCAACGTTGTTTTCAATTAAAATAACTCTCTGGGAAGTCGGCTCACTACGGTCAAACCAACAACTCAAAGAGACATGAAGAACTGTGTATATCAGATACATGTAAATGTGGTAATTCCGATGTTGGCGAAATAAAGAGACCTCTTGACGTAAGGATCAAGTAACACCAAAAATGCACATCTCGAGGAGAAACAGAACAATCTGGTGCCGCCAACCATGCCTGGACTCACGGACACCACATAAAATGGTCTGAAGCTAAAATACTACACCGAGAACAACATTGGAGAAAACGGAAATTCAAAGAAGCCGCGGTTATACATCAGAACCCGAGTTGTTTTAGTAAACCATCTTTAGATATAAGAGAAGTGTGGAAACCACTTCTTAATAATTGTAAACTAAAACTAAATGCAGTATAAAAATGGAATTTTGCCACAGCAGGCATGACTGCACCCATCTCAGTCACACCCCACTGCATTTACTTTTAATATAAATAGTCATGTAGCTGAGGGATTTATTTACCGCCCGGCGATGCTGTTCGGCATGACCTCATGGGTCCATATCCCAAAAACGAGGAGATACATCCTACAGGTGATGCAGAACCAAATCCTGCGAATCATCGTCGACGCACCCTGGTACCTGAGGACAGATCAGCTGCACAGGGAACTCCAGATCCCCACCATCCTGGAACTTGCCAGGACCACTGCACAAAAATTTTTCGACAAGATCCCTGACCACGCAAACAGCACCATCAGGAACGCCTTCCGCCCCTGTCCCTTCTACAGAAGAATATACCCCCTCCCGAGCGACCCGATCCAATAAGTCTCAGCCAGCTACTTGAGGACTATAAAATACATTAAGCTAGATTTAGTTCTAAACATATAATATAGATAAGATATAAATTGTAATTAGTCATTTAAATTAAGTCTACATATGTAAATAGAAGTTCAAAGTTGTAAAACTGACTTAAAAGCCAATAAAGACTATATAGGACTATATAGGATTTATTTAGTTTCACTTGAAAACGGCTATATTCAAAAAAAATAAAGACAATGGAAGTCCAACAGATATCTACTACTACTCTACGCAATGAAAATCTTACTGAACAAATGTCTTAATGAAAATGTTATTCTGGAAAGATAACGAAACACACAAGCATTTTTCGATCAACTTAAGATTTTATTATCAACAAATTGCGACAAAGTTATCGATTCGGTTGAACACTAAACAATTTTCACAACAATTTATCGTGCAACGATGGGTTCCAGGTACAGGAACCTCTTGGAATACAATTATGATAATGCTACCTCACAAGGTAACATTAAGAAGACTTCGAAATGAAAAAAACAATAGTTTTAGTTGATACTACTAAACTGATATTATTTACCTTAACCCTTGAAGATCTTTTTTAAACAGAGTACACCTCGCGGATGACATTTTGCTGATATGTATCATGTTCTGAAGAAGTCCAGATGATTCTAAAATAATTGTTATCTAAAGACTCAATATTTAGAATTGAAAATTACAACTTAGAAAGCGTCAATAAATATATCTGCCCAGATTATATATAAAACTCAGCAAGGAAAACCAAAATAGCAAAATAAGTAGAAGAATTCGAATTATATCGCTCTAAACATCCAAAACTACCAATTAATAATAAAAGAGAAGTTTTCAATATGTACAGGGTGAGTCAACGATTGGATGAAGTAGGTTTGTGCCTTTTCGGTGAAATTAACAAAGAAACTATATTTATTGTTTGATACAGTTTATTTTTACGCAGATTTTAAAAATATTTAGGACTCTACAGGGTGGGCCAAAAAACTAGGACAGCATAAAGTTGTATTTTTTTAAGTAGAACACCCTATATACGAATCGTATTTTCGATTTAGCTTATAATTTTAAATCTTTTTTATTAAGGGTTTACTATAACAAAACTTTATAGTTTCTGAGATAATTAAGTTTAAAGAAAAAAAGTCACATTTTCAAGCATCAATTCAATCCTAAATAACGTTTTCAATTTTGTGACAAATATATTCAAATTTGGAATTTAGCAAGGCCAAGGACAAGTTAATATAATTTTTACCTAATATTTGCAATAAAAGCTACAGGGTGTTGAACACATCGGCTCAAATTTGAACAAGTTTAAATGAATAAATATTTTTTTTAAATGGTACACCCTGTATATTTTCATGTTATTTAATAGAGTAATAAAAACCCTAAAAGTTTTGTTCAATATATCCTATACCTATTTATAATAGTTTTTGAGATATTTCAGTTTTTCTTATTTTCCATACTTTTTTTCCAAAGAATGCGTTAATAGATATGATTTATACAATAGGAGAGGCTCAAAAAAATTGCCTTCTTGCTCAAAGAATTTACAAAATGAAGTATCCTGATCGACGCCAGCCTAATACCCATACTTTTCAAAACTTAATGCAAAGATTTGATTCTTCTGGTACTGTTGATTATCCAAAACGTAAAGTGGTCAACAAACCAGTAACTAATGAAGAAAAAGAACTACAAGTATTGTTAAATGTTCAGGAAAATTCTTATATTGGTAGCCGTCTGTTAGCAGCATTATGTGAAACATCACAATCCACCGCTAATCGTACTACCAAGAAATATAGGTATCATCCATATCACATGGAATTACACCAAGAATTGCATGGACAGGATTTTGAAAGTCGTGTAAACTTTTGTCGTACAATAAATACGGAGATTCAATTAAATCCAAATTTATTATGCAAGGTAATGTTTAATGATGAAGCTACTTTTAGAAGTAACGGTGCCGTAAATAGACGCAACATGCATTATTATGCCACAGAAAACCCATTTTGGATTAGAGAGGTGCAACATCAAAACCACTGGTCATTAAATGTTTGGTGTGGTATTCATCATAATCGAATTATTGGACCCCACTTTTTTAATGAACCATAATTGGCCATAGTTACCTGAACTTTCTACAAGAAGAACTACCCCAACTGCTTCAAGGTCTCGATAGGGATGAGCTCGACAGTATGTGGTTCCAGCACGATGGTGCGCCTCCGCATTACCATCGTGAAGTTCGTGCGTTTTTGGACCAACGATATCCGCAAAAATGGATTGGACGTGGGGGTTTCATTGAGTGGCCACCAAGGTCTTGCGACATCACCCCATTAGATTTCTTCCTATGGGGTTATATTAAAAATAAGGTGTATGTTAATCCACCAACAACAGTGGAAGATATGCGAAACAGGATTTGGGATACCTGTAGAACAATAACGCCACTAATTTTGTCCAGGGTCCGAGAAAATCTGCAAAAAAGACTAAATTTGTGCATTGCACAAGAGGGTCGTTTATTCGAACACTTATTAAAAAGAAATAATTAATCTCAGTATTTAATAGGTAATTTTTTTGTTTCAATTTAGTATAAAAGTAAATATGTATTTGTCTTGTCGTTATTGTTTTGTGTTAATTTTTTCACATTATGTTTAATTAAACTATTGCCGTTGTAATATAACGAATAATGTATTTCATCATATTTAACCACATTCTGTTTGTTTCTGTAGTTTCTTTTTATTATTTTACATGGCTACTATGATAATGAAGACTATTTCTGTAAAAAAGTATGGAAAATAAGAAAAACTGAAATATCTCAAAAACTATTATAAATAGGTATAGGATATATTGAACAAAACTTTTAGGGTTTTTATTACTCTATTAAATAACATGAAAATATACAGGGTGTACCATTTAAAAAAAAGATATTTATTCATTTAAACTTGTTCAAATGTGAGCCGATGTGTTCAACACCCTGTAGCTTTTATTACAAATATTAGGTAAAAATTATGTTAACTTGTCCTTGGCCTTGCTAAATTCCAAATTTGAATACATTTGCCACAAAATTGAAAACGTTATTTAGGATTGAATTGATGCTTGAAAATGTGACTTTTTTTCTTTAAACTTAATTATCTCAGAAACTATAAAGTTTTGTTATAGTTAACCCTTAATAAAAAAGATTTAAAATTATAAGCTAAATCGAAAATACGATTCGTATATAGGGTGTTCTATTTAAAAAAATACAACTTTATGCTGTCCTAGTTTTTTGGCTCACCCTGTAGAGTCCTAAATATTTTTAAAATCTGCGTAAAAATAAACTGTATCAAACAATAAATATAGTTTCTTTGTAAATTTCACCGAAAAGGCACAAACCTACTTCATCCAATCCTTGACTCACCCTGTATGAATTCGGAAAAGGACAAAAATTCGAGAAACGCGTACCTTAGTATATGAGCGAAAAAGATCGGGGAAGGCATAGGTGCAGAAGTAAACAAATACAGGATAACTAATTGAATTCGCGACTTCTTTTCTGTGTAGCTTACTATACTAAGTGAATAAGGTTGTGCAATTTCCAGTTTAGAGGAGCATCTACAAATTTCGCCTCAAATAAAAATTCTATTTCAGCTTTTTGCCATTTTATTCTTCTTCATGTTATATGTGCTCGGAGTGGGAAGCCTCGTTGGTCTTCAGAGCGGAGTAATTACTGGTATAAAAGATGCTTATCCTCATCTTAAAGATTGGATGGTCTCTGTTGGTACTGGCACCGTTATGTTCTTTATTGGCCTAATATACCTTACCCCGGTATGCTATAACAATTTTTTTCAACAATTTGTAATATAATAACGTAAAAAAACCTCAAAATTATTCTTTAATTTAGTTTTACGTGAGTATTTCTCAGTGGTATTGTACCACATATAATGTTTCTATAGTATCATACAAAATTAATTTGGTTTAAGTATCAATAGTTGTTAAGCAGGATTTACTAATAGTCTTATTTTATTTTGGATGAATTTGTCTATATATGATTTAAATAATACTTTTTAGGGTGGTCAGTATTTGTTGGATTTAGTAGATCATTTTGGAGGAACATTTGTTATCTTTGTTTTCGTAATTCTAGAAGTGTATGCTGTTGTATTTCTTTACGGTAAGATATATGTACATATATTTAAAAAGAGTGCAAAACAAGAAGCTTTCGAACCTACGATAGGTAATATTTATATACATAAACATGTATATATATATATATATATATATATATATATATATATATATATATATATATATATATATATATGAAAAAGTTATTTTATTCTCCTTACGACCGTTTAGAAAGGGGACAGACAGTATATTCTCTGCGAATTCCACTCTGGTTCTCTCTCCATACTAGTTTCGACCACCTAATGGTCTCATCAGTGGAGCTGTAACGAACCGAGAGTAAAATGCACAGAGAACAAATGTCTACTTAAAATCCCCATATCGTAAAATATCGGCAGGATATTACCTGCAGAACTTGATGCCGGACTGCTATCTTAAACAGTACAAACGAACATCTGAATATACCCCGGAGCGGTAGGAAATTTATTAAAAATAAACAAATTCACGGTCCATACATTTGAAAAAGTTATTTTATTCTCCTTACGACCGTTTAGAAAGGGGACAGACAGTATATTCTCTGCGAATTCCACTCTGGTTCTCTCTCCATACTAGTTTCGACCACCTAATGGTCTCAGCTCCACTGATGAGACCATTAGGTGGTCGAAACTAGTATGGAGAGAGAACCAGAGTGGAATTCGCAGAGAATATACTGTCTGTCCCCTTTCTAAACGGTCGTAAGGAGAATAAAATAACTTTTTCAAATGTATGGACCGTGAATTTGTTTATTTTTAATAAATTTCCTACCGCTCCGGGGTATATTCAGATGTTCGTTTGTACTGTTTAAGATAGCAGTCCGGCATCAAGTTCTGCAGGTAATATCCTGCCGATATTTTACGATATGGGGATTTTAAGTAGACATTTGTTCTCTGTGCATTTTACTCTCGGTTCGTTACAGCTCCACTGATGAGACCATTAGGTGGTCGAAACTAGTATGGAGAGAGAACCAGAGTGGAATTCGCAGAGAATATACTGTCTGTCCCCTTTCTAAACGGTCGTAAGGAGAATAAAATAACTTTTTCAAATGTATGGACCGTGAATTTGTTTATTTTTAATAAATTTCCTACCGCTCCGGGGTATATTCAGATGTTCGTTTGTACTGTTTAAGATAGCAGTCCGGCATCAAGTTCTGCAGGTAATATCCTGCCGATATTTTACGATATGGGGATTTTAAGTAGACATTTGTTCTCTGTGCATTTTACTCTCGGTTCGTTACAGCTCCACTGATGAGACCATTAGGTGGTCGAAACTAGTATGGAGAGAGAACCAGAGTGGAATTCGCAGAGAATATACTGTCTGTCCCCTTTCTAAACGGTCGTAAGGAGAATAAAATAACTTTTTCAAATGTATGGACCGTGAATTTGTTTATTTTTAATAAATTTCCTACCGCTCCGGGGTATATTCAGATGTTCGTTTGTACTGTTTAAGATAGCAGTCCGGCATCAAGTTCTGCAGGTAATATCCTGCCGATATTTTACGATATGGGGATTTTAAGTAGACATTTGTTCTCTGTGCATTTTACTCTCGGTTCGTTACAGCTCCACTGATGAGACCATTAGGTGGTCGAAACTAGTATGGAGAGAGAACCAGAGTGGAATTCGCAGAGAATATACTGTCTGTCCCCTTTCTAAACGGTCGTAAGGAGAATAAAATAACTTTTTCAAATGTATGGACCGTGAATTTGTTTATTTTTAATAAATTTCCTACCGCTCCGGGGTATATTCAGATGTTCGTTTGTACTGTTTAAGATAGCAGTCCGGCATCAAGTTCTGCAGGTAATATCCTGCCGATATTTTACGATATGGGGATTTTAAGTAGACATTTGTTCTCTGTGCATTTTACTCTCGGTTCGTTACAGCTCCACTGATGAGACCATTAGGTGGTCGAAACTAGTATGGAGAGAGAACCAGAGTGGAATTCGCAGAGAATATACTGTCTGTCCCCTTTCTAAACGGTCGTAAGGAGAATAAAATAACTTTTTCAAATGTATGGACCGTGAATTTGTTTATTTTTAATAAATTTCCTACCGCTCCGGGGTATATTCAGATGTTCGTTTGTACTGTTTAAGATAGCAGTCCGGCATCAAGTTCTGCAGGTAATATCCTGCCGATATTTTACGATATGGGGATTTTAAGTAGACATTTGTTCTCTGTGCATTTTACTCTCGGTTCGTTACAGCTCCACTGATGAGACCATTAGGTGGTCGAAACTAGTATGGAGAGAGAACCAGAGTGGAATTCGCAGAGAATATACTGTCTGTCCCCTTTCTAAACGGTCGTAAGGAGAATAAAATAACTTTTTCAAATGTATGGACCGTGAATTTGTTTATTTTTAATAAATTTCCTACCGCTCCGGGGTATATTCAGATGTTCGTTTGTACTGTTTAAGATAGCAGTCCGGCATCAAGTTCTGCAGGTAATATCCTGCCGATATTTTACGATATGGGGATTTTAAGTAGACATTTGTTCTCTGTGCATTTTACTCTCGGTTCGTTACAGCTCCACTGATGAGACCATTAGGTGGTCGAAACTAGTATGGAGAGAGAACCAGAGTGGAATTCGCAGAGAATATACTGTCTGTCCCCTTTCTAAACGGTCGTAAGGAGAATAAAATAACTTTTTCAAATGTATGGACCGTGAATTTGTTTATTTTTAATATATATATATATATATATATATATATATATATATATATATCATTCATTCTTTATTTTGTCTTTTCTTGGGGTTAGGTTCTATATTTAACAAAAAATGCAAAACAATTGACGTTTCGCCCTTTATGCATTTTCAAACTTTTTTCCTTCCTAAAAATATTTTTATATAATTCAAACATTCACATAAGAAACATATCTACAATTTTAAAAAACAAACAAGACACTTTAAAAACAGTATTAAAATTTTTAAAAATATTTAATTTTACCGGTACACACCTACCCTACCCTACCACTAATGCAATTCAATCTTTACATCGTCTACTGAGGATACATGGAATGCGTGTGTGTTTTATTTTTTATATATTTTTTATATTTTACAATTCACAAAAAAACAAAATAAGGTATACGTTTAGTTTTATGTTTAAGAGGATATTCAATTTTTGATTCTTATTTGACAGGATCGAATACTTAATATTTTTGTTTAAATTAGGCTTGTGTAAAGGTGGCTCAAATTTCCCATATCTGTTCTGTCGTTAACAGTGTTTTTATCTTTTTTAATTTCCATCATTTCCTTTATCTGTAATTTTTGGTAATTCATATATTTGTTTTTTATTATGGTACTTTTATAATCAAAAGTATGTTTTTCGTCTTATGTGTGTTTGTTTAACGCTGTTGAGGCGTTTTTCGTATATTTATGGCCATTTAATCTGTTCTTCAGCAATTGGCTCGTCATGCCTATATATTTTTTTAGACAATTTGTGCAAGGGATCGAATATATTACATTTGATTTATTCATGAGAGGAGTTATACTTTTTCAATTTGTGAACACTGTATTTAATTTATTATGTGACTTGTGGCATACGATAATATCATGCTTTTTTAAAATGTATTTTATTTTTTCTGACAGCTCACTAGTGTAAGGTAATGTTACATATTTTTGCTGTTTATGTTCTATGTTTTTTGTTATTACGTTATTATAAAATTTATATGTTCGTTTATTAATTATTTTGGTGATAGTGTTTTCATTGAAATTATTATTTATTAGTGTATTTTTTACTTTTTGTAGTATTTTTGGTCGGAATTCTGGAGACGTTAGGGAAATAGCATGATCAGACAGACCGATTATAACACTATTTTTTTGAGTTTTTGAATGATTAGAGAAACAGTTTAGATATCTACCTGACCAAGTTGAAACTTTGTTTTTTTCTGCGTATAAGTGTCATATCTAGAAAATTTATTTAATTATTATATATATATATATATATATATATATATATATATATATATATATATATATATATATATATATATATATATATATATATATACATATATATATATATATATATATATATATATATATATATATATATATATATATATATATATATATATCATTTTTCTTTTATTTTGTCTTTTCTTGAGTTTAGGTTCTATATTTAATAAATACACAAAAACTGTTTGACGTTTCGCCCTTTATTCAAGGCATTTTCAAAATATTTGCTACCTTGACATTTTGCTGTTTTGTTTCAGAAACAAAACAGCAAAATGTCAAGGTAGCAAATATTTTGAAAATGCCTTGAATAAAGGGCGAAACGTCAAACAGTTTTTGTGTATTTATTAAATATAGAACCTAAACCCAAGAAAAGACAAAATAAAAGAAAAATGATATAATCTATGGTTCAAGAAACAAGAAAATAAATATATATATATATATATATATATATATATATATATATATATATATATATATATATATATATATATATATATATACGTTAAGACTTATATTGTTGCTAAAATTCATAACCAGATATACTCTCATATGAACACAGGCGCGAATCCAGGGGGGGGGGAGGCGATCACCCTCCGCAAGAGCTTTGATTTCAAGAAAATTTACCCAATTCTACCTCTTATACTATGAATGTGTATGCTGCTGGTATCTCCACCCCCCCTCGTCGACAACTTGTTTTTTCTTGTGATCGCCCTCCCCCCCAAGAGCTTTGAATTCAGAAAAATACAACCGACCTTTTACACTAAAAATGGAAATATTGCTGGCGTCTCCCTCCCCGTCGACAACTTACTTTCGCTTGCTATATTGTACTTTTCTGATATCACCCCCCCCCCCAAAGAGAGAGGTCGGATCCACCCCTGTACGAATAGTTCTTGGGAAAATCCAAATATGCAAAGTTAGGGTATTTCATTAAAAAAAAATTAGCACCACGCTGTCATGAAACACCATGTATGATTGAAAATATTTTTAGATGTAGACATTTTCATATTGTACAACTTTTATTAGAACATTTTTTCAAATTTTTAAAAAATAAGGGAGATAGGGTACTTTGTCACGATATTACGCCAACCTTCATATATGTTTAAATAATCTTTCCAACACTAAATCAATTTTAGGCCTTGAAAACTTCTGCATTGACATTGAATATATGACAAAGAAAACTGTAGGATTTTATTGGAGATTTTGCTGGGGCATTTTAATGCCAGTACTACTGACAGTAATTTTTATTTATTTTTTGGCTACTCTTCCTGTTCTGACTTACGGAATGTATTCGTTACCTTATCCCGACGGTATACTTGGTAAGTAACCAATTAATGTTGTTTAAAAATTGCAAACCTCATGATCTCGTCAGTGGAGCTGTATCGGACCGAGAGCAATATTAGCAGGAAATAACTGATATATGAACCATAAATTTCAAGGTGTGTCGGCAGGATATTACACCTGCCGTCTACCAACTTCGATTATATATATAACAAACTATTTAAATACTGCAGAAAGATTTCTTTATTTCTTACAGAAATTATGATTTTTTAAAAATTTCACGTTATTCCGATGATTCATAGATGTCTTTCGACTGGCGATATTTTTCAGTCTGACATCGAAGTTGGTAGATGGCAAGTGCAATATCCTGCAGACATACCTTGAAATTTATGGTTCATATATCAGTTATTTCCTGCTAATGTTGCTCTCGGTCCGATACAGCTCCACTGACGAGATCATGAGGTGATCGAAACGCGTATGGAGAGAGGACCAGAGCGATATTTGCAGGAAATAAACTGTTTGTATATATATTTTTCATATTCTCTGCCTGAAAGGAGAATTGCATATATAACGAACGATGAAAATTTTGTAGCAGAAAACAAATGGATTAAGATTTATTCAGTTTATATTCTACAATATTGTTTGCTCGACCATTAGAAAACATAATTGCCTCTATAAAATTATGATTAAAATTTTTTAGCATTTGGTTGGTGCATCTTGGGAATTTCTATATTACAGTCCATATTCTGGTTAACGTACTATTTATATGATAACAGAAAATATCCCGCTAACAAGGTAAGTTACAATTTTTTACAAATAATTATAAGACAATCGTGAATATAAGATTCGGTAATATACTATAATAATTATTTCGACGCAGACAGATAAAAATTAACTCTAATATACACAGAATAGAATACATTCAACTGTATAAAACAGTAAGGAAAAAGATTGTAGAAAAGCAATTGAAAATTGTAAGAGCTATAAAAAGACCAAAAGTACGTTGACAATCGGCAGAAAAACAGATAATAGCATTGATGAACGATGGTGAAACTTTCACAAATAGGGATGAAATAATAAAACACTTAACCAAATTCTATAAGGATCTAGACAAAGCACCAAAAATACAAGATGAAGGATAAGAGGTGACTGTGGTTCAAGAAGACGTTCCAGATGTTCTCGACGAAACAGAGGAAGAGCATGAAGAACGGCAAAGCAGGTGATAAAAACTTCCTAAAATCAAGGCATTTTTTTTAAATAGTGGAATAGTGGTAACATAATCCTCATTCACAAGAAAGGTAGGAAGGAAGATATAGACCAGTTAGCTTGATACCATTAATATACAAAATATTCACGAAAATAATTAACAAAAGAATATAGGGCTATGCGCAACCTCGAGAGCAAGCAGGCTTTAAAAATGGCTTCAGTACATTGAATCATATTCAAACAAAGAGAAATGAGTCGGACAAAAGAATGTTATCTACCACTAACGCTAGCATTTATAGACTGGGAGAAGGCTTTCGACTCAGTATATCCTAGAGCTGTTGTAGAAGCTCAAGTCAATCAAAGAACAAACAAACCATTTATAGAAATGTTAGCTAACATATACAGAAAAGCCACAGCTAGAATACACGTATATAAGAACACCCCCAGAATTTCCTACTGAAAAAAGACAATATTCCCGAAGCTCTTCACAGTAACCCTAGAGAATATCGTCCGAAAATTGGACATAATGCTGATTTTTAAAAGTCCTAAATTCGGGTTCATTACTTTCGGAACTCAACTTCAAAACAACTTTAATGTTTCACGTAAAATACAAAGTATCCTAAAACTAGTTATAAATTTTAAAAAAAAATGAAAAAACTGACTATTACACAAATTTGTGTTCCCTCCTACAAAAAGATAGTAGCTGAGTCAAAGTATAAAATAAAAAGTCAAGAAAAACTCTAAACTAAAAACAACAGTAAACAAAACAGTTACTTGTTCTTCTTCAAGTGCCTTGTCCATTGCGAAGGTTGGCAATCATAATAGCTATTTTAATTTTTGAGGCAGTTGCTCTAAATAGTTGTTTTGAACTGCATCCAAACCATTCCCTTAGGTTTTTTAGCCATAAAATTCGTCGTCGTTCTATGCCTCTTCTGCCACTTATTTTGCCTTGGATTATGAGCCGTAAGATGCTGTACTTTTCTCCCCGCATAATGTGTCCGAAATATTGCAGTTTTCTCTGTTTTACTGTTATCTCGACTTCCTTTTCTTTCCCCATTCTTCTCAACACCTCGGCGTTCGTAACTCGATCCACCCACGAAATCCTCTGAATTCTTCTATAGGTCCACATTTCAAAAGTTTTCTCATTGCCTCTCGATTCAGTGTCCATGCTTCCATTCCATAATATAGAACACAGTATACGTAACATTTAGTCAGTCGTATTTTCAGGGCTAACGTTAGATCTTTCCTGCAGATAACCTTTTTCATTCTAATAAAGTTGGCACGTGCTTTCTCGATTCTGGTTTTTATTTCGACGGTATAGTCATTATTTTCTGTTATTAGGGTTCCCAAGTAAGTGTACTTCTTAACTCTTTCTGTGTGCTGGCCTCCTACCATTAGGGTTTCATTATTATTGGTGTTGTTTTTACTAAGTATCATAAACTTGGTCTTTTTCGTGTTAAGAGAGAGTCCATATTCTCCACTAACTCTTAATATTTTATTCATTATTTTTTCTAGATCTTTCAAACTATCAGCTATTATTACGGTGTCATCTGCATACCTAATATTGTTGATTAAAACTCCGTTTAATTTTATCCCTGCTGTTTCAGATTCAAGACTCTCCAATATGACCTCTTCAGAATAAGCGTTAAATAGTAAAGGTGACAATATACACCCTTGTCTGACTCCCCTTTGTATTTTCAAATCTCCGGACATTTCCTGTCCAATTCTTACTGCCGCTCGTTGATTGTAATGCAGATTTAATATCAACCTTAAATCTCTTTCATCCAAATTTTTGCTTCTGAGAATCTCTATCAGTTTGTCATGTTTGACCCTATCAAAAGCTTTGTTGTAATCTATGAAGCAGACATAGAGGTCCTGATTGATATCTAAGCATCTTTGAGTAAGCACATTAAAAGCAAATAATGCTTTTCTTATACCCAATCCGGTCCGGAAGCCAAACTGTGTGTCACTAATATCCAGCTCCAATTTGGAATGTATTCACACAGTTTAAATACACATAAATACTAAAAAGCACTTTAAAATACCTGATCAAGCATTAAAAAACAATTTAAACTACATAAAAATAAAATAAAATCCAAATCAGTTTGACATAAATATAACGGCAATATAATACAATTTAGCATTGACAGCCAATCATAATCAAGGCAAATAGAGTAACAAGTTAGTCAAACACATCATTTAGAAAATCAAGCAGAGAGTAATATGTCTTAGTTACAAGTATCTTTTTTACTTCCCTACGGAATTTTTTATCACAGGTTACTTCGCGTTTTTGAATAAAAAAGATATTGGGGTAGCCTTCAAAATAAATAATTCAATAGGAAAACGCTTAAAAAATTATACAACAAAAACAAATAAAAATAACAAGTCTAGGGTCTATAAACTTAAATGCGGAAGTTGCCTAAAAGTATATATAGGCCAAACAGGCAGATCGTTTAGAAAAAGGATTCAGGAACACAAAAATATTTTTTTACACAATAAAAAGAGTTCTTCATACGCAAATCATTTAATAGAACAAAATTATCAATTAGAGGATAATTTTGAAATTCTCCATGTAGAAAGAAAGGTTATAAACTGAATTTCTTAGAAGCCATAGAAATAAATCGATTAAAGAACACAGGTAATCTATTAAATGACCAAATAGATATCAACACATCACCCTTGCTAAATATCTTTTAACAAAAACCAGTGTGGATTTCCCAATAATTTAAATAATAGGTAATAAAATGTAAATTAGGGTATTGCACTTATTCATTATTGTAAATCTAGGTATAAGTTTTTCAAGTAACCAAATATTTTGTCGTTTAAAATATAACTTCTGATGAAGCTACAGTGTTAGCGAAACGCGTCAAATTTTTTAGTTAAATATAGTGGAAATTTGACAAATTTATTCATCGTTGAATATGGATTTCCATCAAGTAAAAGCCAGCACCCTACTTAGTTAACTATGTGGTATCCCAGAAACACCGACAGACTAAAAGGACACCCGAAACTCATATGGGATTATGACACCAGAAAACTGGCAAAAACAACTTGGTCTCAGATAGCTAAAGACAGGAAAACATTTGCACAAATGAGCATAAATTACAAGAACACCAAATAAATTACATCACCAAATAGAAGAAGGAACCATAGGAACATTGAATAAGTGTCGTAATAGAAAACGGTAGATATAATTGAGAATGATGATGATTAATAGCGAAACGAAATTAAAAAAAAATACATTCTTGGTTTTTCACAAATTTTCTACCTAAAACCCCTGTTCTTTATTATTGATTAAACTACGATAATTTACTTAAATTTGTTGATAAAAAATAGCTTACGCGTTTATCTAACTTTATATATTTTTTAGTTTATCCAAAAGACATTTACGACCAAAAATTGGGGCCCTGCTGATGCTCAACGAAGAGAAGACTGGAAGAGATATAAGGAAGACGAATTGTTGAAAAGAGGGCCCAGGAATGATATTTGGACCATACGACTATTAAAATTTGTATTTTTAGGACGGTAAATTTTAAAATTTTAACCTCCACCATAGATGGCATCACATGTATAATTTTAGTTAGTTAATTTAATGATTTTTTTCTTACATTGTTAAATTAATTATCTTTGATACTATGAATAAAATTAGGTATTATAAAAATGTGTATAACATTTTTAGCGTTCTACAAATCCACTCTCAGTTAAAGAAATAAAACTGATCAAACAAAGAAAGTTTTAATTTTGAGTAACGTTTTTATTTTTAAAAAAATGTTACTCTTCCACTTTTGTCCGCTTCTAAAATAAAATTCTGTAATTGGCAATTATAAATAAATTCTATGATGAAGTAATAATTTTGCCGGGAGATATAAAACGATGACGTTTATTTTTAAGTGATATTGATTATCTACCTGATATTTACAACAAGGCGCCTCGCTTTTTTCTAGGAAAATTTTGACTTGTTTAGGATCTTTTACTTTATTATACTGTTTTTGACTTTACAATTTTTTATTGCTTGAAGGAATTTACAGGCTGAAATAAAATTGAACGAAAAGGCAAACCATTCACTAGAATAATCGAACAACACACCAGACTAGATTTTTAGTTGGGTACGTGTCTGATGTGTTTTTTAAAATATCACCCCCCCCCCCATTTTTTAAACAGTAAAAATCAATCCCTACTCTTTCTCAAATAAAATTTTCTATTTTGTGAAGAGAAATTAAAGGATCATTTAAATATGAAGATATGGTGTGAAAGATGATATAAATCGTAATTTTAAATTTAAAGGAGTAACAGAGTTAAGGGTGGCGAAGATAATCTCTGAAATAAAGTCTAAGGCGAAGGGTCACGACGGATTGAGCATTGATTTGGTGGAACTCTGCTGTCCTTTCATCTTGCCCTACTTGACGCATGTAATGAATGCATGTCTGTTAAATTCTGTTTATCCAGAATACTGAAAGAGAGCTTTGGTAGTGCCATTGCCAAAAGTTAGTGGTCCCCGTGAACTTCGGGATCTTCGTCGCATTAGTATTTTGCCCTGTATGTCAAAAATATTAGAAAAAATAATTAATGAACAACTTACAGAGCACGTGGAGGTTAACCGAATACTGCCTGAGACTCAATCTGGGTTTAGAAGGAATCACGGTTGTTCTACTGCTCTAGCAAATGTCGCTGATGATATATTTCGGGCAACCGATTCAGGAAAAGTAACAGTCCTGATACTGCTCGACTTTTCGAAAGCACTTGACACTCTAGACCACCGATTGCTATTAGCAATACTTCACTATATCGGTCTTAGTGATCATGCCATTTCATTTTTCGAAGACAATGCGTTAAACTGGATGGCGAGATTTCAGAGGAGCTGCCCATAATTTCTGGTGTATCGCAGGGCTCTATTGTGAGTCCTTTGTTACATGCAATCTACACTTCGTGTTTACCAAGTGCCTTGAGAAGGTGCAAGTCGCATTGCTACGCGGATGATACCCAGGTATATTTGTCTTTTAGAAGGGAGGATGTTCTTGAGGCTTGCAACGCTATTAACCAAGACCTTAAAACAATTCATTCGGTCTCCTTACAGCATTCCTTGTATCTTAATCCGAAAAAATGCTGTATAATAATATTTGGAAAGAAGACTGATAAGGTGATTGTTAAAAATCTTATAAATGTAAAGATTGTCGATTCAGATCTGCCTATTGAGGATACTGTTAAAAATCTGGGTGTTGTCTTTGACAGTACACTGCGATTTGATAAACATGTTTCCCATTGTGTTCAGAAGGCTTATGTTAGACTAAAACTTCTTTACAGTTACCGCCATGATTTGTCCATAAAACTTAAGGCTTTGCTCTGTGACTCGCTGGTGCTCTCCATTTTTAGCTACGGAAATGCAATATATGGAAATTGCCTAACAGCCATTCAAAAACGAAGAATACAGAAAGTGCAAAACTCTTGTTTGCGACTAATTTATGGAGTTCGTAAATATGAGAGAAGTGATATACTTATGCTTGTTCTTCTTCTTCCTTCTTTGTGTGTTCGTTCCATTCCCTTTTTCTTTGTAATACCCAGTCATTGATGTTATCGACTTTACACACTCTTCTTATATCCTCGCTCCTATTCCGATCCATAAGTGTCCTGCCAGCTATCCTGCGCACACTTCACTCCACTCACATCCATTTCAACATCCCCGTATCCGGATATTTCTATTCTGAGATACTTGAACTTCATTTCCTGCTGTATAATTTTGTTGTCTATTTCTAGTTTGCATCTGAGTGGTGTTCTAGATGTAGACATGGCTTTAGTTTTTGACGCTGATATATTCATGTTAAACTTTTTCGCTGTTATGTTAAATTGGTGCAGTAGTCTTTGCAAATCGTCTTCGCTTTCAGCTTTTAACACTGCATCGTCGGAGTAGCACAGTATTTTGATTTCCCTGTCTCCCATTTTATACCCTTTCAATCTACGCATCTGCTTTATCAACTCGTTCATGATGATGTTGAATAGTATTGGGCTAAGAGAGTCACCTTGTCGGATGCCATTATTTACTTCTATTTTTTCGGTCAATTCACCGTTTATCCTAGCTTGAATCGTATTTGCCTGATATATATTTTCAACCGTTTTGATAATGTTTTGAGGTATTTGTCTGTCGTGAAGTAGCTGTGTTACATCCTCCAGCTGTATACGATCGAACGCCTTCTCGAGATCGATGAAACATATAAAGGCTGGACGATTATGTTCAATTGACTTTTCAGTTATTTGTCTTATAACAAATATGGCATCCGTGCATGACCTTCCCGACTGGAATCCCTGCTGTTCGTTTGCTAAGGAAGTGTGTTCATTAATTTTGCTTGTAAGAATTTTTGTGGTTAGTTTAAACGAGGTGGAGAGAAGATTGATTCCTCTGTAATTAGCCGGCACTTTTTTATCGCCTTTTTTGAATAGGAGTATTGTTGTGCTAGTCCTCCATTCATCGAGGATTCTGTGATGGTATATGATTTTATTGATGAGAATTTTCAGTTATTCTGTCAGGCTTATGCATTATTATAAACTCAGCAAAGATGCAAGATCATTATTATGACATTCTCTTTCCCTTTATTTTTATTGAATCTCAGCCCTGGTGTCAGTTTTTGTTCCTGCTTCGGATGGCAGAACTTACGCAACGTCACTAACCCTAGCCTATAGCAAATATGCCCCAAGCGGTAGAATGAGAAATTTAAAAATATTTTTAAACGTTTTTTTTACCATATTTGGTAATAAATGTTTTAACTTAAAGTCAAAACATATTTAGTTGTTGAGATAAAGCTGTTAGCCAGTCTTTATTAATCAAAATGTATGTTGAATGATAAGAATGTGAAACTGATAAAATTACAAACCTTTTCCTTCTTAAAAAATATCGTTTGAGAACGGGGAACACCAAGGATCAGAACTGATTCTTCGTAAGTCATTTGTTTTTCTATAAAGATTCACTCAAGGTATTAATCACTCGAAATACAGGTAAATTTCAAAATGTTTGTACGAAAAACTGAAATATTTTGATTAAATAAAATTATATCATCGTATTGTGAGATAAATATCATTATAAAGTACCGAAACATACTAAAGCAATAAAAAACTGATAAAGACCGTAGATGACTAACAATATTGGAATAGGTGATAGTTAATTTAAATTTAATGAATAACTCTGGATTGGGTAACATCAGGTACTTTTATGACTTGTTTATTTTAGCGTATCTGTGTAAGTTGGGTACCTAGAATTATTAATTGATTTACTGGTGTGAATGCGGATCGGTAGCTTGGTTACCCAGAATAATTTGCTAAATAATGAGAAGGAAAATGAAACTCGAACACAATTTTATGAAAAGAAATAATATTATATCGGGGAAAGTTGTCAGGAATGGGACCCCTTAACTTTTTTTTCAAAAACTAAATTGTCTATGCCTTAAATGGATTAGGGAAGTTATAAAACAATACTCTAATACATAATCTATATACACCGTAAAGACTCTAGAGTAATAGTTACTTTTAGATATTGATATCGAAAAAAAGAAGAAGTTTTTGCATAACACGATTTTGGAATAATGTTTTTTATTGTAAAAATATATATATAGTCAGTTTATAACGTCCTTCTACGTCTTCCGATTTCCAGTCGCCACTGATCCCGATCTTGCCAAAGATCGTTATCCAGTTGCCTTATCCTGATTTCTTCGTCAATTCCTCCTCTCCAACTTCTTCTTGGTCTTCCTGGTTTCCGTCTTCCTCGTGGTTTCCATTCTAATATCTGCTTTGGGAGCCGTTCTTCAGGCATCCTTTGAACATGTCCATACCACGTAAGTTGTTTAATTTTAATGTCGTCCACTATATCATGTGTAACTCCCATAATCTCCTTAATTCTTTCGTTGGTCACTCTATCCATCCTTGATTTACCTGCCGCACGTCTCCAGTAGTCCATTTCAGTAGCTCTTAGTTGACCCTCCGTCCTCTGTTTGATTTGCCACACTTCGCTGCTATATGTGATAATACTTTTTACTATCGTATTAAATATTCGATGTTTATTAGTTTTTGGTACCTGCTGGTCCCATAGAATTCCGTTCATCATAGCTATAGCTCTCCTGCCTTGAGTGCTCCTTTCCTTTATTGCTTTATCCAGTGTACCATCATTTGTTATTTTTAACCCTAAGTATGTGTAACTCTCGCATTTTTTAATACATTGCCCATCCTCCAATTTAAGATCTTGCTGAACCCCTCCAATACACATGTATTCGGTCTTTTTTATGTTAACCTCCAGACCCCACTTGTTATATTCTTCGATTAACTTCCTTGCCATGTAGTTGAGGTCATCGTACTCCTGAGCCACCACTATTTGGTCATCTGCGAAGCATAAGGTGTACAGCGTATTATCGTTTAATGGAATACCCATAGCACTACATTTCCTTTTCCATGGTTTAAGTACTTGTTCTAAATATATTTTAAACAATGTGGGTGATAGGCAACATCCCTGCTTAAGTCCTCGATTAACTTTAAATCCGTTGGACATTTGATTTTCCAATTTTACATGTGCATTACTATTTTCATAAAGGTTCTTGACAGCTTTAATAAGGGTCGCACTTATATTTGTTTTCTCGAGGGCTTGACATAAGCGGTTTTGTGGTACACTGTCATAAGCTTTTTTAAGATCCACGTACAAAAGATGAACTTCCTGATTGTAAGCCAGCTTCTTTTCGATTACTTGGGTGATAGAAAACAGATGGTCCATAGTGGATCTTCCTGCTCTAAATCCGGCTTGTTCCTCGGCCTCCATGTCTTGGTATTCCAGTTCTATCTTTTCCTTTATTACTTTCCCGTATATTCGGCTTAAGGTACTCGTAACGGCTATACCTCTGTAATTTTCACATTCATCCCTTCTTCCTTTTTTGTGTATGGCGGATATTAGTGAAATTTTTCATTCGCTGGGTACCGTGCTTCCATTTAGGCATTTCTGAAATAAATTCGTCATCTGTTCATACAGCTTTCTAGTTCCGTATTTTATCAACTCTGCTGGGATATTACCGGGCCCTGGCGTGTAAAAATTACACACATAATAATAAAATAACGAATTTTCATTACTGCAAAAGAAAATCAGTGCTTAATAAAGTTGTAATTACCTCTTTGTACACGGTGTGCAAATTTCGATGTTTTTATAGGCTAATTTAAAAACCGCAACCTGTACAAAAAATCTGACTCCCCATTCTCGAGCTCTTTTTTGGAGAAACATATGAATTCGAAAACAGATCATGGATATCTTGATTCATTTATGATCTATAGCGCGATTCTCAAATTTGACCGCATTCTAATATGGTGTATAGTTTGGTTAATACTTAAGATATCAAAAAACGAGAAATATTTACACTTTTTTACGTAGAATACATTAGAGCTCTTTTTTTTATTTCCGATTACCAGAAATGAGATACGATATAAAGTTGTATTTTTTTAAATGGAAGACACTATATATTTTTAGCTTAATAGTTTGGATTTATTTTTTCCTTTGAAATGACATATCATAGTTGGTATTTCTTATTATCGTAAATCCTCAACCTTTACAAAATTTTGCTTTAAATTTAATAAATTCAATGAGGAATTATTTTATCTTGGTAAGCGTATATGATCTAAATCAAAGTTTTTTCGTTTGTTTTTTTGTATTTGTATTGTATCTTTATAATTACTCAATATTGAGTAATTTTAAATTTTTTAATTATGGAACATTCAGCAGGTCAGAAGCAAATAAAAATTTTGATATTTACATGTTTTTTAAGTATAATAAATTAAAAAACCAGTATATTAGTAATATCAATAAAATTTTAATTAAAGCAAATAATCAAACTGATGTCCGTTATTTTGAATACATAAATTGTACCTTTTTATAACATTCCGAACTGAATTATGAATGTGAATATTTGATATTCAATTCATAGTTTATAAAATTTTCTCTAAGTTCATTGACACTGTTATTGGTTTTCTTATATACTTTGTTTTTAATATGTCCTCAAAGGAAAAAAATCCAATGGCGTCAGATCTGATGAACGTGGTGGCCACCTCACTGGTCCATTACCTCCTATCCAATTATTTACAAAATTAATATTTAATAATTCTAAAACGGTCCTGATGTTTATCGTTCTCTGAAATGACACCAAGAAGTTCCTCTGAAATACTTCTTCCACCGAAGTCATGTGCTGTGATTTAACCTCTAGTTTTGAAAATACTGCACTTGAAGATATTCTGCCCATTCAAATAGTTCATATAAAGGAAGAAACTAAACAATATCGTAGAGGTAAGATGGCCGTTATGTGACAGAATTTGAGTATAGACTCTTGCCGATGACATATTGAGGTAGCGTTAATTATCTTATCTATAATCATTTTTGTCCCATATTAATTAGTAACTATTTTAATAACCTACAATTAAAATTTCACAATAATAAAGACACTCTGGAAGTCTGGTCGTTCAACTTCTCTCTTGCAGCTTTACTACCAAACACTACGGTTATTAAAGCTTACCACAACCATGACTCAGATCTTCAGAACTCAGGAGAGGCTGCTAATTAGTTGATCGGTAGACATCTCTTGTTTTGTAGATCTCGAAGCAGCGCGCCCGCGAGTTTATTCGCGTGAAGGTTTTAATTAGATTGAATAAAACAAGTTTCTCAAAACACTTAAATCTATTTAACAAAAATAAATAGAAAAAACGAACTATTTACAATGAGAAACTTAAAACTAATAACAATTACGAAAAACTAATTGCTCTTCTCGGCCATTATTTTAACCAAAAACGTAAAACCCAATTTTGAAAAAACACGTATAAATAGCTTAATAAAATATTAAACAAAAAAAAAAAATAAAACGCGAAAAAACAGCTATTTATATTACTTAATCGAACCGTATGAATCACGAAATGCCCCACTAAAATAACACATGATACTCCCTTAACTTCCCGAATTAAATCAAAAACAAAGAAAACCTTCATTCCCGCCAAATATACACTACGGCACTGGGCTTATAGAATGGTACCGATCACCCTTATTCGAATTTCAGATTGGAACTAAAATTTACTATTCCTTAAAAGAGTGTATTCAAATCTTACACCCCCTCTCCCTTTGTTTCCAGTTTGTACCCAAATTACAAGATGGAACCCGGTAAAGTTCTTCCCTTAAAGTTCGAAGATTTGGGAGTTTTCTTACTGAGGGCGTTAGCTGTACTATACCGGATGTTTGATTCCCGAATTGGCATCTGTGAGCATCTTAATCTTAATTTTTATATAACACAATTGATAAAACTATTCTATTTCTTTCTATAACTAAAAGAATCTATGTTAAAGACTGTAAAAAAAACTATTCACTTTTCTTGGCTGTTTTGGCAATGAACATCTTAACTCATTATTTCTTGTGAATAGAAAAAACAATTATTAATCATAATTCTTTTTACAAATGGTCAAACGATATATTTCTATTATAGTGAGTTTATTTGATCATCCTTTTGTTTCCTAATAATGGGAAAATTGTTCAATCATTTAAAATATTTTAACGGTATTCCACATACCATATGTTAAACTACCCTTTCAATTCTAAGAGAGGGTCTTTTACGTCTTCATAAATTAAGTGACTTTATGTATTTTTTTAAGAAAACATTTCAGCGACTAAGATCATAAAAGTTAAGTTCGATAACTGATTTATTTATCCTTTAGACCTTCATGGATAGTGATAAAAAAATGTAACTACCCTATTCCCACGGCATATCTATTCACAGAGTGATTATTTAATTATTTATTTTAACAAAATATAGTTGACATTGAACAATGAAAATAATTAACATTTGTTCCATTACAGTTATAACCTGAACTCCTTATAAAAGAAAACTTGAAGATTTAAAACTGACTAACTAAATTACGACCAAAAATACAAAACAGCAGGAAAAGACGATCACACCACCATCAACTACAAGTAATTAAACTTTATCAAACATATTCCGTTTGTTTTTATTGTAACGATGACATATAGAACTGTGCACAATGTATGTTCTGTAAACGATGGGTTCATACTGCATGTGCTGGGGTAGATGATGAAGATTTATGCATATTCTCTGAAAATGAATAAGACTCCTGTCATACTCCAAGACCCCATTATGCCTCATTTATCATTCCCCATATTACCCCCTACATACGAAGCAAGATGGTTTTTTATGTTTGCTTAAAAAATAATCAATATTAAAATTTTGTAATAATTTGTCTTTCCAAAGACTATGCCAATTTATAGTTTAATAATGGCAATGTGCCATAAATAAATAAAAACTTTATATTGATCAATACTATGTATTTTTATTGCTTTTCCTAAGCGTCCCCATCATTTGATATATTTGACAGAAATTTTATATTACATTTTTGGATGCATCTGCATATTTTCAAACAACCACTCATACAACTTAATTAAATGATGACACAATAATCAAACTTACGAGTGGTTATTGAAGATATTTATTTATTTTAAACAATTAAATGACAAATGAATCAATAAATAGGAGAAAATTGGATAAGTCGACAATCTCAAGGGTTTTTGTTGATTAAAATGCAATTTTTTTCAGACAGTTTAGTATAGAGGGGAGTGAGTGCTGTTGTAGATTTATGAGTAGTCCTCCTCCATCCTGCAATAGCTTAACTATTAACAGCTTAAAACCATTAACGATAATTGGTAGTTTCTCTTATGCTTTCTAACCTTAGCTCAAAATTTCTACCTGTGGAGACCGGTCTAGTGCTTACTGGATAAGCACATAATAGAATTTCATGATCAATACAGAATAAACATCCACATAATTATTATAATTGAACATCACTAAAAAATACAAAATTTCTAAAGCCTCTAGATACACCCCGATAAATATCGATTTTTATATGACAGTTGATCTGCTCACAATTACTGCCCTCGATTCATTGGCATGAGCAGCTCAGAGCTGTCCAAGTGCAAGAAACGCTCGCTTTGTTCAAGTAGTGCATTATGCCTCGGCGTTTGTCAGATCTGCTTTCCCCTTGCCCCTCAAGCACCAATAAAAATATTTGGTGTATAAAGCCCTAGCAGGTATCAGTTATCATTTTTAGATGCTATTTTTGGGTAAAAAACATTTTATACATGAAATGCAGACACAAAAATAAGATTATTTCACAAGATATCGGACTTACGTCCATAATTTTTTTAAAGGAATTGCAAAATATTTATGGCTGAAAGTTGCTGGCGTCTCACCCCATATATATATATATATATATATATATATATATATATATATATATATATATATATATATATATATATTCATATATTTTAAATTTAAAAACGAGGCTATACGTTTCAATATTTCCAAAAAAGTTTAAAAAATTATAACGTTTATACCATGAACTAAGGTGTATTGGGTTAGATCCTAATATTTTACATCAGGAATTTACATTACACCCTTCAAAGATGCCTTATACAGGTCTGGAAAATCCAAACCAGAACCTGGACCTTTCTTAAGTAAGATAGAGAAAATACTATATTATTCAATTATTCATCAAATCAGAATAGTCGTAAGCATCGATATATGTGTAAATTACCAGTTTGGTTCTAGGGTGAGGGGTACTACAATGCTGGCGCGGTGAGAGCGGGCGGCAGCATACGCCACGCCATAGCACAACAAGAGGATTTCAAGTTATTTGCTTTCATTTAGGTCGTCGAAGAGTAAGTACCGTGTTTCACGCTAAATTTTTTTGTTACAATGGTAGTTTATTCCACGGAACAAAAAGAGCAGATTATTAAGTGGTATTATTCTGGTAAATAATCGGTAGATTTGCAATTACGTGCGAAAATCAACCTGTTCCTTGAAAATTTAGAATTTCGGAAATTATTAAAAAATTTGAGACAACCGGTTGTCTAAAAATTTGGTAAAAATGCACAGATAATAATGAGGAGCAATCGGTGCCTCAAATTACTGAAGAACGAGGAAATCGGGAGACTTACGTTTGTAGTTTAGCAGAAATTAATTTTACTTGCAACATTACCGTAATTGCCGAAAAACTTGATATGAACGCTCGAACAGTTTGGAATATTTTAAAGCGGAACAAATATCGCTGTTACAAATTGCGAATAACTCAAGAAATTTTTCCGAAAGACCAGGAAACACGTATGGTGTTTTCTGAGGACATGATAGAACGGGCTAATAGGGATATAACCCTTGAAGTTGTGACAAATACGCGAACCGTATTTTACAATAGACTGGGTTATTGTCTCGCTCAAAGTGGCGGCCTGTTTGAACACTTCTTGAAGACTTTTAGGTGTTTTTGTTGATTTAAATTTAATTTAATTATTTGTTTATTTATTTACAATCACTGAACGTGTTACTTTTATTTTTTATCAGAATAAAAGTTTATTTTTGAAAATGATTATTAATTTTAAAATGGTCTATTAGCTTATTTACTTAGAAATTACCGTTGCGTTTCACTAATATTTTTATTAGAATAAATGTTTTTGTAACAGAAATATCAATTTTCTTTACGTTCAACACCCAACAAAAACTATTTTTTTTTTGTATTTTGACTATTTGATATAATTAAAACAATCAGTGTATCAAATAGTCATTAAATACTCCAGATTCCATCGATTACGTTATAAGTTTAGACGAAAAGTAAATACACCCTCTCATTCCTTACAAGGTACTGCTCGTCTTCGTGTCGCACGGAAGTTAGCGGGGGTAATATTGCGCGTAGGCGTTCCCTACAATCTTCTGTTCCGAACTAACCTGAAAGAAGTTAGACGGGCTTAGTGGGTTAGAATTTTAGAAACGGCCAAAATAATTTCTAGTTAAGAAATTTAAAATAGAAGATTGGTTGTAGTAACGTTTTTATTAAACGTCGGTCATATGAACGGCCAGTCTTTTCTTTCTAAAGTCAAAGGCAACAGTGTTGTAGTTGCGTCGCGCTCAGTTACATTTGTGCGCCGCTCTTCTATTTGACATTGGATAGTCGAGAAACAAATATTAACGATTAAAAAATTGGGCTAAACAGAAATGCAGTAACATATTTTCGCCATACTCTGGTGTGTAAAATACAAAAAAAAGCATGTTATCCACATGACGAGTATCTAACTTTTACTGAATAAAAAGCCGAGGTTAAATTCCAAGGCTTACTGGATCATAGAGTGGATCGAATTATATTGCTTCAATTAGACGCCCTTGAACAAATCGATAAATTAGATTTGTAGATATGAGTTTCATTTGCAAATGGGCCTTCGATGGCACGTCAGGTCAGAGCCAGTATAAAATGAAATTCACTGATCCGAATATTTCTGATACAAACTTATTCCTAACCTCGCTTACTCCACTTCAATTAGCAGGTATTAACACGCAAACTCAACAAGAACAGATTGTGTTGTACAATTTCAAACCCTTGTCCATTATGAATTGCCAGCCTCTGAAATTTGAATTTATTAAGAAAACCAAACAAAAGTATTTAACGAAAATAGAAAATTATGAACTCGAACCAGACAACTTGCTTCATATAAACGAGTTCTCTTTGCCACCCGAGCTTCAGTACAGTACAACTTATCTATGACGATGATAGACGGCTAGGTGAGTGCCTTGGCTGGAGCGAAATCGGTCCAACGTTGTTACTTCTGCCAAACAACATCTCAGTTTAACAACATTAATGCCGTGTCCCAGTAAATACCTAGTATTTCATGCTACAGCCATTATAACAAGAGTAAAGCGAAAACTCATCGTCCAGTCATTTTGCAAACTATTGGAAACGGACATTAAACTGCAATAGAGAAGATTTGGGAATACAAACTTCAAACAGCAAGATTATTCTTCAAAGGATATTCTTGGTACAACATGCCAACAGGAATCCACAAATTACTTACTCCATTGACCAGACATCATAGCATTTGCAATATTACCGATAGATAAACTATCGAAAGATGCACAAAAATCAACGGACAAGTTAATAAAAAACTATCGCCTAGACTTTTCCCGAAAATCTTCTCGAGAAAAATGTGGAGGATGTGTTCCAAAACTTTTGGCGTCGATGGATCCTTACACTGTTTTTTGACAAGGTAAGGATTTGGACAACAATTCGTACGTATCGGAGAATGAGAAAAGAGCTGTTAACAAAAAAGGCAATGATTAAAAAGTTCTTTTCATTATTTTTATTACAGTCGTATTATTTATTCATTTGTGTAAATCAATAAATATTATATTACTTACAAATTATTTGCGTTGGTATTTGTTAAGAAGTCCTAAGCATAGAGGAAAAAGTACTTTTGCCTGTTTAACGACTATAGATATCCACGTATTTATTATAATAGTATTATTTTTAAAATGCACTCAAGCGCAATATTTTATTCATGGAAATACAATTATTCTTTTTATTTTGTTTTTAAATTGCATATTTAATAGCTATTGAACCACATTAGACGTTTTTCGAATTTATTTTCATGATTTTAAAGATTCAGTCTGCTATGTTGGATCCGATTTTTATTTTTAATATTAAATTCGTGCTTTCAACCCACTGTGTTTTGACGACCCCGCCAACCAGAAAGCAAGTTACGATACAACAGTATGCTTTATTTCACATCTTCAGCATGGCTAAACGGGTTGTCTGTCTCTTTCTGTTGCATTCCCTTTTTTAGAGGTTCTGTTTTGGATTTTCCACACCTGTATATAGTACATTTACTTTAACGCGTAAAATGGTTTTTTACTTTGTAAATATTGAAACCCCTACTAGGCAAATTTTTACTAAAAGAAATCTTAGTTATTTTTTAAATAGGTTTTGTATAAAATCTAAAGAATTCGTTACAACTGATATAATACTAAAGAACTACTCAAAAAATTGAAATCTTTTATACATAATTCTTATTATTAGAAGCGTAGTAATAGCCATTCCCAACTTTTGTCGTTAATATTTTCATTGCTAATTATTACACAAAACGTCTTTATAATTTTTCAGTACAAAAACTACGATTTTTTTTTATTTCCGGTGACGTCAAACTTTCCGATAGTCGCGACGTAGACTATTACTTATTTTGTCATATTACGTTTCTTTCCCCTTCCGCTACTCACTTTTAGAATGGTTTGCGAAATTGCCTTTACAGGAAATAAAATATAATTTAGTTTTACCCCATCAATCTTATCAATATTTAAAATACCTAAAAGACCAAAAAAAATTACAAAATAAATGATTAAGAATATATTGCCTTATTACGTATTGAAGCTTTTGATTATATTTTTCAGGAGGTGTGCCAATTTTTATTTATACCGGAAATAATTTAATATAAAAGGAAGATTCGATTGAAAAAAAGATCAATAAATTAGTTGGTTTGTTTAAGAAGTCGTGAGCAGAGGTATAATTTATTTTCTACGTTATCTTAAAAACGCGAAAAACAAAAATGACTAACAACAATTTTATTTTGGCAATTTTTATAATAGCATTATTGGGTAAGCAAAATTTACTTTAATTTTATGTTAAAAATTCACTGTATATACTTTTAAATGGGCCTTTCATTATATATATATATATATATATATATATATATATATATATATATATATACATATATATATATATATATATATATATATATATATATATATATATATATCATTTTTCTTAATTTTGTATTTTCTTGGGTTTAGGTTCTATAATTAATAAAACGCAAAACGATTGACGTTTCGCCCTTTATTCAAGGCATTTTCAAAATTTTTTCCTAAAAAAATATATAATTAAAATACATCAAATAAAAAACATATTTTACACATTTTGGAAAGCAAACAAGACACTTAAAAACAGTAGTCAAAAACTTTAAAACATTTTAAAAATATTTAATTTTACCAGTACATACCTTGACATTTTGCTGTTCTGTTTCTAAATAAACTTTAAATTTTCATCGTTTACTGAGGATACGTGGAATGCGAATGTGTTTTATTTTTTTAAATATTTTTTATATTTTACAATGTATAAAAAAAACAAATAAGGTATATGTTTGGTTTTATGTTTAAGAGGATATTCTATTTTTGATTCTTATTTGACCGGATCGAATACTTAATAGATTTGTTTAAATTAGGTTTACGTAAATGTGGCTCAAATTTCCCATATCTGTTCTGTCGTTAACAGTACATATATATATATATATATATATATATATATATATATATATATAGGTAATATTTTCTTAAGTATAGGTTTTTCCATTAGAGAAACCAAGGACAACAATTTTTCTGACGTTTTGCTCTACATAGTGAGCTTCTTCAAAGAGATGTGAAAAAGTTTTTCTAAATGCAATTCTTAGCCCATTTTTTTTAAATTGCACCAATGTTGCAAAATAAGACTCAACGCAACCTACATGAAACTTCCTAGTTTTGACAATGCTTCATTCCAGACATAGTTTGTTTAAAGTACCGCAATATTAAATGTGTGTTTTTCTACAAAATCTAAATAGGGCTATTAAAATTTGGTCACATGCAAAGTTTATTTCTTTTTGACCCTGTATACGGCAACTTTATAAAATAACTATTTTTATATTTTGCTAATTATTTATATTATGGTAAATCTCAAAAAATTACGTTTTTTTTGGGAAAAATTCCATGCTCACTCCCTGTTTCGAGGTCGCAGAATACGATTTTGGCTTTGGTTTTTTACTATTTTTCCCGGAAAACTTCAAAAACCTTAAGCATCACTTTACCAAGCACTTTTAATTCTGAAAAAACCACCGAACTTACATATTTATTTTCAATGATGCTAGTTAAAATATCATGTTTCTAACATATTTCAACTATTTTTACATACATTTTAGAGAATAAATTTAGAAAAACTTATATTTTCAACAAAAAATCAAAAATATGTTCCAGAAAGGTCACCCACCATCAGACTCGCGAAAACGACTAATATTCGTTTGCCAGGTTGCCAGATGTAAAATACTTTCATGGTATAAAGTATAAAATTTGTCAATCTCAGTCAACAATATAGTTTAATTTTTCTAATGTTTTATACAGTCTCAGGAAAAAATTAATCTCAACCACCCAAAATTTTTGGTTAGTTCAGGTTTAGCTTGATTTTGGTTAATTTGTAAAACAGAAACTAATCTGATCTAACCTAAATTGACCTCGACTTATACTTTCATAATATACACTATGAAATTTATCCATTACAGTCAACAACATAATTTAATTTTTGTCATGTATAAAAAAGGGTAAAATTAATTTTAACCACCCAAAATTTTTGGTCAATTTTGGTTAGCTTAGGTTTAGGTTAGTTTTGGTTAATTTTAGGAACTAAAACTAACCTGAACTAATCTAGAAATATAAATTAAAAATGTTATTGTCCAGCAGAGACCACATAAAGGTGGGACAATCTGTGAAACAAAAAAATATATGTGAATTTCACAGAAATCGAATTGGAATTCTGGCAACAGCGCTAAACTTTCGGGTTTTAGGAACGAGTCACACCAATATTTAACGGGGAAAGCCATTTTGATTTGATTTGTTCTTTGATCATTTTCTTGATATTTCCCATAAAAATACACAAATTTATGAATTTGTGGTTGTAACAAAATTTTAACAATTTAATACAAAAAATTAAACCTAAAGTGAAAAAGGTTTTTCACTGTTTTCCGCAGAACTGAGGAAAAATTATGGAAAACAGAGGTCAGAAGCGTGTTCTAAGACCTCGAAATAGAGGGAAGTACTGAAAATTTTTCAAAAAAATATCGTTTCCTAGATTTCCCATAATACAAATTTTTATACAGAGAATTATGTTTAAATCTATTTTATATCAGTATTAATTTTCACCCCCTCTAACTTCCTTGTAGAAAACTTAACTTTAGGACATGGTTTAATTTTCATTCACAATCATAGGAAACAGTTTTAGGAACGATTCCGGTGTTCTGTTTACTCACCCTGTATATTTATTTCTGTATTGTTTAATCGTTAATCTCACTTAACTTGCAGGAAATCATATGGTTAAACTGCAGAGCCTTTGTGTGAGGTATAATCTGACGGACAACGTTGGAAAGTGTAAATCTGCAACAGGGTTTGGTCAAGGTCCAAATCAGTCTTGTAGTGATGGAGAATTATGTATTAGACTTAGAGATAATGAGCAACGAAATAGCCTGCACCGGGAAATGAGAAAGATTGTTAATCTTGAGAAGAAGTCGAAACAATTAAACACAAAACTTGCTTAATTTAAATGATACTATAGCTTGAACATAGTTATTTATTTGTTTATTTTGAATAATTATAATTTTTGTCTGTGATGTAACGTTCAATTTATTGTTAACAATAGTTTCACATATCTACTTTAAAATATTTTTGTATTTTGTTATTTACTTGTTTTTACTTTAATAAATACTTACTTTACTTCATTTTAAATCCTTTATTCATATACACACAGAGTAAAAAAATTGTATATAACCATTGACACAACGTGGACTTCAAAAATGTTCAAAATTGAAACAAACATAAACAGTAATATTTTAGTCTATTACCAGTATTCGATATATGAAATATATATATGTATATATATATATATATATATATATATATATATATATGTATATAAATCCTTTATTAAGTTATAGACTAATATAATTACACACAAATCTTAACAAATAAATCCATATTTTAAAATTACAGACAACAATAACGTATCGTCAATCTTTGCAAAACAAAGACATACCAAACTAAAATGACACAAATCCAAAAGAAAAAACAAAGACAGTATATGTCCTCAAGGATAGACCCTATTAAAAAATATAGCTTCCGACTTTGTTTGTTTAACCTTATTTAGAAATTTTAAAGATTTAATATGTGTGGGTAATTGATTAAAACTGTTTAGACCTTTAAAGAATACAGAGTTCAGGGGCGGATCCCGGGAGGGGGGAGGGGGGAGGATGGAGGGGCGGTGATATCATAAAAGTACAGTATTGCAAGCGAAAGCAAGTTGTCGGCAGGGTCAGGTCTATTTTTCTGAATTTGAAGCTCTTGAAGAGGGGGGGGATGCCAGCAACATACACATTCCTAGGATAAGAGGCAGAATCGGGTCTATTTTCCTAAACTCAAAGCTCTCGGGGCGGCTATCGCAAGAAAAACAAGTTGTCAACGGGGAGGAGTACCAGCAATATACACATCCGTAGGATAAAATGCAGAATCGGTTCTATTTTTCTGATGTCAGAGTTCTTGGGAGGAGTGAAAGAGCGATCGCAAGCATACACATTCCTATACTCTATTCAAGAACTAGAGAGAGTAATAATACTGTTGCTGAAACCTCCAACGTATTTGTTCCAGTGCTGCAGGTAACTGAGGACTCCCGTAAATCTAATTATATTTAATTATATTTAAATATTATAAGCTTTTATAAATTTACTGCAACAATAAAATTTGTGATAGTTCAATTTAATTTATATCAGTGAGCAAAGTACACCTTACTGTGTGTCCTTAGTGATTTATCTTTGTTTGCGCATGTTTTTATATATTATTTGAGATTAGTAAGATACCCAAAAGATATTATTATAGACCAGTATTTTGAATTATAAAATTTTTAACCCATTCCTAGGAAAAATATATGTGTCTAACACATTTTGCCAAAGACACTGGACTAAAGAACACAGGTGGTTTGTGAAAAAAAAGGGTAAAAAATGATTTATTACACTCTCTTGAATAAACTATAGTATAAGAGGAAAATCGGGTCTATTTTCCTGAACTCAAAGCTCTTGGGAGCGGGGCGATCGCCCCCACCGCCCCCCCCCCCCATTGGATTCTCGCCTGACAGTGTTTTGTATTTCTCTCTTTAATAATGGGGGAACAAAAAAGTCATCCCTCGATCTAACGTCATATGCATGTACATTTCTATTATAATTAACATGATCTTGTAAATATAGACTTGTACTTATGTTTCTGTTTGTGCTTGTTGCTTGTGCTTGTGCTTGTGCTTGTGCTTGTGCTTGTTGCTGGAGCTTGTGATTGTGCTTGTGCTTGTCTTTGTTGCTTGTGTTTGTATTTGTGGTTGTTCTTGTGCTTGTGCTTGTCCCTGTGCTTGTTGCTTGTGCTTGTGCTTGTGCTTGTGCTTGTGCTTCTGCTTGTGCTTGTGCTTGTGCCTGTGCTTGTGCTTGTGCCTGTGTTTGTGCTTCTGTAATCAGGACAGTTTTAACAGCATAACGAAAACACCTCTTTTAAAGTCCGCTTGACTGACTGAAGTATGATGATGTACACAACTGCTGCAACCAACTCTCATAAATCTAGGTTTAGTAAATTCAAAGAAATTTTCAACCCTGCTTCTGGCTCGTGTAGCAAATGTTACTTACGCTAAGCCACTCCTCCACAACACTTGGGCTAGATTTTCCCTATATGCCCCTCTCCATACGCTCTGGATACGCTGTAGGCCTGATAAAGTATTCTTACAGGAGAAACAATGAACCTATTTACCCTATCGATTTCGCGGAGATTTCGATATCGTAAACTCTTTTTCATTTAAAAATATTTTATCGAACCTAGAGCAAACCGACTGTGTATCGAGAGTGGTACTATAGAGAGAATCCGGTATCGAACCTTAATTTTTATTCATATTAGATATCAGAATAAGTTTCATCAAATTAAAAACATAAAATAATGCAAAAAAAAATATTACTGCAATTATTTTCATTTATTTATTAAAACTAAAACGAATAAACACAGTAATTAAAAAAATATTCAAAATTACAGTTAGTTCCATAAAGACATAAAGAAGGTTCAATTTAGTGAAAAACGTGTATGTATTCTAAAGTAACCAAGTGTAGAAATATATAGAATAAGGAAAAATTTAATACAGAATTATACGGAGAACTTGGTTTTGTCTCCGAAAGCGTAAGACTTTTTCACTTTAACCTTTTGTTTAGCTACATTTTTTTCAGCACATTTTTGTGGAACTAATTGTACATATAAAACTGTTTTAAAAATAAATTATACGTCACATAATATTCGAAAATTAAAATTATTCAAACAAAATAAATAAATAATGAATTATCTAAACAGTAATATCACTCAAATTAAACGTATTTTGTACTTTAACTTTAAATATATTTATTTTTTGTTTGAATTCGAGAACTCTCGCAAACCCCTACGCAGAACAGTTAACAAATCATCTTTCTTTTCACGCTTATGTTTTTGACTTCCTAAGCTTTTATTTCTTCCTTCGGGTCTAATTTCAAAACATAATTCTCCAAATTTACAAGTGGACTCTGAATCTTGGTTAAATTTTATTGCCGAGTTACAGTCTGCAATATGTTCTTCCAGATTATAAGATACACAAACTTTTTCCAGTTTTACTAAGTAACCTCCTGTAAATAAAAAAAGATTAAGAAAAAAACAATACCGACATATATATATATATATATATATATATATATATATATATATATATATATATATATATATATATATATATATATATATATATATATATATATATATATTATATATATATATATATATATATATATATATATATATATATATATATATGAAACTTGAAAACGGCTAGAGATAACTACTAGCCGAAACGTCGTAATATTCAACAAAAATAAAGACAATGGAAGTCCAACAGATATCTACTACTTCCCAAGCTGATAGTTCTCATAAACGGGGATAATTGAGACATATCGAACAAGGAATATCTGCAAAGCGTCGAAATATTAAGTGAAACAGCATGGATTTTTTGAGCTGCCTGCCTTAAACCAATTAAAATAATAATTAAATGAATTGTATTTTGAAAAGAAAGATATTTTCACCAATGCTTGAATTTTTATTGAAAATAAATTAAGAAGTGTTGGAAGTGCATAATTTGAAGTTTTACTCGATTATTTTTCCTGATGACATTACAGCAACAGGAAAATGTTGATATAAACCTATAAATATTGAAGATAGAGATAAAATATAGAATCTTAAGACCTTTTTTTTGGAAAGTGAACAGAAAAGTGTTGGAAGTGCATAATTTGAAGTTTTACTAGATTATTTTTTCTGATGACATGACAGCAACAGGAAAATGTTGATATAAATCTATAAATATTGAAGATAGAGATCTAATATAGAATCTTAAGACCGTTTTTTTTTGGAAAATAAACTAAAAAGTGTTGGAAGTGCATAATTTGAAGTTTTACTCGATTATTTTTTCTGATAACATTACAGCAACAGGAAAATGTTGATATAAATCTGTAAATATTGAAGATAGAGATCTAATATAGAATCTTAAGACCTTTTTTTTGGAAAGTGAACAGAAAAGTGTTGGAAGTGCATAATTTGAAGTTTTACTCGATTATTTTTTCTAATGACATTACAGCAACAGAATAATGTTGATATAAATCTATAAATATTGAAGACAGAGATCTAATATAGAATCTTAAGACCGTTTTTTTTTTTGGAAAGTGAACTGAAAAGTGTTGGAAGTGCATAATTTGAAGTTTTACTCGATTATTTTTTCTGATGACATTAAAGCAACAGGAAAATGTTGGTATAAATCTATAAATATTGAAGATAGAGATCTAATATAGAATCTTAAGACCGTTTTTTTTTTGGAAAATAAACTAAAAAGTGTTGGAAGTGCATAATTGGAAGTTTTACTCGATTATTTTTTCTAATGACATTACAGCAACAGGAAAATGTTGATATAAATCTATAAATATTGAAGACAGAGATCTAATATAGAATCTTAAGACCGTTTTTTTTTTTGGAACATGAACTGAAAAGTGTTGGAAGTGCATAATTTGAAGTTTCACTCGATAATTTTTTCTAATGACATTACAGCAATAGGAAAATGTTGATATAAATCTATAAATATTGAAGATAGAGATCTAATATAGAATCTTAAGACCGTTTTTTTTTTTTGGAAAATAAACTAAAAAGTGTTGGAAGTGCATAATTTGAAGTTTAACTCGATTATTTTTTCTGATAACATTACAGCAACAGGAAAATGTTGATATAAATCTATAAATATTGAAGATAGAGATCTAATATAGAATCTTAAGACCGTTTTTTTTTTGGAAAATAAACTAAAAAGTGTTGGAAGTGCATAATTTGAAGTTTTACTCGATTATTTTTTCTGATGACATTACAGCAACAGGAAGATGTTGATATAAATCTATAAATATTAAAGATAGAGATCTAATATAGAATCTTAAGACCGTTTTTTTTTTGGAAAATAAACTGAAAAGTGTTGGAAGTGCATAATCTGAAGTTTTACTCGATTATTTTTTCTGATGACATTACAGCAACAGGAAGATGTTGATATAAATCTATAAATATTGAAGATAGTGACGTAAAAACTAGCTAATTAAATTTTATAAAAATTATTCCTTCTATAGAAGTTAATTTGTAAAAGTAAGACAGTTTATTGAGACATCGTAGGAATCGAAATCGAACAGTCTATTACCATGCACAATAATATTAAAGTGAATATGAGATGAAACACCTGTAAGTGCGTTGTGGAGTGGGTCGAGTTGTCGCATTATAAATGTAATATTTGATAAGTTTAGTTTCAAGAGATTTTTAATATAGTATTTAGTTAGAATATGGAGTGTCTAAAATCGACAACTTATCGAACAAAAGCCTTTAAATTAATACTTTATTAATTTTTATAATTTGTGTGTTCTGGAACTGAAATCGTTATTCGATTAATATACATCCAAGAATATAAACAATTTTTGCAAGATAAAATTAAACCAAATTCTACTTACCCAATAAGGCCAACATAAAAATTACCGTAATTAAATTGATTTTTGAAACCATTTTTGTTCTTGTCGTTTTCAAAGTGACGTAGAAAATAAATTGCAACCCTGTTTACTACTTTTTCAGAAAACTAATTAATTCGATAAACTTTTTGTAAAATGAACTATTGCAGTGATTTCACTTCCTTTTATACAAATTTGTTCTGATTTTAAAAAATTAGACAGACCTCTTTATAAACAAAATCAAAACTGCAATAAGTAATAAAATCCCTTTAAAAAAATACTGTTAATCATTTATTTTATCATTTTTCTGGTCCTTAATAATATATTATTTGATATGATAGTGTTGTAGAAGCAGGGCTCAAGTGTTTTTCCAAGGAATGTAATCTGGTGGACCATTCTAAAAGTAAGCAAAGGGAAGTAGGGGAAAGAAACGTAACATGACGTAAGAGGTAATAGTAGTAGTCTCAGTGGCGACTATTAGAAAGTCTTAGATCATCAAGAACTAAAAATATTTTAGTTTTAGGGTAAGTACTAAGAAATACAGAGCCACTTAGCATAAATATGATGTCATTAAATTTTAATTTTCTTGTTCCGTTATTTCATAAAATTTAATGAAAATAATAATATCAAAATGTAGTTAGCGAATGGCACTTTTTACATATATATACAGTGTGACTAGTAAAGTTCGCATCATATGGGATTATTTTTTTAATTAATAGCTAGTGATGTGATTAGCCTTATCTGTCAAATTTTATTTTTTTTCAAAAAAGAATTCAAAAGTGGGGTTATATGTAAAAATATCAAAAAGGCTTATTAGAAAAAGTTTTCTCAATGTCATTTTTAGCCCATATGCAAAGTTTCAGCTGTATAAGGTAATTTAGATTTTTTGCCTATTTTTTGTAAATCGCACCACTGTTGCAAAATAAGACTCTTCTTACTTTTGACAATGCTTCATCTCAGACATATTTTGTTTAAACTAATGCCGTATTAAATGTGTGTTTTTCTACAAAATCCAAATAGGGCTATTAAAATTTGTACATATATATATATATATATATATATATATATATATATATATATATATATAAGTAAAATGCAAACTTCGTTCCAATATATTCTTTCTGTGTTAGAGGTTGCACAGTTTGAACAAATTGCTACAGAACATAATTTATCCTATTCCACCATCATCGAGATGATGGCCCACCTGTACAACCATATCGAAAAGAAATCAAAACTTACCCTCCTCGCTACGTGATACGTCAGAGGTACATATTTCGTCTCTACTAGACTCACCAGGGTACCGACATGCACCTGTTGGCGTATTTATGTTTATCCGGCTTTTACGGATTCCTCCGCATAAACATATATATATATATATATATATATATATATATATATATATATATATATATATATATATATATATATATATAGCTTTGGCTGCTAAAATGAGCGGTAGGCTTGCTTGCCAGTACCGAAAAATCCCCTATCCTTTGGAGTTGATTTAAGAATAGAATAAGATGTTTTGTTTAATTTGTAGTGTATATTAACACATATAGTCTTAAGAAACAGACAATAAATTCCAAAACTCTTGACTAAGGAAATTAATTGAGAATTGGTATATTCTTTAAAAATATGACGTATTTTTCTCTATAAAAACCAAAGTTCATTTAAAAACTATGTAATAAGTATTGAATTAGTTAGAGGAAGTATTAATACAAACAAAGATATATTTTTGAATTAATAAAAAGCGTGTGGATGCTTTTAAAAAACTAATAATAAAGTTTTACCCCATCGTCGTTGGTCCCAATAAAACAATCACTCATTAGACACAAAGACACGTGTAGTGGAAAAATTAGTGCAAAATTAAGGCAAGAACACCGTGAATAGTGATAAGTAAACATTAATTTACGAAATATAAGAATAATTTTGTAGTTTTAAGAATTATGAAAGAAATTATATAGAAATTAAAACCATAATTTACATAAAACTGTAGAATGTAAGATAGATTTAATTAGTTTATAAGGTAAATTTAAGAGTATTTTAAGCAATTTTGGTAGTAATATTTTAGAGTTTTTTCAAACAAAATTTGAGTAAAATTGTTATAAATTTCAATGTGCAAAGTCTTAATTTTTATCAATTTTTATGTACAAATAATGTTCCAAAGTGGCTTTTACATATATCAAAATGTCGAAAAAACTCTAAAGTGTATTTATTGCAAGCTCCATAATGCTCAATGGTCAGATTTAGGTCAATATATTAATAAAAACATGAAAATTACAGTCAAAATTGGTAAAATTAACAACGCCATTAAAAAAAATCCAATTTTTCAAGGTATTAAGATTTATCAAGTTGCCAGGTGTCAAAAATCTGACCAATCAGAAGAAATTTCTTATGTTTTTTCCGAATATAAAAAGCCAATGTGTAGGAATTTCGTCAGAGTTGAATTTATCAGTTTGCTGAAAGCCCTGCATTTCTCTAGCTCCCGAAAATTTACATAACCTCAAATTTTCAATTGTTTAAAAAAAAGGAAACAGAAGTTTTCCTACGTCACAAGAAAACAAAAGTAAAATGTTTGTTTTTTTAAGAGAGGTTATGTGTTTTGTTGTTGTCAGTTTTTGTCCTGTAAAGTAATTGTTCAACCCTCAGACAACAACAAATGCGATATATTGTGATAAGAAGAATATAAGAAAAATTAATTGGAATTGAACTAAGAAGAAAAGAGTGGAACGAGACTTTGGATTATATTTTGTCATTCCCTTACTTTATAGGAAACGACAACAAAAAATATGTTTGGAGATTTGAAAGTTTTTCAAAGAAGAAAATAAATAAAAAAAAAACTGGAATTGTGTTTTATAATATATTGGGACCAAGTAAAAGAAAACATTACAAAGTACTTATATTTAATAAGGCAGTAGAAAGCTTTTGATTTTTCGTAGATATTGAAAACTAGCATCCAATAATAACCTGAATTTTCTTAAAACAAAAATAATTAAATTATATTTTGCTATACTAACCTGCTAGAACAATAATAATATATATCATCATCAATATTAGGTGTGAAACTATATAAACTACTTGGATCACAACACAGCACAGGATAATTTGTTTAAAATAATATCTTTTTTAAGAAATAACGACGCTTTTCATCTAAAACTGCACTATAGCAATCTAGCAGACGATTGCGAAACTAAAACGTTGCCAAATTTGTGATAGAGGTTGTTAAAGGACAATGAATGGTAGATAAAAGTAAATAATAATTATAATTGATTAGAAATAGTGTTGGTTGAAAAATACAAGAGTTGACCATTTAATTTCATCAAATATTTATTAATAATATTGTGCCATTTGTTTATATTGTTAAATAACATTTATATTTTGTGTTTTAATCATTATGTGTATTGATTATCTGATTGATATCTAATAAACAACTGAATTCGCCTGAGAAGGAGTCAGTTTACAGGTAGGAACATATTTACATCTATATAGATATTTTGAAAATTAAAAATATTTAAAATTGGTGAAGAATAGTTATAAATTATTATAATTATTTTTACCTGGCGCTCAACAAATAAATACTAATTTTAAATTAAATTTTGGCAATATTTTGAAAATTTAAAAAAGTAAATTCAGAGATAAATAATAACAAAGGTTCTTAAATTTTATTTTAGTCGGGCAAATATTTTGTGCGGGGTGCGCGATACACCCATAATCATCACTACATATAATATACATATATATATATATATATATATATATATATATATATATATATATATATATATATATATATATATATATATATATATATTATAAAAACATTCTTATTAAGGAATTCACAAGGAATATAAAAAAGAGCCTATATGAAATAAATATTACGTTAAAATACAACTCAACGATTATTTTGCGCTTAAGAATGGTCGACAAGACTTTGTAGAAGCGGAGATATGAATTTTTGGAAATGGCCATTTTTGGTCATTTTTCGACCTTTACAGTTTATAACTCGAAAGGGATGTATTTTTCGAAAAAATGTCAAAAAATAAAAAGTGTTTATTTTTACCGAGTTAACCTAAAAAAAGTTCTTGCGTAGCATTTCTAACTGTTTCATAATTTTGCAAGTTTTTCGTTAATAACAAATTAAGGACCATTTGGATAGAAAAATGTTATTTAGGTTTTTTGTTGGCAATGTTGAAATAGATCAGTTGCAAAATCGGTTAAGTTGTATTTTTATGCATGTTTTTGGTGGTTGGCCGCTCGCCTAGAATTTTCTTCATTTTCCAACATTTCTAGAACCCATAAACAAAATGAGTGAAAAGTTCCTGATGTGGTTGAATGCGATATGGGTGAAATTTGTGTTTTTTGATTATCCTTTCAATGACCCGAGATCCCATAACAAAAATTCATTTTCTTCATTTCAGGTAATTGGTTTTTGACGGAGTGTTTTTTTATAGACCACACCACCCAATTACTTAAATCATATTACTCTTTTTTAGGGATGAGTTGTCATTTTAAATAGTTAGGATTTTCAAATAACCTCTAACAACGAAGATTGCTTAAGAAATAATAATAATAATAATAATAATAATAAGGCGCTCAACACGTATGCTTGCTCTACGCTGAGCTACTCTTTTGGAATTGTAAAGTGGAGCAGGACGGACATCCAAAACCTGCAAAGAAAAATAAGGACACTCCTAACAAAACACAAAAACATCACCTTCGGAGTGCTATTGAACGTACAATGCTTCCAAGACACCAAGGAGGAAGAGGATTGGTGGATATTGGTAAGCAGCTCGACCAACAAATAATAAACTTACGTTCACATTTGTACAGGTTAGCGGACTCTTCCACACTACATCGAGCAATATGCGAGGCAGACGTTTCAACGCCGCTACAGTTGAGAGAACAAGATATTACTTCTCACCACCAAACAGACCAAGAGAAGTTACAAACCTGGCTTCAGAAGCCACTTCATGGACGGCATCCAAATGAGGTCAATCAGGACAATGTCGACAACTCAGCCTCGAACTACTGGTTGATTTCAGGACAGATGTTTCCGGAAACGGAGGGCTTCCTGTTAGCTATCCAAGACCAGGTTATTCCGACGAAGAACTATCGGAAGTTCATCATTAGAGATCCCTCAATAGAAAATGACCAATGCAGATATGGCTGTCGAACATCGGAGACAATTCAGCACATAACTGGAGCATGCCAAGCGTTTGCCGCAACCGAGTATAAGGAAAGAAACGACTCAGCCGCTAAGATACTCCACCAAGAGTTGGCAGAAAAGTTAAACCTATTACAGGTAGAAAAAGTGCCTTGTTACAAGTACAATCCGGAACCTATTCTTGAGAACAACCAGTTCAAGTTATATTGGGACCGAACGGTTCTGACGGATCAAACAGTAGCTCATAATAGACCAGACATTATACTAATAGATAAAATTTCTAGGCGAACTACACTAATCGACATTGCTGTGCCAAACAACAACAACCTAAGACCAAAATACAACGAGAAGATCGCCAAATACAGAGATCTGGAGGTCCAAATCCGAAGACAATGGGCAATGAACAGCGTCCAAACGATTCCCATAATACTGTCAACAACTGGAGTGATACCAAAGAACCTCCTGCAGAAAATCAAGGGACTGGGCCTTAGTGAGCATCTGTATAAGCCGATGCAGAAAGCAATTCTCTTAGCAACCGCGCGAACCGTCCGAAAGTTCGTAGGAAATACAGCAGACGTCACCTAGGACCCGATAACGTGGAAAGGGTTCCCACAGAGCTTCATACTTTTGGTGTCTTTGTATACCTGGTATGAGTGAATGATCCTTAGAGGGAGTGCGAAGCCGTTTGGCTTGTAAATCAAAATAATAATAATAATAATAAACGTCTTTATTAACAATGCATACATATTACAAAGTAATACAATGCACACATGGGATGCGGCTGGCGAAGTTTAATCAATGGCCATTCTTTCACTTAACCAACCACACCTCCCAATGCGCCAATAAGAAGTAATCAACAACAATACAAACACTCATTATTAAGCTCCAAGTAGAAAACTTTTGTATTCTGATTTAAGTCTTTTGATATTATAGTGCCTAAACTGTGGTGAAATTGTATTATATTGCTTAACAAAACTATAAGAAAAACTTTTCTGAAACAAAAAAGTTCTATGTCTTGGTATCGTAAACAGACTTTGATTTATTAAATTAATATTATGTACATCAGTCCTAAGTTCCAATTTTTTATACAAGTACATAAGTTGTTTAGTATCTAATAATTTTCGAAAAAATATCAGAGAGTACAGTCTGTATATATTTTCACATCTTAACCAGCCAATTTGTCTGATATTATTTCATACAGAATCAAACTTTCTTAAGTTAAAAATAAACCAACAGCATGTATTTTGGACATACTGTATTCTCTTCTTTGTAACTACATCCAAAAAGGGATAGTAAACAATATAGCAGTAGTTATAGATTGGCATAATAAGAGTTTCACATAATTTTTTCCTCATTTTAAAGTTCAATATATATCTATTTGAATATAAAACCTTCATTTTGACATAACTCCTTTGTAATAGGCTTTGGACATGTTTATGAAATCTTAAATTAACATCCAAATGTAATTCCAGGTTTCTGGCTCAATTTGAAAAAAGTAAAACATCATCTCCAATACATACTTTGAGGCGATTTGTGAGCATGTTGCGCTGTTTTTCGGAACAAAATAAGAGAATCTCAGTCTTGTTGAGATTAATTTTTAAATTAAAAAATATAACAACATAAAAAAGCTAGAAAATATTATTTTTGACCTGGACTTATGTGTAGGAGAGAAAAATTGCAAGTATTTTCATTTATTTATTAAAATTAAAACAAGTAAACACAATAACAAAAAAAATATTCAAAAGTACAATTGGTTCCATAAAGAAGGTTCAACTTCGTGAAAAACATATATGCACTATAAAGTAACCAAGTATAGAAATATGTAGAATATGGGTATCTACATTTTTTCAGCACGTTTCTGTGGAATTAATTGTTACTTATAAAACTATTTTTAAAATAAATTATTCGTCACATCACATTCGAAATTCAAAATCATTCAAACACAATAAATAAATAATAAATTATCTAACTAGTAATATCACTCAAATTAAACATATTTTATTTTTTAACTTTAAATGTTTTTACTTTTTGCTTGAACTAGAAAACTCTCGCAAACCCCTACGCAGAACAGTTAACAAATCATCTTTCTTTTCACGCTTATGTTTTTGACTTCCTAAGCTTTTATTTCTTCCTTCGGGTCTAAGTTCAAAACATAATTCTCCAAATTTACAAGTGGACTCTGAATCTTGGTTAAATTTTATTGCTGAGTTACAATCTGCTACGTATTCTTCCAGATTATACGACACACAAACTTTTTCCATTTTTACCAAGTAACCTTCTGCAAGAAAAAAAATGTATGTAAGATTATTTAACTATTATTGTGAGTTCGCGGTAGCATTTGCGACAAATTTAGAAGTATATTATTATTCTATAAATTTTGAGTTATTTCAAAAATTCCTGCATTCTATTTTGTCTCGAGACTATAAAGGGATTTTAGAGTTATATGAGATTTTTCTGGGAACTATCAATTCTAATAAGGTTGAATTTTGCAAACCCGGAGTATTTCATCGTGCTAACTGGATATCCAAACTAGTCTATTCCTTTGAAATATACATTTTTTAAGATGTTTTAAAGTTGGATAAACAGATAAGAGTTCCAGGGCCCCTATCCTCGAAAGTGTGATGTGAAAGGTGATGTGAATGACGATGGGAATGGCGATGTGAACTTTTTGACAATAAAAGCCGTATTCTTGAAAAGCCAATGTTGCCAAATATGAACGTGCTAAAACCCGAGAATTTCAAAAAAATAAAATGGATGACAGATTGAATTGACCTGCCAGACCGAAAATGTCTGTAGTATATTTTGTTCCCATTTTAGGCAAAAAGTAGTTTTGGTCCTTTAAATTAATCGTCAAAAGTGAAAAAAATACTACTGTTGTTATTTTCGTGAAGTTATTGATTGCCATTACAATATTTGTACTTTGCCTGGATTAAATTTATCTTAAATTGACACACTAGAACTGTTAAACAAAAATGCATACAAAGAGCCAAGTACTTGAAGATTCTAATATATAAAGAAAAAGGGATATCAAGAAAAGCAGCAATCATATATACAAAGTAATATAATGACAGTAATTGCAGAAAGTCAGCACTGATAAACCTTGAAACGGTGGAAATTACAACTCTACGTAGTATGACTAAAAGCCATCATCCCAATCCACTGCGGAAACTATCCAATCAGTTATTTATTGTATGAATTCACAAAGTGTCCAGCCTCTTACTGCTAGAGGTTCTATCCTGACAAGTAAATTTGAAAGAAAACCTGAAACTTGAACAATGATAGTGAAACTATTTATGACCAGGGACCAAAACCAAAGGACAGACAGAAGACGTCCATTAAAGATACTGGCGGATCTCACATTCAACTTTAAATATATATATTTTTTATTTTATGTACCATAAATAAGATTTTTAATCTGAAAGACCTCATTCATTGGTCTGTAGGGTTCATATTTATATGTCTCGATAAATTATAATCATAATATTTATTTAATTGTAGTGTCGTATAGTGTTTAACACAGTCTAATTAAGTTAAGTGATGTAGTTAACATAATTTAAATACAAAATTTGTTACTTATTTAAATAAAAGTTTTAGATAGCTTACAAATTGTGATTTCTCAAATTTATTACAAGTTGTGTCGTGAAAAGAATTATGTTAGACTTAACTGTTTAAAACTAAGATATTCGGCTATTATGGACACAATTTTTTATGTTAAATCCATAAGCAGAACTAGCCCTAGAAAAACATTTTTAAATAGCACGCTCATACAATTGAGTTATGAACAGAATCTCCAGAAAATAAAACGTCTTAAAGAAACGGTTCCATATCATATTATTTTTTTTAATGTGAATTATTTTGAAGAACCAAAAATAAAATAAAAATTTTTAATTCTATTTTATTTTTTGAAATCCGTGCGTTAAATATGTCATTTAGCGGCTGACATTTCATTTGCGCATGTTTCATCGTTCGCTTGCCTTCCACCGGGCGAACGAGGATATGAATGATGAACATTTCAAGAATACAAGTTTGCCACCTTTTCACCGTTCACCTCACGTTCCTCAGTTCGAGGATAGGCCCCAGTTTACTTGGCTTTTTGGAATTTAGCACGTCTGACAGCAATATAGGGCTGTCGATAAAATTCTATCTGAGGTTGTTTCAGATAAATTCAAAAATCAGCTGTGGTAATAATTTTGATTTTTATGTGCTGTATGTAATAAATACGGCTAACTTGTAACAGAAAGAAGTTGACTAATTTGTTAGTTCTAATTCTCTAAAATTTTTTGATAGATTTAACATAAATACCTTTTTTTAAAATACGTGGGATTGTAACATGATTAGTTAAAAGGTGAAAAATCTAGAAGTTGTTAATGGTTTTGCCCAAAGAGCAGTACAGTTAGCACAAGATTATATATCAAATTTAACTGCACGTGAAGGCCAGAAACAATACTTAATTTAAGTAGGAAGTGAATACAATAAATAATTCTAAAGCTTAACAATTAAATAAGTAATCTTTTGTAAATTAAAAAAAGTGATATTTTCACTAGGGCTTAATTTATTTCCATCGAGAGACATCAGTTGAAAAGAAAAATCAAAAATCATTTGTTTAGTAACTGATTAACTGACTGAGAAAAAATAATTTCCGAAAAGTGAAAAAATCCAATGTTAAATGAATAGGCAAATTAGATTGTTGTCGGCTGGGTTAAAGAAAATAAAAAATTGTGTCTAAATTTTATTTATAGGGTATTGATTTATGAATAAGGGCGTGTTACAAAAAAATCATTTGGAGATAGTTTCAGGTTTAAAAATGTAATAAAGAAGCGTTTTTTTTCTTTATTCGGATAATGAACTGAAAAGTGTTGTGAGTGCATAGTTTGAAGATTTCCTCAATTATTTTTTTCTGAAGATATTTAAAGCATCTGGAAAAATGTTGAAATAAATCCATAATTGTTAAACGTAGTGATATGAAAACATTATTTTTTCCAATATTTTGATTATTTTTTTTACTACTTAGATTATAAAAAACTAGCGACCCGCCCCGGCTTCGCACGGGTGCAATGCTGATACTAAATACACTACAGAAAAACTGTGACTATTTATTTTATTTTTACAACAATTATTACATCGGCCTCCGACGCGCTATTTATAGGCACGCTGCCGCCGCCCCGGTCGGCCAGTACCGCCGCAAGCGCTACTTCCCGCAATTTTAAATCTGTTATATCTTCGAAAATATTCATTTAAATCTTGTGCTGTAAAGGACCATATAGATCTATATTAAATCAACAATGTATTTAAGCTATTTAATTGGATAAGGATTAATGCTGTATTGGTTAAAATCGCTTCAAAATTTGCCATTATTTGTCGTAAAAAGTGAATGACAAAAAAATGTTATTGTGGGATATCCATGAGAGATAGACATATACCATCGCGGAGTTTTCTGTAGACCTTTTCAATGTGTACAAATAATTAGTACATTATTTTGATAAATCTCGTAGGGTTCAGCCTGCGTTTGCAATGTAAGCGGAAAAAAATATGATAATTAACGACATCACATTAGAAACCTCAAAAATAACAGTATTTCTCCACTATTTAATGGATGTTATTATACATATAAACCTTCCTCTTGAATCACTCTATCTATTGAAAAAAACCGCATCAAAATCCGGTGCGTAGTTTTAAAGATTTAAGCATACAAAGGGACATAGGGACAGAGAAAGCGACTTTGTTTTATACTATGTAGTGATTATTTTTTATATAGAAATCAATTTGTAAAATAAGATTTTCAGATCTCATTGGAATCGAAATAGAACAGTCTGTCATTGTATACAACAATATAAAAGAACAATCTTAAAGTGGATATTATATGTGTAAGTGCGTTGTGGAGTGGATCGATTTGTCGCATTATAAACGTAATATTTGATAAGGTCAATTTCAAGAGATTTTTAATATAGTATTTAGTTTTAATATATATCCAAAACAAAAGCCTTACAAATAATACTTTATTTTAGAATTTGTATTTCAAATAATTTCAAGTCTTGATTTTAGTTACTTAATACTCTCTTACAGATTTTTTTTAATAATCGAACAAATTTGAGAACTGGAATCGATATCCGTATAAGGTACATCCAAGAATATTTACAATTTATTTGCAAAACAAAATTAAATTAAATTTTACTTACCCAATAAGGCCAGGATAAAAACTACCATAATTAAATTGATTTTTGAAACCATTTTTGTTCTTGTTGTTTTCAAAGGGAAGTGAAAAATAAATTGCAACCCTTTTTGCTACTCTTTCACCAAACTGACTAATTCGATGAGCTTTTTGTAAATTGAACTATTGCTGTGATTTCAGTTCGTTTTATACCAATTTGTTCTGATTTTAAAAAATTAGACACACCTCCTTATAAATAAATCAAAACTTCAATACGTAATAAAATCCCTTTTAAAAAAATACTGTTAATCATATATTTAGTAATTTTTGTCGTCCTTAATAATATATTAATTGATATGATAATATTGAAGAAGCAGGGCTCAAGTGTTTTTATTTCCAGGGAACCTAATCTGGTGGACCGTTCTAAAAGTAAGCAAGAAGGAGTAGGGGAAAGAAACGTAAAATGACGTAATAGGTAATAGTATAGTTTCTGTAGCGACTATGGTGACTATTGAAAAGTGCTACGTCATTAGAAACTAGGAAGATTTTAGTTTTAGGGTAAGTACTAAGAAATACAGGAACACTTAGCGTAAATATGATGTCATTTCCTTTAAAATTTTCTTATTTCTTTTTTTCATAAAATGCAATAAAAATAATATCAAAATGTGGTTAACGAAAGGCATTTATATAATATATATATATATATATATATATATATATATATATAAATATATATATATATATATATATATATATATATATATATATATATATATATATAAATATATATATATATATATATATATATATATATATATATAAATATATATATATATATATATATATATATATATATATATATAAATATATATATATATATAAATATATATATATATATATATATATATATATATATATATATATAATATATATATATATATATATATATATATATATATATATATATATATATATACCGGGTGTCAACGAATCTATTAGACAAGTCATAATTTCTAGAGTATTATGTGTATCAAAATGGGAATTGGTACAAGTAAATGGTATGTGAAGGGGAGAGTTTTCACATATTTTCCACTTTCCGGCCACTTCCGGTTTCACCGGAAATGGTCCCGGTTTTGAATTTTTAAATAGAACACCCTGTATATTTTAACATTTTTGGATTTCTGAGACAATTCTGGATCAGAATGTGACATTCTTCTTTTTACATCTACTTCATTTTTTTAGAGCCACTTTTAAAATTGCATCTAGGTGGCCATGATCGGACGCAAACTAATCTAACGGCCTTAGGTGATGTCAAAAAAATACAATCGCAAAGTTTTAGTTACTAGTATGAAAGACAGGAATAAGACAAGTTGGCAAAATTACGTTTTCATTTCTAACTATTAATTTTCAAATGGCGACCCCTTTTTGACAACTACTTTTCGAAAAAAGCATTCTTGGACGAATCTAATGGTACTAATTTATTTGCGATTGGATTAGACATAAGAACAGAAATTAAATATTATTAAGCAAAATACTGGATAATTTATTTACTTACGACAAGTGCGCCATGGACCGCCATGATGCATAATAATTTGCAACTGTTTTTATCAAGTCTTCTTTGGAAAACAAAGCACTCACTTAAGTAGATAATGACAGTGACATACGCTCTAAGAACAGACGTAAAAGTTTCTTAATTTTCGTTAAGTTTAGTTTAAATTTTCGTTAAAATAATGTATACTCAAAGTGAAAAAGTGGATATGTTATTAATATTTGGAGAGTGTCATAGAAATTCAAGGAATGCTGCCGAGTTGTATGCTCATAAATATCCGAATCAGCAACATCTAGCCCATCAGTATTTTCCGTATGTCGAGACTCGTTTTAGGCAAATAGGAAAGCAAGACGCGCAACATAGGTTTAACATAAATGAAGAGACTGAGATTAACGTACTTGCTATGGTTAAGGTTGATAAAACAGTTTCGTTAAGAAAAATTAGTCAAGAACTGTAGATAAGTTATGAATCAGCAGGAAAAATAATAAAAAAGCATGGATATCGAGCATTTAAATATCAGTTACATCAACATTTGTATACTGAGGATGGCGATAGACGGGTAGTGTTTTGTGATTGGCTGCTTCAAAATCATAGAGTTAACCCAAATTTAATCGATTTTATTCTATTTTCCGACGAATCCCGATTTACAAATAATGGTATGTTCAGTAAGCAAAATACTCGGTACTGGGCCCAACAAAATCTACATGAAATGAGAGAGGGCAATTTTCAAGAAAGATTTGGCGTCAATGTCTGGGCTGGTATCGTTGGAAACAGAATAATTGGGCCAATATTGTTTCAATATCAGTTAACAGGGGTTAGATACTTAGGTTTTCTTCAAAATGAAATCGAAAATCATCTCAATGATATACCTTTAGCAGTTTTACGGCGAATTTACTTTCAACAAGATGGAGCACCGCCTCACAATACTAAAGAAGTTCTTAATTATTTAATAGAGCATTTTAATAATCGAATTATTGCAACCAATGGTCCGGTACGGTGGCCAGCCCGCTCACCGGATCTTACTGTGCTCGATTTCTTTGTCTGGGGATATGTTAAAGAAAGGGTTTACTATGGAGCAGCCCCAGCTACTCTTGAAATATTAGAAGAAAGAATTTTACGGGCATTTAGAAGTATAACGCCCCAAATGCTACAAAACGTGTTGAGAGAAACAATTGAACGAGCTGAAATGTGTCGTGAAAAAGAAGGAATGCACTTTGAACATTTACTACATTAAAATTTTTAACAAATTCAGCTACTGTACTTCCAAATATTTTAAGAGCGTCGTCTAAGTTATTAGTTTATTTTGTTAGTTTTTTGTTAATTTTGTTAAATTTTTAATCCAATTCCTGTCTTTTATACTAGTCACTAAAACTTTGCGATTGTATTTTTTTGACATCACCTAAGGCCGTTAGATTAGTTTGCGTCCGATCATGGCCACCTAGATGCAATTTTAAAAGTGACTCTAAAAAAATGAAGTAGACGTTTTTAAAATGTCACATTCTGATCTAGAATTGTCTCAGAAATCCAAAGATGTTTAAATATACAGGATGTTCTATTTAAGAAATCAAAACCGGGGCCATTTCCGGTGAAACCGGAAGTGACCGGAAAGTGGAAAATATGCGAAAACTATCCTCTTCACATAAAATTTACCTGTACCAATTCTCATTTTGATACACATAATACTCTAGAAATTATGACTTGTCTAATAGATTCGTTGACACCCGGTATATATATATATATATATATATATATATATATATATATATATATATATATATATATATATATATATATGAAGTAAAATGCGAAACAGTAAATGCAAACTTCTCTCCATCATATCCTTTCTGTGATAGAGGTTGCACAGTAAGAATAAATTGTTATAAAATACAATTCATCCTATTTCACCACCATCGAGATGGTGGCCTACCTGTACCACCATACCGAGAAGAAAGTCAAAGCTTACCCTCCTCGCCACAGTGATACGGCAGAGGTACATGTTTCGTCTCTCACTAGACTCATCAGGGTACCGACATGCACCTGGCTGTGCAAAGGCCAGATCGGAATATTTTAGCAAAGCCCTACGAAATGCATATGCATATCGAATGGTAAATCTATCACATGTTTTTGATAAAAATTTATCATATTTTCCATAAATAATAAAGAAATGCAATAATTTTCGATTATGCACCTCGGCATGATTATTTCCAATTTTCAAATGGTCGGTGACAGCTTCATACATTTCATTAGTCGGTGATAATAGCGAAATCTGACGATAGAAAATAATAGAGTACTACAGAAATGTCACTATTTCTTACCATTTGACAATTATCAATAAAAATCAGATCGGGACGAAGATTATTTAAATTTGTTTATTATGTAAGGGGAACATCATGGCATCAATTTCCGGTATAATCGGAAGTTTCACTGTAATGATAAACCGGACCCTTCAACTTCGCAGATACCGCTGAAACTATCTGTAAGATCTATGCTTATGATACTAATTCCAATCAACTCTTCAATGTAAGACTCTAGTCCAGAAGTGCACGTGTAGAATTCTCCGAAAATTTGCCCGTGGGAGTTGTTATTACTATTTTTAGATACTATTTTTTTTATTTACGTCTATTTACGTTTCTACCAATAACTTCGCTGACACACATAAATATTTATACAGCTATTTTTGTTAGAAAACTTGCGGCAGCAAATCATTTGTCACGATGATGATACCTGTATAAAAATGCTATATTAATTACCGGAATTAGATGCAAATATTATTTACTATCTTCGTTAGTGTTAGGTATGAGGTTTATTGTGTTCCTCTTAATGTAAACTCTACAAATAATTGCTTTTACAAACACATACAGGTCAAATGCGCGAAATACGAGGGAACTTTATTTAATATGCTTGGTATTTGATCTGTTTTATTTTCTAGAAATGACTGGTGGTTTTGGATCTATTTTTTTCTCAGTGTTTTGATGGTATACTCGGAATTTTGAAAATCCGGAAGAAAAATTAAAAATGCCATTTTGCCGCATATATATATATATATATATATATATATATATATATATATATATATATATATATATATATATATATTTATGCGGCTTTCACGGATTCCTCCGTGTGAGATGCAATAGCAGTGGATATATCCACATTATGCTGTTGTAGTACAGAAGTCACATTCAGCCAACGTACAACTATATGTAACTCCGTGTGTAAATGAAATAAAATGCGAACAGTAAATGCAAACTTCGCTCCATCATATCCTTCCCATATTGGAGGTTGCAGAGTTTGAATAAATTGCGATAAAACACAATTTATCCCATTCCACCATTATCGAGATAATAGCCTTCCTGTACCACCATAACGAGAAGAAAGTCAAAACTTACCCTCCCTGTACAGTGATCGGCGGAAGTACATGTTTCGTCTCTTATTAGACTCATCAGGGTACTGACATGAATCTGTTTGCGCACAGGACAGATCGGAAGGAAGTATGCAACACTGAACGCGGCTTCGTCGACTTCCCGCCGGATGGCGTATATACGTTTATGCGGCTTTCACGGACTCCTCCGTGTGAGATGCAATAGCAGTGGATATATCCACATTATGCTGTTGTACTGCTGAATGTAACTTTAGCACAACAACAGCAAATACTGTCTGGAGATAAAAATATGCATCCAGTGGAAATGACTAAGACCCGGACGATTCACACATTTTTATCAACTACCGGCATACTACCAACGAATCTTCGTCTTAATATCCAGGAATCGGGTCTTAGCAAATACCTATACAGGGTGCGCCATCTTTTATGTCGGTATGTAAACATTGAATAACTTTGAAAAAAAAAACTGATTTCTATATATATATGAGATATTTTTATTAAATTTGGCCCTTTACAATTTATTGGGACTAGTTACATCGATCAAGTGGCCACCTTTATTGGCCAAAGCAAAATGTGACCTTTTTTCTGGGTTTTTCATTACCTTTTCGAGCATCTCAGGTGGTATAGCGGTGATTTCAGCACGAATGTTTGCATTGAGCTCTTCAATAGTCTGAGGCTTGCTGGCGTACACTTTGCTTTTTAAATAACCATACAAATAGAAGTCCGGAGTGGTCAAATCTGGAGATCTGGAAGGCCAATCAATGTCGCCTCTTTTTGACATTAGACGTCCAGAGAATTTCCCATGCAGAAACTGGATTGTTTGATTTGCATTGTGTCATGGCTCACCGTCTTGTTGAAACCAGTAACCATCAAGAACTTTTTCACGCATTTGTGGGCAGACATAATGAGCCAACATCCACCGATATCGACTTCCATCGACTGTTTCGTTTTCTTTGAAAAAAAAATGGTCCAATGATGGTTTTGGCGCAAACACCGGCCTAAACAAGCACTTCTCGGTGACGCAATGGTGTTTCGTGGATCTCGTGTAGAATCCCTGACCCCCAAATGCGGCAATTTTGCTTACTAACGCCGCCAGAGAGTGTGAAATAGGCCTCGTCGGTCATCAAAATTTACTTCCAAAAATCAAGTTCATTATCAACCATTCGAGCGACTGTGTGGCCGTATTTCAAGCAGTCTGTCGGCAATATTCTTTGTATTAACTACACTTTATAGGGAAACAAATGCAAATCATCCTTCAAAATACGCCACAAAGTGGTTCCACTGACGTCAAAATGCTGAGCGCAGTGATGATACGACAGTTTTGGGTTCTGGGCAACGCTCTCTCTGACCGCTTCAACCAATTCATTGGAACGTCTTGGTCGTTGATGAACGGAATGTTGACGATCCCCCACTGTCTCGTACTCAACAAAATTCGAAATCAAACGACGGATAGTGTTGTCAGACGGTGCCTGTTGGCTACGATATTTTCGACGATATGCACGTTGAGTTAGCACAACTGAACGACTATTTTCAATGTACATTGTCACTATTTCGGCGCGTTGTTTCGGTGTAAAGCGATTCATGGTTAAAATTGCTGTGAAATGACGTTTCAAAAATACGTATAACCAAGTCAATCGGTTGGTAAATGTCAAAGTTATTCAATGTTTACATACTGACATAAAAAAAATGGCGCACCCTGTATATGGCTATGCAAAAGAAAGTGCTACTTGGGACCGCTAGAACTGTCAGAAAGTTAAAAGGTAATACAGAGGAACATAACATCAACTAAGGCCCAACAACATAGAAATGGCCCTCACAGAGCTCGATCTTTATGATACCTAAGGGTATTTAGAAAGAACGAAAGTTCCCCGGAATGGAGAGCGGAAGCCATTTAATCAAGTTTATGGAACACTAATAAATGTCTTGTTGTGGAACCTAACATCTTACCACCGCTTTCCGACAAAACTGGGCTTAAATAGAGGTTCAAGTTTGTGGAAAGTACAAGGATGTCTGGGGAAGATACCGGTGGATCCCACTGATGAGTGGGTATCGGGACGAAACATCCATACACTTACTACGGTGGTCGAAAATAGATCGCTAGCTGCATGTCCCTACCACCAGGGGCTCTGCTAATTGCGACATTGCGCCCGAGCAGGGACGGCGGCGGACGAGGGTCTTAACCGCCGTTGGCTTTGATTAAGCCTGACTCGGCCATTGGAAGACCACCGAGGATGCCCGTTCCACTTCCTTTTCAAGCCTGTGCTTTCTAACGGCTTGGACTATCCGATAGTTTAAGCCAGAAAGCAAATGCCTTAGGGGGGGCATGTTGTGGAACATCTTACCACCGCTTTCCAGCAAAACTGGACTCAAATAGAGGTTCAAGTTTGTGGAAAGTACAAGGATGTCTGAGAAAGACACCGGTTGATCCCACTGATGAGTCCACCGCCGGTATCGGGACGAAACATCCATACATTTACTACGGTGGTCGAAAATAGATCGCTAGCTACATGTCCCTACCATCAGAGGCATTGCTAATTGCGACAGTCTTTATTTTTAAATATTCATCTACATCTTACATGAGATTAATTAAAAATTCACATTTTGGCTTTTTAATTAGTCATGGTGAAGATAACGAAATTAAAATAAAAAACCGAAAAAAAAATAGACAGTAAGAAAAGATTAGCGCTGAGTCATTTTATCTTTAATATTGTTTATTTTATTTATTTTAATAATTTTATTTAAAGTTATGGCAAGATGAATCTTCGGACCGAGGCTGTTATAAAACATAACGAACAAGCTTCAAAAATAAAATTAAATTGAGCATATTATAATAAACCTTTCCAAAAGCAACCTTTCCAAAAGCAATGAAGGAAAAGATTGATAAGTTGCAATGGGATGGAAGAATGTTCCTGAGGGTTTTATGTGGTGAACAATGGCTCAGAGTAGAGAAAGTAGGAAGCAAACGGGGTAGGTATGCATACTAAAATGGAAAGATACACATTAGATTAGCGAGAAAGAGAGAGGGAGATAGAGAGAATTCTACAAGTAAATTTCTAATAAATTTTACAATTTGTGAGTCATATGCCATAAAGTTATGCAAAGTAATTAATAAATTTGACTTAAACATTATAAAGGTTTAGAACTTTTAAATGGAATAAAATAAAGATGAATTTTTTAAATTGACATGAAATTTACTTTATTCGAAAGATAACGTTCTGGCATTATAATTTAAATATGACTTCTGGCATATGACCGCCACGGCTGGCTCGGACGTAGTCTAATCTGGAGGTCCAATTTTCGATGACTTTTTCAAACATTTGTGGCCGTATATCGGCAATAACGCGGCGAATGTTGTCCTCCAAGTGATCAATCGTTTCGGGCTTATCGGCGTAGACTAGCGACTTCACATATCCCCACAGAAAATAGTCTAGCGGCGTTAAATCGCACGATCTTGGAGGCCAATTCACGGGTCCGAAGCGTGAAACTATGCGGTTACCAAACGTTTCCTTCAATAAATCAATTGTGGTACGAGCTGTGTGACATGTTGCGCCGTCTTGTTGAAACCACAGCTCCTGCACATCATGGTTGTTCAATTGATGAACGAAAAAGTCAGTAATCATGGCTCTATAGCGGTCACCATTGACTGTAACGTTCTGACCAGCATCGTTTTTAAAGAAGTACGGACCAATGATTCCACCAGCCCATAAAGCACACCAAACAGTCAGTTTTTCTAGATGTAACGGTGTCTCAACATACACTTGAGGATTATCATCACTCCAAATACGGCAGTTTTGTTTATTGACGTATCCATTCAAACAAGAGTGAGCTTCATCGCAAAACAAAATTCGCTTATGAAAATCGGGATCAACGGCAATCTTGTTTTGGGCCCATTCACCGAATCTACGCCTTGCTAGGTGATCGTGTGGCTTCAATTCTTGCACGAGTTGGATTTTGTAAGCACGCAAACCAAGATCTTTCCACAAAATCTTCCATAAAATGAATGGACACATATCCAATTCCTGTGCATGATGGCGGATAGACTGATTCGGGTCTTCCTCTACGCTACGCTCTACAGCAGCAATGACTTCTTCTGTACGCACTGTACGATATCTCTGTGGATGCGTATTATCATTTAGAGTAAAGGTGGTGCGAAAACGTTCCATAGTTAATCGAATTAATTACTCTGATGGACGATTATGTTGACCGTAAAATGGACGTAGTGCGCGATACGTATTTCGAATAGAACCATGATTTTCAAAATAAATTTGCACAATTTGGAAGCGTTGTTCAGGCGTCAGTCTATTCATGTTGAAATGCCAAACCAAACTAAACATAAATCACTTGGCAGCTGACAAAATGGCCGCCAGTTACCTCTATAAAAAACACCCTTTATAATTATATTTTATGCAAGCCTATTCACAAATGATAATAAGTACTAAACTTAAATACAGAAATTCACGTGTTTATTGAATACGGAATTAAGATTACTTTATTTTTCTTTGCTTTATATTTACTTTAAAAAAATGGCTTTGTAATCAACTGGATTTTCGAGAGAAAGAAAGCCCTAAAAAAATTGTTGCGGAGTATTTTTGGGCCAGTTTTGTGACTTAGTTTAATCTCTAAGTTAAGTTTTAACATTATTGTATAATTTTGGTAATCATTTAACACAAATACTTAATATTGTATTATTTAATTTCTCCAAATTTCCCTGGTATGTAGAGTAAATAAAGAAAATGTTCATCTTGAAAATCCACTGAGCCATGCAGTTATATGCTTTGATCCCGAGAAAAAATATGGGGTATGATGTAAATGAAATTTCATATATAAAGATCGAGGGAGTACTTCCCAGCGAAATATCCAGTTTGATCCGGTAAAACACCAATCTGAAACCACAAACTACAGAAGTTGATATTTATTTTTATTTGACAACAAGAATATAGAAAACATGAAGAGTTTTTTAATATACGTTAGTTTTGTTATTCTAGTGATGCTAGGTATGTAAACTATTGGATTTATCAACTAAATTACTACTTTTAATTTTTAACAAGCACTGCCTTATTTCTTTAATATTTTAAGAAAGCAGGTTTTTTAAAATTCATTAATAACATAGTTGGCAGAGAGTATTTTTTTTTCTAAAAGATATATTGGGGGCAATATGAATTCCAAAATTCAGAGCGAATACATTTTCAAAAATGTAGGTTGCTAGAAAAATATTTTTGTGGCAAATTAGATACCCTGAATTCTAGAAAATAAACCTTTTTAAGAATATTTATATGTTTGTATCTAACGCCTTTTTATTTAAATTTTTGAAAAGATCGGAAAATTATTAAATCCAACAAATAACGTCATTTGACAAATCATAAAAAATATTATTAAAACTTAATTAAAGCTCCTATACTAGCTCATACAAACCAGATGAAGAAATCCAGAGATAAACTATTTTTGAATAATAGTAGATATTGCTTACCCCTCCTCTTATTTATAAAATGTCACCTACATTTAGATTTGATTTTTTTGAGAAATTATTGTTTTTCTATTCTAGCCTATGAAATATGTCCTCTTGCCTATTTAAAAACTTAAAAGTATTTTATTTAGTTATATTTGTTTTTCTAAAATTTACCTCCTAAATATTATCAACGTCATTAAAATCAGAAAAGACAATTCAGAGTTCTATGATTTCTTGGATTTCTTTCCTCCCCCTCTCTTTAATGTTTTAGCAGAAAGTTAACAATAAAATTTTTATAAGACATACAATAGATATTAAAAACATTTTATAAAATTTTCGGTGGAAAAAATTACATTTTTTGATTTGGAAGAAAATAATTACGCTTCCAAAAGTACGTCGAAATTAATATAATTTTGAAAATGCGGTGAAAAAAATGACACTTTTAAAAATGCATTACATACTATTACAATTCTTAAAATACGGTGGCGATAATTCATCGCACATTATAAAGAAGTTATTTTCTTCGTTGCACATTTTAAAGATGTAATTTTTTTCACCATATTTATTAATAATGTAATTTATTTCTCCGCATTTATTAAAGATGAAATTTTTGTTTTGCCTTTATCTCGTTTGACATTTTTGTTTTCGCCGCATATATGAATAAGTGATTATTTTGGCTGTGATTTTATAAATGTGTTTTTTTCATCGCAAATCTTTAGGTGCCATTAATTCCCCACATATTTCAGCATCATTGTTTTCATAAGCACCATCGACGTAAAGCTAAAAAATGTTTCGCACTTTAATTTAAATTTTTTTTTCAATGCAGCTTCAAACGGTTGAAAATGATGAAAAATTCGTGGAAAATGATAAAAAATGGTCAAAAAAATTTTTATGGTGGAAAATAGTTTTCGTCGGCACTTTTTGAAGAATTTTTTTTTCGTCGCAAAATTTTTTTCACCGTTCTTTTTATATTTGTAATAGTTTTCTTCGCATTGAAGTGTCATTCTCTTTATCGCAATATTTTTACTGGGATTTTTTTTTACCGTCCTTTTATTATTGTAATAGTTTTCGTAGCAATTTTTGAAAAGTTATTCTCCTCGTCGCAATGTTCTGAAATATGGTTTTTTTCACCAAACTTTAGTAGCTGTAATAGTTTTCATCATATTTTTCAGTAAGGGAATTTTTTCGATGTTTTTTTTATACACATAATTTTTTTTGTCGTATAGTTTTCGACGCATTATGCCGTTTGGCACTCTAGTTTTCGCAGCATATATGAAGAAGGGGTAATTTTCGCTGTGGTTCTATATAGGTTTCTTTCTCACTGCAAATCTTGAGGCATTATTTTTTTCGCAGCATATTTTAGCGTGGACACCAAAAAATTACCTACTATTATATTTGATTTTTTTGAGAAACTATTATTTTTCTATGTTATATAAAAAGATCAGCCCTCTTACAGCCTATTTAGAAGCTTATGTTTTATTCAATTCTTTGTGGCACATTATTTAAGAATAGTTCTTTTCCAAAAGTTAAATAACAAATATTTTGCGACGCCGACCTCTCGCCGGATGGCATATCTAGATTTATACGGCTTTCACGGATTTCGCGAAACCGCGTTCACTATTGCATACTTCCTTCCGAACTGTCCTTTGCTCAGCCAGGTGCATGTCGGTACCCTGATGAGTCTAGTGAGAGACGAAACATGTACCTCTGCCGTATCACTGAGGCGGTGAGGGTGAGATTTGACTTTCTTCTCGGTATGGTGGTACAAGTAGGCCATCATCTCGATGGTGGTGGAATAGGATGAATTGTGTTTTATAACAATTTATTCTAGCTGTGCAACCTCTAACACAGAAAGGATATGATGGAGAGAAGTTTGCATTAACTGTTTCGCATTTTACTTCATTTACATATGGAGTTGCATATAGTTGTACGTTTGCTGAATGTGATTTCAGCACTACAACGGCATAATGTGGATATAACCACTGCTATTGCATCTCACATGGAGGAATCCGTGAAAGCCATATAAACATATATATATATATATATATATATATATATATATATATATATATATATATATATACATATATTCTAGTTGCAAATCTATTTGGTTGATTGCTATTTTTATATAAAGATCGGTTCCTAAAGAAGAAAACACATATTCCTGTTTATTAACTGCAGTAACTGTGGGACCTTTACTATTATGACTATAAATAATTCTGAATGCTCTTTTTTAACATCTTAAACCACTCAATATCCCTATAATTACCATACGAGATAATACCATATCTAATGTGTGATTCAAAGTTTGCGTAATATACCATTTTACCAAATATCTAAGCAAAACCCGCAATGTGTAATAAACATAGTTTCAATTTCCTCTGATATTGTTTGTCCCAGGAATTATGGAATTTGTTTTCGTGGAATTTAAGTTATTTTTCGCAAACCAATCATTTGTCTTTGTCATAATCCGTTTTGATCAATCTTTTTAGGTCGGGTTAACCGAGTGCGGTGATAAGAAAATTGGTATCATCGGCATAAATTATGATTTTACAATTGTTCTAAAAAACTTAGTCCTGCATGTTATTTATATAAATAAAGAATTAAAGTAGTTCGAATACACTTCCCTGCTAAACTCCCAATGTTTTATCATATGATACTCTTTCTCTTCTCTTACTTATTACTACTTTCTGATATCTACTCGACAGATATTATTCCACTTTATGAATCAAAAGCATCATCTGCTACTGAAAGGTCAAGAAACACCCCCAAAGGGATCAGGTCCAACAATTTTTAGATTTTCTTTTTAAACTGAAGCAAAGCTATTTGCATATACCTTATATAGTTTGATGAATTAACAGATTCAATCTCTATCTCTATCTTTCTTAATTGCTCGCATCGTATCAGTAAACCATGGGAGATACGGCTTCGTTATTCTATGTGTTTCATAAGAAACGTGTATATCCAACAAAATATTAATAATGTAACACATAAAACTAACCTTTTCATCTGTATTCTCTAAATCATATATATTTTTCCCTGAAAAAACAAGTAAATTAATGTAAAACTGCTGAGCGTTCATGGTTTTGAAGTTGCTAACAGTTTTAAAACTTACTCTAGGCTTATTAAAACTTATGTTAATGAAATAAGATGTTAAAGAAACAAGATGTTAATTGCCTTAGATCTTTCGCTAACTTTATACCAAGTTAGCAAAACCTGCAATAGTTTTTAAAAATAAAAAACCTTTTTCTTTCACAACTAACTAGCGACTATGTAACAACAACTGATAAAGATTCATAATCCAAGCCTTAAACAACCGTTAACATTACCAAGGCAACTAACAGCTGTCATTATTTTAAGACTACGAGTGTGTAGGTGAATTTTTTTCTGGGTTACTTAGTAATATCAATGAGATTATTCATTGCCTGGATTTGAGAGTTTTTATCGGTTAAACAAGATATTAAAATTTCAATAAATTATATGTTATAAAAGCCCACAATATCTATATGGACAAATCATTTTTAGATCCCACGTGCATAACGTCAACATTCGTTTTCGAGGAACAATAACTCCACCCCTGCTTAAATCTTCTCTATTTGAACGCTCTTTTACCTACAATGTCGCTAAACTATATAATTCTCTATCGGACTTCTTCAAAACTCTCACGCCTATAAAATTTAGATAAGTTGTCTTCCAACACGTATTTGATAAACAAATAAGAAAATTGTAGTTTCCTCTTTTTCTTTTGAATTTTAATGAAGAAAAATCCAGAATTTCTATCAGTGTATCTAACTTGGGTAAATAAGTATTGTTTCTTTTCTGTTCTGTATTTAATTATTACTTAGGTCATATTTACTTTCAATCTGGGTTGAGTTGATCGGGGTCACTTAGGTGTTATCCACATCTGGACTTCGCCCTTTCTGTCTCTACATTATCCTGTATATTAATTAATTATAATATGTTGCTAATTCTATGGAGCCAGAAATAAAGACATAATTATTATGATTTACAAGCCAAACGGCTTCGCACTCCCTCCAGGGATTATTCACTCATACCAGGCATACAAAGACACCAAAAGTGACATTGTCTGCTGTATTTCCTACGAACTTTCGGACGGTTCGCGCAGTTGCTAGGAGAATTTTTTTCTGCATCGGCTAATACAGATGCTCACTAAGGCCCAGTCCCTTGATGTTCTGCAGGAGGTTCTTTGGTATCACTCCAGTTGTTGACAGTATTATGGGAATCGTTTGGACGCTGTTCATTGCCCATTGTCTTCGGATTTGACCTCCAGATCTCTGTATTTGGCGATCTTCTCGTTGTATTTTGGTCTTTGGTTGATGTTGTTAGGTACAGCAATGTCGATTAGTGTAGTTCGCCTAGAAATTTTATCTATTAGTATAATATCTGGTCTATTATGAGCTACTGTTTGATCCATCAGAACCGTTCGGTCCCAATATAACTTGAACTGGTTGTTTTCAAGAATAGTTTTTAGAATTGTACTTGTAATAAGGCACTTTTCCTACCTGTAATAGGTTTAACTTTTCTGGGAACTCTTGGTGGAGTGTCTTAGCGACTGAGTCGTGTCTTTCCTTATACTCAGTTGCGGTAAACGCTTGGTATCCTCCAGTTATGTGCTGAATTGTTTCCGACAGCCATATCTGCATTGGTCATTTTTTATTGAGGGATCTCTAATGATGAACTTCCGATAGTTCTTCGTCAGAATAACCTGGTCTTGGATAGCTAACAACAGGCCCTTCGTTTCCGGAAACATCTGTCCTGTCGCTTGGCATCCTCCAGTTATGTGCTGAATTGTCTCCGACAGCCATATCTGCATTGGTCATTTTCTATTGCGGGATCTCTAATGATGAACTTCCGATAATTCTTCGTCGGAATAACCTGGTCTTGGATAGCTAACAAGAAGCCCTCCGTTTCCGAAAACATCTGTCCTGAAATCAACCAGTAGTTCGACGCTGAGTTGTCGACATTGTCCTGATTGTGATTATTATTATTTTGATTTACAAGCCAAACGGTTTCGCACTCCCTCCAGGGATTATTTACTCATACCAGGCATACAAAGACACCAAAAGTATGAAACTCTGTTATTATTATTATTATTATTATATTTGATTAATTTCTAAACCTTAATGTTTTCTTACAATCATTATACTATTGTTGATATTTTCAGAATACCACTTCACAAATTCTACAATCTGTATTGGCTACAGCCTCGAAGATTATCCGGAAGCTTGTCAATCATCCAGTGGAGGAACAAAAGTTGGGAATCATTGCAGTTATGGAAATTTCTGTTTCAACATTCGTAATACTACTGACCCTGATGAGTCAGGAGAAGAAAATGGTGGAAAATATAAAACCGAAATAAAATGGTTTAAAATTTTGAAGAGATTTATGCAGTGGACTCAGAAATCAAAAAATATTTAGCAATATTATGGATTGAATAGTGTGATTGATGTAAAATAAAACTTTTAATACCAGTACTTTAATTTGGTGATTTTTTTTTAAATTTAATTATTATGATTTACAAGCCAAACGGCTTCGCACTCCCTTCAGGGAATATTAACTCATACTAGGTACACAAAGATACCAAAAGTATGAAGCTCTGTGGGAACCCTTTCCATGTTATCGGGTCCCAGGAGACGTGGTCTGCTGTATTTCCCATGAACTTTCGAACGGTTCGCGCGGTTGCTAGGAGAGCTGCTTTCTGCATCGGTTTATACAGATGCTCACCAAGACCCAGTTCCTTGATATTCTGCAGGAGGTTCTTTGGTATCACTCCAGTTGTTGAGAGTATTATGGGAATCGTTTGGACGCTGTTCATTGCCCATTGTCTTCGGATTTTCACCTCCAGATCTCTGTATTTGGCGATCTTCTCGTTGTACTTTGGCCTTAGGTTGTTATTGTTGGATACAGCGATGTCAATTAGTATAGTTTGCCTAGAAATTTTAGTCTATTAGTATAATATCTGGTCTAGTATGAGCAACTGTCTGATCCGTCAGAACCGTTCGGTCCCAATATAACTTGAACTGGTTGTTCTTAAGAATAGGCTCGGGATTGTATTGGTAATAAGGCACTTTTCCTACCTGTAATAGGTTTAACTTTTCTGCTAACTCTTGGTGGAGTATCTTAGCGGCTGAGTCGTGTCTTTCCTTATACTCGGTTGCGGCAAACGCCTGGCATCCTCCAGTTATGTGCTGATGTTCGACAGCCATATCTGCATTGATCATTTTCTATTGAGGGATCTCTAATGATGAACTTCCGATAGTTCTTCGTCGGAATAACCTGGTCTTGGATAGCTAACAAGAAGCCCTCCGTTTCCGGAAACATCTGTCCTGAAATCAACCAGTAGTTCGACGCTGAGTTGTCGACATTGTCCTGATTGACCTCATTTGGATGCCGTCCATGAAGTGGCTTCCGTAGCCAGATTTGTAACTTCTCTTGGTCTGTTTGGTGGTGAGAAGTAATATCTTGTTCCCTCAACTGTAGTGGCGTTGAATCGTCCGCCTCGCATATTGCTCGATGTAGTGTGGAAGAGTCCGCTAACCTGTGGAAATATGAACGTAATTTAATTTATTAATTTGCTATTATTACCCTCACTACCAAGCCAAAGCCCTGCGTGTAGATATTAGTAGCGGCTGGTGCATTAAAAAAGTAGGGGTTGCAATTCCATATTTCTATGGCGTTTTCACAGAATACGCCAAATAATCTTTTTCTGCATCATTTTGTGTTTTTTCAATAGATGTTTTAATGTATCTAGTTGCCTATGGCATTTGAAAATGACTGGCAATTTACAACCATAAGAATAATAATCAGGAACAGTTTTACAAATGTTCAGAAACTCGGAACGTGATTTAAAGTCGTCCTACTGGCTATAACAGCAATAATGGTAATAACACATCGACGATAGCATAAAACAGAAGCAAAATATTTATAGTAGATATTCGAAAAGTTGACCATCCATTTCCGAACACTTATATATTCTTTGTTCGCAACCACTGCTAACTCTGAACAAAATTTGCGGGTTTACAGTTTGAAAAAAGTCTCTTAAGCGTATTTTCATATCTTATAGTGTTGTCGGAGGCGCATTTTCGACAATTCCTTTTTTGTAACTACATCAAAAGAAATCTGGTGAGTTAAGTCCGGAAATCTCGGAGGTCAATTCTAAAATTCGTCTCTCTCAATCCATCTGTTTCGAAAGTTGACATTTAAAAATTGCCTAACCGCGCGATGATAATGAGGCGGAGCTCCATCCAGTTGAAGCCACATAGTTGTTCTAATATTTAAAAGGACATCTTCTAATAACACTGGAAGATGGTGTAAAAGAAAATCGCGAAACATCAAACCATTTAAAGGTCCTTCAAAAAAATAGGGTCCAATTAAGTATGGACCCAGTATTCCTCACACATTAACCGACCACCTATTCTGGATTCTCATAACTCTGTATTCATGCGGATTTGAATCAGAATAGTAATGAAAGTTGTGTCTATTCACGAAACTATTGTTATAAAAAGTACATTCATCACAAAACAACACATTATCAAAAAAGTGTTCGTTTTCTGCCACTTTATCTAATACTCACAAACAGAATTCATTTCGGTTGTCAAAATCATTTCCGTGAAGCTCTTGACAAAGCTGGATTTTGTAAACATGAAATCTGTATTTGTTAAGAATTCTGGAAACACTTGCTTGGCTAATGTTAGTATTTTCGGATATATGATTCTGACTAATATTGGGATTTTCGATCACTGACCCAAGTACAGTAAAACATTTTCTTCATCCTCAGTGACAGATTTTTTATAACTAACACTTCCACTTTCCCGAAACTGGTCTAATAGTCTCACAAAAACGGCTGATTTAGGATGGTTTCTTTCAGGAAACCTTTGAGCATAGACTCGTGAAGCTAAAAAACAATTGATGATTGATAAAAGTCATATCAGTACGCTCTTCCTTTGGATAAATCTTCATTTTGTCATAGCAATACCACAACAATTTTCAAATAATTCATATCAATAAATGAAGTTTCACAGTTCCAAAAAATAATACCGCTATTCTAGCAACAGGCTTTGCAGACTCAACTGACAGATTAAATGAATTATCTAACGTTTCTAAATGTCATAGGCAACTGGATACATTAGAACGTCTCTTCAAAAAACACAAATGGTGCACAAAACGATTATTTGGCGTATTCTGTGAAAACGCGAAGACTTAGCTATAGAACACCGTTATAGCATTCGATAAGTATTTCAAAGGTACATTTTTTAGTAAATTAAAAAGTATAACGTTCTATTTAAATTAATAAAGTTCTTATTTGATTAGTTTTAACTTTTAGACATCCTGTATAATATAGTGAGTTTATTTTAATTGGGATATAAAATATAATTAATTGTTATACTTCACTGTAAATTTCGAGTACATACCTCAAATACTTCTTAAGTATATGAAACATGAAAATTAGGTTAGATTTTGTTAAAATTCAAATTATTTAAAAACCCTTAAGGTTAAGGTGCTGTAGACCTTATTAAACTAGGCAGTTATTTTGATCGGAGGATCCAAAAATGCAAAAACGTTTTAATAGTTCAAGTTCTTTATGTTATTATATTATTTATTTTGTGAATAAATGCTTAAAATTAATAAATAAAATGGGTTTAAAGTAATTATGCAACGATCACCCAAAGCTATGATGGATTATGTACACTGGGTGAGCGCCTGTAGGTAGACTTACACTTCTCTTTATACACGGCGGCGCTTATGTTATAATTGATGAAACGCTATTTATTCATAACGATGGAAAGTAATAAAAACATTATATTTTCGCCAAATGCGTTTAATTCCAGCCTGTAGTTCTGAACTTGAACTATTAACTGCTGGACGCAGAATTTGAAAATATTTATTTATTAAAAAGTTATATATGTTCAAAAGTGACAAAAAATTCCATTTTTCAAAAAAAATTTTTTAATTATTAACATTCTTTGTTTATAAGAAAAAACATATTTTATTAATTCTATTAGTCTGATAAATTATTCACAGCTTCAACAACAAAAAAATGCGAAATGATATAAATTATAACACTAGTTTACAAAATTTAACTTTTTGTCTGTTGCCGTGAATTTTATGGTTAATAATATTCACTTATGACCTGTTTTTGTCAAATCTAACCTCAAAAATTTTTGTGCAGCTCGAGTTACTTTTCTTTTGATTTTTTTCATTTATGCGTATTTATTTATCGATAACGTGCGTATTTTACTGCGTTAAGATTAGTATCTGAAGTTTTTGCGTCATGAGTGGTTCAAGGAGACGTTGTTGAAATAATCCAAATCATTTTTGCTATATAAGCGGTGAATATGTGTTTAACATTTGTAGAAAAGTTATATCAAAGTTGGTGAAAAATACCTATTTTGAGTATTTTGGGATGCTCTTAAATAAATTGAAAAGTCTTGGGCTCCTAATTGTGTTTCTAAATCGTGTGTGGAATATTTAGGATTGTGGAAAAGTGATAAAAGAAGTGGCTTTAAATTTGGAAAACCGACTATTTGGCGAGAACCACACAATCATCTCGAAGACTGTTACTTTTGTAGCGTGAACGTAAACGGCCTAAACACTAAAAATCGAGCTAAATGGCAGTACCCAAGTACTAGTTGTGTTCAGCGTCCAGTGCATCATTCACCTGACTTTCCAGTGCCTAAAAATATATCTGAACTCTTAGAATAAGACAAGGAAGGACCAAGCTCATCACAAAATGATGCTGATTTTGAAGGTATATCAAATGAGTCAAAATGCTATTCCCAAAATGAGTTAGATGATCTTGTAAGAGATTTAAATCTTTCTAAACAAGCTTCAGAATTGTTGGCATCAAGACTGAAAGAAAAAAATTTAATTTCCTCAAATACTAAAATAACTTTTTATCGTGAACGAGATAAAGAATTACGGCGTTATTTTTCCGAAGAAAACGGTATTACTTTTTTTAAAAACTTGTTGATAAAAATGGGCTTGAAATAATACGAACCAAACAACTGGCGACGTAGCCTAAAATGTATTCTATTACATAATGGAAATAAATACGGTGGGGTACCTATTGCCCACAGTATAAAGTTAAAGGAAGAATATTGTAACATCTCGCTACTCTTAAATAAAATATAGTACAATGACCATATGTGCCAAATTTGTGTTGATTTAAAAATGGTGAACATTCTTCTCGGTCAACAAAGTAGTTACACTAAGTTTCCCTGTTTTATATGTCTTAGGGACAGTAGAGCTAAACAAGAGCATTGGGTGAGAAGAAACTGGCCCTTTAGAAAAAATATGAAGCCTGAAAAGCAAAATATAATCCAGAATTCACTAGTAGCTCGTGACAAAATTATTCTTCCACCATTACATATAAAATCGGGCATCATGAAACAGTTTGTTAAATCATTAGATAAAGACGAGGACTGCTTTTCTTACATTTGCCAAAAATTTCCTCAGCTCAGTATGGAAAAGATTAAAGCCGGTTTTTTTGATGGTCCCCAAATTAGACAACTTACGAAAAATACTCAATTTAGAAATTCTATGACTGAGTTAGAACTAAGGGCTTGGACAGCTTTCGTCTCTGTGACGCAGAATTTTCTCGGAAATAAAAAATCAGATAATTATATTGAACTTGTAGAAGACCTTCTGTTACAATTAAAAAATTTGGGGTGCAATACAGGGTGATTCAAAAATCGATCACGAAACTTAAGGGGGTGATTCTACTTGACAAAATAAGGGTAGAGCTTCATATAATTTTTTTTCAAAATGTCATTCGTTTTCGAGTTACAAGCCGTCCAAGTTCAAGTTTTTATTTTTTGTTTTTTGAATTACTCGCTTACAGGAAAACCGATTTGACTAATATTTGAAAGATAGGCTAAGTTTTCTGCGCTTCATCATTTTAGTAACAATTCACATTGATTGTTTGCCGCTAGAGGGCACTTTACCTACATTGAAAATTGTTTTTTTGTCATAATTTTTTAGTGTTGACAGCTACAGTAGTTTTTGGCATAATTTCTGAAAGACTGATGCCAGGCCTTTAAAAAAGATGCTCTTTATTTACATCGCTAAACCCAACGGTTTAGACGTAAATCACCCTTAAAAATTAAGTGGTAAATTTACTTTTCTCATTTCATTACCACCAGCTACCAGGTAAATAGCTATCAAAGTATACTAGAGCTGTCAGTTTAACATCAAATAAATTCGCTTTTTAAACTATTTAATTTATAATCTTAAAATAACTAATAATGGCTAATCAGTAAATATTCATATTATGGATTATTGCGATATACATTTAATTGATAAAAATTAATGAAACAGTACTAAACAAACTAAAAAAGATTCTCAAAATGTCCCCCATTTTCTTCCATACATTTCCTAACACTCTTCAAAAAATGTCGCCTAACTCGATGAAAAATTTCTGGTGTTTCTTTAATAATTTGGTACTTTTCGATTATCCTGAAGCGAAGATCCTCGACGTTGATTACTGGAATATCGTACACCAATTGTTTCAAATGATCCCAAAAGAAAAAATCCATAGGATTAAGATCTGGTGACCTCGCTGCCCATGCCAATGGTCCACTTCGTCCTATCCATCGCTCAGGATATGTTGCATTCAAATACTGTCGGACATGTATACTAAAGTGGGGCGGAGCTCCGTCTTGGAGGATCCACATGTTGGCCCTTACTTCCAATGGCACATCTTCCAGATACAATGGGAGACGATTTTGGATAAAATCTAAGTATACGTCACCAGTTAATGGGCCATCAAAGAAATGAGGACCAATAAGGTAATCTCCTATTATCCCTGCCCACACATTTAGTGAAAATCTACGCTGATGTTTCGTTTCTACCACATTGTTTGGGTTCTCGTAAGCATATGTGTGGATGTGGTGTAGATTTGTTATGCCATCACGAGTGAAACCAGCTTCGTCAGTGAATAATATGACGCCAATTAATCGATTATCGTGTTCATACTTAGCTAGGATCTGATTGCACATTTCCAACCGTCTCGGCCGATCATCGTCATAAAGAGCCTGCACCTTTTTTGAATGAAACGGGTAGAGTTGTTCTTCTCTTAGTATCCTCCATGAACTAGCCTGACAGAGCCGCACTTCATTCCCAATTTTTCTAGTACTAATACCTGGATTATCTTCAATAATTTCAAGCACTCTTTCTTCTTGTTGCACGTTTCTAGCAGTTCTAGGTCTTCCCCTATTTCCATTATAACTTTTAAAGGAACCACATTCCGCAAGCCTCCTGTGCACACTGGAAAATGTTTGAGCATGAGGGATATTTCTTTCCGGATAACTCTCCATATAATATCTTCTTGCCAACTCTGCATTACCATTTGCTTTTCCATAATAAAAATGGATATCACAATATTCGATATTTGAATATTGGTGATTAGCCATTATTAGTTATTTTAAGATTATAAATTAAATAGTTTAAAAAGCGAATTTATTTGATGTTAAACTGACAGCTCTAGTATACTTTGATAGCTATTTACCTGGTAGCTGGTGGTAATGAAATGAGAAAAGTAAATTTACCACTTAATTTTTAAGGGTGATTTATGTCTAAACCGTTGGGTTTAGCGATGTAAATAAAGAGCATCTTTTTTAAAGGCCTGGCATCAGTCTTTCAGAAATTATGCCAAAAACTACTGTAGCTGTCAACACTAAAAAATTATGACAAAAAAACAATTTTCAATGTAGGTAAAGTGCCCTCTAGCGGCAAACAATCAATGTGAATTGTTACTAAAATGATGAAACGCAGAAAACTTAGCCTATCTTTCAAATATTAGTCAAATCGGTTTTCCTGTAAGCGAGTAATTCAAAAAACAAAAAATAAAAACTTGAACTTGGACGGCTTGTAACTCGAAAACGAATGACATTTTGAAAAAAAATTATATGAAGCTCTACCCTTATTTTGTCAAGTAGAATCGCCCCCTTAAGTTTCGTGATCGATTTTTGAATCACCCTGTATAAGCATAAAACTCCACTTCCTCCATAGTCACCTAGACAGGTTTCCGGAAAATTTAGGAGATATGAGCGAAGAGCAGGGAGAGCGTATGCATCAGGACTTACGCATCATGGAAGAGCGCTATCAGGGTCTCTGGGATACGAATAAGATGTCTGACTATTGTTGGTCTCTGACACGTCATTTTCCTAAGTCTACACATCAGAGAAAAGTTTTAAAACAAAGTTTTTTGGAACTCAATTATTAACTTGATATTTAATAATTTTTTTTTTAGTAAATATACATGTTTTTTTCTGTTTTATACCTACATAGCTGAAACTCAGAAACTAGAGCTGATAAAAAAATTCTACTCGTATATTTGAAATTAGCATATCATATGTAGTCAACAACAGCTAAAATTTCTTCGGCAACAGATGTACTGTAAACTAGTGTAATTTGTTGTTTATTGTAGCATACGGTAAAAATTAAATAGAAACCAACCTAAATCTGACTAATATTAATATTAAGTGACTAATAATTATCGTAGACAGTATATTAATAAAACAAAACTTTGTGTATTTCACTGGTTCCTTAAGTACTTTTCAATAATTCATCATGCCTTCCGTTTTCCTGTAATATTTTTTTTTGGATCACTCAGTTAACATAACCTGTATGAATGCAATTATCGGAATAGTTAGTTATGCAACTGTTTTAATCCCGAAAAGTACATATCTTATTAAATAAGCGATAAGATATGAGATAATTATTTATTTCTCGAGTTTCCCCTAAATCCGGTACATTTAGACATTATTTTATCATATTTAAATGTACTAATTTATTTTAAATAATGTAATCTTTGAAAATATTGGTTTAAAATAAATAATATATGCTTTCCAATTTCGTTTTTTTTTAAATGTGACGCTGATTTTAAAATCCGCGAATACGACCCTTAACAGCAGAGGCGTAAATAACGATCATGCAGATCTAGTGTTGAGGGGGAGGGGGTCTCAAGTATCTTGATGAAAATGAATAAATACGAGGGATCAAGACAGGTGCAAAAAATCTGCGAGGAGGCCCACATACTTTTTGTTACGTCACTGCTTAACAGTGTATTCTTTAATAGTTACGCCACTGTCTTCCGGAAAAGTTGACACCTTACTAAATACACACAGCACACCATTAATTGTTTTCATCTAGAATTTCCCCTAAATCCGGTATATTTTCACATTATTTTATCCTAATAAGTGAAAACATTTTTTTTTATTTACCAACACAGTATTATGACATGATATCCATGTTTCAGGACCATGTAGTGATTTATTTTAAATAATCTCATCTTCGGAAATACAGTTGTACAACAACATATATGTTAATATCAAATGTATAAAATTATTTGATTATTTGTCTGTGTTTCCATGTCTGAAATTTTCAGATTTAGGGAAAAACGTGTGCGAATCAAATACGGGGGATATCTCCTAAAAACCTACTATTTAAGGTTCGTAATGAGTGGGAACCCTTGTAATTTTATCATATCTGTTCATCCGTCTATCTGTAAGGGACAACTTTGTAATTTTAACATTTGCCCTTTTTTCGTAAAGAAATTTTGCAAGCGAAACTACAAAAATTGTAAATTGAGAGTCAAACTTTTATAGAATGAAAAGAATAATCTAATAACAGCTTTCTAACTTCAATTTGTTCCCGGAATTCATTCAGAATATGACACAAATGTCAAGTTACGAAGGTAAAATTTACTGGGAATATCAATAATAGATGTGGAAACCTAACTAAAAATGTAACTCAAATCAGCTGAATCAGAGCGCCATCTGGTGCTAATTCCGGAAACTTTTTGATCAATGGATATTTTGCCATTGTATTTCATATGCGCAGGTAAGTTTGTTTGTGTAACTCTTAAGATTCTGGATCGCAACAACGCTCACTTGGTGGATAAGTCGTTATTTATGGTTTCTAGCAAATTAATCTGATACATTGTGTCCACTTCAAGAGCTAAATGCAGGTTTCTATAGCAAAACCACCGAACTTCATCAACAATGTTCTTTAGCGCATGTCATTAGAATTTAGCTGATAAAGTATTGGAACTATACTCTATTCAAGAACTAGAAAGAGTAATAAAACTGTCACCGAAGCCTCCAAAGTACCTGCTCCAATGCCGTAGGTAACTGAGGTCTGCCATAAATCTAGGAAGATAGCTCCACTGACTTTGATTACGAATTAGATTCTTAATGTTTACCAGTGTAAACATAATTAATTATTTAATTTTTGTTTTTGTTGTATTTTGTTGTTTAATGTTGTTTATATATTTTTTTATATATTTTTATTTTAGTGTCTCACTCTTTAATTATACATATATATATATATATATATATATATATATATATATATATATATATATATATATATATATATATATATATATATATATACAGGGTGTCTCAAAAGAAATTACACATTTGTTTTGCTTATTGCGTGAACGCAACTATTCCGAGCGGCGCGGGGGGTATGTCAATCGGTAGCCTGGCTCTTGGGAATTTAGTCGCTATGGAGCGTTTCTCGGGAGCGGACCGTGCTTTGTGCGTACGTGAGTTTTACAAAAACGGTAATTCGGCGACTGTAGCGCGTAGAAAATTCTGCAATTTTCGACATATTCGTCACTTAAATGATACGCCAAGCGCTCGGCTTATTGGAAAATGGGTCCAGAAGTTTGAAGAGACCAGTTCAACACTAGATAAACCAAAATTCGGGCGTCCGAGGTCTTCGAGAACGGTCGAAAACGTAGAGAGTGTTACTCAGTCTGTTCGTGACGACCCAAACGTTTCGATTCGTAAGCGTACTGTTGCTTTAAATGTGCATAGGTCATCATTATTCTGCATTTTACACAAAGATTTAAAGCTGAACCCCTATAAAATTCAGTTTGTGTAAGAATTGAAGCCTCAGGATGCTGGTCAGAGGCTTGACTTCGTAAACCAGATGACTGAACGCTTTTCAACGTTTACCAACATCTTCTTTTCGGATGAAGCCCATTTTCATCTTAATGGTCATGTAAACAAGCAAAATTGCCGCTATTGGAGTGCAAACAATCCAAAACACAAACATCAGAAACCTCTACATTCGCCGAAAGTGACTGTATGGGCTGCGATGTCGGCGCGAGGAATTATCGGCCCGTACTTTTTTGAAGATGAAAGGGAACGCACAGTAACAGTGACTTCAGAGCGGTATGTGGAGATGTTAGACGACTTCTTCGTGCCTGAACTGCAAAATTTTCCTGGCTATAACCAAAGAACATGGTTCCAGCAAGACGGAGCAACTTCACACACGTCCAACATGTCTCTGCCACGAGTGCGTGAAATTTTTCCTGGCAAATTGATCTCAAAGAAAGGTGACATAAGTTGGCCTCCACGCAGTCCTAATTTATCACCTATGGACTTTTTCCTATGGGGTTATGGCAAATCAAAAGTTTACGCCAACAAACCGACTTCCCTGGCACAATTAAAAGAAAATATCCGCAACGAAATGGCAGACATCACGGAAAATACCTGCCGAGCCGTCATGGCCAATTTTAGTGCCCGATTAAATGAATGCCGTGAGCCCAACGGATTACATTTGGACGATATTATTTTTAAAAAATAAATTCCCAAACAATGTATTTTAATATGTAATAAACATTTTTTCAATAAAGTCCTGACTTTTTTTTAAATCGATTTTTTAAATGTGAACTTTCTTTTGAGACACCCTGTATATATATATATATATATATATATATATATATATATATATATAATTTTTCTTTATTTTGTCTTTTCTTGGGTTTAGGTTCTATATTTAATAAATACATAAAACGAATTGACGTTTCGCCCTTTATTCAAGACATTTTCAAAATTCCTTTGTCCTTGACATTTTGCTGTTCTGTTTCTAAAAAAAAATTAAGATGCCAGTGCAATAGAAATAAAAATATGTAAGTCTAATTTTAACTATAACATATAAAAATTAATTACATTTGAATCCCGTTCAAGGGTTTAATTGTAACTCTGTAGATGCTTTAAGAAATAAATTAACCCAAACGTCAAATATCCTCAAAGTGTCATTAATTAATAATAAAAATGACCGATAGCCTCAAAAAATTTTAATATTATTTTGACGAATTTATTTTTTATATATGTGTAACTTCTTGTATTTATGATAATGGGTATTTTAAAAATATTTAAATTATAACTTAAAATTATTCGAGACGATAAGACTACGTTTTAGTCTGAATGTGCCTAAAACGGTTTCTATGCCAAAACTAAAAATAATAAAAATACAGTTGTGATTTGTGTTGAATATGGCAAAATTACCTCTAAATTGTAATGTATATGAATTATTAAGAAATAATTAGAAATAAAATAATATTATTATAACAACTTAGTTTTATTTTGACCTTATGACCTCCTTCCGACGTCTATGACAAGGATTAAAATTCCTTTTAACATTTTACACTTCCAAATATCTATTGTTATCCAACCCAAATAGTCCATGATTATAGTCCATGATTACAGACATGTGTCTAACAGATTTTGCCAAGGACACCGGACTAAAAAACATAGGTAGTTTGCGAAAAAAAAAGAGTCAAAAATGGTTTATTACTCTCTCTAGTTCTTGAATAGATTATAGTATTGTATTTTATGGTACTTCTAACTTAATTTCTTTTAATTCAGAATAAGCTTCTTCCTACTTAATTCTGAAGTATCTTTTTGAAAAACAGGACTTCAAAGTTGAGAATGTTTTCTTGGTAGGAGCTTCTCCAATTTGTGAAACAAGTCTTCATGCCAGACTTTATTAAAAGATGTGGCAACATCGAGAGAAATGGCGTAGCAAACTTTCTTTTCCTCTAATGATTTTTCAATAGGATGATTTTCTATAAATCCGAATTGGTGGTTAGGAATCAGTTGCTTTTCTTCTATAAATAATTTAAGTCCTTTAATGTACAATTTTCGTAAAGTTTCGAGATTGCAGATATTTATAGACCTGTAATCTGAGACTTCTGCTACTTATGTCACAAATAGCACGGATAATTGTTTTTACGTCATTTAATGTTTTTGATTTATTAGCATAAACTAAAAATTTGACATAACCCTAGAGAAAAAATTCTAATTCATTATTTCGCATGATCCTATTAACCAGTTCACAGCAGCATTTCTTGAGATCATTTCTGATAAATTGAATGTTTCATTAGAGGCTTCACATGTGATATAAGATTGCTAAACCACCATCATACCATATACTCAGCAAAAATTTTTCTGTAACGTTCGTTATTAACTGTTACAGCATCACTATTTTTATTTTCCAAAAATAAGTTCTGTTGATGCCTCTAGTCTAAAACCATATCAAACAGTTAATGTATGCGGATGTAGTTGTGTCTCAATGATTGCATGTGGATTAGAGCCACTTCAAATGAGACAATTTTGTCTGTTTACAAAGTCATATAGCTAAAAATAACTTTTATCAATGAAGGTAATTTGTTTATGAAATGTTTACTGAATTTTATGTCTTTAAATTTGAATGCTGAAAAACCCATATAGCGCCATAAGAAAGTCTATATACTTGAGGCTGACATGCATTGATTGATTGAGATTATTATTCACACTTTGATTCACAGCATAATTATTTCCTGCAGTACGTTTACATCATTTACGTGTTAGACTTGCAGCATCACAAACACCACGAACTAACTCGAATGTATCAATTAAATTACCAAAAGTTCGCTGCTTACTTCAATTTTTAAGATAAATGACCTTTATAGGGACTAAAATTTTCGTTAACTCAAAATGGCAGACCAATAATGGCCACCACAAAAAAATAACTACTAAATTTTGAGTCTGATAAAAACATAATTTGAACTCCTGCAATTCACTTCTCAAATGTTTTTGAGGCCTCCGATTATAAATCTCCTCTTGGCTTTTTGAAATATCAAGATGGTCAATACAAGATGGCCTCTCAAAAGTGTAAAAATCATTGAATTTTCAAAATGATTGACCAATAATAGCCACCACAAAAAAATAAATACTAAATTTTATCTCCTATTTTGATTCTGATAAAAACATAATTTGAACTCCTGCAATTCACTTCTCAAATATTTTTGAGGTCTCCGATTATAAATCTACTCTTGGCTTTTTAAAACTTCAAGATGGTCAATACAAGATGGCCGCTTAAAAATGTAAAAATCATTGAATTTTCAAAATGGCAGACCAATAATAGCCACCACAAAAAAATAACTACTAAATTTTATCTCCTATTTTGATTCTGATAAAAACATAATTTGAACTTCTGCAATTCACTTGTCAAATGTTTTTGAGGTCTCCGATTATAAATCTACTCTTGGCTTTTTACAACTTTAAGATGGTCAATACAAGATGGCCTCTCAAAAGTGTAATAATCATTGAATTTTTAAAATGGCAGACCAATAATAGCCACCACAAAAAAATAACTACTAAATTTTATCTCCTATTTTGATTCTGATAAAAACATAATTTGAACTCCTGCAATTCACTTCTCAAATGTTTTTGAGGTCTCCGATTATAAATCTACTCTTGGGTTTTTGAAATTTCAAGATGGTCAATACAAGATGGCCGCTCAAAAGTGTAAAAATCATTGAATTTTCAAAATGGCAGACCAATAATAGCCACCACAAAAAAATAACTACTAAATTTTATCTCCTATTTTGATTCTGATAAAAACATAATTTGAACTCCTGCAATTCACTTCTCAAATATTTTTGAGGTCTCCGATTATAAATCTACTCTTGGCTTTTTAAAATTTCAAGATGGTCAATACAAGATGGCCGCTCAAAAGTGTAAAAATCATTTTGTGTCAAGCATGAGTTAGATATGCAATAAAGGGTTATTGAGGTCGTTGGTAACGAATTTACTATTTGTATTTTAAAGTTTCAAGATGGCGAGTCTAAGATAGCCGCTGAAAAAAATGTTAAAATCAGAAATACAGAAAAATGGTCAAATTTTAAAAAAAATTATTTACATAATTAATGGAGCTAAGCAAAACCTAAAAAAATAGATTTTAGCTTGCAAATTTGGTTTATCATAAAGAAGATTTTAATACTGAAGATGAGTGGCGTTATTTTACAGTTGCTCATGGTAAAAGTACGTACGATGGCCTTGGTGCAAGTTTTAAAAGACAAGCGTACAGAGCAAGTGTTACTGCAAATCCAAATGATCCTATATTAACTTCTGAAGCATTTTTTAACTGGATTGAAGGACATTTTAAAAAGGTCAGTGTGTTTCACTTTGATAAGAACTACCACACTACATTCAATCAGTATTCTTTTGAATAAATGTCTTCAAAACGGAAAGATCCGGGATAACTGGCAAAACGCCCGAGTCAATCTTCTGTACAAAAAAGGCGACAAATTAGACACAGGAAATTATCGCTCCATAAATCTTCTGCCACATCCGGACAAATTGCTTACAAATATTATAACTAACAGACTAAACATGAAAAGGTATTCAAAGAAAAAAAATGGAATAAAATGGTCAATGTAGAAAATAAATTAAAATGATTGAATATAAAAACTGCAAATATACCCCTTAATAAGGATATCTGCGGTCCAATTGTCATCATTTTTTCAAAAATATACTCTTTATTATCACCTAAATTAGGAAAATCATTAGAGCTTTTTCTTATTTAACATACCCTGGTAAGTTTAACAAGAAAAGTAAACATCCGAAACTCCATGGAGCATAAAATGTCAATGACAATAACAAAAAAATTATCATGCAGTACGCATACGTGGAAAAAAAAGACTAGAAGGTATATAATAACTGACTCATATCTGAGATACCATATACGGCATCATTTTCCACAAATCGCGTACATTTCGAAAATCTACCGGAAATATTTAAAAAAAAAGTATTAAAAAACATCGTTTTTAAGCAAATATCCGAAAAATATCCAGGTATAATCTTCAAGTTGTAATATTTTGATTCATCATCGTATTGATAAGACATAGCAGGGGATTTTTTTAATTGACACGATTCAAAATATAAGATGTATAAATATTAATTTGACTTTAGAAAGATTAGAAAAATTGAGAAGTCCGGAAGCAAAAGTGAAGAGCTTTTTGAAGTACCCTTAAGTTCAGTTCCATTTTAGAATTGAAAAATGAATAATCTGACGATTGTGATTGGTTCTGTTAGTTTGATTCTTCTATTAGGTAAGTCTTAAGTAACATTATTTATATATTGAACCATATTTATCAAAGTGACTTGAATTTTCACATGAAAAAAAATTACGAGCTAATTGTACCAATATCTATTTTGTTTTTAATTTTATATATTTTCACTAATAAAGAATAATTTGATTTTAAAAAAATATTTACTTAATTTTGACTGTTACTTTTTCCATTAAAATATTTTTAAAGAACTTCTAAACATCTGTACTGAAAGATCCAAAAATACATCATATTAGGACTATAATTTTAACCAGAAATAAAATAAAGTGTACATACACTTAAATCCTTTTTTTTTTTATCTAAAGATCTGATTTTGAGCAAATCAACCATAAAAAATATAGCATTTTCTCCTGCTAAATTATCACATCAATCAGAGATAAATTATTATATATTCTTATCTCAGCACGCTTCCATTATTTAAACAAAATATCTATTTTTGGCGCAATGTTATTGAACCAATAGGCCAGGACAAGGCAGTATAAAGGCCTTGATAAAGTCATTTCTAACTGATAGGAACTTATTTTTTTGATATTCATTATTGAGAACTTTTTCATGCAATTATCTTTTTACTATTTAATAAGATCAACTAAAATTTCAAAGGAACATTTAAATTGTCATTATAAATAAATTCCCGTTTCATATTGTAATAGCTTTCCAATAAATAGAAAAAGAAACATAGAGAAAAAAGAATTCAGGTCCGTCTAGGATTTTAGTGGATAATAGAGTTCCACCCCTAGCCGGACACTGGTTCTCACGAACATAACATATAAAACTGGACTGATCATGAAAATAATTTTTGACCCCCATTAGATAACAAGCATGAAATGTCAGTTCTTATAAATCAATGAAAATGCTTTTTCTATGACTGTTTACATATTTTATTTTTTAAAATAAAACTGTTATTTAGCAAAATAGCTAAAATGTGAAATATGCGCCAAAACCAAATCGAGACTAATTTTTTTTTGAAATATTTGTTTTAGAAACATCCTTATTCGGACGTAGAGTATAAGAAGTTAACGAAAAAAAGTATTAAGGCATTTATTTTTACAAATTTGATATCATGAATTAATATAGTATATTGTTTAATGTAAGGTATCGAAATGTCTACATAATCTATTGCAAAGTAAGATAGTTTCATCATTTAAAAATAGCTTCGATTAGGTATTTGTTAAAATTATTTTCTCCTCGATGCTTTTAGGGAACTGATATGTTAGGTATTTATATAGGGTTAACAACATTCATAATAATGTTGACATTTCCTTCATAAAAACGGAGCCTTAATTTAAAGGAAGTAAAGTAACATTATGTACTAAACCATTTTTATTAAAAAAAAAATTAAACTCTAAAGGGGATAGTGTTAAAGCAGTTTATATTTAATTGTAAACAAAACAGTATTTATTAAGACACATTAAATATAAAAAAAGCTTGTAAATACAAGAGAATTCTTACATTAATACAATCATTTTTGATCTAAATATATATAAAGTTTTACTAGCAACTTTTAATTTTTACACTAGGTCAAACTTTCCATTTACTTAACTGTTTAAGGATCTGGAATTGACCTTTCCTAGAGTTGAATTTTTGAAATGGTAATCAATCGCAGCCTCTCACTACTTTGACAAAGGATTTTCATGACACAAATTTTCTATCTGAGCTAAAATCAAGAATTTTTGTTTTATTAATTAATAACATATTCAAACAAAAGGTTATTATTTTATTTTTAGACAAAACAAATACATACAGGTAAAATTTATGTAATTTCCAAACATGCTTAATAATATTGAAAAATTTCGTATTATATGCAATCATTTATTTCCATTTTAATATGGCATATTGGTTTTTAAACTTATAATCATTTTAAATTTTAACACCATACCAGTTCCGATGTTCAGCTTTATATGTCAGTGGAACATTAACTTTATGGTAAAACGATATTATTGTTGGTTAATGCACATCTAATTCAGGACTTTTTTTTGTAGAACCAGTGTATGTTATTAAGTCCAAGTTTAGTTGATTCAAGATGTTTACATCAAACAGTGCTACGTAGTTTTTTTCAGGCAGTTTATTTGTAAGAAGCACAGCACAAACTTTTTGCTAATCTTCTTGTATAAAACTATTTCCAGAAAAATGCTCTGAACATACTTATCTAGTGTATCAAAGAATTATGATCATGACCATTTTGCTTCAGCTCTTGAATTTGAAGATTCTTTTCTCTTAGAAAACTAAAATATTGATAGCATTTAAAAATTATCATATATCATATCCATAAGATTAAACTTGTTACCCTTCGATTTACAATTTAATTCTAAGGTAAAATTTTATATAATTATTATTGAATGCTTTATAACTTACCAATTAAATAAATTCCAATTTACAGATGAGGTATTTGCACGTCTTACGATGAAGAATTACATTTTTTAAAATATCAAAAAAAAACCTTAAAGTTTTGAAATTTTCAGTAAAATGTTACATAAAATGTGATAACATCCATAAAACAGCAAAATCAAAAATAAATTTTTGTCAAAATGAAAAGTATTCAGTCAATGTCAAAAATACACTTTCACCAATATCATAAAAACTTAGGGAATTCATTGTTGCCAAAGCAATTATTTGCACGTAATGGCACGGAGCATGGTGGCGTCATTTTTATTATAAGGGGGGGGGGGTATTATGCATGATCAGTCCAGTTTTATATGTCAAGTTCGTGCTGATTCTACACCTTATATCAAATTCTCTTTTCTGACAAAACATAATTTTTTTTTACAGGTATAACTACAGTATCTTCAAATAGCTACTGTGTGGCCTATTGTATGAATGACTACGTAGAAAAATCGGGAAATTTTGCCTCTTCCGGAGATGGTTGCGGTCGATATGGTCAAATTTGTTTTCACATACGACAAGAATCTTCTAATGGTGGGCTGAGTCTGCGGTACATTCTTAACGATTTATCCAAACTGGCAGTGGAGAACAAACATAATGACAGCAGGAGACATAAAGGACATTTTATATTTGGATCATAATTTAAATTTAATAGTCAATTAACTATTTCTAGAAATATTATTTAATTTTAATTCATGCAAAAGCATCGCTTCACAATTCACAAAAAAAAATTGTAAAATATGTATTATCTCTTTTTTTCTTCTGTATAGTTCATAAGGAACAAAAGTGATTGTTGAATTGCTTCTTCAGCTTGCTCTCATAAAAGTTGGAAAAATACATTTTCTTAACATGAATAATAAGTTCTTCGGAAAATAACGCTGTCCTAAACGAATTAATTGTTCGGTAATAAGTTATTATCCAACATTTCTGAGACATCTTGTATACATTTGTACATATTATCTTTTTTTTTTCAAACCAAATATGTCCAATTTAGTGTTAAGCCCAATTAGTGTAAGTTTTTAATGCCAAAGATTTTTAAATTTAGGTTAGGTTAGGAATTTTATCGAAAATTGTTTCTCTAAATACCTTCTAACAGTATTATGTGCCAAAGATTTATATGAAAAGTGATACCTGATTTATATTATAAGACTCTAATTTATTTATTTATTTAAAATTATTTATTTCGAACAAATTAGATTAAATTATTTATGAAGTAGTTTTTAGGTATTGTATTCGTATTTTTTAATAAAACGAAAAAAATATAATATCTATTTCTTTTTTTTTATCCTGAAGAGGGAAAAATCCTAGTTCATTGTTTAAATGGCAAGCAAACTCGATACCCAGATCTATCTCTATTTTTTCGAAAATTTTCTAAGTATATTACTGCCACTAATAAAATAATTATGCTAGATCAGTTCTTCCCAAACTTTTTTTTAATGACGCCCCTTTCCCATGCGTCATACTTAATCCATAAAACAAAAAACTTATGGTTTGAGAAAATATATTTTAGAACTTAACAAATGTGTTGATAGTTTTTATTGAGTATTAGTTAATAGTGATTAATGTGACGATTGAGTTTGCATCTCGTTAACAAGTATTGTATTTAAAAAAAAAATAAAGATATTTTTTACAGGTATTACTACAGTATCTTCAAAAAGTTAATACATAGAAAAATCGTGAAATTTTGCCTCTTGGGAGATGGTTGCGGTCGGTATAGTCAGTTTTGTTTCACTTGCGACAAGAATCTTCTCATGGTAGAATAAAACCAAAGTATATTTTCAACGATTTATACAAAAAGGCACTTAAAAACGAATATAACGACAGTACCAAATAAAAAGGACATTTTATATTTGAGTCATAACACAAATTTAATAATCAATTAACTCCCTACGGAAACATTATTTAATTTTACTTCATGCAAACCATCGCTTCACTATTCACAAAAAAAGATTTTCAAATACGTATTATCTCTGAAGTACTGAAGTACTACTCTAACTTTAAGATGGCATACGTGGTCATATGTGTGAGTGCAGTGTTTGTTCGTGAATTATTGTTGAAGCTATACACTGTATATTCTGACGAAGGTAAAATAAATTACCGAAACATTAATCTATTAAAAAATATAACATATAGAAAATATAACTCCATTATTACATTTTGATCCCATTTTTAACGGACCATAATCCCAAGAAAAACAAATAAATATTTTATTGAAGGTCCAAGAAAAAAATACTAAATACTTCATATATATATATATATATATATATATATATATATATATATATATATATATATAAACTAGAAATTTATTTATTTATTTGTTTATTTATTTATTTAAACCTTCGAACATACCAATATTTACCGATGAAAATAAGTTTTTAAATCCTCTTTTTGTTAATATTAATTGTAAACTTCGCATTTATAGTAATTTCTAACACTTAAAAACACCGAAAAAACTCACGACAAGCAATTAAACTGAAAGACAAGATATGTAAATATGTTTATGTCTGTCAAACATCAAAAAAGCGTCTCCCCCACCGACCATAAATAGCCTTCAGACAAATCTATTGTTGTTTATATCTAGAGTATGATCGAAGATTTAAACCCATTTTACAGTTACAAAAAAAACAATTAACAAATGGGTACAACGAAAAAAAAAACTTAAATATTTACAGTGACAAAACAAACAAAAAAAAAAGAAGAAAAAATAAGCATACACAAATTACCAGAAATAAAACTACAAAATATTACATACTTAAGTATTTTTTATCTGGGCCAATCCGCAGCAAAATAAGTCGAATTTATTTTGATTTTCGTTGTAGATTCTGCCCATCCTACATAAAGGAGAGTAATTACACACATTTGTACGAGGTGTAGGACAACAGACTGTGGCAGATTGGCGAGCTAAAATGCTATGTACAAGAAAACTTATTTTTTCCAATATGTTCACTCTGTTATGCAAAACTTTATAAACAAATTTGAGGTCTGTGACGATACGTATATGTTCTAGAGAACAAAAAGAATGCCGCTGAAGTAAGATTTCATGCGGAAACCCTGTTTCAGGACAATGTCCATCAATCCGAAAGCTTAAGTATTTCAAGAAACGCTGCTGAACTCTCTCAAGGTCATTAATATGGTTTTGATATTAAGGAGACCAAATTATGGAAGCATATTCCACTTTAGATCTTACAAAAGCGTAATAAAGTAAAATGGGCGTACTTTGATTAGAAAATGTTTTTGAGTTTCTGATAATAAAGCCTAATGATTTAAATCACACCTGTATAAGATCATTTATATGAGGAACAAATGAAAGTCTGCTATCAAATGTCACACCCAGATCCCTAAAGCATTCCACTCGTGAAAATGACGTTCCATCAATTTTATAATCATACACCAGCACGTTTTTCTTTAATATGACTTTGCATTTACCAACGTTTAGAGGCAGTTTTCGCTTCACCAGTCGGTGACGGTATTTATTGCTATTTGTAGTCTTTGACAATCAGCATCGTTTTTTACAGAAGTAACAATTTTAGCGTCATCCGCATAGAGTAGCATTGTACAGTCACCCACAATTCCATTAATAAAAATATTAAATAATAAAGGACCGAGTATTGAAATTTGTTATTGTTACTGGCTGTATCCCTTTAAAACTACTTTTTTAAAAGATTTCTGATAAGGTTGCTACTACCAATTATTCTAGATCAGTGGTCCTGAACCCTTTTTTAATTACGACCATTTGCCATCCGTCATATTTAGTTTAAATTCTTTTGAAGATTGTCAATGACACCTGGAGTTATCTTTCGTACGTATTGGCGTATCCGAACTTTTAGAACTTCTAAATTGTCGTGATGGGTCAAGTATACTTTAGTTTTTAAGTATCTCCCACAAAAAATAATCAAGGGGGTCAAATCTGGTGATGTTGCTGGCCATCCAACTGCCTTTCTTACGAATTTCAGCGAATCGGAAAAAAACTCATCCAAATAAGCACGGAAGGAGCAGGGTAATGGGGCGGTTTTCCATCTAGTCGGAGAAAATGGTCACGCTGGAACATATCGGATTCCTGTGGACTTGGATACAAATTTATTAGTGCAGGAAGGAAGTCATTTTGAAGAAACTTCAAATATCTCGCACCAATAAGGACCCATTTTAAACATTTTATTTAGATGGTACCAAAATCTGTTTTTTATATTTTAAATTTTACAATAATATTTCTTGACAATTTTTTTATGTAACTAACATCGATATTTACCTTGTCGTATGTAAAAAACAGTCCCCTGATATTGAAATAAAAAATGGGGTTTACAATGAAAAAAATATCTATGTTATCTTAGCTAGTTCTTGAGTCACCCTCTATATTTAAGCATCACGTAAAGAAAGTAAAAATAAAATTTGGTGGGTCTGAGCGTTTTACTAAGCAAGTACTCATTAAATATATATATATATATATATATATATATATATATATATATATATATATATATATATATATATATATATTATTTTTCTTTTTTGTTATCGACCGTACCTTAATAATTTTGGAAGGAGTTTATCGGGTTGCGATCTGTAGAATAAATAATTAACTCATTTTCTTTTTAATACTCAATATTTCGACATTTATTTCATGTCTTCTTCTGAAGTAAAAAATTAAAAATCACACAAACACAGGTAGTTAACAAACGGTTAAACAAAACTAATATGTAATTAATATACTTACAAATCAGAGTTTCCTTGTACGAAATCAACCCTAACACACTCGACATCGTACGAAGTGTAAACATCCTGTTGACTTAATAACAAGCCTCTTAAATTCAAAGTGGACAATTATCGAACAACAAACCACTTTATCTAAAGATAATTTTCTAAAACTAATCAATTTCATATTTAACAACAAATATTTTATTTTTAACCAAACATTTTATAAGCAGATTTATGGCACACCCCTATGGGTTCTCCAATAAATCTAATTCTAGCAACTATTGTTTTGGACCATTTACTAGACAATGTAATGCCGACTTTGCCGTTTCAGTTACCTTTTATATACAAATATGTTGATGATTTGATTTGCGCGGTTCCTGCCGACAAGATTCATATTCTTTTGGATACATTTAACTCATGCCATGACAGACTCCAATTTACCATAGAATTGGAAAAAGAAAACAGTGTCCCATTTTTAGACACAAAAGTAATTCGAACGTCGGGCAATTGGATAATTCTTGATTTGTATGTGAAACCGACTGCTTCCGGTAGATTTTTGAATTATTTCTCAAGTCATCAAAAAACTCAAAAATTTAATACCGTTATCGCCATGAAAAACAGGATTGTCTATATTAGCGATGAAACTTTCATAAAGGATAATTTGAGGGAGCTTTTTAACATCTTCTTAAATAATGGTTATCCCAGACACATCTTCAACAAACTCATATACAACTCCATCATATACCAGGGCCTAATTGAAGATTCGCCAGTAGAATATAAATATAAAAAGTTACCATACTTAGACAAACTCACACAATGCATTACGTCACTGTTTAAAAGTTTTCCTGAGATAAAAGTAGCTAATTACAACATAATAAAAACTGGTAACTTATGCTCTAAAGTTAAAGACAGAACACCGCTGTTAATGAACAATAATGTACTTTATAAGATGTCTTGTTTGGGTTGCCAGGGTTGTTACGTAGGTCAAACTGGATAGTGGCTCAGACAGTGGGTTACCCAACACAAAAGTTATTGCCAAATGGGGAAAAACACGTGTGCTGTGGTTGAACACCATTTAAATACAGGCCATCACTTTGACTATAACAACACAAAAATGTTAGAACATCAAAACAATTATAAAAGTCGTCTATTCTTAGAAATGTATCATATTAAAAAAAAAACAAAAAACACCATAAACTACAAATCTGATACTAATCAACTTAGCAACATCTACTGTAATATTTTAAATTTAATCTAATCTGTATATACTACCTTAACAAAACAAATTTTTTGTTATCAGAAAGAACCCTTTTTCGTCTCGTTAATAATAATGATGTGTCACTATATAAAAATACAAACCGTACAATGTTGAATGTGTTAGGGTTGGTTTCGTAAAAGGAAACTCTAATTGGTAAGTATTTTAATTACATATTAGTTTTGTTTAAGCATTTGTTAACTACCTGTGTTTGTTTGATTTTTAGTTTTTTACTCCAGAAGAAGACATAGAATAAATGCCGAAATATTGAGTACTAAAAAGAAAATAAGTTAATTATTTATCCTACAAACCGCAACCCGATAAACTCCAAAATTATATATATATATATATATATATATATATATATATATATATATATATATATATATATATATATGTTTATACGGCTTTCACGGATTCCTCCGTGTGAGATGCATTAGCAGTGGTTATATCCACATTATGCTATTGTAGTGCTGAAATCACATTCAGCAAACGTACAACTATATGCAACTCCGTATGTAAGTGAAGTAAAATGCGAAACAGTGAATGCAAACTTCGCTCCATCATATCCTTTCTGTGTTAGAGGTTGCACAGTTAGAATAAATTGTAATAAAACATAATTCATCCTATTCCACCACCATCGAGATGGTGGCCTACCTGTACCACCATACCAAGAAGAAAATCAAAGCTTACCCTCCCCGCCACAGTGATACGGCAGAGATACATGTTTCGTCTCTCACTAGACTCATCAGGGTACCGACATGCACCTGGCTGTGCAAAGGACAGATCGGAAGGAAGCATGCTACACTGAACGCGGCGTCGCCGACCTCTCGTCGGATGGCTTATATATGTTTATACGGCTTTCACGGATTCCTCCGTGTGAAATGCATTAGCAGTGGTTATATCCACATTATGCTGTTGTAGTGCTGAAATCACATTCAGCAAACGTACAACTATATGCAACTCCGTATGTAAGTGAAGTAAAATGCGAAACAGTGAATGCAAACTTCGCTCCATCATATCCTTTCTGTGTTAGAGGTTGCACAGTTAGAATAAATTGTAATAAAACATAATTCATCCTATTCGACCACCATCGAGATGATGGCCTACCTGTACCACCATACCGAGAAGAAAATCAAAGCTTACCCTCCCCGCCATAGTGATACGGCAGAGATACATGTTTCGTCTCTCACTAGACTCATCAGGGTACCGACATGCACCTGGCTGTGCAAAGGACAGATCGGAAGGAAGCATGCAACACTGAACGCGGCGTCGCCGACCTCTCGTCGGATGGCTTATATATGTTTATACGGCTTTCACGGATTCCTCCGTGTGAGATGCATTAGCAGTGGTTATATCTACATTATGCTGTTGTAGTGCTGAAATCACATTCAGCAAACGTACAACTATATGCAACTCCGTATGTAAGTGAAGTAAAATGCGAAACAGTGAATGCAAACTTCGCTCCATCATATCCTTTCTGTGTTAGAGGTTGCACAGTTAGAATAAATTGTAATAAAACATAATTCATCCTATTCCACCACCATCGAGATGGTGGCCTACCTGTACCACCATACCGAGAAGAAAATCAAAGCTTACCCTCCCCGCCACAGTGATACGGCAGAGATACATGTTTCGTCTCTCATTAGACTCAGCAGGGTACCGACATGCACCTGGCTGTGCAAAGGACAGATCCGAAGGAAGCATGCTACACTGAACGCGGCGTCGCCGACCTCTCGTCGGATGGCTTATATATGTTTATACGGCTTTCACAGATTCCTCCGTGTGACATATATATATATATATATATATATATATATATATATATATATATATATATATATATATATATATATATATGTCAGTAAAATATGATTTAAAAATTGTATGTGATATGTCCACGGATAGGGTAACGCATTCTATTAAACTTCAATATTTTTGATCCTTCGAGGAAAAGTCCTTCTTGATAAAAAGTTTTGATTGCCTTCGGATTTTAAAAACAGTGGCCAAAGTCATGATAACGTATACAGGGTGTTCAAATATTCAAAAATGTCGAACTAATCGTAAATAAAATGCTGCTATTTGTATTTTTTTCAAATATTTAACTAAGTTGTTCCAAAATAGAAACGTAGTTCAATAAAAAAAATAGAAAAATTAATTTTACGTTTAATATATTTATTTAAGCAATGTTGTGAAACGTTAACAATAAGTTTGAAATAAAAAGATAATTATTCAACTTGTTGACCTCTTCCTAGTACACATTTTTCTAATCTCTCGTACACAGATGCAATTATATCTGCATTGATCATTGCAACAGTTTCCATAATTTTTCCTTTTAGTAAATCAATAAAATCATTATTGTAAACATTTTGCTTTAAGAAATCCCATAGAAAATAATCTGATGGGGTGAGATCAGGCGATTGAGCAGGCCAGGCCATTGGCCCAAAACGGCCAATCCACACATTCTGGAAGTGAATGTATGCCACTCATAATGTAGAATGAGCAGGACATCAATTCGGACATTACAAAATTAGGTGAAACTTCCATATTCAAATTTTAATATAACTATGTACTAAAAAATAAGGTCCAGTTATTATATATTAGGCTGCACCAAACATTTAATTTTAAAATTTTTTTCTGTGAGAGGCAATTCTAAAATTTGAATTTTCTAGTACCCAGTATCTACAATTATGGGAAGAGATTAGCTCCCATTAGCCCTAAAAATCGCCTCGTCAGGAAATAAAATGTTCCTGTAAAAACAACCCAAACGGCAAAAATTACCTCCACCTTGCAATTTGTTAATACATTTTGGTTTAAACCCCGAAATTTGTTATTTACTAAAATATTACACTCTGTTTTTTTCCTTAAGGATAGTTTAGGATTTTGTTATACTGAGTCAAGGACTACCAAGGTGGCAGCATCATCATGGATGTACGGCTTTTAAGTAAGTCCTTTATTACAGGATTAGCATACAATTTGTTATTTAGTAACTATTTTTGACAAAACGTAAATAATGCCTGTACCGTTGACACTGGAAGAGAAGTGTCTATTGTCGAATTAATTCAGCTCTTCAGTCAAAAATAGGAATATGAAAAGTAATTAATTTTTGGTCTTTGTTATTTTTAAGCATAAATAAATAAAACAAAATATTCTATAAAATCAATGTATAATAAATACGTCCACGTGAAAAATAAATACCTAACATACAAGATCTCTTTTGTAACAAAATTTAACACTTAAAATTAAAATTTACACATTTTTCTTAGGTAATTAAAAGACATGTTGCTAAACATAAGACACACACTGGGAGTACAAACTTATTTACAAGCTTGAAATAGGGTAACATCTAATAATACTACTTGTACGTACATTTACATAAAATGTATACTTAGAGGACCAAAAAAGAATAATTATACCTTATTTACAACGATTTTTGTGCCTATCTAGTCAAATAATCACCTAACAATACAATGGTTGCTCGTTGAGTCTTCATTTTTAATTGTTAAAAATAAAGAAACTCTGTAGACATAGCTTCATTAATATTTCCTACGGAAAATGGAATTGGGATTATCTCTGATGAAAACTGAAGAATATTAAATGGTCTGATAAATATCTGGCACTAATTTAAAATATGTCCAACTTTCAGAATAACAGTGCCACTGAAAATTCAAAAATACCAAAGTATAATTCAAGAAAATTTGTATCTATAAAAGTTTTCAAATCTTAAATTAAAATTAATATTCTTTAGTTTCCAAATTTAGGATAAAGAGGTTTTATTTGGACCCTAAAACTATTTTATGCTATTTTGGTAAAATGTACAAACAATTATTTAATGTAAAATATGTCATACTACTCGAATAGAATGATTTAAATTTTTAACACCACCGTTCATCAATGGAACCTTTTCATCAGGTTCGGTAACCGTAACATTAATAGAAGGAATTTTCATTTCTAGACAACTGCTATTACAACTTTCAGCTTCATCCTCGTGTATATTTGGCATTGTTTTCATATCCACATGACTGTCGATTTTTCTAAAGTGACAGTTTTCGTTTTTACCATTTGCTTCCATATTAATAATTGTATCTGGTTTGACAGCAAATCCATTTTTCCCGGTAAATTTCATGTTCGGATGACTTTCTATTCGAGCAAAATGACAGCCGTCATTTCGGATGGATGGATACTTCATGTCGTGATGGTTGTCTATAGAGGCGGGAATTTTCATTTCAATATGTCCGTCATCGGCGAACATGGAATCCATACTTGACAGGCTGTCACTTGAGTGAGTACGGATTGAGGGAAATAAGCTTGACCTGACATGATCTGTAAATAAAATTTCTTTGTTCAAAATTGTTCAAAATAAGTAAATAAAAAAAAATAATCGATTTATATTAAGGCCATAAACCTATATATGTGATGATGTTAACTATCTAGTAGGATGATATTTTCACTTGTTTTGCAAATATTGACGTTTAATTCATAATAATAGAGTTTAACATTAAGGATGATAGAACAAAATTAAAATTATCGCGGATTTCTACGGTTCACTCTATATAGAATAAAATGCACAACAGCTAAATATACTCCGTGATAATATCATAAATCTAAGATCTGAAGAACTACCAGAAATAATCAAAGAATAATTAGAACTGACACTGTCCCAAAAGTAAGCTAGTAGGGCTCCAGATTAGAATGATAAAATGCTAACCAAATGGAACAATAACAACAACACGCAAACACAAACCATAAGTTTTCTACCCCATCCCCATAAGCTCGTGACAAGCATTATAATAAACAAATTAACAAATAAACAAGACACCTATTAATCACCGGTACAGGCTGAATTACGGAAAAGTTTCAGAACAATCAAGCACTTTCAATCTATCTCTTCTTTGATAAAGAAGTGTAACGAAAAATTGCTTTCATTGATTATAACAAAGCGCCCAATTCGATAGAGCTGTGGGCATTTTTCGGAACCATAAATAATTCCAGAGTCGACTCAAAATATAGAAACGTTCCTGAGAATATTTCTAAACACACAATACATATTACAGAGAATTTAAAAACATACAAAATTCTAATCCAAAGGAAAATTAGTACACCATCTCTGCAAAGTTGTTCACGTTTACAATGAAACACATCTTCAAATCATTGAACTACGACGAACTCAAGAACTTAAATTAGAAATCCGCAGAATAGGACTAAGAATGAACCTGAGCAAAGAAAGGTCATGACCTCAAAAGAGGTAATTATGCACATCAAAAATTATGTTATAGAGAAAGTTAACGAGTACAAATATCTAGGTCATAACATAAAATTTGGGAGAGACCACATAGACAGACACAAGGTCATATATACTAAAAAACAGAACTATTCCTGTCAGTATAAGAAAAATATTTAGAGAGCCATAAAAAGACAAGAGAATACCACAACAAAACCAAAGACCGAGATCAAATAAGGAACAAAGCAATACTCTCGTAAATAAAAGGTATAACTTAAGAAAATACAATATACAACCCATATTCAAACAACAAAAAAATAATAGCCAATATCCTGGGAAATCCCAAAGAAAAGACAAACCTTGAAAATCATAGCATTCACAGCATTTCATGTGCAGATTGCTATCTAATATACATAGGACAAACAAACAGGCGCATATCAGCAAGAATTCAGGAACAGAAAAATAGTCTCAAAAACAAACAGACAACCTTAGCTCTATTTTAACACCATCAAAAACATACTGAAAGTTCATGATTTGTGATATGCAAGCCAAAGTTCCTATTTGTAGCTTAATATAAATAGAATGCAATTCGACAATAATGCATTTAAACTAATAAAAAACTTGATTAGTTTTTGAGATTGTTTTAATCGAAAAAATTTAATTAAAGCCTATAATATTATGTGCTTAAAATTTCTACAAAAATTTATTCATAAATTTTATAGTGTTAAAAACAAAGCTGCATGTGTAAGCAAGAAATAAGAGAAGGCTAAAATATGTTTTTTGCTAAAATATACAATGCGATAGAAATGAGCCAAAAATAAATAGCCAAAATAAATTTCATAAGCCACACAAATCTTACCAGGTTGTTTTATCGTCAGAAAATTTGAATTTTCTTCTGGAATTAAAAGAAAAAGATATTTCTCAGAGATTGCTTTGTCAAGAAATTTTATTGCATATTATAATAATAATAAAGTATTTATTTATTAACATATTTTTTAAAGATATCTTTGTAAATATTGCATGCGAGTTTTAGTTTATCATAGATATAAAATATCTCTGACGTCTGTTGTATGTTTAACTAACTCACAAAACTACGCAAAATTAAAATTAAACGCATTAGAGAAAATAATATTTAACTATATCAAATTTAGATAACAACGTAAATATACATTACAAGACACCCATATTTCAATTTTAAATTTTCAAATATACGACTTGCTAATTCATTTTATATTGAAAGAATGAACATGAAGGTAAAAGCACTCAGAATGCTCTCCAAAATTATAACCCTAAATATTAGTTAATATACTGATTTAATTAAAAAATCAATGAAATATTGATTCAGTCCCTTGATGACTTTTAATCTGGCAGCCAGGGGGGTTTTTATGGCCCTTTTATGTCCCCAACATCAAGTAAGTGTTTTCGATGTGCAATTAACTCGCGAGCGCAGCCAAGCGTACTCTTAAATGGCTATATCTTAGCTTAATAAATCATAAAATGAAAATTTCAACTTTAAACTAATGCAACTGTATTATAAACAATAGACACGTCACTCATTTTGAAGCTAATGACTCTACCTTTCAAATAAGTGTCTGTAGAGCTTATTTCGATGATTGAAAGCCAAGTTATAAGTGACAAGGCTTGAACATCTCGTAATTTTCCATTTTTTAATAGTACTTTTGCAATAACTTTGGTTATAATCAATATTTTTTGATCAACCTTGAACGAGGCTATTTGTATTTAATACCGTTATCGATGGGTATTAGTTTCATGTTGATATCTATCGTGGATAATTTTTTGCGGCGTTTTAAACAATGAAATTATAAATTATCTGACCACTTAGCGAAAAAAGAAATATCTCATTCGGATTCAGGGAGAAAAAATACGTCAAAAACAATTACTTGATCTTGTGAACCTAAAAAGGCCACGGAAACGCCCCTGGCTGTCACACTACTTATAATAGGTATAATCTTTTGAGTAATTATCACTTTCAGTTCTGTCACTTGAAATAATCATGATCACTTCCACCCAATGACAAGTAAATGCATATTTAAAAGAACATGAAGTTATCAGTTTCACTTCTTTCACTTTGATCAGTGATAATTTACTCAAAAGAATACAGTCAAAATCACAGTAATTGAGATACGAGAATATTAAGATGTCGTAAAGCAGGACCTTTAATTCCCTATTAAAAAAGTGAAGATTTTGAAAAATGAATTTTAGATTTATGTGGACTTTTTCAAGATTGGTAAGAGAACCTTGGATCGTGATATAATTGAGAGCGTCCCCTAGGGAGGTTTCAAGTATAAGAGGGGGCGCATCGGCGCAGTTTATATTTATTCTAGCTAGAGCATCTCCGTTAAATCTGAGACTGATTGGAACCCAAAAAACCGTTAAAAGGAGGGCACGATTAAAACTTGTTGGGAAACTCGGATAGTAAATATTGAAAGGTTGAAAAACGCTGGTATAAGTAAAAATTGAAAATTTAATTCCATATTAAAAAGTTATATTAACATTAAGTTAATAATATACCGCGTAAAGCTATGACTTTAGAATAAAAAAGTTATTAACAGTAGAGGGTTGTATTTGCTATGCAGTTGCAAAAAATCGTTAATTTCTAGAAATATCGTACCCACAGTGTAGGTCGGAAATAATCTTTTTAAAATCCTTGTTCTCAAGAAAATTATTAAAACAATTTTTGAGTCTTTTTATGATAACAGCGTGGAAGGGGATAATATTTAAAATGCTATAACTTCGGTTTATTTTAGCCAAATTGAATAAATTTTACTTCATTTTAAAGAGGTTGTTATTCTGATATTTTGTTACAAAAAATTTTAGCGTTAGTTGTTGTGCGAAAATGGAAACTACAATGTAGCCTCTAATCGGTTTTCTTTTAAATTTAAATGCCACCATAAAACTTTTTCACACCAGTTCATAGCCTATTAGTTGTAAAAAATAATTAAACCGATTAAAAAGGTGGAAACTGCCCCCTCGGTAATAAAAAAATAAAAAATTCTGCATCAAAAATACCCTCACAAAAAAAAAATTTAGCCACTTTTATCGTCACATAACCTCAAAAAAATAAATAAAACGCCTTTTTTCGTTTTTTGATGATATTTGCGATTCTAATCATCGTAGAAACTTCTTTTTTTTCATTTTGTAGTTTTTTTTATTGCCCACAACAAGATGTTTGTTAAAAAAATTTTAGGCGTGAAATTCAAATTTTTATGTATGTTCGAAAATTTTTAAATTCAATAAAATAAAACTAGAAAAATAGCGGGGCCGAAAAAAAAAATATGTTGTTTTTTAGACGCCAAGCTCTGTCCATGAATTTTTTCAGATTTTTAAAAGGGGTAAAACGTATTCAAAATCGCAAAAAACGACATTTATTAGCATTTTTTCGCATTTTTATTAAGTTTTGAAGCATGGAATTTTCTTATAAATCCTCAGTTGTCTTAAAACTATGTATATATATATATATATATATATATATATATATATATATATATATATATATATATATGAAGCAAAATGCGAACAGTAAATGCAAACTTCTCTCCATCATATCCTTTCTGTGTTAGAGGTTGCACAGTTAGAATAATTTGTAATAAAATGCAATTCATCCTATTCCACCACCATCGAGATGATGGCCTACCTGTACCACCATACCGAGAAGAAAGTCAAAAACTTATCCTCCCCGCCACAGTGATACAGCGGAGGTACATGTTTCGTCTCTACTAGACTCATCAGGGTATCGACATGCACCTGGCTGTGCAAAAGACAGATCGGAAGGAAGCATGCAAATACTGAAACGTGGCCTCGCCGACCTCCCGCCGGATGGCGTATATATGTTTATGCGGCTTTCACGTGAAATATAGTATATAAAAATGGCAATAAGAACTCCCACGGGCAATTTTTCGGAGAATTCTACACGTGCTCTGCTGGACTAGAGTCCTACATTGGAGAGTTTATCGGAATTAATATCATAAGCATAGATCTTACAGATGCGATAGATTTGGCGCGAAGTTAAAAGGTCCAGATTATTATTAGAGCCGTTTTACACATAAAAGAAATATAGCCAAAATTTATCTCATAATTTTACACATCAAAGAATTATTGTTAAAATTTTGGTGAAAATTTTCGGCATAAAAATATAGAACGTGTTCTATATTTTTATGACTAAAATGCAGAAAATGCGCGAAAATCGACGCAGAATAAAATTTGTGAATTGACAAGCCAAGTGAATCGACCTAACTTCAATATTTTCTCACTGTTTCTTGCACAAAATATCCCTTATTTTGTGGTTTTTTGATTAAATATGCTTGAAAACTTCCATATTTATGACCGTTTAAGGTTATCCCCAGAGTAAATTATTATATCTTCCTTTTTAACCGCTGGAACGTCACATGTTATGAAAATGCGCATGAGCACAGACAAAATTATCACCAAAATGATATTCAGATTTCTTGTACGAATCACACAGAGTAGTATTTTATTTTAAAAATTATATCCATAGAATTTTCGGCAAAAATTTGCTGAAAATTTTTGTTATAATTTTCTGAAATTTTTGTTATAATTTTCGGAATAATTTTTGTGTGTGTAAAACGGCTCTTACAGTATTACATATTTATATATATATATATATATATATATATATATATATATATATATATATATATATATATATATAAATGCCGAAGCCATTTTGTATTATTTAATGATCGTTTTTTCCCTTGAAGGCATGATTAAGACAAGATTAAGACAAAGCTAAGACAATTTTAGGTTATTTTTTTATTTCAAATACTTGGTCATACCTCGTATTTTTTTTAAATACAAAGAAACATAGAAATAAATCATTTCAGTTCGTGAAAAAGTTTTTTTCGTTAAATATACATGTAAGTATTAAGAAGTATTATTACTATTTTAAATAGTAAAGCAATAATTAATGTATTAAAAATCTTGTTTTATAAAATGCTTATATATATATATATATATATATATATATATATATATATATATATATATATATATAGTTTTAAGACAACAAAAGAGTTGAGACAATTGAGAATTTATAAGAAGATTTCAAAAGAAATGTCGTTTTTTGCGATTTTGACTATGTTTCACCACTTTTAAAAATCTCAAAAAATTCATGGACATAGTTTGGCATTTAAAAAATAACATATTTTTTTCGGCCCTACTATTGTCCTAGTTTTTATTTTATTGAATGTAAAAATTTTCGAACACCCATAAAAATTTTAATTTCGCTCCAAAAATTTAGGCAATAAAAAAAATCCCATTTGGCATCTTCTGTGCTTGGTGGTTGTAGATCATATATATATATATATATATATATATATATATATATATATATATATATATATATATATATATATATATATAGTATATAATAAGAGCAATAAGAACTCCCACGGGCAATTCTACACGTGCTCTGCTGGACTAGAGTTCTACATTGGAAAGTTTATTGGAATTAATATCATAACCATAGATCTTACAGATGCGATAGATTTGGCGTGAAGTTGAAAGGTCCAGATTATTATTAGCGCCGTTTTACACATACAAGGAATATAGCCAAAATTTATCTCATAATTATGTTGAAAATTTTCATAAAATTAATTTGCTGTTTTACACATCAAAGAATTATTGTCAAAATTTTGGTGAAAATTTTCGGCATAAAAATATAGAACGTGTTCTATATTTTTATGACTAAAATGCAGAAAATGCGCGAATAAAATTTGTGAATTGACAAGCCACGTGAATCGACCTAACTTCAATATTTTCTCATTGTTTCTTGCACAAAATATCCCCTATTTTGTGGTTTTTTGATTAAATATGCTTGAAAACTTCCATATTTATGACCGTTTAAGGTTATCCCCAGAGTAAATTATTATATCTTCCTTTTTAACCGCTGGAACGTCACATGTTATGAAAATGCGCATGAGCACAGACAAAATTATCACCAAAATGATATTCAGATTTCTTGTACGAATCACACAGAGTAGTATTTTATTTTAAAAATTATATCCATAGAATTTTCGGCAAAAATTTGTTCTTACAGTATTACATTTATATATATATATATATATATATATATATATATATATATATATATATATATATATATATATATACCGAAGCTATTTTCAACTATTTTATATCATTTAATGATCGTTTTTTCCCTTGAAGACATGATTAAGACAAATTTTTTTTAAACATGTATAACAGTAATTGTCCTACATACACATTACATTTACATTTTTAAGTTAATTAAAATTAACTTAAATAAAATTAACTTAATTCAAAATAAATATACTATATCTTTGAAGAACCTCACTATGTAGAGCGAAACGTCCGAAAAATTGTTGTCTTTTGATCCTCTAATGAAAAAACCTATACCCAAGAAAATATTACAATATATATATATATATATATATATATATATATATATATATATATATATATATATATAAACGCCGAAGCTATTTTCAACCATTTTGTATTATTTAATGATCGTTTTTTCCCTTGAAGACATGATTAAGACAAAATTAAGACAAGGCTAAGACAATTTTAAGTCATTTTTTATTTCAAATACTTGGTCATACCTTGTAATTTTTTTTAAATACAAAGAAACATAGAAATAAATCATTTCAGTTCGTGAAATTTTTTTTTTTCGTTAAATATACACATAAGTATTAAAAAGTATTATTAGTATTTTAAATAGTAAAGCAATAATTAACGTATTAAAAATCTTGTTTTACAAAATGCTTATAAGGCTTATATATATATATATATATATATATATATATATATATATATATATATATATATATATATATATATATGTATACATAGTTTTAAAACAACAAAAGAGTTTATAAGAAAATTTCAAAAGAAATGTCGTTTTTTGCGATTTTGACTACTTTTAAAAATCTCAAAAAATTCATGCACATAGTTTGGCATTTAAAAAATAACATATTTTTTTTTCGGCCCTGCTATTGTCCTAGTTTTTATTTTATTGAATGTAAAAATTTTCGAACACCTATAAAAATTTAAATTTCGCTCCAAAAATTTAGGCAATAAAAAATCTACAAAATGAAAAAAAAAGAAGTTCCTACGATGTTTAGAACTGAAAATATCGTCAAAAAACGAAAAAATACTTTTTTTTTTGTTTTAAGGTTATGTGACGTAAAACTGGTTAAAAATTTTTTGTGAGGGTACCTTTTGATGCTGAACAACAGGGTGTGTTTTATTTTTTTATTACCAAGGGGCCCGTTTCTCTTAATCGGCTAGATCCTTTATATAACTTCCTGTTTCATAAATACAATATACATGGATATACAATGAATTTCTTAGAATTTTGACATCTGTAAAGCATAGCAAACATTAAAATGGGGAAAAGGGTTTCAATAAAAGTTTTAAAAAAGAAATAATGTTATTTACCATCGACACTAAATAATGCCCGATGCTCATCCAACTGTCGTGCACTGCACAGCGGCGTATCTACCTCGACTGTATTATTAAACTGGGCATAATCAACCTCGTACTCTCCTGATTCCTTCTTGAAAGTTATCAGAGACTGAAATCTATGTCCCCACAAAATTTCTGAGGGAAGATAACTCGAACGCGCTTGAGTTGTCATTCCAGTTGATTCTATTACACCCTCTGGAACAAAAATTATAATATAATAAAAATAACTGTTTAATTTTAAATAATTAATCCTTAGTGAATACTTAAATGCAAACGGCATTGCTACTTGCTACTTGCGACTGCTCAAATTGTGGTCATCTAGTGCTTAAAATCATGGAATTGTGAGCTCAATTTTTGTGTACAAGAAACAGTGCTACATTCTTTAATTTTTATAAAATTAATTAATGCATTTAAGAATGAATGAGCCTTTTTTTACATATATACAACAAAATATTAAAAATAACATACAAAAAAAAACGGTAGATATCCAACCCAACAAATATATCAAGAAATACAAGTGTTAAATATTAAGTTTTTATATTTTCACGCATGTTTGATGTATTTGTTAAAGAATTTGAACTATCACAGTGATAAATGCATAGTTATAATATTCGATTCATCACAAATAAATCTGTTTCCATACCAAGCTTAAATAAAAGGCATACTCAAAGACCTCCGATTCATTTTGCTGAAAAATGTTTTAACTCTATATCTTTTGGAATCAAGAATATTAATAAATTTATTATATTTAAGAATGAAAATAAAGAATTTATCTTTTGAAACACAAATCAATTTTCAACAATCATATATAGTCATCAATCATCATCATCAATCAGCCCAATCTTGTCCACTGTTGAACATAGGCCTCTCGTAAGTTTTGCCACTTATCCCTGTCCCGTGCCGCTTGCATCCAGTTTGATTCTATGCGCCTTATATCGTCAGTCCATCTGGTAGAAGGGCGTCCTCTTCCTCGGTAAACCTCCTGTCGTGGTCTCCATTCCAAGATTTTTCTCGTCCATCGATTGTCCGTGTTCCTAGCGACATGTCCAGCCCAGTTCCAATTTAACGTTGTAATTCTTCTGACTGCATCTGCAACATCCGTTCTTCGTCGTATTTCTGTATTCGGTATTCTATCTCTGATGCTAACTCTCAACATAGATTTTTCCATGGCCAATTGTGTCACTCTCAACTTATTTACGGTTTTCTTTGTTAGTGTTAGCGTCTCTGCTCCATATCTAAAAACGGGGAGGATACACTGGTCAAAGACCTTTCTCTTCAAGCAAACAGGGATGTTCGATTTAAGTATATTTTTCAGTTTTTCAAAAGCTGACTACGTCAGCCCTATTCTTCTTAGTATTTCGCATGTTTGGTTATCTCGGCCTAAACGGATTTCATGTCCTAGGTATTTGTAGGAGGTAATTTGTTCGATCTTGTGGTCTCCTACTGAGATATTGTCGTTTAGTACAAGGTTGGTCATAAATTTAGTTTTCTCACAATTTATTTTTAGATCAACATCACTTAACAGTCTGTAGAGCTTCTCCAACATTCTTGCTACTTTATCCGTGCTATTCGATATGAGGACAATGTCATCGGCGAATCTTAGGTGATTAAGGTCCTCCCCGTTTATGTTTACTCCCATATTTCCTTCAAAAGCAATCTGCTTGTACATATATTCCAAGAAAGTGGTAAACAATTTCGGTGAGATTGTATCTCTTTGCTGAACTCCACATTCCATTCTGAAGGTATTTGTGTCTTTGTGGAGTCTGACACAGGCTGTGGCTGTATCGTATATGTTTTGATTAACGAAATGTAGCGGTGGTCGATTCGACTGTCTACAAGCGCCCTCAGCATTTTATATTGGTCTATAGTATCAAATGCTTTTTCATAATCAATAAATATAAGAATAAGTGGCTTATTGTATTCTATACACTTTTCTATCAGGGATTTAAGAACTTGTAAGTGGTCATTCGTTCCATAACCAGAGCGAAACCCAGCCTGTTCGCAAGGTTGATAACTAATCTAGTAGAAATTATTAAATGTATATATTTGGATTTCTCCTGTTTATAATTTTTTGTACTTTTCTGCATTTTTTTCTTCTATTTTATTTTATTTTTTTCTCCCTTCTTCTCCGTTATTTGGTATTTCTTCGCCTCTGTGAGTCATTTTTGCCCGTTTTATGAGCCTGCAGCTATATAGCGTTAGAAGCAATAAAAAGTTTTACTTTTTACAAATAAAACAATACTTGCTGAAAAATCTTTTCATTTCATAACACAGTAAATGAAAAACATTTTTAAAAAATGAGAGTTATTACAAACTTATACAGTTCTGTGCAGTGATGTGGAAACAGAATTGTTTTGAATACGAAAAATTGTTTAAATAATTTTTATGGAATACTAGAATATCATCAAATAACAAAAAACTATTTTTATCAACACTTACCTAAAATTACAACGATTTCAAACCTCTCTCTAAGGAGATCTGTCGCCGACATGTTGTACAGGGGCGATTTGCTGTCAATTTTGTGAACAATCATAGTTGGCCAGATAAAGAAAATTTTGTCTTCTTCACCATCTCCTCCAACCTAAAATTGTAATTTTCTTTTTTAGTTTTGGAAAATTCTCGATTTAATAAAATACGTTATATTATGTTACTTCCGAAAGATAATTCAATTTAATTTTAATATTCTTACCTTTAATTCAGTTTGGAAAAACGGTAAATGTTCCCCTTCCTTGGTAACTTTGTGTTTTATCAGTTGTGCTCTTACATGTGCTTCTATTATATGGCTTTTTCTCATATCACCAACCCTTAAAAAGAACAGATCTTTTAATAATGTGTTTTATTAATATGCAAAAATTCTATTTTTTTTTCAACGTGCCAAAGCACTTACCTAAACATAAGACAAGGAACGCCATCTCTATGACTAATCACAGCATTTCGCGAGAACAATAAAGTTTGCGTCCTTTTCTTTGGACGAGATAACTTTGCAAAAACTACGCCTACCATAAAGGCTTGAATCATCACACCTAAAATGCAAAGAATTGATCTTAATTTTCTCGAAAGTTTTCTCTAAAATATTAACATTAATGCGAAACCGAAAAAAAGAACCTATTGTTGATGTCAAGTACTTTTTGTGGAATATTTTGGTTCACAGAATACGGATAAAGTACTAAAATTTCAAAGAAATTATGGCTTTACATGCAACAGTATAGCGCCAAACTTTAAAAAAAAATACACTCAGAAAAAGAAAAAGGAATTAACAAAGCTCTCTTTCTGTGTCTTTTGACTCAAATAGTTAACATTTAAAAATATTTTCTCTGTGGTTTCACCGATTTCAAAGTTCTTTTTATGCATGAAAAACAGAATCGACGTACCTACTATGGCCTGAACACATAATACAAAAATAGCTTCAGGACATTCTTCAGTAGTAGCTCTAGTTCCAAAACCAATCGTATGCTGAGTTTCTACGCTGAACAAAAAAGCAGAAGTGAAACCATGCACTCCAACTAGACAAGGGGTGAAAGCTTCTGTTTCATTCTAAAATAAAAAAATAAATTGATTCACAAAGCAAGTCCAAATTTAATTAATTCGACAATAAATTAGCCTGATCCTTCTTTTCTGAGCTTATGTTTACATAATCAGATATTTCAAGTAAAAAAATAAATAATATGATATTTTGATGAACAAATTTACCACATTTTGCTGGTCAATGCTTAAATCTCCATGAGTGAAAACTATTAGCCACCAAATCAGAGCGAAGAGTAACCATGACACAAAGAAATTCATAGCAAACACTAAAAGAGTCCATCGCCATTGAGCATCTACTAAGGTGGTAAAAATATCCTGTGAAAAAAATAATTATTACCTTCAATTAAAAATATAAAGCAATTGAATTTCGAAAGTTATATAACAATTCTAGTGTGCATATTCCACTGTCGCCCCCTCTATTGGAAATTTAATCAAAAAATACATAGTGCATATATTACGTTTCCGTCACAAAGTCGTTTAAAATACAAAAAAAAAAATTTCGAGCTTAGTCTGTTTTATTATTTTTAGGACGACTATCTTTTTTTTGAAACCATGAACTCAAATATTTTATGCAGAATTAATACTAATAAATAAAAGAGCTCAAATAAATATTTAAAAAATTTTCGGAGAAATTCTACCCTTGTCAATAAAAAACCCATTAAGGATTAATGTCAAAGATAATTTAGCACCATATACAAGAAAATACCGAGAATATGTTTAAATTTAGCAAATTTACCCAACATAAGGAAACAAAAATTATTTAAATAAAATCGCATAATGTAATATATTCGTTTGATTACTTGTGCAAAAAATTATTCGTTATTTATTTCTGCTTAAGAAAGAATTAATGATTAAAAATCCTTGAAAATGGATAGGTTTTTAATGACAATCATTAACATTTAGTTATAGAAAGACAGAATAGTTTGATAAACCTTTTACGTAAAAATTTTTAATATTAAAATACTCAGGCCAAATGAGGAAGTAAATATCAAACATGAAGCTGGTTAAAGCCCTCTACTGACTAAAAATCAAAACTATTGGTGGAATGAGCGCAGGGGTACGTACGAGCGGAAATTGGTAAAGATTAAAGGGGTTAGAAACTTTGGTGACGTTTTAAAGAAGTAATTTGCATCAGTTACGGTTTGAAATTCATAAGAGGCAGTTACAATCTGAATGCCTGTTAAATAAGTTACGTTCTATGTGCTTATCAGATTCGAATAACAAAGTTTTTATTTTTTATTTTTCTATTTATCTGTTCAGGAAAAAAAAATTAAAGGGAAATTTTGTTTTATTTTCGTTTTTTACGGTGTGCGTTCTAGTATATAAGTATTAGAAACAATAGAACCAAAAAGTTTTGTACAATTTATATAGCTTGAAGTTAAATAAATATATATATATATATATATATATATATATATATATATATATATATATATATATATATATGAAGTCAAATGCGAACAGTGAATGCAATCTTCGTTCCATCATATCGTTTCCGTGTTAGAGTTTACACAAATTGGATAAATTGCTACAGAACACAATTCATCCTATTCCACCATCATCGAGATGATGGCCTACCTGTACCGCCATACCGAGAAGAAAGTCAAAACTTACCCTCCCCGCCGCAGTGATACGGCAGAGGTACATGTTTCGTCTCTCCTAGACCCATCAGGGTACCGACATGCAGCTGTTTGTGCAAAAGGACAGATCGGAAGGAAGTATGCAACACTGAACGCGGCTTCGCCGACCTCCCACCGGATAGCGTATATATGTTTATGCGGCTTTCACGGATTTCTCCGTGTGAGATGCAATAGCAGTGGATATATCCACATTATGCATTGCATCTCACATGGAGAAATCCGTGAAAGCCGCATAAACAAACATATATATATATATATATATATATATATATATATATATATATATATATATATATATATATATATATATATATTATAAATTAGATAATCTTCCATTTATATTCAAAGTTAAGTAGATACATCAAATATTTTTTGTATTATCTTGCAAACCGTCTTGAAAAACATAGTTTTCAGAAAACCTCTTGTAAAATTTTAGGATAAGAAAAAAGTTTATTTAAGTCTTATTATTAATTATTTGCATTAGACGAGCTCATTCTGAAATATATTCTATACATAGAATAATATCAACTTAAGCAAGAAAAAAAGACGATTTTTTGAAGCTGTCACACCACGTTACCTTCAATAAGTAGTTGACAACTTTAAAGCACAACACTTTTTAAAACAAATAAGGACTTTATGTTCCTCGGCAATATTTTACCTGTAAATATCTCCTTCTTCTTTTGGCCACATTTCCCTGAACTACATTGCAGTCGCCATGCTTAAAGACCACCCTTTTTCTAATTCTTCTCGCATTGAACCTGCTCTGTCTATATCTGAAAAAAAAATAGTTTATATTAAAATTACTAGGAATAAAACATATTTTTTTCAGAATTCTCTTAATTATAAATTAGTTTTAAAAATATCTCAATTATTCATCCTTTTCTCTGAATTAAATAACTTTTTTACAGGATGCTTTAAACATCCTGAACATAAATATTTAAATTTCACAGATACATATATCCTTACATTAAACATGAACTTCTACTAGTAATATTAACAGTATTCATAATCCAACGATAAAAGCAAGAACATAATTGAAGTTGCATCTCTGCAATCAAAACTGGAAAAAGTTGTTTTATTTATACGTAAGTAATTTTAAGATTTATCAGTAATAGACTTTCTTAATATATTAAACATGAATGAATAATATTTTTGTATTAGTTTAACCTATGTGATAAACCAATAATTTTTTCCTTAAAATTATGTGGTAAACAACTAATTATATACAACATGCTTAAAGCATAATAAAAAATTTAAGATCGAAAATGTTATTAAAAATATAATTATTTGTTGCAGGAATTGCAATGATGAAAGCAATTACCGGGAAAATTATTATCCTGTGGTAGTTCGAGAAAGTGTTATCACGAAATGAAAATTTAATAGATGTAAAAACATACTCATTATAATAGCAGCCCTCGTTATCCTTAATTTTCACCAGTTGTTGAACACAAAAACACTCAGGTTTTCTTTCAGAATACTTTATGTACATTTTATTACAACGCGAATACACACTAATAAAGTGCAGAACTAGGTCTTCACAGATGATAGACGAGAGTGAAAATGAAAACGCTGCACTGATTTGCAGCAGTATTATAGCAATCAATCGATAGATAAGAAAAAGTTATAATTATTAACAATTTCTTGACTTTATTGCTATTAATCCCGAAATACGTTGGAAGCATTTTTTGGGTATTAAATATGTTTTAGTTTGATTATTTGAACATTCCATTGTTCAGGACATTTGAACTTATTTTTAGAGATTTAAGAGATTTATATGATTATATTTTATAGCTTTACTATTTTGAACTGTTAAAAAAGTTCATTTTTGACGCACATACAATTAAAAAATATTTATTTCTAGAGGAAATACGTACGTACATACATTCCATTGATCTTAATTTTATTAATGAAATTTAAACTTGGATAAACTGATATTTAAATAAAATGATTTTTAATCGTTAGGCTTGGCACTTGCGGATGTTTTTTAGATAAAAACTTACAACATTCAATAAAAGTCGGACAAAAAGAAAAAAAATTGAATAAACTATTTATTCTAATATCTTGTTTTAACAACATAGCCATTTTTTCTCACCAAAAAAGGTAGCAAAACTATGTGAGTATAGTTAGAATAGTGCTTGACCGATGCTAACTTTTCTTGCAACATTCGTATCCTGAGTAATATTAGCCAACATCTTGATTGACTAAATGGCAATTAATTATCGGGATTACATTGTTTTTAATTTTGTTTGTTTGGACGAAGTTTTGATAAGAGAAACAGAGCCAAAAACCAGATTATACTTTTTCTAAGTTTATCGACATACTGAATTCGAATCTGAAAACCTGAAAATGAGAAAATCACAAATTTTCGCAACTTTTGAGGTTATGTAACAGAGTAAGTTTAAAGTTTATCGCCAAACTATATAGGACAGTTAAAATTACTAGTCTTCTTCTTCAAAACGTACTTGGATTTATATCGTTATCTTATTTCATCTCTAAAATATCGTCAATTAAAATTTATTAGTTTGACATAATAACTCGCCAACGACCAACCGTTCTTTCTTATCGGATCAAAGTTAAGATTACTGATCAGACTTTCCAACCCAGAAACAAATAGCAAGCCCGAAGCCAGATATCAATTAAAACATTAAAAATTTCGTACTCAAGATAGCGTACTCACTTTAATTCATACCATAGCAGATTTCACTCACGTATAACATTATATGAAGACTACATTTCCTTAAGAATTCGAATTTTCTCGCACTGAGTCAAGAATTATGAAAGTAACATCGTCATTATAGTTATATTGCTTTTTTACTTTCTTAATATTTTTCACATCTCCAGTATACTGCCGTGTGCCTTCGAGCCATTAACATCCAGTGTTGTGCTGTCAAGATTTTATTCTCATGATGCCACAAGGCAAAAAGAAGGAACGAAAAATCAAGGAAATCTCAAAAGACCCAACGAAAGAGAAAAATGCCTCAGAAGAATCTGAGATAAAGAAACAGAAGAAGTAAAAGAAGAAACGATGTCATAAGACGATTCTATCTCAGAAGAAATTTAATACATGAAAAAAGAAACTCCAAGCAAGAAAATGACAAAAAAAAAGAGAAACTACTATTACAACTAGAGCAGAACGATAAAGAAATAAACAAGATGTTTGCTGAAAACATGGACTTAAAACTCCAAGAAGCCAGCCTTATACAAGAAATTAAATATAAAAGACATCCAACTGATATTTGGTGAACGACCAACTGAGATGTAACTAAGGTACATCTAGCTTAAAAAGCTCATAGAAGCATCAAACCAAACAGATCCATCAACATCAAATGGCACAGCCACACAAACAGAGCAAGCAAGACCAAAAAGTCATGAGGAAATGGATTACACCGAGTTTCCATCATTGCCTGTTAATGAAAACTCACCATTATCTTCAGCTCACCCGAAGTTAAAAATTCAACAAACAAAATAAAAAACAGAAGGCAAAGCAATTCCCAAAATAATAAGAAACAAGGAAAAATGGATCGAAATCACCAAAAAAAATCAAAAAACAGAATATTAAAATCAAAAACATAAAACAAACAACCTAGAAATTCAATTAAATCCCTGTTCAGAAGAGGATCATAAAAAACGTACGGAACACCTATCCAACAGTAAAACGAAGTATCACACATAGTTTTTATAAAATGAAAGACATTTACCCATCCTAATAAAAGAAATACACAAGAACATCTGTATAGAGTATGTGAAAGAAGAAATCGAAAATATGGTGTACACCCCGATAGAAATCTACAGATTTAAATCAGGAAAAGAAAAGGGAGTAATCCTATAATCGAAGTACTCATCCCAAGAAAACAAGAAGATTTTTATAACATAAAACACATAAGTCCAAACAGAAACCAAAATTGCGAAGAACAAGAAAGTGATCAATCAATGCCATTGAAGCCAAAACGGTCACTTCAACACTGCTATTATGCAAATCTAAGATGCCACCGATGCACCAAAAATCATCACTACACAGAGTGCACTAAAAGTCTAGACAAGCCACCAAAATGCGCAAATTGCAGAGGACCTCACTCAGCCAATTACGGAAAATATCCTCAGAAACTCAAAAACAAAGAAAGATACAGTTTGAACAAAACAAAAACAGAAATTAAAGAAAAAAGAAACCCGAAAAATAAAAAAAAAATAAATTTACTAGAGTGCGGTTCCCATCTGTGGACCATTTTATACTGTTCTTTGTTCCAGAGATGTACTATAGATTCAGGTATCAAAGTTTTCCCTTTTTGTTCATGAATTCATTTTCCTTTATTGCACAGCTTGTGTATATTTAATTTATCTATTTTATGTTATGGTTTCCACATCTTCTATTGCATTTCTTCTGTATGCTGGTAGAATATTAATAAATTCATCCTTACGAATTTCCTTTAGTGCTGCAGCTTTTTTACTGTAGAGATTCTTGTCGGTATTCTTCGTATTTTCCACAGTAAATTTTATTTTCCATTTTAATTCCTCGAACTAGATTTCTTTGACGCTTGTGAACTCCGCAGAATTTATGATATTTAGAACGAATGTGGTTTTAGATGGTAGTAGGAAGTTAGGACTTTTACTCAATAGCAGTTCATCTGCTGCTGTATTTTGATAACGGTATTGTCTAAATATCAAGTGCCGATGTAATCAAAAAACTTAACATCAAATCTATTATCAGTATTTAAAGACTAGATGGCAAGTAAGCCCTGAAAAAATAGCGTGACAATAGTTCACCTTCACCGGTAAATCATAAATAAAAGTATGACACCCTGTATAAAGCTTAAAGTTATCTCTAAAATAAAATAGTTTTTAATAAGAAAATATTAACATTTATTTTAACCTTAGTTGTGTTATTATGACGTATGCATTCTTTCTGGAATTTAAAAATAATTTAATATCAGGAAAAAGATTATTAAACAAAATAATCTCGTATGAATTAAAAAAGCTAATATGTACATGAACTGTCAGTCTGTATTATTATATTGTTACGTTATTTGTTTAAGCAGGATCGAGCAGTATCGGCTTTAGGAGGAAAGGAAAAATTTAGTTAATAATCTAATGTAAAATATCGTTAAAGTTTTTCGACCATTCAAAACTTTTAATTTATTTTTATCCATTTCAAATTTAATATATATTTATAGAATTCGAAACTTTATTAAATAAATAACTAGAGTATTAAGCTAAAGTCTTAACTCGAGTATTTAACTCAGTTATACATGTGCAACGTTTGATGACAGACTCGTAACGTCAAAATAGGCCAAGTTAAGTCAACCTAGTTATATCGGATAGTGCTTCCTTTAGGCAGTAGAAAAAAAAACATTGATTTTTCCAGAAGCGATGCTTACAAGTGACGTCACTTCTACAACACTTGCACTACTTTATATCTGGTCAATACATCATTATGAATCGCCATATTATAGTGTTAGACCACACACCAAAAATCATTTAATTCAGATATCATGTTTTCAGGAAATTTGGGAAAAATTAATATTTTTTTAAAACCTTGACCTCTTCTACACCCTAAACAAAACAATATCGGATACAAATAAGTTAATTTAAATCGACCTATATGAAGTGAAGAGTGTGTCATCAAACGTTGTACACGTATTTTACGAACAGACTGTATAACAGAAAAGTCTCAGATGTCATTTTCCCTGATATAAAGCCTAAAAGTAGTGTTTTTTGAACGGTAATCTATAATTTCAAGATGCTTTAAAATATCATACTTGCAAAAAATTGCAATGATGCAAAACATAAGAATTTTATTATAACTTGGAACAGCCATCCCTGTACTATCATTTCGGTTTTACGTAATTTGTGCAAATAATAATTGCAATGTCAGTTTCATGATTTGCTTTCTACTTGTTAGAATACCTACTAACTATACCATGATAATATTGGTATTGTATAAAAAATTTCCATTTATACTGAATACGTAAAGTATGGTCACATGAATATAAAACGTCAATTTAATGTAGGGAAAAACATTTAAAAATAAATATCTATTCTTAAAAGGTTATCCTTGAAATCACAAAAATGAAAAACGAAATAAAAATAAGAAAATTTTTAAAACTCATATTCGTTAACTTGCATTAATTGTAGGTAATTTAATTAAAGTATTTAACACAACCATTTTTCAGTAATTAAACTAATGTGAATCAATTATTTTTTTAATATTAGTTTTTTAATTCGGCGGGGTAAAATAATTGTAGCTGACTTTTTTTAAATTTTGTGATCAGTTTAATTATTTTTACAACAATGTCAATTATTTTCACAACAATTTCAAACTACTAATTCAACGATTATTTATCATCAAATTCAAAATTCTTCATCTTCTTTATACTCCAGTCATTTGGTAGTTTTACCTGGAAAGTTTTCCGGTAGTTTTGAAAATTGGTAATTTTATAGATTTTGATGTGCTCTTTTCGAATTTCGACTTTGTCATCTCGTATCTCCGCCGCTTGCGCCGCCATAATGGAAAAATGGCGCCTAATATCAGTTTGTTTACAATATTTCCTTTCCGACACATTTTACGACAAAAATATTTATATACAAAATTAAACTAGAGAAAATTTCGTACAATTTCTGTATTTACAATTTTTTTCGTAAAATCAATAGTTTTTGACGTACGAGCGCCGCAAAGTCATTGCAATATGCGTTTTGAAAAAAAACTCATTTCCACACCACCTTGAGGTAGAGTAAGCGGCGCGGTTTTTTTTTATCCTGGTGTCCCCTGTAGGTCTAATCCACATGTGATGCACACTTTCGAAATTTAGCGCTATCTCCTTCGTTTTGCTGTTCCTGATGGACCAGGCGTTGAGAGTTCGTCTTGGGCACCGATCGAGACGTCGCAGACCGAAATTTCATCCGCATCATTTGCGATGGATATAGCCACAATAAATCTGAAACGGATGGCGTTTGCTTTAATCGTGGAATAATTTGATTAAGAGCGATAGCAGTTGTAGGTGTTACACAATGGATACCGCCCATGGCATGGAAAGTGTTATTACCATCTAATGTCTGCGTATTGAAATCAGCGTTGTCAAAAACAAATTGAGAAAATGCGGTATCATCGATATTCAACGGTGCGCGCATAATAGCTGAAACTTCGAACAACATTGCTTCGGTGCATGAAGAGCAAAATCCAGGAGATGATAATACATCTATTAATAATAATCGCCGAGATCCATACTTATGAAATAAAAATGCAGCTAGTCCGATCTGTAATGATGATATAAAAAATTTCGGTCTTGCTGCTGCAATTAAAACGCGTAAAGTTCCAGGTATATCTGACTCAGAGTCTTGAAAAAAATTATCTGATGGAGGATAATGTTTTGTCTCATAGACCATAGAGCGAATATCCTCTATAAAAATTTCTGCTGCTGTTTTTACAATACGCCGACGTTCTTCTGCATTGTCATTACTTTTTTGCTTGTACCAGGCTTCCGTTAATAGCTTAAATCCTGTATTTCGGAAACAAACCACCGGAGCCTTATTGGCAGTGACGGCAATTAAAATATCATCACCGTGTTTTTTGAGGAGTTGTGCTTTCACTGTTTTTATGTGTGGACGGTAATCACCTTCAATTTTGGCTATCGATTCGTCCAGAGTAAACTGACACTCATCGGAATTCTGCATCGCAGTATCGATCTCATTTGCATACGGACCTTTTTTATATCTTCAGCTAATGGTGCTTGATACAATTTTTTCATGCAGGAATTGTGGTACTGTGCATCGGCTGCGACCAAATCATTCACATGCTCAAGACGCTCAACAATTGCTCGACCCCAATTATCATTACGAGCTTTAGCAAAGTCTGAAATACTATTTTTCATTGATAATTTCCGCACACTATACACAACATTACGCTTGCACAACTGCGTCTGTTTTTGTTTTGCTAAAAACTCTGCTGTTATCTCATCAGCGCATAAAAAACAATGGTCTTTGAATGAGAATGTTGGGTGCGAGGCTCGCAGTAGTGGTTGAGGTGTCGTGACATCGCTTCCTCTACGCAATGATGGAGCGATTAACTTTTCATTATTACATCGTTTTCGACATACATCATGAACCACTATCGATTTTAGTCCCGTCGAAAATTCAACTTTATTGTCTTTTCTTTCAACACTTGACTTACGAAAAGTCTCCAATCCTTTTTCCTTCACTTCAATTGTTACACTTTCTAATAATGGATTATTACATATAAAACAATTTACTTTATCAGAAGCCATGGCTCTATAAACACAAACAACACTGTAAGACGATAGACGTATACTGATGATTCACTAAACTAAATACTTCTCTTGAGTTCTACCAACAGATGTTTCGTTTAAGGTCGAGAGAGGGACCCGATACAAAGGCGACGCATTACCCTTATACCTATTTTTTTCATATCTGCAACAATAGTAAAATATTTTGGAGAAATATACGAAAAAAACGTGGTGGTGTGGATGAATAATAATTTGCGGCGCTCGTACGCCAAAACTATTGATTTTATAAAAAAAATTGTTAATACATAAATTGTAGAAAATTTTCTCCAGTTTAATTTTTTATATAAATGTTTTTGTCGTAAAATGCGTCGGAAAGGAGATATTGTAAAAAAACTGATATTAGGCGCCATTTTTCCAATATGGCGGCGCGAGCGGCGGAGATACGAGGTGGCAAAGTCGAAATTCGAAAAGCGCACATCGAAATCTATAAAATTACTAATTTCCAAAACTCCCGGAAAACTTTCCAGGTAACCCCCTTTTTTTTGACCAATTGACTGGGCTACTATCACAATAGTAATGGCTGAACTTTGTGAGAGATGTTATTATACAGGTTAAATTTGCATAACACTGGCGCCAGCGCCTATAGAAAGGTTTGTTTGTTGATATAGATAATAAGTTATAGCAATATCATAAGCAAAATAAAACTGATCAACTAAAAGGTATAACTTCATTGTCACCTAAATCGGGTTTAAAAATTTAATGAATCTGGCTGAAAATATTTAGATATTCTAAAATAGGATATTTAAGTGCGTATTTGTCATAATTATCAAACGATTAACAAACACAATATATATTTTGGGATCTAATTACATGACATATTTTGGTTACATATTATCGTTTTGGATCTCTATAAAAATTTGACCCGAATAGATTTAGAACGTATAAATGTCGCTAGTGCTCTTTTGAAAGCTTGTTGTGATAGTTTACTCCCACACATTAAATCTTATTTAAATTATTTCTAACCTGATAAAAGAAGAAGACCAAACTACTATTGCAAGTGCTTTTTCGGAAACTTATTGTGAAAGTTTACTCCTACAGTTTAAAAATTATTTAAACTGTTCCTTGTCTTTCTTCACATTACGTCAATTTAAACACAGATAGAGTGCGCCATTCTGATTTCTATTGAAAGTAGAATAAAAATTCCTAGCGCAGGTATTAATCAGCCCCTCGTATCTCCTACACTCTAAAAATTTCACCTCGAGCATAGAAATATTAAAAATTGTAAGAGGTCTTTCTTGATTAAATTTATGCCAATAAGATTCATACAATGCCATTCGAAATATGCTACAATTTATTCTCAGCTTATTGTGTAATAAAGCAGCATGAGCATCCCATTATCAAGTATTGATCAATCACGATCCCAAGAAATTTGATGGTTCTTTCTCAATAAAACTAGTACTTTAAATAACTAATTCTTCTTCTTCTTCTACTTGTATGAGATCTGTTGATCTGTTAATTCCGGTCTTGCCTCCCTATCATTTCCTGTGATGTGGACTGCCAGCTATCTCTCCATCTTTTCGGTGGTCTTCCTGGTGGTCGGTTTCCTGCTGGTTTTCCCTCTAGTACTATGCGGGGTAGTCTGTGTTCGGACATCCTTTTTACGTGGTGATACCATTCCCGTCTTCTTTGTCTTCCCCATCTTACTATATCCTGTATCTCGCATTGTTCTCTGACGTCTATATTTCTTACACGATCTCTTCTGGTTTTACCGACTATCATCCTCATTACCCTCATTTCAGCCACCCGTAGTATACTTTTCGTTTTACTAGTGTCTTCTCTCGTCTCTATTCCATATGTCATTATGGGTCTTATGCATGTTTTATAGATCTTAATTTTGCTGTCCATTCGCATATATTGATTCTTCCATACAAATTCTCTTAGGCATCCTGTCGTTGCTGCGGCTTTGTTTACTTGGCATTTTACGTCCTTTATAGGTTCATGACTGCTGGATATATTTACGCCAAGGTATTTGAACTGCATCACTTGCTCTATGGGTCTGTCCTGGATTACTAGTTTGCATCTAATGGGTTCCTTACTGATGGTCATACTTTTCGTTTTTTCGATGGAGATATTCATATTAAGTCGTTGTCCCACTTGGTATAATTTAAAGAGCTGTCTCTGCAGATCGTCTTCGGTTTCTGCGAGGATTGCGGTATCATCGGCATAGCCCACCAAGCTGATACGTGTGTTATTTATTCTGTACCCGATGTTTAATGTTGCCACTTCTTCTATGATTTTATCCATAATGAGGTTAAACAGGAAGGGGCTGAGACTATCTCCCTGTCTGATTCCTCCGGGCATTGGTATGCTACCTGAGGTGTGTTGTTCTGTTTTAATTTGTGTTGTATTGGCAGTGTTCAGATTGCAAATTGTCTTTACTATATTGGCGGGTATTTGTTTATCAATAAGCATTCGAATGACGTCGCCTAGTTGGACTTTGTCGAATGCTTTAGTGAGGTCGACGAAACAGACGAATGCTGGTGTGTTATATTCTATGGCCTTTTCTTTAATTTGTTTCATGATAAATATTGCGTCCGTAGTCGATCTGCCTTTTCTGAACCCTTGTTGCTCTTCCCTATTAACTATTAGCTTTTCTAACTTCTCTTTTATTACTCCTGTGAACAGTTTCATAGTTGTGCACAGTAAAGTTATTCCTCTGTAATTTTCGGGCAATGTCTTTTGTCCCTTTTTTAATATAGGAATTGTTATGCTCGTGTGCCAGTCGTTTGGAATTTTCGCTGTACTCAGGATTTTGTTAAATAAAGTGGTAAGTTTTGTTACAAGTTCCGGGCCACCATATTTTAATAGTTCGTTAGGTATTCCATCTGTCCCAGGTGCTTTTCTATTCTTTAGCTTTCCTAGTCTTTCTCTTAATTCCGTCTCTGAGACGGTTGCGTTTGATGCTGTCCGGTATTCTATTTCTTGTATTTCTTCAGCGTTATATAGTGTACCAAAGTATAAAATAACTAATTACTAGATCAAAATTACGTTCAACTTATTGAGAAGTAAGAACAATAAAAAAGAATTTAATGAACTTTAAAACCTGAACATTCTCTTCCAAATTGGTTGAGCACATTCAACTGCAACACAAAATATTAATTATCAACTATTCTAGAAAGGTCATCTAGAAAGAGTTATAAAAAATTGATTATTGAATATTGAGAGATTATTAATATAAATAAAAAACGAAATCGGACTCAAAAACATAACCTTGAGATACATCAGTGTTTTTCTAGATCTGGTTCTATTTATTCCTTTATCTAAGATTATTAATTGCAATCTGGTCAGAAGAAAACATCGGATCCCGCTTCAAGGTGGAACTGTAAAGCCGCATTCATTTAATTATCGAACAACAATTATTAGTTAATAATGTATAAAGCCTTTTTAAAATCACAAAATCCTTCATGATCATATCATTGGATCTGGGGCGAGTTAATTTTTGCTCTAAACTCTCCAGAATAATGTCCATAATAATAATTGGGATATGCTCCCTCTCAAAAAATGTCGCTTTATTTAAGCAGGGGTGAAAAAAAATTAAAGACGCTTTTTTTCTCCTTTTCATCCTTATATTTTTGAAGAGAGAAGTTGAAGAGAGAAAAAGGGTACGTAATTAAATTTTCTACAAGATAGTTAGTAAAAAATTTCAAAATTTATTACCCTTGTTGCAAATACAGTAATAATTTAAAAAAAAAGCAAGGAATTCGATTTTTTTTTCGACCATTTACTTTTCTCTGAGGATCTTCATGTTTAGCCAAAAAAAAAACTTCTTATTATGATAAAGCAACGTGTTAAATTTCGTTAAAATCGGTTCTGTAGTTCTTGCATAATAATTTTACAATCTAATTTTTTTTAAATGGAAAATTTTTCAAATTTGATTGGGTTTTAAATCGGAAAGTCAAATATTTGAAATTTTTTCACATATAAAGAGTGGTTTTATAGAGGTATAAAACTTTAAGTTGGCAACACTTTTTTAACTGGGGGCCGTTTTGTCAGCTGTCAAGTGATTTATATTTAGTTTGGTTTGGCATTTCAACATGAATAAACTGACGCCTGAACAACGCTTCCAAATTGTGCAAATTTATTTTGAAAATCATGGTTCTGTTCGAAATACGTATCGCGCACTACGTCCATTTGACGGTCAACATAATCGTCGATCAGAGCAATTAATTCGATTAACTATGGAACGTTTTCGCACCACGTTTACTCTAAATGATAATACGCATCCACAGAGACGTCGTACAGCGCGTACAGAAGAAGTCATTGCTGCGGTAGAGCGTAGCGTAGAGGAAGACCCGAATCAGTCTATCCGCCATCGTGCACAGGAATTGGATATATGTCCATTCACTTTATGGAAGATTTTGCGGAAAGATCTTGGTTTGCGTGCTTACAAAATCCAACTCGTGCAAGAATTGAAGCCACACGATCACCTAGTAAGGCGCAGATTCGGTGAATGAGCCCAAAACAAGATTGCCGTTGATCTCGATTTTCATAAGCGAATTTTGTTTAGCAATTAAGCTCACTTTTGTTTGAATGGATACGTCAATAAACAAAACTGCCGTATTTGGAGTGATGATAATCCTTAAGTGTATGTTGAGACACCGTTATATCCAGAAAAATTGACTGTTTGGTGTGCTTTATGGGCTGCTGGAATCATTGGTCCGTACTTCTTTAAAAACGATGCTGGTCAGAACGTTACAGTCAATGGTGACCGCTATAGAGCCATGATTACTGACTTTTTCGTTCATCAATTGAACAACCATGATGTGCAGGAGCTGTGGTTTCAACAAGACGGCGCAACATGTCACACAGCTCGTGCCACAATTGATTTATTGAAGGAAACGTTTGGTAACCGCATAGTATCACGTTTCTGACCCGTGAATTAGTGTCCAAGAACGTGCGACTTAACGCCGCTAGACTATTTTCTGTGGGGATATGTGAAGTCGCTAGTTTACGCCGATAAGCCCGAAACGATTGATCACTTAGAGGACAACATTCGCCGGGTTATTACCGATATACGGCCACAAATGTTGAAAAAAGTCATCGAAAATTGAACCTCTAGATTAGACTACATCCGAGCCAGCCGTAGCGGTCATATGCCAGAAGTCATATTTAAATTATAATGCCAGAAGGTTATCTTTCGAATAAAGTAAATTTCATGTCAATTTAAAAAATTCATCTTTGTTTTATTCCATTTAAAAGTTCTATACCTCTATAAAAAACACCCTTTACTATAGATCTCAAGCTTTCAAACGCTTTTTTAAAAAATTAAAATTGGGTAGAAAGGGCCTGCTCAGGAATTGTTTAAAATTATTGTTAAATTATTTGCTTATAAACAAATTTAATATCTCCGCGAATTTTCAACGAAAAATTTTTCTGAAAAAGCGGTTTAAAAGTATTAGGAAATATGTATCTTTTGAAAAAAAGAAATAATTACCAAGATATAAGATGTCAAAGTTGGCAGACGTTTTCTTTTTAATTTATCTCTAAACTGAATACTTTCAAAGTTATAAGGAAGAAAAGAAAATTTCTTTTTCATTTTTTTTAAATAAATAAATGTAGCGGTATTTTTTGGAGGGTTTACAGTAAAAATTACTTTGCTTCATCTCAACAGCCAACCAAAAACAAATCAGCCCCGGTCTAAATTAAATACAAAACATTGCATGAGATAATTTTGTATTTAGTTGCCTTCAGTTCTGACCTGTAAACTATTTCGCTAAATATCAGCAAGCCACTTTTTTCCTTGGCTTTTAAGTATAATCTAACGTATAATTAAGTTACCTTGACCAAGTATGAGCCCAAGCCTCCTCTCCAGAATAGGTAGCTTTGCTAGCTAGGATTGACACTTGAGACAAACATCTTTTTATTCCGGCATTCATGTTTCCGATTGCCCCCGTTACCATTTTTATTATTTTCTTGATTGAATCACAAAATAGTACCAATGTTTTATAGTAATATCACAGAATTTATACACCGTTTTTTGTAACTTAATGTAATAAGAATGGATTTTTCACTTTATTTAAAAAAAAATGTTTATTTGATTTTATTTAGATTTTTTATCCTCTCTGTTCCTCAAAGTGGTTCAATTACTGATGTACTATAAATAGAGTCTATAGATACTTTATCAAACTGTCTTTTAATGAAATTACTTTTACCATTTATGTGTGATAACTGCATGGTAGGGAAGCTATTGGCTTGTTATTATATCCTGTTAAAGAATAGAACTATTGTTATTTCTGCGTTTAAAAATAAATACGCCTATTTTTGCACATTTATGTTAAGAAGCTTTAATAAGGAAGTATTTAAGAGAAACTAAATTTAATGTGCAACTTAGGTTTTAGAAATTTAAAATGTTTGAACAATGACGAAATGTTTATGGGCATTAATTGTGATTTTAGGAGTTTTGGAAAGTCAGTTATTATACTCGGATTGGTAGAAATGTTGCACACTTATGCAGCCAAAATTGACAAGAAATTATTGTTGTCTCTTATAAAATAAACCAAAAAATTAACATCTTTTATTAAATAGATAATATAGAAACAAGAGACATTCAAAATATCTTTATTACTTTGTTTATTGTACGAGGGTGGTTCGATAAGTTCTCGGCCTGAAACAGAGAGGACGCTAGTAGGATCAAATAACTATAATAATTTGAAAGCATTAACCTTGAGCTGACGCCCTGCAAAGTTTCAGATGTTTGCGTGCAGTTGCTTGTTTGTGGCGATCGAGTGAACACATAAGGTTCGGTATTTTGTGAAGGATGGATGAAATCACCGGGTCCAGATAGGATTACATCGGAACTTCTCAAGCTTGTGGAAGGTGAATCAGTGAATATTCTTGTCGATCTTTTAACTGCATTTACAAAACAGGAGAAATAACAAAAGAATGGCTCCTGTCAACTTTTGTCACCATACTAAAAAAGGCAAACGCCAAACAGTGCACTAACCATCGCACAATAAGCCTAATGGGACACACATTAAAAGTATTCCTCAAAGTGATTCACACAAGAATTCACAGAAAACTAGATGTGGATATTGGTGATACTCAATTCGGATTTCGGAACGGGCTTGGAACAAGAGAAGCACTATTTGCACTTAACGTCATGTGCCAAAGATGTCTAGATATGAACCAAGATATGTATATGTGCTTCATTGACTACAATAAAGCGTTCGATAAAGTACGTCACGATCATCTAATGAGACTGCTGGTAGAAAAAAAACTTGGATAAAAGAGACATCAGGATTATTTCCAAGATTTACTATAACCAGAAAGCGAATATTCGAATAGAGTAAGAGACAACGGACGAACTCGAGATTAAGAATCATCACTTAACATCAGTAAAACAAAAATAATGGTGGTATCTAAATCACCACAAAACTTCCTTGACATAACCGTGCATGATCAAAGAATTGAACGTGTGAGAAAATATAATTACCTGGGAACTGTTATCAACGAAAATAACGATACCTCTGAAGAAATCAGAATCAGAATGGAAAAAGATAGAGCTACGTTTGAAGAAGGTGTTCTGCGGACGATATTTAAGCCTTAAACTTAAAATTCGCTTTGTGAGATGTTACGTGCTGTCAGTTCTTTACTACGGAATGGAAGCGTGGACATTGAAAAAGATTGATACCAAGAGGATGGAAGCATTTGAGATGTGGATGTACCGTAGAATATTAAGAATATCGTGGACAGAGAGAGTAACAAAGGTAGAGGTTTTGCGAAGAATGCGGAAAGAGAAAGAATTAGTACTTACTATTAAAGAACGCAAACTGCAATACTTGGGACATGTTATGAGGGGAGATAAATACCAGTTGCTGCAATTAATTATCCAGGGAAAAATAATAGGCAAAAGATCCATAGGAAGAAGAAGGCATTCATGGTTAAAGAACTTAAGAGAATGGTACAACTGCAACAACTGCCAACTGTTTAGATCTGCAGTGTCAAAGATACGCATAGCTTTGATGATAGCGAAACTTCGGAACGAGGACAGCACCTAAAGAAGAAGAATGGATAAAACTGAAGTTCGAGCGGTTATAAAGTACTTTGTTTTAAAGGGCTTAACTCCCACGGACATTAAAGTGTGGTTTACAACTTTGGATAAAATAAGTATTTTTTTGCAACCTGATTCAAAAATACTTTGTCCTTGTGGCTTAAGATGAGGATTTTTTGGAAGAATTGAATGTTGGAGGTACCCAGTAAACAGGTCCAAATAACTATGGCATTTAAATACGCAGCAATAAGTTTTTTATACAACTAACTGGAAGCTTTCAAGAGAACAAAAATGGCAGCAATGGATCGCTAAATTATGATAACGAGGTAGATTGTGAGTTTGTGATTTATTGATTTCAAAAAAGGTCAACTGAATGATTGCGATGTATGTAAATGTAAATTTGTATTCTATGATTTATATACCTCGTTTTTTATATACAAATTAAAGCAATTCTTCCTGCCTAGAACTTTTACATAAGTTTTTAAACTTTAAATATAAATTCGCCTCTCCTAACATAATACAATCTGAAAACATCGCGCAACTATATGTATAGATCAACTATCTATCAATTTTGATGATGATTTTTTCACAAATAACTAGACAAAATAATGTTTAAATTTAGTTTTAATGATGTCAAAGACTTTCGTAGAAAAATGCTCAACAATATTGTCATTGTATTAATGCCAAAATGTCAATACCGCGACCTTAACGCTCACGTGTCCAAAATTTATATATTTTTAAAATTATACTTGCTAAAACTTTTTTACGGACTTCCAATTATGCCAAGGAGTGAAAGTCGGGCAATAAACAAGTTTTTGTTTAAAATTTTAAGCTTGTATTTCAAAGCAGATTTAATTTTTGTTTTGCAAACGGTTCTTTTTTGTAAGGTTGCAAGTTTGTTTGAAATTATTCTTAAACTATAGGTACAGGGTGTCTCTAAAAGCAGTGTGATCCAATTTACTTTAGGTCAAGATACAGGAAGTCAAAATTAAAATTTTTTAAAACCTTTTTGTAAATATTATCTTAATAATAGCTTGATATGCACTAGATTTGGTAGTTTGATGATGAGAAGTCCAGGTCTGATTATAGTTTCGATGTACACTGCAGAGAGCGCTCCCAGCGGTACTTCGCCTACATGTAAGGCTTCATACCGTTTTTTTTCTTCTTAATCCTTGACATCTTTCATTTGATATGATTGATTTGACTTCAAAAATTATGAAGATATCCAAGACAGGAAGACGTAGAAGACTAATTCTGAATTTTTAAGAGATATGCAATTTTAACAATAAAAACTTAATAGCTATGTCTAAAATATTGTTACGAACGATTAGGAGAAACTTAATGGTACGCCCTGGTATACAAATATTCCGATTCGATTTATTATAATGTGCCGAAAGGAATATTATATTGATGAGTCATATTTCTAGATAGATCTCAACTTTTATGTTAGTAAGTTCTAGATTTATATAGGAAATTCTATAGGTATATAAATAAGCATAGGATAAGAGCTTTAATGGAGTTGTATAGTGGTATTTGAGTAATGAAGATATTAAGAGGTAGTAATAAGATAATGTTGAAGATTAACTAAAATGTGGTTGTCGGACTTGCATTGTCTTTATTTTTATTAATTTTTACGACGTTTCGATTAGGTTGTATCTCTTATCGTTATCAAGTATAAACTGAATGTTTTGTCTTAATACTACGAGCTTATATAGGGACTGCGTCCACTGAAGCGCAAAGTTTCACTTCACTGTACACACCTCAATGATTTGATGTTACACAGTAGTGGTTGCCAAAAATTAGGTATCTCAACACTCGGTTTACTGAAGATTTCTTTAGAAGGTAAGACGAACACATATGTTAAAAATTCCACACTTTTCGTGAACATTATTAGTAGCATCAATCTAGAGTCAGACGACAGACTAATAAGCTTTGATGTGGAAAGTCTGTATACTAATGTATCATTAGGGGAATCACTACACATAATCAAAACAGATCGAACCATGTTGCCTCTGGACGGGGTGATGGATCTTTTGGAGTATTGTCTGCGTAGTGCTTACTTTCAAGTAAAGGACAGGTTCAACGCTCAGGACGACGGACTTCCGATGGGTTCTTCACTCTCTCCAGTCGTCGCCAATATATATATATATATATATATATATATATATATATATATATATATATATATATATATGGAATGGTTCGAAACTCATGCCATAAAAACGGCAATAGTAAAACCGAAAGTCTGGTTGAGATATGTCGATGATACCTTCATCGTATGGAAGGGCAATGATCAAGAACTTAATGATTTCTTGAAACATATAAATAACATTCGACCTACAATTAAGTTTGCCATGGAAAAAGAGGTAAATGATCAATTGCCAAAATTTGATTTATTATTATCAATAATAACTAATGCCCAATGGGTGGCCCGAAATTCTTGCCACGACCGGTTAGTTCTATAAATTGTTAAGGGGTAATAATTCGTACTCTTGTTATATTACTGACTGTGTTCTGGTTCAGCGGAGTAGTATAGTTTTTCTATATTTTCTAAGATGAGTGGGAGGAAAGAACATAACATTTGACAATTTTATATTAAGAAAATAGATCCCAATATATCTGGTTATAGAGCAATTGGTAAAAGCTGCAAAAAAGAAAGTCAAGGATTAGTCAAAGGCTTGACAGACAACGGGACGAACATGACTGACATGAAGAAAGTATCGAAGAAAGAATCGGTTGTAACGTTATAAGCTACGGTTGCTTGGCAAGTCTTCATTAGTGTCAATATTTTTGATAATTTTCAATAAACAATTTTTTTTTTAAGAATAATGTTGCTCTTAATAACTAAATAATATGAGAATTCAAAATATGTATTTACAATTAAATTTTATTTTCTAGTTTTTAAGTATTTTGAGTTTTTGAAAAAAATATTTATAATGATCATATTATTTCTTATTGTAGAAGGGAGAGGGGGGCAAATTTTGCACCTACTCCGGGCGACAGACACCTACCCTACGCCATTGGATAATTCTGCCCTGCAGTAATTTTTTTAAAAATAATTATTGTATTTTTTTGAGGGTTGTTGTTGTATTCATAAAATGAAGACAAAATAGATAGAAAACTTTTTTTTTTCTTTAAAAAACACTAAATAGAAAAAAATACTTTAAAAACCATCGAAATATAAAAGTAACTTCAAAAATGCAGCACTTTTTTTAAATGTCACAGTTAATCATCACCAAATTACTAAAACAAATTCGCCCTCTTCACTGTTAAACACAACTCTTTACATAAAAATAACACTTTGTAGTGCCACGACAACCTTTGTAAAACTAAAGAGATTTACTATATCGAAATTCATGTCGTACTGTCGCGACAACATTCCAAAAAAATTTTGGCCAAGTTTCCGTGTTCTATTTTGATAACGGAGCTTGTTTATTATCCAGATAATTTATTTTCACCATCTGGATATAAAAAACGAGGTATATAAATCATAGAATACAAATTTTTGGAAAATACTATAGACTATCGGTCGCGTATTTCGAAAAACGGAGAGAAACCAGTTAACCTTTTTTGAAATCGATTAATCACACATTCAGAATGCATCTCCTTGCCAGAATTAAAGAAATAACTTAGGCGATTTATTGCTCTCACTCTTATTCTCTTGAACGCTTACAACTATTTCCATAAAAACGTACTGCTGCGTATTTACATACCATACTTGTGTGAACCTCTTTACCGGATACTTCCAACATTCAAGGCTCCATATTAGTCAGAGCTTATTCAAGTCTTCCAAAAAAAATCACATCCTAAGCGACAAGGTCAAAGTATTTTTGAATTAGGTCGCAAAAAAATATCCATTTTACCCAGAGTTGTATACAACACTAAATCAAACAACAAAAAATTCTTTGATTCTGAAAATTCTCCAAATTCCGATTTTAAATGAAATTGTATCTAACAAATATTCAGTCCTATATATATATATATATATATATATATATATATATATATATATATATATATATATATATATATACAGTGTACGACAAAACAAATGCACGAACTTCTACTCGCAAATATATGGCTAAATAACATTGTCAAATGCACTTAAATTTAAATTCTTTTTACTTATTTATGATCGCGATGGACTCTTCTGCTAAAAAAAGACACAAAAAAAACTATTTTTTTTTGTGTCAGAAAAAAATTAGTTTTGTTTACAACATCACTTTTTGTTTATGACAAAACATATGCATGAAATAATAAAAATTTACATTCTTTATTATTTATAAAAAATTATCAACAACAAGTACCGTGAAATAACTAATAACTCTCTTTTGAACATTGTAAGAATGTTTATAGAAAACTTCCACGTGTTTATAATCGTTCCCGGTCTTTCAAAGTCATCGGTCATATGGTACAAGTTTTTAATGAAAAAAATGGCTAATAATAAGTACTCAGTGCAAGTAAAGGAAAAAATAATTAAATATTATAATAGTGGTGAATCAGTGACATCAATTGCAAAGAAATTTGGAATTCATCATAGCGTAATTTCGCGAATTATAAGCCCCTTTCGTTCTTCAGGCTCGTTGACCACTATCCACAAAGGAGGTCGTCCACGGAAAACCAGTAAACGGGACGACCAGATAATAATTAGATTAATAAAAAAAGATCCGTTCATATCAGCAAGGTCAATTGCAAATCAATTACCACTATATATTTCTGAAAGATCCATCCAAAGACGAGCTGTTGAAGGTGGATTGAAATCATACCCAAGTGCCAAAAAATAATTTATTTCCGCCAAAAATAGACTAGCTAGAATTCAATTTGCAAAGGAACACTTGGAAGACCGTACTCTTTTCTCACGAGTCGAAATTCAACTTGAAAAATTCGGATGGATTTCGGCTAGTACGCAGACCTAAAGGGCAACGTCTTAACTATCGCTATACGCAAGGCACAGTTAAGCACGGAGGAGGAAATGTTTTGGTGTGGGGATGCTTTTCCGGACATGGAATCGGACCAATTCACAAAATTAATGGTATAATGGGTCGTTTTGTGTATAAGGATATCCTAAATAATGTTATGTTGCCACACGCAGAGGAAGAAATGCTACTTAAGTGGAGGTATCAACATGATAACGACCCAAAACACACTGCTAAATGTGTGAAAGAGTGGTTCGTAAACAACAAGATTGACGTTTTCAAATGGCCAGCGCAATCGCCTGATCTCAATCCCATAGAAAATCTATGGGATTTTGTAGATGGCAAAATAAATCGCGATAATTGCAAAAATGCGGATGACCTTTTCCGACAAGCGGAAATTGCATGGAATGGAATTTCCGATGAAATTTTATCTAACCTTATAGAGTCCATGCCACGCAAATACGAGGAGGTTTTAAAAAATAAGGGCTACGCACCTAAATATTAGTTAAATTTTTATTTAAATGGAATAACCTAAAAATGTGCTATTGTTTTGTCGCATAAAGAAAGTATTGTTAATTATGAAATATGGTTTTTGTTGGTTTTCATAACAAATGTTGGAAATTTTTGTTTTGTTTTAGTAAATTTAGTTTATTAATTTTGTAAATAAATAAAACAATTTGAAAAAAATGTGTTTTTGTCTTGTTTGTTAATATCCACAAGTTCGTGCATATGTTTTGTCGCGCACTGTATATATATATATATATATATATATATATATATATATATATATATATATATATATATATATATATATATATATATATATATGTATACATATATATATATATATATATATATATATATATATATATATATATATATATATATATATATATATAGTTCTTACTTATGGTATTGAAACAACCTCCCTAACATGTAAAGCCATTAATAAGCTTCGGGTTACACAACGAGCAATGGAAAGGGCTATGCTGGGAATTAGTTTACGAGATAGAGTTCCAAATGAAGAAATCAGAAGAAGAACGAAAATAACAGATGTGAGCAAACGAGTAGCGCAGCTAAAATAGAGATGGGCTGGATATATCGCAAGACATGACATAGACAGATGGACATACAAGATAACAGCATGGCGGCCAAGAGAGAACAAGAGAAGTGTTGGCAGGCCTCAAAAGAGATGGCGTGACGACATCCAGAAAATTGCCGGAAAAAACTGGATGGGGATCGCTACGGACCGACAGAAATGGAAAAATATGGAAGAGGCCTACATTCTGGAGTGGATGAAAACGGGCTGATACGAATGATGAATGAATGAATATATATATATATATATATATATATATATATATATATATATATATATATATATATATATATACATATATATATATATATATATATATATATATATATATATATATATTAACGTTAGATCGTAAGCTACGACCCCCCAAAAACTCCCTAATACCTCTTTAAACTATTTAATTCTGTAAACTGACCTCTCTGATTTTATTAAATATATATTTGTTTAATTTTCGATTATTTGCAGTATATAAATTTTGAAATGAAAATTGGCTAATTTTGTACGCAGCACTAATAACACAACAACACAAAATAACTTCCTGGAATTTTGATAGTATTATAAACAACATAATCACGGTTATTGTTACCTTTTTAATGCAAATATAATGACCGCATTTGCCATACTTTGCAAATTTTTTGCACGGTAAATTAAATAGATAAATCAAAAATCCATTAATGGGAATCAATGGGAAATTTTATCCGATAATTAGAGTATATTTTTAAATAAAAAAAAAACTAAATTATAAGATATTATCCGGATATAAAATTTGTTCTACAAAAAGTTAAAGTAAATAAAATTTTTATAAAAAAATACATATTATTATTTCTCGCATTTTAACATCTTTTAAAAAATTTTATTTTCCGATTTCTTGGTTTGTGCTCGTTATTATTTCCATCATTTATGTGAACAATACTAAACGATATATGTAGTGTACTCCAACAATGTTTCCAAGGTCGCAAAAAAAGTACCTATTTTATCCAAAGCTGTAAACTACACTCAATTGCACAAAAAAAATTCTTTGATTCTGAGAATTCTACCAAGCAAATATTACTTTTAAGAAATTAGCTTTAGATTCATAATCTAGGCCCCCAAAAGCTCCACAATTCAGATATTTAACGAATCAAAAACACGTATATTTTTAGTCCGACACATGTAATCCAGCATATTGAGTTTAAAAATATTAATCTAAAACCTGTACTATACGCCTCAATAAACCCCTAGTATCGGCTTTGAACAAAATCGAAAAAGAAACACCCTGTATATCCACGGATTTCCTTAAGAGGATGGAAGTTTTTAATTTTTGAAATAATACTCATACAATTTTTATCTACACAGGGTTAAAATGTAGATCATTTGTTGAAAACCAATTGATGTACTCAAAAAAGGAAAATTGCGCCTTTAGGACACCATATAACTTATCTGCGTAACTAAGTCTGCTATTTATACAATAATTAATTAGAACTTAATATCTTAAAAAAATCGTCAGTTAATACTCTAAAATAATTAGCAACTCTATAAGTGCCGTGCCAAAACTGCGCAACTGATTGCTTTCAAAATAAACTATCGATATTTTATTAATACTTTAGATACTTTATTGGAAAACATGAAAGAAAATTTATAATATTATTTTTTAAACAACTTTTAAACCGGTTTTAAGCGATAAAATTTCTTATCTTGCTGATATAATAAAATTATTTATACTTCTCTTCGGCTTTCTGTTTTTTCTGTATTGTTTATTTTTTAATAGAATATATTCTAGAAACAAAAAACAACAAATAGGCAAGGTATACCTACATACATACCTAGTTTTGATGAAAACAACTGAGTTTACGTTTTCTAGTAACATTCAGCAGTGATCACCTTTTTTCTACTTGTGTATCAAATTTGATTTCAATTGGTTCATTATTTGGTGTTTAATGAAGTGTTTTACAACAAAAAATGAGTATTGTAAAATATTCACATCAGGACATAATTCCCTTCAAATTAATCAAGACAATTAATTTCCGAATAAGGAGACGAAACTCCATGACATTTTAAGTAAAAATAAATGTCAAAACAGCTTTGACAATTTTAATAAGATACCGTTTTTCTCATTCAAGCTGTGAAATAAAAAGATAGAGAGTTGATTTCTTTCCATACACGTTTTGACTACCCGATAGTCTCGTCAGTGGAGTTATAATAAACCAAGAGCAAAATTCACAGAAAACAACTATCTCATAAAATCAAAATTTCGAGACATATTGGTAGAGCGTTAATTCTACAGATATCGGTCCAAATTCGAAAACTATTAATTTTTTTTTTAAATGGTACAACTTATATTTCATTATTCTAGTTCATAGACTGATAAAAAACAAAAGTTTTTGAGATATTTTGATTTCTTGACCTATTCTTATTATGTTTGCTGAATTTTTCTTCTATACTCGTAATAACCATGGAAAATAAAAAAACACACACACAAACAAACCTTAATAAAAAATAAATATCATGAAAAACAACTTTGAAGCAACGAATTTAAATAATTAAATATATTAAAAAATAAATCAACATTAAAACAATACAATGTTTTTAGGTTGGTAAATTTTTACTTTTTAAATATATAAAACATTTTTAAATTCATTTATTAAGAAAAATGGTAGACTATAAAAGATTAATTATTTATTAATAGGTAATAATTAATTATTTGTTCTTAAGAAATACTTCAATAAATCGCCTCCTTGTTGAATATACAATAAACAAATACCTTTATGAATTTTAGCTGAAAATAAAAACCCTAAAGTATTGTATCTTTGTTATTAATATTCAGAACAATTTCCTTCTATTTAAGCATTTATAGACCTCTACTAGACTTCTAGAAGCAGAGTTATGGTCGGTTTAGTTAGGGCAGAATTTTATTTTGCAATGTTTTCACACTAATAACTTTTTCTATAATTATTAATATTTTTAAAAAATTAAAATTTAAGAATGTTTCTAATAATGAGAACAATTAATTTGACTGACCAAAGCACCCATAAACAGCCAAGGTGATTGTTTATAAACATGTAAACAATTAAATTGTTAATAACAAAAAAATTTACAAGTTTTAGGACTTTAACCCACGAAAAATCGATTTTTCCAGGCAACAAAACATAAAAATACATGAAAATATTGAGGAGAACTAAAAGTGGCAAGGAAACCCCGAACTATTAGCTTTGATCTTCCTTGATAATATATCTGACTATATTTCTCGTAAAATTAAGAACGGTGCTTCAAACTGTGAACTTTTTTTCTTAAAACAAAATTATTTCTAACCCTCAATAAAAAAGTTTAAAAACTATACCCTTAATCGAAAAAATATTTCATATACAGGGTGGTCTACTTAAAAAAAAATACAACTTTATGCTTTAGGCACACCCTGCAATATTACAAATATATATATATATATATATATATGTAGAGTGACAAATTTTCACGTCCGCTTCGCTAATATTTTATTCTATTTTATTTTAAATTACACGGACAAAAACTTATCTACATATTTATATATATATATATATATATATATATATATATATATATATATATATATATATATATATATATATATATATATATAGAGAGCCTTTTGTGATAAGCAAGAACTACTAAGCCATGCCTATAAATTATTCTCCAGCATTCTCCTTAAACGTCCCTCTCTCTATACCGAGGAGATTATCGGAGACTACCAATGTGGCTTTCGAAGCGGAAGATCAACAGTTCAACAGTTGACCAGCTTTTCACTATCCGACAGATGCTGGGGAAATGTTGGGAGTTATATACCCTGTTCATAGATTTCGAGCATGCATATAACAGTGTTATTAGGATAAGGTTGTGGGAAGCTATGGAAGAATTTGGAATCCCACACAAGCTGATTAAACTGTGTAGAGCGTGCCTGGAGGGGGCAAAAAGCTGTGTCAAAATTCAAGGAGAGAGTAGCCAAACATTTTCTATCAACAGAGGATTAAAACAGAGAGATGCTTTGTCGCCAGTATTGTTTAACCTTGCACTGGAGAAAGCCACAAGAACAGTATCAGTTGACGCGGAGGTTTTTGGGTCAAGTGGCCCTAAACTTATTTTGGCCTACGCGGATGATATGGGCGCGATAGGAGAAAGCACAGTCAGTGTGAAGGAAAACTTCATAAAGATAGAAAAAGAAGCTCAGCGAATAGGGCTCCGAATAAATGAAGGAAAGACCAAATATATGCATGTCTCCCGCAATCCCGCCCGTGACAGAATCAGGCAGAACGTTACTATGGATGACTATAATTTTGAGCATGTGCAAGTTTTCAAGTACCTGGGCGCAGTGATAACGGCAAACAATAATATGCAGAAAGAGGTTAAACAGCGCATCATACAAGCAAATAAATGTACGTTTGCGATACAAACCTTGCTGAAGTCAAAATTTATCACTAGAAAGGCAAAAACCGAAATTTATCGAACAATAATACGACCAGTAGCAATCTACGCCAGTGAAACATGGACCCTGACGTTCCACGATACGGAGCTGCTAAGAAGGTTTGAGAGAAAAATCCTGCGCATAATATATGGCCCATACCTGAAACAGGCCCTCACAGAATGAGAAGCAACATAGAGCTTGCGCAAATATATCAAAGCCCTGACATCATTCAAGAAATAAAATCCAGAAGACTACGATGGGCAGGTCATATACAAAGGAGTCAAAACGATCGACTAATAAAACTAGTATGGGAGGAAGCGCCACAAGGAAAAAGACCACTGGGAAGATCTAGGCTTAGATGGAGAGATAACATCCACAAGGATCTAGCTATCCTTGAAGTTGACCAGCAAGAATGGAGGGAGCTGGTACAAGACCGTTCTGGGTTGTAGTGCTACGGAGTTAGTCAGTCAGTCAGGAACTCTTTCCAGAATCTCAGTGCCATCCCAGTTAATATTGTGATCTTGGTGAAAAACATGTTCAGCCAGAGCACAAAAGGACAAACCTCTATTAACGTCACTACGATGGGGAGTGAGTCTGCCTTTGAGGCTTCTGGAAGTCTGGTCTATATAAACTAATTGACAGTTGGAACAGGGAACCTTATAAACTACGTAACGGCGTTTTGGTTTTAGAATAAATTTTAGAGAGAGCAAGTAATTGTTTTCTAGCTGTTTTATTATCTGTATTTTTAAAAATATTCATCAATTTGTCAGTAAGATTTTCTATATGCGATAGTGTGTGGAAAAACTGAATTTGTACTGTTACATTTAAAAGAGTGTTAACTGAGCTTAAAGATTGAGTATGTAACAGAGACGGTTGAGAAGGAAAACTTCTTTCAAATACCTCCTCAAAGCTCACTGGGAGGTATCTGTTGTTCGCCCACACGGTCGAGGAATACAAAAATAATTTTATTATTTATTTTACAAGAAAAAAAAACAATTTTTATAATTATTAACAATTTTGTTGTTTAAAACAAATTACAATATTTGACGATTTTTTAAAAACTCACCATCGATATCGTAATCAAGAGATCAAAAAAACTCATAAAAAAACTTCTGTAGAGCCATCTCTGTTCATCAGCTACGATAACCCCCTGGGCTCCCCGATTATATATAGTAATAATAAAAACCTATTAAAAATATAAAAATAACTATTTTAGTGATACGAATGCTATCCCTATTTTTAAATCGAACAAGATATTACTCGGTCAAGTTTAACGTAACGCTACTGCAAGGTCACCCAGGTACATGTTTTTAAAATAAAGTTCCTTCAATTTGCATCGCATGGCGAACGTTTCGTATTACCATCACCAAAGATTATTATAGCTTAGCGTGAGCTATAATAATTTTTGCCACCTAATCGACTATAAAAAAAATAAGTATTATGTTAAACGATGGACAAAATTTTTTGCGTAAAATGCAAAAATAATAATATATTTCCCGCCAATATGTTGAACAATTTTAACCAAATTTTATATCGAGAATCGAAGATCAGTTTATTGATTCTTAAAACCCGTTTCTAAATGCTACTGTCTGTCTGGAGAAAATCTGAATATGACATAATGCGATTAATATTTAGTTATACTGATTATAAAAATCCCGAACTTGACAAATAATCCCGAACGTGACAGTGAAAGGTAAAAATTTCCGGATACAGAAAACTTATCTGAATTCAGAATAAGACGCGGTTAACATTAAAAAAACTAAAATGCAGAAAACTATGAAGAAAAGAGTGAAAAAATCGAATTGGATCCAAGAATTAGTATTACTTAGATAATCTCTTCCAAATCAGCTTACTCCCTAGATTTGTAATGAAATAAAACCAAATTAAATAATTTTCTTAGAAATCTTAGAGCTTGAGTCATTCCCTTCTAATCCCGGTGAGGGAAAAGAAAGGTGAGGCGGCTTGATTTCTAACATAATTGGAAGGTTCAGGGAGACCTCACCAACAACCCTGTGATTTGTGTTAAATCCCGAATTTACACAAACTTTTAAAATTTGAAAAAATCATAAAATAAAACCTGGTGGTGGAACGAACTTAAAAAATAGAAAACCTTCTTACTTCAATAATAAAATAAAACATATTGATCCATAATTCTTAAGTAAGATAGGCGTGAACGGTGGCGGCCGAAAGTAACGGTAACAATAAAATTCTTAACCAGCGTTGACGTTTCGCCAAAGCCAAAAAAGACATTTAAAAAAACGCAGATGATTCATGTTATGATATAATACAATACTACATAAATTACTTAAGAAGATTGCTTTACCAACATATTGAGTACGATAGGCGAGAACTGCGGCGGCCGAAAGTAACGCTTACTAGAAAATTCTTAACCAGCGTTGACGTTTCTCCAAAGCCGCAAAAAACATTTAAAAAACGCTGATGATTCGTGTTATGAGTTAATACAACACTACATAAATTACTTAAGAAGATTACTTTACCTGCTCCAAACATGATTGGGAAGATCCTTGGAACCATTCCCTATAGAAAGCCTTAGTCTGTTTAAAGAACCCAACAGACTGTTTTCCGATCTTCTTCTGGCAAGCCGAGCTGGTGCAGATATTTGATTAGCTGGTAGAACCAATGTGGGTGCCGAACGATTCTCTAAAAAAATTGTTCCTTGTAATTGTCTTGTCCCAAATTCTCATTTTTGAATTAATAAATGAACCTCTCCAGAGAAAATTGACAAATTTCTTTTTTACCAAGCCAACAATGATCGAGAAGTGTTCTATTAACATCAATAACACAGAACTTAGAACCAGAAACCAGACTACCCTTTTCTGAAGGTTTTCGACATGCTGAATTCGAATCTGAAATCACAATTGATCTGTTGTTGCTTCAGATTCTAACATATCGCTTATGATAGTTGGAATAACTAGTTTTGAGCTTTAAAACCTACTTGGATTTATATTGATATCTTTTTTCATCTCCAAGATATCGTCAATTAAAATTTATAAAAAGCTTTTCCAGTTTTTGGATGGATTGATTTTCTTTTTAATCAAGTTGATGTTTTCTTATCTATTTGCTATCCAGGCTATGTTAAGAGATACTCTTTCGATTAGTGGTGTTGATCTTTTCTTACAACCCATAGAAAATTCAATATGGCGGCTCAAAGTTAAGGGTTTTGATCAGACTTTTACACCCAGCCAAAAAAAGTGAGCTCGAAACGAAGTCCTTACCGACCTTGAAGTGAGTTCAGTACCGACTGGAGCAGGTCTTGTCCATTCTTTCAT